>CM060843.1:16722500-17922500 GCA_030762175.1 Metallyticus violacea | reverse complement strand
TACATCCAAGCCAGGCATAAAGTTGATTAATATTGCCATTTTTTGTGTTATAATGAGTATTATTCGATGTCCATTTGCATTCAGCCATTTCTGACATTTTGTTACAAAACTCGAATTTCTGTTGTTTTGTTTATCATTAGTATGAGAGCTTATTTCTACACATTCTAATTTTTATGGATCTCCGCAAATAGTCAGACGGTAAATTCTTTGGAACGTGAAGGTTATACTTCTGTAATCAAAACCTTCTCTTAGAGTCTCCAAAGAATCATGGGCAGTGTAGACTGTGGTAGTGTAACATGCATTGCTCTCGTTATCATAATTGTGTATTTGTTCTTAATTACATAATATTGAAAAAATATGAACCTTATTATTTGCTTGTAACTGTAGCACATGAAATGTCCATATTTTTTATTTCATTCTGCAAGGGAACTTTGTGAATTAACTGCATATTTTTCTATCTTTCAGTGTTTGCGAACACATATAGCCATGTAAATTATGTCAAGCTTCATAAAGAAAGTTGCTAACTGCGGATAAGCAATATTCTGCAAAACTCAATTACATAAGTTAACACAAATTACGCCATCAAGGGGTTGTAATTGTAATTCTTGGATTGCAAACATTCTGCAATTTTAGTGTTGTGTAGATGTGTTGAGCTATTGAAAGACCCATTTCCTTGATACACGAGTTAGAAATTTCTTTGGTAAAAACTCTTGTTTCTCCAATGCCATCAGCATTTCCTTATGCTAGAACACGTTGTTTTCATTAGGAATTCTATCATTTTGGGCTTCTGTTTCCCTAACTCTAAGAGCAAATTTTCTTAGAGTATCTTTATGTGGACCGAAACATTTGGAAACTTCTCTATAAACTGCCTACACTGCTCGTCAAGACAGCTATTCTTATATGTATTGCATGGATAATATTTATTATCAGAATAGTAAATCTATAATGCTTTCGCTTAGTGTCATATATAAATATTTTCTGCTCTAGTGTTGACCTGTGGGATGGTATTTCAGTGCACTTAATGTAATGCACACACAATAATAAAGTCACTTGAAAACTGTTAATGCACAACAACAGCAAAAAAAAAAAAAAAAAAAAAAAATGCCAGCTTACTTTGTGATTTAGTGCCTGAAATATGACCATGAACAGTGAGATTATGGCTTGAAAACTGTCGAATGGACTCAACACTGCTGTTGCCTGATTGGAATGCATGATACCAACAATAATAATATTTTTAAAGATACCATTACGCTATATTTATGGCAGTCTAATTAGAAAAAGTCTATACATAGTTTCTTTTTGGCATGAAATTTTTTCATACATGACAAATGAGGGCAAATCACTATTGGCAATATTTAGGAATAGTCATGATGGAAATTTCACTGCAATATGAACTTGTACATCCATACTAAAGTTATTTATTTCTTCGGTTCATAATACCAGCGTTTTAGAACTAAGTTAAAAAATAATAAGTAATCTTTAAGATAAGACCGAACGACATCCCAAAAGCGCAACACAACATTTTCTTGACCATTACCTCTGCTCATGGGCGAAAGCAAATGGAACTGAACACTAGCACCACCAGAGTTGTGACCAAAGATGGTAACACTGCCTGGATTTCCACCGAAGAACGCGATGTTGTCCTGCACCCAACGCAAGGCTGCCACTTGGTCCTTCAGGCCGTTGTTACCAGGGCACACGGCGTCTCCCGTGCTTAGAAAGCCTAAATACAGAATAAAAGGCTTATATTAACATTTCATACTGGTTAACATGAGGTGGAATGCACATGGCCCACTTAGGTGTATTAAAATGTTATTAACTGATAATTCCAGTGAACATAGCATGGAACTTTAAAACTAAGTGATTCTGTTTACTTTTACATGCATCTGTTTTGTTCCTAACATCTCTGCTTCGATTCCACTACTGAGTGAGAAATACTAAACTGGTGCAGTTTCACGTTTATTATTAGCGGTTACTACAAAACCACCAAGAAAATTGCAAAAAGTATGTCACAATGCAATTAAACATGCTAAAGTTTAGATAAATGGTGGTAAAAGGATTCACAATAAATGTTTATTATAACAAATTTTGGTTGTTTTTGTTCCGCGGAGGTTTTAATTCCTACCATCATCGGACTCATTTGTTTTTCTCGAACTTATGAATATAACCTCAAATGTTCAATTATTTTTCTCAAAAGTATTGCATTAACCTCAAATGTTTTGTTCTTTATATAAAATTTAAAGTCAAAATTGATTCTTACGTAATTATCTTTCCAAATACAACTGGTAAAAGTTGATAGTTTTTACTTTAAACTCATAATCGTTGTCATAAAATTTATTTCTCGACTTTTTGTCTGGAAATAAATATCAGAAAATCAAACATTGTTAAGCTCATTTAAATTACCGGAAACTGTCAGCACACTCCATATGTTATACAATGACCGGCAGAGAGCAGTTGTGTAATGGAGGAAGCCAGTATATTGCATATTCAGGTAGCAGCTTGTAATTAGTTTGAGGGAGGCTTTGTCAGCGAATGGTTGTGTGATTCGCGTGCTACTCGGTGCTTTCATTGAGTGTAAATCTTGTTGTTCGCTTGTTATGTCATTACATAAATCATAATCTTGAAGAACGGGGTTGTATGTACGATACATATGTGAAAAGAATTTTTTTCAGAGAAGTGATAAGGCAATTCGCAAGAAAATATCATGACAATATGTAGAGAAAATAAGCGGCAACTTCTTAAAAACTTACAAGAGACAGGGCTTCTAAATGACACGGATAGTGTTCCGATCCGCTGTAACCCTTATGGAAGAAAAGTTAAATGAAAGCACGAATTTCCTACATGGATGTCAGCAATGTATTCTCCTGAGGGGTATCATTTTCAACATTTATTTTGACACAGTTCAGAGCTTATTATTACCATTGGTTTTAAATGTGGTTATCCATGCTTTCGGTAAAAATATAAATGCTATTCAAGGCGGCACTACCTCCCTTTTAGTGAATTCTGAACGAATGTTGTTACGGTTGTAACCCATGAAAAGATTTTTGAAAATGTTCTTAAAATCGTCACCGATTCTATCCACTAGGCACCGAAAATGACAACGAAAAATTTTTGTATACATTTGTACATATAGGGATTGCAATTCGTTTCTCAACGAAATTCGGCATATAACCATCAATTAATTAACGATTCAATGAATTCGTTAACCAGCAAAATTGGCCATAAGGAGTGGGTTAGTCTAAAGCGAAAATTTAAAAATCGCTCTAGCGGCTGCGATTTTTATTATTTATTTTTTTTCTCAAAGAAACTTCGTAAATGCCATTTAAAAATAATATAAATATTGTCAGAAAATCAGCGCAATATTAGAAGTGGGGTTTATCTGAAACAAAAACACAAAAAACAAAAATATTAAAAATCGCTCTGGTACTAATATTTTTTCTTAACGAAACTCGATATATATCATTTAAATAAAATTAAGAAAACAGTTTCTGAAAATCAGGACCATTAGGAGCGGGGGTAAACCTGAAAACTAAAATTTAAAGAGTGGTGGCTAAAGAGAAATTTAAAAACTGCTCTAGCTGCCGCAATTTTAATTTTTTTAAAGGAAACTCGTTGTTGCCATTGAAATAAAAGAAAAATCTGAAATCAAACTATAGGAGTGGGAAATTACCTGAAATCCATAATTTAAAAATTGCTCTAGCGGCACCAATCTTTTTTTTTTTTTCGCTACGAAATTCGGTATATACCATTTAAATAAAATAAGAAACACATTTTCTGAAAATAAAGGAAATCTGACCATTAGGAGTAGGGGTAAACCTGAAAACCGAAATTTAAAAAGCGCTGTTGCTTTTAATTTTCTCATTATTGTTTCAAAATAAAAGGACAAATTTATTCGGCATATGAACTGCACTTATAACACTGCATATATTTTATATTTAACAAAAGCATTGTTGTGAAGATAACAAATGTGAAACATTTATCTAATAACTACGTGAAGATTATGTTTGTATATAAGACAGCTCTATAATAACATTAAAAAACGCTTGCATTACATTCTTTTACAGCAATAACATTCAAATTAAATTTCAGAGCCACTGAAAATAAATGGATCTTTCGATATTGGATTGCGTGCATTTGATTAGTACATTGTAATCGTTTCTTTACAGTAACATGTTTTTGTTTTACTGAAACATATGAACATCTTCTTAAATACATAAGGTAACTCGAAACTTTCTGTTATTTCTCTCTATAGTGAATATGAAGATGATATCAAGGATAAACATGGTTACATTTAAAATGTTTAAAAATACCCACACAGTACAGCTTCATCTGTCAATGGCCATATATTTCACTTAATTAATGGTATATCATTGTTTTTTGTGGCTTAATCTCAATAATGACAGTCATTCCAAAAACGTGGTTTCTCTTTTGTAATACTTACAGATTGTAAGAATTCTATTTTTTCCCCTAATACAACACAGTAATCCATAACTTATTTGGTTTCATTAATTAACAAGACCATAATTGGATTTTATATTCTTTTTTAAAGTTGCTCAATAAGGTGAGAAATTCGCCTAGTGTGCTCAGCTCCTGCGCGACGGACTTTATATGATTGCGGCAGTTGCAATAAGCAGTAACCTTACTGTATCAGATAGTTTGATAGGATGAGGTGCTTTTATGACACATTAAATGTTTCTTCTAATATTATTTTAAAAGGCCATGTTTCTTGGCAATATCATTATACTAGATAATTGAGAAAGTGTTGGCAACAATAGTTATCCTAGCGTCATTAATTAAACATTTGTGATGTAATAACGAAGAAAATGACAGCATTTTTTCAAGGTTAGAAATTGATTTACTATATTAAATTTTGCAACAGTGTAGACCAATAAACAAGCATTTTAAAGATGGGTCAATTTATTTTTAAAATATTAGACCAGGTGACAATGTTCAAAGATTATTTCCTCTAATATAAGCTCAAAGGATCAAGGAAAGAAACAGACATACCGTCAATTCTGTCAAAGGACAAGCTATAGTAAAATTACATTTCAGATATTTTGCATGCAATCATGTGCTTCACTATTTATATAATAACAATTGAGATACAGTGAGAAATGTGCAGGAGACTGCAAAATGGTACAAATGATGAAGTTGGTGGGGGTAGGGTATCAGCATTTTCAGATTCCAGAGCATGACACCGCTGGTTAAATCATCTAATCTTAAAGTCACTAAACATAAGAATATATCTTTTTTTGTTGTTGTTGTTCTATGTTGATATTTCACAACTTGATAAAAAGGGTGCTTTAAAACAGTGAAAATTGCTTTTATTTTTGGAATAGATAAACAATTATTCAAGATTACTCTAGTAGTCAAGATAAGACAAGTTAATGAAAATTTTAATATCGAAAATCAAATTATCTGATGACTGATGTGGCGGCGAAAGACTGTATCGATCGATGAATCATTGCTCAAGGCCAGCGGGCTACAAAACTTGAGGCGGGTAGGGCTTATCAAACTGCTACGTTGAGTATCGCTCCACTTTGAACTGTGAAGGAAACAACACGTGTCTAATTCTAGGGTAAAGTCTGCTAAGAATACCAAATGCCAGACATTATACCGCATTATTTTATTCCACAGGGAGTGTTTATTTTATACCCAAACCAAGTCTGCTAGTGCTGGCAGGAGATTTTAAGAAAAATTCCCAAGTAACCGAGCTCAAGTAGTAGTGCAATTTATTCCACACACTTTAAGCCAACTAAAGATATTCCTCAAAGATCAGTTTAATCTCTAAAACAAAATAACGACAACAATGAGTCATTCATAAGCAGATTTTTTTTGATTAATTTATTTATGGACGCTCTTTAACATCTCAGATCATTAGCGTCCCATTCAACTCAGGGCGTGAAACGGCCGACAAATTTTGCTCAGAGGCCTCTCTTTCAGACTTGAGGTTCTTTATCGTGCCGTAAATGTACGACACGGGACCCACGGCTTTACTTCCCTTCCGAAGGAAGCCATACTTAGGATTTTTACGCCCCGAAAAAATCCATCGGTCCTGGCCGGGTTCGAACCCGCGTTCTTGGGTGTAGAAGGCAAGTATAGTAACCACTACACCACAGGACCGACTCATAAGCAGATGTGAGAAATGTGGGTGACATGAGTGTATAACTTTTAAGTGTATTAGAATTGAATATCTAGTGCTTCTACACTGACTCATGTACCGTGTCCTGCGCCCCGACTCTTGTGCAGCTGACTGGCCGTGGGCGGTGGCTTATCGGCTAATCCCCATTGCCGCGCCCGTCATTAGTAATTGGATATTGAATGGATAATTTTTATATTTGACCGTAAAAATCGTAAATGTTGTGGGGTTATCAGTAGTAGTTGGGAAAAATAAAGTTCTATTCTATAACATAATTGCCAGAAACAGATACTTCATTATTTTCATCTAAGGTTAAATGTGTAGCCGGAATTAAAGGCCGTCTTTGATTAAACTAACATTGTTATAATTAAGGCTAGTAATAATTAACATAAATATTATCTGATACATGTATGTAGTTTGTAGTCATTAGACAGCACCTGTGCTAAACAGTAATAAAGGTCCATTGTGTATTTATGTGAATGGAAAACGGTTCGGGTCGTTAAGCTTGGAAATGTTAAAAGTTTTGACCTTGGGGAAAAGGGTTATGTCCTGAAAAGAGGTAATGCTCTTTTCAGAGGGTTTAAAGAAAACCATTTACCGAGACGCAGACAAAAGCAGAGAAACATATTCTTTCAATAACTAAGGGTAAAGGCACTAATGACTTTACGGGTGGATTTCTTTCGAAGAAGGAACAAAGGTCAATCTCATATGACAGCTCAAGTTTATAACCCCTCGTGACAATAACATTCAAACGTCGATAGATTTTGACATGGCTTTGCAAAACAAATAGATGTTCCTTATTTATGGCCGAGGTTTCATTGTGAGCAAATTTGAAAGGACAGAAAAGTGAAAGGATATGTCGGATTATAAAAATTTCCCAACATTTATGACAGGAATGTCCGTTCTTAGAAATATTATAACGCGAGAGGTATTTCCAGAAATTGGTCCCACACAACCAATAGAAATCTTACAAAATTGAACGAATCGGAGCGAGCCTGCATAATTATAGATATTAAGGAAGGACCAATAACGCAGATAGAATCGAACTGAGCTCCATAAATTTCGCGGATTTAATTTTCACGATGGGAGGTTCCTAATAAACAATAAACTTTACATCTGATATATAATGTAAGGGACACAGAACAGGAGAGACTTGGAGAGAGAGAGCAGCAGAACTTCAAAAGCAGTGAGACTTAGAGAGAGAGCAGCTGGACGTCGACAGCAGTGAAAAGTTAGCGGTCCGGGATTCGAGGCTAAGAGCTAAAGGTTGGATAGTCGGAGAACGGAACTATAAGAGTCAATTTAAATAAGCGGGCAAAAGAATAGACAATCAAAATCAAAGTGAGCGAAGTCGGTAGGAGAAGAACAATAGTCAGTCAGTTCAACACATTTCCAAGCTTACGCGAACAATCCAGTATTCTGTTAAGTGTAAATAAATGACGTCAGATAAGAACTCCAGTGTTTCCGTGTAACTTTATAGATTTCCTTCCCTTCCCTCTGACTCAGACGAGTCACAAAATTCCAGAGTTCCCTGAGATAAAGGTTCCTGATCCCGACACAAGGGGCATCCAACCCAGAACTCAAAGAAACACAATTAATCCACGACACCTCTTCCCGCGAGCGGACTCCTACCAGCCTAATCAACAAACGGCCCCAAATGTATTTACATATAATTCAAATTATTGGTATTTTTAGCAGCAGCAGTATTTCCCAGCAAGGTTAGAGAAAGACAATGTCTATAAATAATTTTCATAAAAATGTTCACGAACATTATGTAGAAGAGAACATTTTAACGAAAAGGACACAATTTTGAACAAATTTACTTTTTCATCAGCTGTGTTCCATATTAATTACGTACATTTCCAGGAAGATGATACCTAAATGACTACAGCTATACAGTATTTGCCCTATGGATTAAGGGAACTTAGCTTCATGAAAGTCTATAAGACAGCTTGGTTCAAACTGATTCAACTCTATTTCGCTGCTGTCTTTGAGCTAATGTCTAAATCAAATGAACCATTGATGTACACCTGCACTCCTAAGAGAGGTACAGCTAACAAATTACTAGCATTGCTGGTTTAGAAACATATGAGACAAAACTTTACAGCAGCTTTAAGTGTCACAATAACCTAATGACAATTAAATGCACTTTTGGTCTTAGCGAGCTAGGAAAATTTCTATTTGTTTCAGCAAATCTGCTTTTGACCTCTACAATTTTAGAAATAGGAACTAATCAGCAGTCACATCACAAGTGCGCAGGAAAATGAAGCGATGCTAATACTTTTCTCATTAGAAATTGAGATATAATTAATTGCATGTTGATCGGATTTCAGAAGTCTCATTTGGACCGTGAGCTCATATGATTCGCACTACGGTCTATAAATTGGAATGTCAAGCTGTCGATACCAGTAAAGCATTAAGGCGGACTGACTTCAATAGGTGTATACATCTTTCCAGGGAGTTTATGCAGCAATAGGTGAGGCAAAAATACTCTATATGCGGGAGAAATTTGGGGGTATTAGGGGGTTGGATGACTGTTGATTTGATTTATAGAAATTTATACAAATTAATTCTGAATTTATTGGGAGCTTCACCCAAATGAGTAACTCAAGCAGAGTTAGAACAATAGGGAATAAGGGGAAAATAATGGAAGAAGCATGAAAGCATTGCTTCAGAATCAACAGGCTAGAGGATGGAAATATTTTGAGACAAATGTTAATTTTGCAAGAAAGGATGAAACAAAGAGAAACCCGGGTCAGCACTATTAAGGACATTTTGGAAAGAACTAGTATAGGAGAAATATGAAAAGATGAGGAATTAAAAGAGAAAGGTTTTTGGAAATAAATTGAGCCATGGTTATTGAATTACAAGAAATATTTGATGGTTTATTGGTAAAAAAATCTTTAATTTATATAAATGCATGAAAAATACTTGGAGGGAAAAATATGTTAAATTTATAATAAGAATGACAAAAAGAATTTACATGAGTCAGAACTGAATTGAAAAGTTGAAAGGAGTAGGAGGAAGGTTAAATATAGAAAATTGATCCAAGTTTGGAGAAAAATACATCTGACAGAGTTTATTAGAATGTAAAGAAATGAGGTCACTGGTAAAGAAATCACTTTCACATAAATGAAGTAATAATCCAGCAGAAGAGTTGGGAATAAGATAATGCATTTAAGTATGGAGAAAAAATGCAATGAAGTAGGAAGTTATTTAGCTTGAAACGGTTGAGAGGGATCAATAAACGAGTAAAAGAAATAAATGAGCTGCAAATTATTAAAGGTGACGACTTAATTCTGTGAATAAATCTAATATCCCAGTAACCACGTATTGTGGATTTCGAACTAATAAGAAACTTAGCAACCAAACTGAGATAAAATATCAGTAGAAGAATGTATCATGAATAAATACAAAATAGTATAAGGACGATATATTGACTTTATAATTATTGTACAGAGTATCGAATAAATAAGTTCATTCATATGCACCTTCCAAAGGCTATGAAGAGCCTTTGATTGGACTCATGGCTGGCTTAACGGGACTTGCCTTCCCCGTTTCTAACCGGTTCTGTTCCTCCTCCACTTTCTCGCCTCTCCGTGTGCTGACGCGAAGTCTTTGTGCTGTACAGGAGTTGAACGTTTTGAGATCACGTGTTTCAATGTTATAGCGTATTAGTATTGTCATAGTGCCAATACTTTAGCACACAGAATATTCGTGTGCGATTCTTATGGGACAACGAACTCATGTAGAGCCGTGAGATGGCCATTTATAGACTGATTTCGTGTTGTTCGTGCGCCTCACAGAGAAACGGTTCGTAATCACGTGAATATATTTAGGGAAAAGGGATCTGTTCTTGATAATAAACAGAAACAAAACGTGTTCTTACAGAGGTAACACTCCATGACATCGGAGAAAAATTAGAACGAAGTCCAAAGAAATCTCCAAGAAAGGTTGCACAGAAATCAGGAATTTCGTAGACCTCGGCTTGGAATGGCACTAATCTTTTAAAATTAAAACCTTCTAAGATAACAGTAATTCAGAAAATGAACCATGCGATAATGTGAGTAGAGTTAATTCCAGCAATTGGGCGTTGGATTGCCGCGTTTATTTTACCATTTTTTTTTCCCCTGACGAAGCATGGTTTTATTTACCTGACCATGTAGCGAGCGACACAAAACAACAGATACTGGAGTGCAGAAAAACCCATCTTGTACACGCAATGCCATTGTAAGACAAAAAAAAAAAAAAAAATGGGTTTAGTGTACTATAGAAGTCTATGCTCTTGAAATTAAGGGGTTATGAGTGTCCTACTCCGCCAGCAAACAGCGTGTTTCCCTGTGCCAAGCAAATCCGTAAAGTCGGCCACGCGTCCAAACAAGGGCTATGTAATAGTGCTAGTAGTGGTAGCGGCGATGATGGCGATGGTAGGGTGGCGGTAGTATGGTGGTAGTGATAGTAATGGGGTAAAGATAATGGTAGTAGCAGTGTGGTTTTATGGCGCACAACTACAGAGGTCATTAACGCCCTTATAAGTACAGCGCATAAGAAAAATAATATAACGTGTCAACTAAGGGATTCAAATTCACAAAAGAAACATGTTGCAATATTAAGGTACACTGGAACCAGCCCACAATGAAAAAACAATAAAGAAATAGCCTGACTATCTTCAAAAAGAACCACAAGAGCGCTGAATCGGAACAATAAATGCGGTCAAGAGTTCATTTAAAGCATTCAAAATAAAATAACCCGGTCATATGAGTAAATGTAAAAAACAGTGCAATAAAAGCTCCAAACGTTAAACGACATTCTTCAAAGTGTATCACCAATAAAAGTAAACTCACGCTCTAAGACTACTGAGACATCCACTAAAACATTCATAAAATGTTTCGGCAAAGAGAGCGAGACGCAAAGCGGTGCTGTGTATCAAAACATGCCGAACAAACTGGAGGAGGGTCACCCTTAAACAGATGACAGTGGCTAAATGAAGAGGAGTCTGTTGTGCTTAAACGAGCCAAAATCTCTTCTTTCCGACTATTTCTGTGAGAAGCTTGCTCAATACATGACTAAAATCATCAACGGGAATAGCAGCAATTAAAACGAACGTGATCTAAAATAGAGCCTTTCGTTCCTCATTTCCAGACCGACATGACCAGGAATCCACGTAAGCATTACGCGCAAGAGAATGGCTCACGTCCTGGACATTCTGTCGGCTCCACAGAACACGAACACAGAACACTGGGTGTGTCAGAAAAAAAAGCAATCAGTCACAAAGTTTCTGAACTTGTAACGTGTAAAAGAGTTCTACATAATACATTATTATTGGAAGGCAGTGCTTCCAGAACATATCCTTACCGCTCTCACGGGGTTTTGTGTCTCGGCAGCTGCACACGTCACAGCCGACTGTGCTGTGCTCCGACTTCGCTTCTTGAAACTGTGTGTAAAAGCTTTCCTTAGAGCAAATGTTGAAAACGTCGTCCTTCCTGAGTTAAAAGGGCATTGTAACGGATAAATACATTCCGAAAGATTCGATTTATTTCGATACTGTAATATTTCTGGTTTAGTTTCTATGTTTTCCTTGAGTTCTTCAATGTGACAGATTTGTAATGTACACTTTGTCCTTCAGGCTATCCCACAAATGAAAGGCATAGACTGTCATGCCTGGGAGCGAGAGGGCCACACAGCACCACTAATCGTTCTAACTTCAAACACTTCTTGAATTTTACCCACGAATTCTTCTACTGTAGTATGAGCAGTAGGGGAATCGTGTTGAAACCGTCCCTATAATTTCTCCTCTTTTGTCAGCTAATTAAAAATGGGATCAGATTGTCACTTCAGTACCTCTCTCCAATGACTGTCTGCCTCTTGCGCTAATAGCACATCAAATTCGAATTTTCCTATCACAAAGTTACATGCATACAATTTGGATTTTCGGAACACCAGTGGCGCACGTTGAGTGTTCACATGACCATGTTTTTTTTTTTTTTTTTTTTTTTTGAGCAGTGTTTAATGCCCGGTTTACTGAGGCACCAAAGGCGAAGGACACTGATGATACATATGAGATGAAATGATATATTGGGAAAGGATTTTTTTAAGGAAGGAAGCATTCCAGGCCTAAGTTTAGGGTACCTCCCCTGCATTTGCCAGTTGTGAGGACTGAGGAAAATCTGGAAAAACCCCGAGTCAGGGAGAACGATCTTGGCGGGATTCGAACCCCAGACCTCCCACTCACGAGTCCGCGCCTTAACGACCTCGGCCACCCGTGCCGGTGACCATATGGTGGAACCAAACTTCGACCGAAAATAACGTAAGCTTTGTTGATTAACCCTTCAGTCAATGAGGAAAGAAACCATTCACAATAACGTAGCACACGCGATCATCTTGTTGCAGACAATGGACACATGCAAACTTATAAGATTGGGATTTAACAGTTTTGTTGCTGTATGTGCAGAATACACTGAAACCCCAACTTGTGCTAATTTCGATAGTTCTTTTGCTGGCGAACGTTCAAGATTTGCGTCAGTTTTGTCTAATTTGTCGTTTGCTAAATCTGTACTCTTCGCGTGTTTCTTGTTTTGCACTAAACCAGCAGTGTCAAATTTATTCACAAGATCGAGAATTGCAGTTTTGGAAGCAGAAAATTGTCCAGGGAACTTTTGAATAAATTTCGTATAAGAGAGCGAGCTGATTCGTCAAACTATTTTCCAAACAAGTATTACAGCATAACTTTGTAGGTATGATGCCGATATTAATTTATCTCCTAGCAGGTTTTAAAAAAATACATTTATACTATAAAATATGATATTTTAATTTTCTTTCACATACCCAAAGGCCCCAGTCTGTAATTTATGGTAACTAACACAACGTCCTTATCTAAAAGATACTCTGGACGGTAAGTGCTGCCGGTGTCCGCTAGCCAACCTCCTCCGTGGAAGAATACCATCACATCCAAGACGTTTTGCACAGAAATCTGCAACACACATTATCCTTAACATTGCTTTATAAGTTCAACTTTCAACAAAAGTCCCAATAATCAGAATTTATATTATAGCAGTTTTTTAAAATACACACAAGTACAACTGTCGAATGGACATCACGGCCGTACATGTTGAATCGTCCTCGTAACAGTCAAAATAGACCGACCGACCGACCGACCGACACATCGATATACCTACATCACACATTTTCTATGAGGGATTTTATAAACAAATACATAAACATGAATAGAACACTTTCTCTTGAGCCCACCCTTCCATTTACTCACTCCTCCCCCAACTCCCCCCTCTTCTCTATAGCAAGACCGACTGTATTTACAGACCCTAATACAGAAAAACATGGCGGCCGAAGTGACCCGATTGCTGCCAATAGCATATCCGAAACTTTCATGTAGTATTATGTTGACAAAATGACATTATTCATTAGAAAATATTTCGATGGTTTTTAAGAATCTGAAATTGCTTGCAAACAATATTTCTCACGTGTAAACAAAATATAAAAGTATATGAATTATAAACTTCTCCACAGGTGTGCAGTATTTATAAAAGGCAACCTGCAAATAACTGAACGCTTTAAAACTAACCGACATAGTGGCGATAGCACCATATTTATCGTCCTTTATTTTAAGGAAGAGGATATAGTCTTCCTTGGTAATAGGTTATAAACGGGAGTACCTGTCTTCCATAATCTCACTTGCAAGGATGTCCAAACATGTTTAGTACAAAACTCTTCCGTCTAGCCCAAAAGCCTTAATAAATAATGATAAATCCTTTAAATCTGCTCTTATAAAATGCCTATGTAAAAAGGCCTATTATTTGCAAAGGAATATATGTTATACTGAATTAAAAACACTGCAATCATGTTATATCAATGCTTATAGTAAAATTTGTGTGATTGTCTGTTTCCGCTTCTCTGGTACTTGTTGTTTTGGCTGAGATGTTCTAGGTGTTACTTTTTAATTTTTATTGTAAACTATTTTGCAGATGTACATGCTATTTTTTGTAAATGTGCTACTGTGGTACTTGTATATGAGAAACTGCATATACATACGTCTCTGCGGCTGCTTCGCGAACTCACTGAATGCTCCAGGAACTAAACTAAACATAAAATCTTGCTCATACCATGCATTAAAACTCTCTCCATCCCCCTCCAACACCTGCTTCATACGCTCTTTCTGATTGTTCTTGTCATTAACCCTCACTGTTATACAAGATAGTAGATTAAGGAAAATTACACAAAGAAAATGTCCTTCCTAACCACAAATTTTAGTAAAAAAATGTTTAATACACATTACAGTTTCGTCATTAACTACATAATTTGCACGGGATATATTCTTTATCCACTCCTGCTTTAATTACTGCTATTTAGGAAATGCAAGTATGGGATAATGAGTTTTTTTATTTGTTTATTTACGGACGCTCTTTAACATCTCAGGTCATCAGTGTCCCATTCAAATTAGGGCGTGAAACGGCCGCCAAATTTTGCTCAGAGGTCTCTTCTTTCAATCTTGAGGTTTTTTATCGTACCGTAAATGTACGACACGGGATCCACGGCTTTACTTGCCTTCCGAAAGAAGCCATACTTAGGATTTTAGGCCCGAAAAAATCCATCGATTCTGGCCGGGTTTTAAGCCGCAATCTTGGGTTTAAAAGGCAAGTATGGTTACCACTACACCACCAGGACCGACAGGGATAATGAGTGCACTGCCATAATTAAAATATACAAGAGCAACCCATTTAATATTAAAGCTTTCTATGATACAAATTCCTGGTCTAATTGCACTAAATATCAATATTAAATTAATAAAAAACAAAAGAAGTAACACGCTACTGTTCACTTACTTCTACACCAATGTAATTAACTATGTAACTGTAACAAACCAAAAAACAAACCCATGGGTTAATACCTGCAACATGACCGACTCCTATAAGTGTATCTGTCTTTGCATAACCTCAAACGTAATATACCGCATGACTGCAATGAACCACATAAATAAACGCATATGCTTAATTGCAGTAACATGAACGATTTAACTACCAGCGTAGTGTATGCATAACCTCACTTGCAAACGAGTCGAAACATATTATAATACTAAAATCCCTTCTTCCTGATCCAAGCCCCGCTTCATACGTTTTATTTTCGGATTTTTCCTTTCTTTGCTAACCCACACCGTCACATACGTTTGTAGAATAGAGACATTTGCTGGGAAACTGTCCTCCCTAACCATAAAGTTTGGTACGATATGTTTAATACACGCTACAATTTCACCACTAACTTCAAAATTTCAGCGATGTATACTCTTTATCCATTCCTTTAATTGCTGTTATATAGGAAATGTAAATATGTATTATGCCATGCACTGCCAAAATAAAGACATCAAGAGTAAAGCCATGTGTTTCGAACACTTACAATTAAATAAATCCCTAGTCATTTCACTAAATCAATGTTACCTTATTAAAAAACAAAAGAAGTAATATGCTACTGTTCATTTTCTTCCCCATATAAACCACTGTAATAAACCAGAATACTACAAATTAATAACTTAAGAAATTTACACACCAGTCACACATCCCGCCATTTTGTTTACTTTCCATACCAATCTTAGGGTCTGCTAAATGTAGTTGGTACTGTCTATAGCCATTAACCTTCTTTGCCGGGTCTTTGCTAGAAATGTTCCCGAATTGTGTGAGTATTTCTCATGCACCAACCAACTCTCCACGGCAGATGTTCAAACTTCTGTTGGAATTCAGCAATTAATTTATATAGTGTCAGTGATGCAATATACTTGTCAATTTATTATAAAAGATGTTATATTAATGTAATAGTTCTTTCAGTAAGGCACATTCACCCTTTTAATGAATGTTTTGGCACAAGTAAATTGCAACACATTTTATACATATTTCTACATAGGTTTAAAATATTTTAGTAATCCTGAATATTTATTCTGACTTTTTAACAGGTGGGGTCCAAAAAGGTCAGCTCTGCCATACCTGTTAAAGTGTACCTGATCACATCACAGTTGATTTTCAATATTGATGAATGTTACAAAAACAAGCGAGCAAATGATGGTATTTTAAATGTATCTGAACCATTTGAAGTGTATCCATTTATATATACACTATATATTGATAGTACTCATGTTTCCATATGACAGTGAAATAAGGTTATTTGAACTTGAAATGACGATAATTACATCAGATATCTCTTTTTTCAGGCATGAAGTTCTTTAACGTGCTGTAAATCTACCACAGAGACCCAGGGCTTTGAATCCCTCCCGAAGTACTTGCGCTCGAGATTTTTACGTTCTGGAAAAACTACCGACTCGGCCAGATTATATATCTTTTACTTTATTCAAGCAATGCTGTCTATATCACTTTTAGATTTTAATACAGTTTTCTTTTTTATTTTTCTTTTGAAATCATTTTTTGCACCTATCTTCAACAACTTTTCCTCAGGAAAGTAAAACATTTAATTTTAATTAAGGCATTATTATGTTTCGAGATATATGTCACTTCGAAGAAATGTAACAACATTTTAGAATGTATACATTGCCCGAGAAGAATGCACATTCTGTAAACTTGAATGTTTTAACATAGGTTAAATATTAAGGAGGGTTACTTACTTTGGGAGTATAGACATTGAGGTAAAGACAATCTTCTTTCCCGGACACTTTCCATTCATATCTGAACACATTCATTTGGGTACACTTTGATCCAGGCTTTGTAGCATCCAGCTGTCCAACCCATGGCTCTAATGGCTGTGGTGTCTGCAACATTGAGATTATAGTTTTGGTATTCCAGATATGCTCAGTAAGACTTCAGAAGGTTACAAATAAATCTCATTATCACACAATTAGTGAAGTATGTAAAACTGTAAGCATTGATAGAGCAGTCTTTGTGATGTGAAAAATATGAAACATTTAGTAGCAAAATTAAAATATGGGAAAAGCATTTTGTGTTTCTCAAATCCTGAAAAAAGTTATATATTTATTTATTATATTTTAAATTTATGCTTGAAATTAATTATTCAGTGAAAAACATACAAAAAGGATATGTTTTAAGCAGGATAAACAATAATATACACTCAAGTGATATTTTAAGGCACAATTCATGTAGTCTCGAAGGCGTAGAAAGCCAGTAGAGATTTCTTTAAACCCATCGACGCTATGTAAACGTTTTTATCGAGATGGAAATGATGACAAGAAGTTTTTACAGAGCTTAAACAGAGGAAGATAACAGTAGCTGTTGTATCTCCAGCGCTTTCACGTTGAGTGTGTTGTGCAAGGGAATAAATATTCCTTTGCTAATTAAGAGCATTATATTAAACATTTTCCTTACTTAAAATGTCATCATAAGGGTTTTTTTTTTTTGTGGTAATGCATAATTTTTTTTTAACTTGGGAGAGCATATGCTTAATTTTGGATACATTGATGTAAGTAGCTTTCACGTAATAATCTCAGTTTTAACGAATGATTCCTCATTTTTAGGTTCATATAATTTCTGATATACTATATGTAAAATATTTCTGGTGAATTGAAAAAAGTAGTTGTGATTTCTTGCTTTTATAAATGATAAAAGAAACTAGGACAATTAAACAGGTATAAGCATGTTAAATGACGTGCACAAAATATTTGCTAAATTTTTAAGTAGATAATTAATACTGTTATTTAAATGTTGCTTGGTGAAGAATAACGTGACTTCAGAATAGACAGGTCATGTTCTCATTGCGTTTTTATTTTCCGGCAATAATTCAGAAAATAGCATCTTTTTAATAATGAATTAACTGAAAAATTATGTGAAATAGTTATGGGTTAAACATATTATTTGTCAATATGATAAACAAAATGTACAAACATTTGTCATCAGCATCAAGACTAACATAAAGTTAAAGATTAAGATAGTCTATTGTATCCCTTAAGGGCAAAGGTCCCCTAACAAGTAGGGAAAGCTGGCTTTTTCCTAACGAGGTGAGCCTATTCCATGCTAGTTGTTCGTATGCTGTTTAAGACACTAACTGATTTGTTCTTTGGTTACTCCATTTCTCACTGCACTAGTTGCTTCTCGAGAGATTTCCATTTTTCTCTTCCTCTTGCTATTCTTTACCAATCTGGACCTACATGTTCTTTGAGAGGTCTTTCCATCTTCTTCTGGGTCTGCCTTGAGTCGTTTTTCCTATCCAGGGGTCCCACATGGAGATCTTGCAGGTCTATCTATTGTCCTGCATTCTTGCGACGTGACCGCCCCATTGCCATTTGTTTTCTGGTAGCTATTTGTGCGATGTCTGTTGTCTGAGATAACTTGTTTATTAATACTAACGGTATTTTGTCCTTCAAAGTTATTCCAAGGACCTTGCGTTGCATTTTGCTTTAGCATATTTGAATTTTGTTTATCTGTTACTGACCATGTCTGGCACCCATATAGTAATACAAGGTATATCAGGTTTTGAGCGTCTGGAATCTGTTTTTCTTAGTTAGTGTTTGGTATAACAATATAAACTTAAGGACCCAAAATACTCTACAGATTAATGAGAGTATTCTTTGTATTTCTTTTTCCATTTTATCATGGAAGGAAATCTGTTGTCCTAGATATGTATATTCGCTCACATATGTGAAGACTGTTCCATCTATTTTTATTGGGGTTTCAGATCCGTTTGAAATTAACTGTGTCTTCAGTTTGTTTGGTGACACTCCTGCATTTTTGCTATGCTCACATAATTGTTGCACAGTTTGTAGTGATTTCGGTGTTTTAGCGAATAAGACCACATCGTGGCAAATCTTAGCTTTGTTTGTCGACTGCCGTTTATGTTGATTCCGAACTTATTATGGCAGTTCATTTTCCTGAATATATGCTTCATTACACTAGTGAAAATTAATTTAGATGTGATAAAGAGTTGCCTAAATCACCAACTATTATTTCCACTACTTATTATGACACAGATGTTTCTGAATGGAAAACTGGAATTAGACATGGCTCACTATTGTAGACACTCTATAACAGATGATCAGGTGAAGAGGTTTACAGAACTCAAGGCCTGAAACATTGCAAATAGCATAGTTGCCCAAGCAAATGTAGTAAAGTACTATACATTTAAAGTTTCAGAAAGTAAATAAGAAGTAATGAATATTGAGCAGGTACAAAGTTTTAAGTTTTGGTTGACAAAGATCTTAAGAACATAGTTTTGTAAAGTTATAACATTTGTGACACAAAAAAGAATTTTAATAACTAGAACGGAAAATAAACGCAATTTAGTACTGTTTCTACATTTTAACGCATCAATGTAAAAATTGGACCATGAAGAGAGCAGGCAGAAGAAAAATTGAAAGTAAGAAATATTAAAAATCAGTAGGCCGGAGTTATGTTGGCAGTCCTAAAATGACCTGTGAGACAAAATAGGTTAAAACTAATGATTAGTTTTAAAGCTTCTAACGAAAAAACGAAGATGGTTTCATTTCATTCTTTGCCGCAGTATATGCACTAGGGACGGTTGGATGTTTCGCGGGATTGAAATCTGAGTGGCGTGTCACAAAACTGACTGCACTACCTTCAGATAGCTCTGCGTAAATAAAGGGCAGAATTGAATACAAGTGGAGAACATTTATAATACTTTTTAATGCATTAAACAACTATCAGGCACACATATCCTATCGAAACCTAATAATAATTACTGCCAACAGTAAGCGTTCCGAAATATATATGACTGACGCTAAATTTTAAGTCACCGCATTGTTGGAGGTTGGCACTACAGCACTTCTGAATTAAACCCTTTACATACTTTTATGATTGCTCAGGTTATGGCAAAAATACAAATACAAATTTTGATGTTGAATCGAATTCCTCCCAATAATTATGACCAAGTGACTCTTAGAAGTTCCAAGTTAATGCTTTTTTCACTGCTGGAAAACCTTAAAAATATTGAAATGAGTACCACCGAATAGTGATCAATACTGATACCAAAATCTCTTTGTTTGTTATTATTATTAATATTATTATTATTATTTTATTTCAGTTTACGTTAAGCTTTTCTTATGTGCTAAAATACATCCAAGAAAATCTTTATTCGTTAATAATAATAATAATAATAATAATAATAATAATAATAATAATAATAATAATTCATTTTATGTTAAGCTTTTCTTATGTGCTAAAATGCTACCAAGAAATGTAAAAAATTAATAACTCGAGATGGTATTTATGTAGTGAAATTTACTCATAGATAATGGCTTAATTTATACAGTAATCTTGCAAAACATTAATCACTTACATTTCTTTACGATATTCTTCTCCCCTTCCACAACTTGAATTTCGAGTAATGAATATCATAAGGTAAATTGTTGTAAAGCGCAGAAAATACAATATACGGTTTTCAGACATCTGCAATTTACCGTAATTATAAAACTAAGACGCTAACCAGCTCTTTAACTCAGTTTCTTATATGAGAAACGTTGTTACACTTTTTCAGCTAAACATAAAGTTGGGATTTAGGATACAAAATAAAGTAATAATAATAATCAAAAAGTTCTTGGCCGTCATTTAGAAACCACCAAAAACAACCAAAACCGGAAACCAGAGTGAAAATACACGATTTACGCACCTTAATTAATGTGGTGTTCTACACAATTACCTTTTCGGTAACAAATACTGGAATTTTATTTCCGTTTTGAAAAAAAATAGTTATTCTTCATTACAGTTAACGTTTTAATTAATGAATCCGCGATATTAATATTATATATTAACAGCTATATATTTAAAAGCTAAATTAGCTGCGGTGATAAGAGCGACATCAGATGGATTCTTTGAGAAGTATACGAATTTAGAGTAGAGTTTAAGAGCGGCAACGTCAAAGGTGCCGACACAAGTCTTTCCAACTGTACATACTGTGCTTTTGCTTCAAGACAAAGATATATCAAATATTGTTGAAAGATTTCCATCGATTACAGCAATGTGGTTATAAAACATATTCAGTATACCTTATTTCGTAGTTTTTATTGCACTCATCTTTCATCGCATAAAATGCATTTGTTTTAGTTTGGTAATTGTGATGTGACATATGGCTAATAATGAAAGTACACTTGAACTAATAAAATATATATACAGGCATTTTGTTTATTCTAGTCATTACTACGGCAACCACACACTTGCCATACTCTTTGAAGTATATCCTTAGATACAGTGGTGGCAACTTCTTCAATCCTACGCTTGAATTCTTCTAGATTTTGTGGAAAAGGGGGCATATACACGCATCTTTGATGCATTTCCATAGGAAGAAGTCACAGGGAGTTAGTACCGGGGATCTGGGAGGTCAGTTTTTGAAACAACTATTATTCCCTGCTCGCTTGATCACGAAGTAGCTCGTTCAAAAATCACGAACGTCGTTGTGTTACTGGGGTGGGGCCCCGTCCTGTACAGGAATTTGTCGGAATGTTCTTGAATTTTTGGGAACAACCATTGATATATCATATCCAGGCACTTAAGTCCAGTTACAGTGTTTTTGGTGAAGAAGAATGGACCGTAAAGTTTCCGCGATGACAGTATGCAGAAAATGTTCATGCTCATGTTCGACGAATTCACGAGGACTCTGGGTACCCCACACTAGACAGTTATGTCTGTTGACTTTGTCATTTGTATGAAATGTCGCTTCGTCACTAAAGATTATGCAATTCACGAAGTCGTCATCTTCTTCCATACATTGTTGCACTCGGATACAAAACATAATGCTGTTGTTTGTCATTTTGTTTCAACTGTTGCAAGAGCTGCAGTTTATACAGCTTCATACGCAGTGTCTTACAAACTGTCGTACGTGGTACTTGCAGCTGCGGGATGCTCTACGAAACTGATTTTTTACGGACTTCTTATGAGTACCTCTCTCACACGGTTTATGGTCTCTTCACTCATTGTCGGATGGTCACTTCGTTTCTTAGGACACAAGCAACCAGTATTCGCAAGTTTGTCATGCCAGGAGTAAATAGACTTCCTACTTGGTGTTTCTTTACCGTACTTAGTCCTGAACTTCCGTTACACGTCTGTAGCACTCTTATGTTTGTAAAATTCCAACACACAGAAAGCGCCGCTCTTCGCCAGAAGTCGCCATCTTTACAAAACGCCAACTGCGGCGAATGCGGGAACTACGAGCATTTGCGGTAAAATTCAAACAAAACCATTTGAGTTCCTCTTTAATATGATACGAAAACTGTATAAGGAGAACCACCGGAGTCAAATCATGTATTTTTCCCCCCATTATGTTTAGCGGAAGTGTGACCGAGCACATTATCATTGTTCAGCTGCAAATCCAAGGGAACAGACACAAGCACAATAATCATACACGCATGCAAACAATTAAAAAAGCACGAGAGCACTAAAATCGTAGATCACGTACACTGTGAATGACGGTCCAAAAGACTGGTGCTCTTTTTTT
This sequence comes from Metallyticus violacea, assembly GCA_030762175.1. Classification (NCBI taxonomy): domain Eukaryota; kingdom Metazoa; phylum Arthropoda; class Insecta; order Mantodea; family Metallyticidae; genus Metallyticus; species Metallyticus violacea. Next base: position 17,899,954 of record CM060843.1, on the reverse strand, counting down.
TTTTTTTTTTTTTTTTCCAGGGGTATGCTTGCTGGAGTGATGAAATGGTGGCAGTAATTTTTAAATTTCATTCTAACCAAAAGGGAATTTAGAATATGTTTTATTGAGAAAAGAATCAGTTTACATTGTAGATATTGTGATTATGGACGCAAATAAATTTCTGCACAGGAATTCGTGAAGATAGGACGGAAAGAGAGCATCCGAAGTTCCATGCTGCCTCCTAATCTTACGCTTAGCCCTCATCCACATGTTTTCTATCTTTTGGGTGAGAATTTCATCATTTTCCAGGCCAACAAAAATTACCCCTGAACAATTACATCATGTTCATAAATTACCCCATCGATAGCCCAAATGTTAGCATATGCCGCCCCCATCCGTAACAATAATTCCGAGCAGTATGAACTGTCGTATTAAATTCATGCTTATGTATTTTGTTATGTACTGAAACATTAGATTCAACAGATCGTGCAGAGAACAATGGCGCCACAAATAGTTCCTTTCGAGGATTTTCGGTACATTTCCCGCCTGTTTTCAATTTCCTGTTATACGAATATATACACGATTTTTATTCCAGCAGATTCACACCCACAAACCCACATGCAACCTTCGTGCATCATGGGAAACATAAAATAAATGAGTTGGGTATCGTATATTCAAAGATTATCGGAAACTGATAATACTTTTATTTGAAGAAACGTTTGAAGATCGTTTAGGTTACCCCAAAATAAAACTGCTATCTTTTAGCATAGTTCACAAATTTAAACAGCTCACTGAATTTAGAGATTTAAGGATCAATTTTGTAAAGACAACCCTTAACTAAAAGTTTTTATCATAACTGCTTAATACAAATTTCTATTCTCTAATGTATATACTTTATAGTTATAAATGTTAACGGGATGATTAATGGGTACCTTTGAAGTACAGCTTAATCAAGTTTCACAGAGTTATATCTGTTGAATCCAAGAATTCGACATCTGTTGCTCAATACGTGCATTTTACATTAAATGGCATATACTTAAGTATTTGATTCATTTACTAAATTTTATTTTATTTACTTTTTGTACCATAACTAAGGCCATTAGCCTTCTTTTCAGCTCTATTAGTATCAGAAGAATTCCACTAAATACAGTGACATTACCACAATGATAGTAAAAGCAATAATACAACATCTCATACATACATCAATCTATTTAAATAAAAATGAGTAGAAATAAATGTAACAGTAAAATACAAAGAGTGAAAAATGTTAATGTTACAATAAAGGTGATAACATGCTTAATGATAACAAAAAATACAAAAATAAGACACAAGGAATCGTCTTATAAAAGAATTGGCAATCTCTGATGTCTTGTGGCAGTGCATTCCAAAAGTGGGCAGTGGTACTGTGAAGACGATGAATAAAGTGATGTTCTGGCTGTACCTGCCAGGTTTCAGAGCCTGCATTAAGTTCTGAGAGGAAGACAGGTCTTCAAACGAGAAGGTAGGTAAGATGTACAGCTTGCTTAGATCATTTTCAAAAGCAGTGTGAGACAATGAGTATTTCTTCGGTCTTTCAGACGGAGTCAGGACAGGATATCGAGGGAGGATGTTACATGGTCGAACAAAGGTTCATAGTAAATGTAACATATGCACAAATTAGTGGGCGCTGTAGTTTGTAAGTTTTTAGGAGAAAATATCAGGGGGCGTAACCAGAGCTTGTGCCAAGATCATGTTTAAGACTCTGGACAAGACCAAAATAACATTTTAACTTTTTTTTAATGGTGTTAAAACCTAAAACTTGTTGATTACATAACTTAATTCTCTACAGATTTCAACGGATTTCCCAGCAGCTATTGCTGTATACTGTAACTCCAAAGTTTTTCACAGAATCAGAGGAGAAAGTCTGGGCACATTAGAAATTCTGAAGACATATTAACCATTCTTCAAAACCGGAGTCAGAAAAGCCAACTCTAAGTCACGACCGGAACTCGAACCACGGATGTTCGACTACGGCGCTGATGTGCTAAACACTTGAGCTATTATGCCCTCTCTGTCCAAAATCGCGAATCTCTTCGATTTGAGATCGCGAGGGTTTATCGTTAGCCTCTAAAGGAAGTCGGAAATTCGAGTAGGTACTTATAGCAAAGGTAGGTAACCTCATTTTGGGCTAATTTTATATTTTTAAACTGAAGGCAAGTGTTAGCAGGATTTCACGTCAGAGTTAGATAGGAAGTATATAGCTTTATAAACAATAGTGTGGTATACTCATTGTTTAGATTGTTGAAGTGTGTTCGTTTATTATGCGAGGGGAAAAGTTCGTTAAGGTAAACGTCCGTTGGTTGCGCGGTTGGTTGTTACAAATTTCTAGAAGTCCTGCGCTTTAACCTGATTGATGTGTGTTAGTTCTCCAGCCTGTGTAGCAAGTCGTAGGGAACTGCAGGAAAGTGTTAGTTAGGAACAGGCAGAACATATCACCTTTTCCCCATCCTAGAAACATGCATTGAATATTGTAATATCAGGTATATAATAAATATAATAACCCGGGATAATGTAATAAATATTATATTGTGAGGTAGTGAAAAAACAGGAGAGTGCAGAATAATTTTGTAAATATTGTTGCTTAGTGAAACAATGTAGATGACACTAACGTAATATTTGTGAGGAAAGGAATCAAGTTCGTGAAAATAGGAAATATTTAAAATTAACATTAGGCATTTTCAAGCCGCCTCATAGAGATACAACGTACTTAACGGATTAATTTTCGAAGCCTCCGAAGTATATTTACTGAAATACACCAAATTGAAGATTCGTCATTTAAAATCCTAGCCAACAAAGGGGATTTGGTAAAAAAACACATCTAAATGTCTTCTAAGTATTAATAAATGTTGATGATCATTAATACAACGAAAATCAAAATATTCACTGGAATACAAACCTAAATTAATATTATTAGTGTCCTTGTACAGCTGAATTCACAATTTTTCCGACACAGCTTTCAACTTTCCTCCTGATATTTTTTCTGCAAACAAAGTGATTACAGAAAAATTTATAGCTCCTCGCGGAGCTTGCAATTAATCGACGTTTCCTTACGAAAACAATGTCTTATCTTTAGCAGTGCTTAGGCTCAAGTTTATAAGTCCTGCACATTTCCTAATAGTTTTATTCTATCATTACTTTAGGCAATGTTCTCTCTAATGTATATTTGAGCTTTGTTTATGAAAATATAAATGTAATGCTAGTAAAATTTACAAATTCAGTGTAACCAAACTTTAGTATCCATATAGTTACGCGAAAGCCCAGAAACGTCAGTATACAGTCAAAATTAGGATAGTTTACAGTAACTGAACATTTCTCAAAGGTACCCGCTACTGAAAAATGAGAAGAATATTATTGGATGTTGGTGCTTTAAAAGCCGTACACTTCATGATAGTTGAACAACAGACTCACATAATGAATTCATTTATTAGTTACTAATTTCTTTACAGTTCTAATATATAACGTTGTACATTAAATGTTCTATAATACTAAAGCTTCCTCCCTTCCTAATTAATTTTCGACTAAATTTCTCTCCTTAGTTGCTTATTTCTTAGGATCTCGTACACACTTACATCCTGGTTATTGGTGTATAAGAGTCCTGTTTAACTAATGCTAAATAACTAATCTCATTCCTTTCCCCACTCTTTTCATCATCCTTTCACTATCTAATGAATCTATACCATTTCTCACACAGCTTTCCTGAGTATTTTGTACTCCTAACCATTTTTGTCTTACCTACTTATGCATTTTCCCCGTCTCTCTTTTCGTCTAATTTCAATTTTAAATTCTTCTGTCTCTTGTTTTAATTGGTACATTTTCCAGCTTTCATGAGAAATTAGTTTCCTCACAGAACTAAATTAATTTTACCCTCATTATTAAAAACTTTATTATTACTACAACACTTCTCTAAATTTGTTTCTATTGGTCCCCAATCATTGGAATCTACCTTAATCTATTCTTTCCCAATTCTTGCATTTGGATCCTCCCTTAACATTAATTTTATCTCTGAATATTTGTCCTATAATTCTTGTTTTGTCTCGATTTGGTAAACAAATTTAAACCATAGAAACTTGAAGAGCTCGGTGAATTCTAAACAATACCTAACACACTTATATACTTCTTCCACATATATCACTGATATTACACCACAGCACTTTATCACCTCCTAAATCCTTTTCAACCTTAATTTTTAAAAAAATTTCTGATTCACATAAAGATAATATCCATAAACCGATTTTCATTCCGGTCTTTACCTACCAATCACTTTGTTAGACAGGGCACAGAATTCCAAAGAGTGCCTCCTTAACATGGTTTTGGAAAATACACCAAAATATTTCTATCAAAGAAAAGGGTAGAGTTTTCTTAGACGAATTAGTTGGTAAATTCCATGTAGATTACAGTGAAACAGTCGGAAATGGTTAGAATGTATGTTGTCACCAGGATCAAAAGTGAAGAAATTTTAGGATCATTGTGACAAGAGGCTATTTAATGACAGCCAATAACGACCATCTGTCAAATAATAAAAACACAGAAATGGAATAGAAGTAGCAAAATTGAAAAAAGAAACCAACGGGCTACAGAAGGACGGATACAGCTATACAGCTGGAAGATTTTAGGACCATTATAGCTAAGGTGCATTAGCTCTATCTCACCGCATAACTTTGATTTCATAACATTGATAACATTTTTAGGTACTGGGAATCATTTTCTTTTTAAACCGTAAGACATAGTTTAATGAAATTTACTGTACTACTTCAGAGCACATAGAACGAGGGGATTGTGCATTTGTTTTATCCTATTTAAGAAAATAAACAAAACATAATTTGTAATTTGGATTTGGAAAGAAGGTTTTTAAAATTAAATATTAATTGTAATTAATTTTTGTACATCTGAATCATTAAAACTTGACTAAAACTAAAACACAGTTACACAGAATGGAGTTTCGGCTACAAATTAAAATTAATTTTGAGCGAGTAATGTAATTTCTCGTTTATTTATGATTTTAATTAAATTATTTTCAATTATTTTTTCAAGATACCTTATTAATAAGCGAGAAGTCACTCCGCAGTTATTGTGTAACCGAGATTTTACTAGGGAAGCTAATACGGGTGGCACCACTGACCGCACCTCGAGCGTATAGTTATTGTGTTCACTTAACCACCAAGGCAAGCACACAATCCAAAGTTCAAACCTTAGCAATGCTGGGTGAATTATCTGCTAAAAATCGGTTTCGAAGGAAGGAATGTCATAATTGTAGAAGTGCCTGCGATGCACATCACCCGAGTGCGGAGGCACTTATCGATGACCCTATATAACTTAATGAAAATTGGCACACGTATATTAAAACACACAGGCTATATGCACAAAAATATATTCAGATCTGATTATGAATTTAGAAGTTAGAGAATTCAGCCTCAAAATAAAAAAATATTTTTTAATTTTTAGAGAAGTTGAAACCTTTCTATTTGTATTGAAAGACAGCAAAGTTCGTTTTAAGAAACACTTTAAAGATTGTGTAAACGTATGTTAACTCAATTATCTCTGTCATGACAGGAATGATAAAAAAAATACAATAAATTACAACTGCAGATGTGCGGTGCTAAGTGATAAACTACAAGTTCAAACTATACGAACTATATAAGATTTGGAAATACATAAATTGTTTCTACTTCACCAAGAATTTATAAGGCATTTCAAATTAATTTCATAATTATTAGTAATTAATTCAATTTAACTTTAATTCAAGGCGGTTAAAAACTGTCTTTGTACTGAGAAAAAATTAATTAAGAATACTAATGTACTTGCGCGAAATCGAAGTTCTCCTAATGGAGATTTGGCATAAGGTATTCCCTCGAAGGCTAAAATTTCACGGCCTTTTCTGGAGGTCAAGCGATGTCCCTTGATCTTCCCTCGCCTGAGAGTTAGCTCCAGGTTCCACTCGTCCCCGCGGATGTACACCACGATAATGAGCCCGACGCTGAGGACCACCAAAAACAGCGCCAACCCGCTTCCTGCCCAAGGACTCCTTGTCAGCATCTTTCCAAGAAGTAACCTCATTTCGCGACCAGGTCTCCGCAGATAAAATCTTACGTAATGACACGGTACACAAATTGCGACAGTTTTATGACTTAGCGGAGAAGTTATCTCAAGAATATGCCGTAGCTACGAAAACATCAAACGGTAGAAAATGGCAGCATGCATGGAAATAAGAGTGAGCGAACAGTTTGTAAAAACAATCAAATTTATGAGCCAAATTTGTTGTTATTTTAAAAAATTGAACTAATAATAATAACAATAATGATGATGACGACAATTTTTCTCCTGGTCTTTGATCACAAATGTACTATTTGTTTTCTTCAAAGTATTTGCCAACTTTTGCTTAATTCCGGGACAGCTAAGTCCACTATCATCATTTTATTTACTTAACATAATGGCATTAAATTTTTTGATTTTTTGTTCATACTAAAAGCTTCGCCATATTGTGCGTATTGTAACAGTAACGTATCCTATTACAATATGCCAGTGTACAGAAATAATGTCACGCTAGAGACTGCAGGTGATTTTATATATATATTATAAATTGAATTGAAAAAGAACACGTCACTTTAGGTAATGAGGGAAAATTTAAAGCCAATGCTGTTTACATTTTAGATCCGATCCTCATTCCAGATACCCTAACTTTGAAATTTCAAATGACGCTCCTATCTTTTGATACATTTTAAAGAGATTGTAATTGTTATGGGATTTTTTTTTTTTGTCGTTGCCTGGAAACCTGGACTGTTGTTGACTGTTGTATGAATTTGGACAGAATAATGATATAAAAACTATAAGGTATTATTTAATATAATAGTTGTGTTTTGGTAATAATTATTTCAAAATAGTGTAGCTACACCCTACAATATATAAAAATTAAAATCTGAAATGCTCCATCCCTGTACCTTGTTTCCTAAACCGGGATGTGTATTGCAAACTCTACACTTTATTTCTAAATTACCAAATTACATTCCCTTCAACTACTTCCTAATTGCTGGAAACCAGCTACTACTTCTACTGGTTCCATTTAATCTTTAACTCTAAATGATTAAACTATTATTTACCGGTATCCGGTAGAAACTGTACTGGTGACCAGTACTTTCTTACATACTCTTACTTTACTATTACATGTATCTATTCCTGTCTATATTTGTATATCTGTTGATCTTATATGCTTTTTATTTTCCATATTATATCATATTTCTATATTATATCATCTTTATAAATATATTCGTGTAAATTTCATATTTATATCTTATACTAGTCAATTTTTAACACTAATTATGTTCTTTGTTTGAGAATCTAATAGACATTTATCAATGCAACATTTATCCTACCAATTCATAAGTAGGACATCGTTAATAATAGTAATAATATCAGTAGTACTGTTAATTATACTTTTAATAGTTATTATAAAATATTATGATATCTTACTTTACTTCTTTTTTATCTTATTTTACTGCTTCTTTATCTTTCTCCTTTATTTCTTTTTCTTCTTCTTCGCTCCTCCGCCATAACCTTTTTCCACAATCACTTTACCATCCTCTCATTCTATATACACAATACTGTTTCATGTCCTATAAAAAGTTTCCTTTCGCTACTCCACTACACTTTACACTTCTCTATTGCATTTGTTTATTTATCCATTATACTCACATTATTACATGTTTAAAAATATTCTTGTAATTTTCACCACTAACTTCACTTCACCCATATCTACTATACCATTACACTCCAATATATTATACCGCTCTCAAACTTTATTAAATATCCCCTCCATTCTTCCTAAACAAGCCCTTAAACTCCCATCCTCTGCATCTTCACTAAGGCCCCCAACAACTCTCTCAGCTCCTGCTTCTTCTGCTGCCTCATTATATTCTTTCCCTCTTCCTCTTCTTTTCGCCATACATTTTCTTCTAACCGTAGGTTTGTTTATTATATAACTTTTTCTACCTCTTCCTCTCCATTCCCATAATCTCCCTCTTCTTCGATGAAGTTTTCATTGTGAATTGGGTGGTAAATACTTTTTCTGGTTGTCTGTATTTAATATTCTTAATTTCCAATCTTCTAACTTCCACTTCTACTTCTTCCCTTACTGCTGGAACCTAAAGCTACACTTTACAAGAAACAACAGAATGTAAATGCATTGAATTGGACTAGTAGAGAACGAAGAGAATATTTCTGTACTTTAGCCTTGCTCAAGAGCTGGTCATTTGTGCCTACGCCGCCAATGGTGGTGCCACTTAGAAAACGGGTTCAGTTGAGCGAGACACCGGTATGGCAAGATTGTAGTTGGGGTCCCTAACAGTTTCCAGATAGAACATCCTGGCGCCGACAAAACCCTCCCCCCTTCCAAAGAGTTTAAGCCCCTCAGAAGGTCCGCTTTTATACCAGACACCGGGACAGGAACCTTTCCAAAATGCTAGTTACCGTAACACTGTACTAGCTTACCTTTCGACCCTAAAACAAAATCTATGGAGATTGGACGATAGAAATGAGAGAGTGGAAAATTCGTGGAGAGGAAAGAACCATTATGTGCAGCGTATAAAATATATTAAAAAGTATTACAAGCAGACTAAATACTATAAGCGAATCCCTATTAAGCAAAGAATAATGTAGATTTCAAAAATGTCGTTCATGTTCAGATGGAATCTTCATTATGGAATATCTAATACAGAAACGGAGAGAATATAATCCACCTACATATAGTTTATTTATTGATTTCGAAAAACTTCGTTAGTTGTGACCAAGTTGTGCAACTTTGTGAGGCATTCCGAAACATTTGATACGAGTTATTAAAACTTTTTCTTTAGGACTTGCATTACAATTAACAAAGAAGGAATACCAGATGGAAGTACAGTTTGACAAACCAAGGGGTTAAACAAAAATGTCCCTCGTCTTTTTAATATTTCATTGGCAATGCCATTTGGAACGGTAATATAGTTTAACTGAACATGTTAGAAAGTTAAGTTAACTAAAGAAAGAAATATAATTTTAAACACCATTTTATTTACAGATGATCAGACCTTGTTTGGGGAGACGGAAGATAAACTGCAAAAAGCAGTCAACAAATTAAAAGAAACCGTTGCTCAATATAATATGAAAATTAACATAACATCAATATGAATCTGTATACTTTTGCTTTATCCAATGATCATTTATTACAAAATATACATTGATTAACTTATCATGTACCAACATTATCAATTTTTTGTTTTTGTAACTTTTTTGTCACATTTGATTTATTGTATTCTATTTTTATTTATTTTATTTTTTCATTGTTTTATAATTGTAAGAACTGTATGTGATTAAGTGAACATTGTAACTGGGAAACCTGTAATGTTCACAAAATAAATAAATAACAAAAACTAAATCTATGCAACTTTTGGGAAACACAATTATGATGAAAAACTGTTATCAATGGATCTATTTAGAATAAGTTGATAATTTTAATTATTTAGGATGTAGTGCGTCTCATTGCGGGAACGAAGACATTAATTTCAAAATTAATAAATTTAATAGAATGTGTCATACCGTTTGACGTACACTTAAAGGTAAAACAAGAAGATGCACGAAAATGAAGATTTACAAGATAATGACAGTTCCCATGCTTATTTATGGTATTGAAAACTGGACAGTAAGAAGATGCGATAATAGAAGAGGGCGTAGATGCGGTTTCTACTTTTAGACAACAAAGTATTTAATATCAGAGAGACTCTAGGCATTTTTAACTTAACTCATAGATTTAATAATCTTAAAGATACGATGTTTACACTATACAAAGAATGATCGATGACAGAATATTATTGAATTACAAAAGGAAAGCGACCGTCAATTGATTATATGGCAAGATGTGGAAAAAGGTTGATGCCTATCCGTGAATGAAGAACAAAAATCCGTCACACTATTTACCTAAGCAACATGGAGAAACACAGTAAAAAAGTTCTGAAACAGACTGCTTTGCTGTATTACTAATAATTGTAATATTATCCAAAATAAGTTGAGTTTCATCCTACCACTAAATAACATTTTTATTCGGTACAAATTCTAACAATAATCAAATAATGGCCTGAAGTTTAAAATCAATGCTATTTAAATTTTAGTTTCATCCGCCTCCGCAATTTAAATTTCAAAATGGGGTTATATTGAAGTATAAATTGCTACCCTTAAGTTTTGATACTTACAAAAGGAAATTCAATTATCATATCTTTTTGTTTTCTATAATTCCCTGGCAACTTATTACTATTGTTATTGTTTGAATTGAACAAAATAATTAAGTTAGTTATGAAAACTACAATTAATTTTGGATAAACTTACACTTATTAATATTGTACTGATACTGTCTATTTCAGAATTTCTGACTGGCCCGCTGACATTCTGTTATTTCTTGTTCGGTATATGACATTCTGGAACAATTTATGGTTGTAGAATGAACATATTATCAACAATGGTTATAAAATTCTCCTTCATTATCAAAGTTGACGTATTTTTGTGTATATTCAATAGTTTTAAATATGTAGTTATTCAGACTGCACTTCATTAGATTTTGAAATTAAATCCCTAAATAGGGAAACATTTTTTTCGTTTTGTAGAATTTACAAAGAAACTTGAGCGATTTTAATCAATTAAGAGATTAATTGTTTGTTTGCAAGTTACCTGTATCAGAATAACTACGAGAGTTTTATATTTCGACAAAAAAGGCTCTTAATCTTAAAAAAACGTTCACACACACCCACACTCCCACACCCACACATGTATATATATATATTGAAGTGTCTGTCAATGAAAAGAAAAGGAAAAATATTGTCAATGCAAAGTTTAAAAATAAACAGTTAAAAGGCAATAAATAATAGTAATAATGTTATTTATTATCAAAGTTTAAATGTATCAAATTCTAGATGTTTAAACGTTTTTCATTATTTTTATACTTTATAGTTTGAATACATTGAACTGAAAGTTTAAGTAGTGCCTACTCTTTCTCTTTTGCTGAATTCATTCTCGATTACGTGTACCAAAGCGTATTGTGGAAGTTTTAATTGAAAATCGTCAGTTCATAATCATAAACTGGCTCTGCTCAAAATGGGTTGTGCAAAGGTAATACTTTCTCTTTAAATAACTGTTGCACTTGCTTAATAATCTGGCATCAACAACAGATATCCTATTTTTATACGCATACTCAAAAGTTGAAATGTGTAAACAATATAGGTGAATGAAATCTAACAATCATGAAACTGCAGTAGAACCATTTGTAACAATTTACATGGGAAATAAATATAAGAGGAAATTATTCATTGTTAGAATACGTGGAGCTTCTTCTATTATAATAGCAGCAAGATATCTCAATCTACGGAACGATCCAAATATCTATAAACCAAATTGCCGTGTTTTTCCATTGAGCGTGTGCGCACATATTTCCTGCCGTTGACTGGAGCATGCTAATTCTGACTATCAATGTGGATCTCATAGTGGATGTGTTCAGTTCAATTATGACGAGTGTTGTGTTCTATTCTGCATTTCATTTTAAAGTGAATGAACAGTATTTAACGCCCGTTTTTACTACACAGACACAACAGGCGGTGGACAGTGATGATACACGAGATGAAATATATTGGGAAAGGGTTTATTTTTAACGAAGGAAACGTTCCAAGCCTAAGTTTAGCATACCTCCCCGACATTTGCCATTTATGAGGACTGAGGAAAACCTGGAAAAAAAAACTCAATCAGGGAGGACGGTCTGGCAGGATTCGAACCCCAGAATTCCCGCTCACGAGTCCGCGCCTCGACCACCTGTGTATGGCTTTCACCAAAGAAACATTAGATGGCATCTATCATTGTTTGGAGTATTTCCCCCAAACCACTTAGATGTCTTTCACAATAATCAGGCATTTCTTATAGCTTTGTGCAAAGAGTTACTAAATTGTTAAAATTAAAGCCATATAAAATAACTGTGGCATACAAAAGTACAATTGTGTCTTCTTTTATTATAGAATTAACCGACAGGGAGCGTGACTATGCCCTTTTTCAACAAACACTACCACAGCTTATACAATAAATATTTGGACGAGAGAAATTGAAAGAATATTTCAGAATGTAAGTTATTAGGAAAAAAATGTTTGGGTTTCTCGATCTCCTGACCTTATCCCTTGCAACTTTTATCTCCGGGGTAAATTAAAAAAATGCCATATACAAGAATTTAAACACGATATTCACCAGGAAATAATCAGCTTGCTCAACAAGTGCTAGCACCTGATGGATAGATTTTCAAAGAAATTCCAAAGATCTATTGACAAAAATGGCCAGTTTCAGCACCTCCTTTCATAAAACTGGTAATAGTTAAGCAAACTGTGGTAACCATACTTGCCTCCTAAACCCAAACCGTCGGTTCAAACCCGGCCAGGATCGAAGGATTTTTCCGGGCGTAAAAATCCTAAGTATGGCTTCTTTGGGAAAGGAAGTGAAGCCATGGGTCCCATGTCGTACATTTACGGCATGAAAAAGAAGCCTGAAAGAAGAGGCTTCTGAGCAAAATTTGCCGGACCTTTCACACCCTGAATTGAATGGGACACGATGACCTGCGATGTTAAAGAGCGTCCGTAAATAAACCATATCAACCAACAACAAAGCAAACTGGTGCATGTCAGCGCCACTCTACGATACTCGCAGACGGCAAAGAGCGTTGCTCTCACATAGTAGTAGTAGAGTATTTATTCCAATGGCACCAATATAAGAAAACAGGCGCATGGGTTCCTTTGATCGCACGTGCTTTTATAGTACACTAGGTCTTTTGATTTAATACAAAATATTAGATGAGACATTTCACAATAAACTATAAAACAAATATGTATATACAACAATAAAATAAAAATAATATGAAACAACAATTAATAATTAATGTATAATAGAAAATCACATTAGGAATGACATACACAGATGAATTTAATTAATTTGTTTCCTTCATCTCTTCCCGGGTAATTCGCGTTTTAGACCTGAGCTGTCTCACTTTCAATACCTAATCATTCCTCTCTTCAGCAGAGCCCAGCACCATTTTTCACGCCCGATACCGTAAATTCTCTTGCCTATAGGCCAAACACTATAATTGGATCTTAGTTCATTGGGGTCGCTCTGTACTTCAGTAATATGTACACCAAGTTAGTGTTCTATTTTTGCCCATCTAGCACGATACAGATGCTTACATTGATTTACTTACCCAGTAGAACGCCTTTGGAAAAGAAAAGAAACAATTGTCGTATTTATCGCAGGGAAAGAATTTTAATAAGGTGCCAAACTTCTTATGTATCATTAACAATGTATTGGAAGAGCTTTCCGGTACTTTGTAACACGCTCAAAGGGCCATAAACTGCTGCAAGTACGTACTAAGGAGAAGCGTGCTAAACTAAAATCCTTGATGCGGATAAATAAGGAGGGGAAGAGAGGAAGATACTGTAGAGAAATGTCTAATTGTCCTCCACTTTCGAGAGCATCTCTGGCATCTGTTGCTTGGGAAAGCGAGAGAAAACGTTCATAAATTTCGTCCCGGTAAACCCATTTCTGCGTGTAATCTTCATTCTTTGCTCTTTCTGTTAAGCAATTGTTTCGCTTACGTTTCAAATATGTTTTTAAGGTAGCCCGGCAAGTAACTGGGATCCTGTGTTGCCCTTGATTGTCGACAGAAACCGTTCTCTTCTCGCGAATAGGCGGGTATAAGTCGCGGGGACCAAGGTCGTTTGTGCTCAGTATGTCCTGCTTTCCCGCCATGAACACTACACGTCAGTTTCTTCAGCTTCTGACACTCTGCGCCGTCCTCGGTGAGTACTCCAATGACGCCATTTTACATATTTTTTATACAAATTGATATCTAAACTTTTTTTTTGAAGTATGAGGTTTGTAATTTGTGGAAATAGAACATTAGTGAATTGTCATTCCAAATTATAAGGGTTAAAAGCGAAATGTATATTAAATTGATTGTTAACATTAAAATTACCGGTTTTCAATATGGTAATCATTGAATATGTTGCGTTGTCACTCTGAAAAAAGTTTAATGTATTGCGGAAAATCTACCTTTAGCAAATATTATCCCAGTTAATACTATAATTAGTTTTAAAAAGTTTACAGTTAATACTAGTCACTTGCACATTCCTGATTATGGCTAGTGGAGGATATTATAGATGGATCAGATGTGATTGAATATTGTAAAATCCTTTTATAAAACTACACACACACATAATATAAAAGAAAAATAAATATAAAGTAACATTATTAACAATGTAACAAATTAACAGTAAATATAAAAGCAGAAAAGGATAAAGCACTTAAGAGAAAGTCACATTTGTAATAGCTACTGGAACTACTGGAGTTCTTGTCTTCTTGCCATAGAATAACTCTAGTAGTTCGAAATATAGTAATTACAAGTGTGACTTTCTCTTAGTGTTTTATCCTTTTCTGCTTTTATTATTACTGTTAACTTATAAAATATATATATGCAACTTAGTAAAAAACGTAACAATATAAAAAATGAAAAGGGTGCGGACAAGGGATTTTGAAATTGAAATAAATTTAAAATGTGTTGAAGCATTCCTTAATGAAAAGGTTGGAAGATGACTTATTTCTGAGAAAACAGCAGAAATTTACATTGTTCAAATTCTTCACAGAAAGAGATACGGAAAGAAGAAGAAGAAAAACACACACACACAATTGTTAAAAGATTCTGTTTTCGTCCTTAAATTTGGTTAATTTCATTTAAAAAATTGGCTTACAAAATAGTTATGTATTACAAAACTACTATTTGGTATGAAAAATATATTCCTTCGGTTTATGATTAAAACAACGTCATTTATCGGTTGTCAGTGCTTTAGCCATTTATCTGATCAAAATAGTGTACTTTGTTATTAGGCTATTGAAGAAGCTTTTCTGCTTTACTACTCCATTTCTAAAGTATTTTCTTCTTGTTCCTCTCTTTCTTCTAATTCCCAACAAAGCTTACGACTTAGGCCTGTTTCCCGGATAATCAAATAGATTACTTATCTTTCATATTGTCTAACAAACCTCCTAAGTTTATAAAAAACATCTTGTCTTAAGAGGGCATTTTTAACATATGACCCCCTCTTTTTGCTTCTTCCATTGTTTTCTTCGTATATCATATTTCAATCCATTTGATTTTGTTACACAATAATGAACTTAGAAACCTCATCTGAGCTACTTTCATTCCTGCTTTCTCTTAAATCTCAGGGTCCATGTGTCATAAACTTACTTTAATGCTGGTGTTGATATGATACTGAAACGTATCTAGCCATTTTAAAAATATATACGTGTATCCTGATATATTATATTTATTGTTAATCCAACCAGCATATGATTGAATTTTTTTCCCCAGGTTTTCCTCAGTTCTCATAAATGGGGAATGTCGGGGAGGAATCCCGTTTCTACAGTCTGTGATGCCTCTGTAATGAAAACGAGCGTTATTTAAAGTAAAAAAATGGAGGGGGAGTTGTTATTTAATATTTTTGATAATGCATGAGAAACCTTAGTCCACAATTCGTTCTTTACACGCCAAGGGTGGTACATTGTCACACTGACAGAATGTTCACAAGCTCACACAATGTTTTAGAAAGGAGCCAGAGGAATGCAGGCTTTGTCTAGAACATCTTGTTGCTTTCACTTTCAGAAAGACTCTTCCTCACGTTTCGGCAACTGTATATCACCCACTGCCTACCTCAGTGGCGTGCAAATGGTAATTTCACATCGAAGAGAATTTCTTTAATTCCTTTTATTGAGACGGCGCAATTATTTAGAAAGTAATGAGAAATATAACTAGGACTTAACTGTGGATGACGAATTTCATTATTTCATAACGAAGAACAAATTAAATTTGACAAAGAGTATTATGTTAGTATCAATATAGTAACTTTTCTTAAGACAACCAAAATCCAATTATTTTACTGTTTTTACTATCAAGGCAACGGCATGATTAACAAATTTTGGCTTTGTGAAGAAAGCTATGAGACTGAAAAACTTTATTTACTCCACAAGTTCCTCCTTGAACTCCATTCACTTATGCCTTCCTGGTTCTAGTTTCTTTAAACTATACAAAATAATCCTTGGTTGTACTGCATATCACTCTACAACATTCCAACACTTGACTATATTGTTCCCTTAAAATGTTTTTGAGATTAGGAAAGAGGTGGTAGTCAAAGGGGCCAAAACACATGAGTAGGCTGGTATTTCAGAACTTCAAAATGAAGATCTGCCTACTTTAGCTCTGCAATGATAGCCGTGTGAGGAAATGCATTATTCTGAAGAAACGGGTTTGAAAAGTTTCACGGTTAAATGTCCTTTTCTAAACGCAAAGTTCTTCACTGTGAAGTTGAAGGAACGTTAATCACCAGCATGTCCTCCTAAACTTGTCCCAAACTTAGGAAAGCAATTTTTTTTCTTTCAGCAATACATTAATTTTTTGTGTGAAATTTCCATTTTTCTACAACTTGTTCACTTAAGATATGTAGGAAAAACCAAACAATTTATTAGCTTCCTTGTATGTCTACTATATAAACTGGCTTACTGTTTGCATAATTTGAAATTATTAATTAAAAAGAACATATCTATAACATATTCTGAATTTCAAAAATGTATCTCTGCTAGAAGAATTTACGAAACATAATTTACGATACATGTAACAAATATTTGTTGTCACAAATATTACAATCTTCGCCAAATTCTATTCTTAGTTCTACAGCAAAAAGCTGCATCTGAAATTGAGTCAGCTTTGTGATTTATTAATAGAACAATTGAAACAGTAATTGTATTTAGCCTAAACCATAACAGAATATAAGAAATAATATAAACAATATCTATTAGTACCTATATGATATTCATAATTTGATTTCAGCTGCTGCACGGAAAGGAAAAATTCAATATATTATACAATTTTGTACGGTTTTTGGTGTAGATTAAATAAATCAAGAAAATAAATTTGTTCTATGAAACTTCATTATTTAAAATTAATAATAGAAACCTATGGTGATCAACAGTTCTTTAAAATTGACATGATATATGAGAAGTTTAATGTGTATATACATTATAAGCCATAAGCGTGTAATCTCATTTGCCTGAAACTGCAAGCAAGTAATAAGTTGTGTACCTTTCCTATCCCCAAA
This sequence comes from Metallyticus violacea, assembly GCA_030762175.1. Lineage (NCBI taxonomy): Eukaryota > Metazoa > Arthropoda > Insecta > Mantodea > Metallyticidae > Metallyticus > Metallyticus violacea. The sequence goes on along the minus strand of CM060843.1, from coordinate 17,882,756 downwards.
AATAAAGTCTAATCCATATTTCAAGCATTTTAAACATGTCATATGTTGCACCAGAATCGATTTCAAAGCTTTATAATATCCAGCTAGTTAGATTTTGAATTTTAGGCTTTCATATGAATGTTTTGCCATTTTTGACTGATGCTCTATATTTTAGCGGCTCCTAATGGAAGGAAATGGCCCTAGGACGGAATACTGGGAAGTTAAATTCCTCGTATTTAGTTCCGTATAATGGCCTTCCCATCGAAAACCAGTTCAAGACCTCCGGGGGAACAGCGACCTCTGCAGAGGTCAGCCTTGAAACCCTTGCTGCCGAGCTCTAATGCGAATATGTGAATGACAGCGTTAATGTATTAAATCTTGATATCAAGCATGTTAACAACAGTTGGATCCCATTTCCGGTTGTGAGAGAGAAATTCTCTATGTTGAAGAGAAGTAATAAGATAAATCTAGCTACATCTTTTAACATTTATGAATAAGAAATGTATATAATTATTCTTAAAAAATGCGGTTTCGTAATTTCAGTCTCAAAATGTATTGGCTTACATACAATTTAAGGCCACTAAATTCTTTTTCAGTACTTTCTTTGTCGAACCTTTGTCTACATACACACACACATAATTCGTCATTTGAACAACACTTTCTGTAATTGCATAATTTGGGTCGAAATATTCAATAAGATGCAGGTAGTTTAAATTCTCTGTACCTTCAAAGATTAATAGAGAATTTTGTTCTCTGAGTTTCTTGTACATGCAGAGGGTGTATCACTGCGTATGTATACACACCGCAAGCAAAGAAAAAACTGTGTTAACATAACAAAACTGAATTCACTGCACTAATCATCTTAGACTTTTATAGTTACAGCAGTTGCTAAAAATACCCACCATCGGCGTCTTACACTTCTGAGTACGTTGAACTACTGATTGAGCAACGTTTGTGAAAGTGTTCTCAGCGATTGCAGCATATGCCGTTTCAATTTCTTCCCAAAGTGCAGCCAGTGTAGATGTTTTTTTTTTTTTTTTATGGTATACAACATCTTTAAGAGTTCCCCATAAGTAGAAGTCCAAAAGAGTTAGATCCGGAGAACTCGGTGGATACTCAATATGACCTGTTCTTCCTATTCAGTGCCTTGGATAGGACCTTGAATCCAAGTGCGCGGGGCTTGTTGCTGTGCTAGGTCTCCCAGATCTGCTCTTGTGAACATCGCATACGGTACCATGAGTCTCAAATTTGTCTCGAATGCGTGCATTTTGTACTCACGTTGGCGGTTCTGTTCTTTACATACGTCTCCATTGCCTTTGAGCTTCAACATTCTCGGTTTTCCAATACCACTTCAAAATTGCTTTCCGCTGTTTAAACGATAATCTTGGCTCCATTTTGTTGTAGCAACGCTAGCATAATGTAACGTGAGTCGCATCAGTTTACAGAACATCATACGGTAATCTTGGCTTCATTTGTTCATTGTTGATTTACCTGTCGCGTAGCAACGCTATCATAATGTATGTAAGTCACATCTGTTTACAGAACATCATACAGCACATTACTGTTGTTTTTCGGTTCCACTTTGAAATATATTAAATAGATATCTACTGTGAAAGTGTGTATACATTTTTTTGCACCCCGGTAGACATGGTTGCATATAAGCCAGAAATTTAAAGTATGTTTAATATTTGTTTGTAAGTAAAAATATTTGTTAAAATGATTAGTGGCTATGAAAAATTAAGCTGTCCGTCTGGATTACGATAAAAATTGTAAAGCTTTTGAAAAATTCATGTTAGTATCTAGATGCTTAAGCAGCAGAAAAGTGATGGAACTAAAGCGATTGAAGCTTTCTGAGGAGTTGAGTTCCCTTCGAAATTGTAAATTGCACCGAAAGTCACTGAGGACTCATGGAATTTTTAATTCACACTGCCACATTGCACGATGTTTTCTCATAACTCTGAATAATGTTTTGATCAGATTAATGAACAAAATTTAAACAGTTTATTTGTGGGAAAAAGAGAGCAGTTTAAATTTCTAGTGTGACATTCATGCACTGATTCCTTGAGATACGAGACACGTCATTTACCCAGCACTATGTCGATGTCACACCCATTGTGCTTGTCCGCCATAAATCAACAGATGGTTAATAACGGTTCTCTTAAAGAGACGATTGTATTCTGTAAAAGGATATGAAGTAACGGTTCGGCAATCTTTCTTCCAAGAGCTATGCAAAAGAGCAGTAACCAGTTTTGTACTGAGTGAAACTAGCCAATAAACTTCCACATGTTTTCAAACCAAAGCAAGACGACCTTGGTATCAACTGGTTGTTCTTTCTTCAGCGTGGATTTACGGTATTGGAGCATTTCTAGTAATTATTTTAAGCAGATATATAATTATTCACAGGCACTTAGGATAGAATAATGGTTCGGCCAGTGTTACTGGAATAGCTCTTGTCCAATAAATTAATTTGGAGGTGGCGCTAGTTTATCTTCCTTTTGTCTTTCACCAAAGTCATTTCATGCACAAATGTCTCTTAGTAAATGGAATAAATAGACTTGATAACAGTAATAGTCAAATAACTTTGAAGAACGGTGAATTCATTAAATAAGCAAGCAGTTCACAAGAAATATGAAATATTTTATGTTTATTTCAGCTACCAAGTGAAAACCTAAATTATAATAAAATACTTTCCAAGTTTAATTACAAAACTGGCAAAGTGCAAAATCAAGGGAGAATCCTAAAATAATAAAGTACTTCAGATTTGGTAGCATCCATGGTAACTAAAGAAATATATATTTCATGATATCTTAAAAATGGCAATAGTAAAACAGCAAAAATCCCTAGATAACTTAACCTCTTACTTTGTACGTATTTGAATATAGTACTACTTTCTGATTAGAAAGATTGGCATATTAAATGAGCTGCATAATCTGCTATAAATCGGCGTGGTTTTAGCAGGCTGCTGATGTCATTGCTGATCATCAAACGCCAAGTGTTGGCAGCTATCTCTCCTAGTCCTTTCACATTTGAAGAGACATAAAAATGCATTCCACGTAATACAATAAAGTGCCAAACACCTTGATATGTGTCAGATTGTCCTCAGTTATTCACAATCAATTCATTTCTTGAGATCTACGAGTCGAAGGTCTCTCACAATAGTCTTCTTCAACGACATATATTTCTGCATATGCTAGTTTTGTTCTGGCAGAAAGCTGTTATGTAGAGCTGATGTTGGGCTCAAAAACATACGAGGGTAGTCCGTATGTTTCCGTCCTCGCCGATAAGGATTATCGCCTTCACAAAATCCTTATCTGGTGTCATACCTTATCTGTTAAGTAAAGAATTGCAGCTGTAACTTCCGCTCCTCCGTGTTCAGTTATTCAGATATAGTTACATAAAGAAGGTATGTGTAGAAGATTGTGACATGGTCAAAATGGAGTTTAGAGCTGTTATTAAGTTCATCACAAAAGAAGGTCTTACTACAAATGAAATTAAACAGCGATTGGACGGTGTATATGGGGAAGCATTCCCCTCATATTCTACCGTAAAAGAATGGGCCAAACTTTTTCGAACGGATCGAGAAAGCACCGAAGACAAAGAGCGTGCAGGTCGGCCCTTGGAGGTGCTCACTCCTGAAAATATCGCTCTCGTGGAAGTAGAAATTATGGAAGACAGGCAGCTCAAAGTTACAGAAATAGCAACAAGCTTGGGCTTTCTAAAACAACATCCCTTCCAATTATTCATGAACATTTAAACATGAAAAAGATTAGTGCAAGATGGGTGCCTAGGCTTCTTTCCTCAGTCCAAAAGCAGCAACGAGTCATCTGTTGTCAGGCATTTTTGGAGCTCTGCCGTGACAACGAGAGAGAAGTTTTGCAGTTACAGGAGATGAAACTATGGTCCTCTACTATGATCCCTTGTCCAAAAGAAAATGAATGGAGTGGGTAAACCTGGCGAAGCACCGCCTCTAAAGCCAAGGTCATTCAGTCAACCAAGAAGATCATGGCCACAATCTTTTAGGACTGTGAAGGAATACTCTTCATTGACTTCAAGGAGAGGAACACCAGAATAAATGGGGAGTACTATGCTGGCCTACTGCAGAAACTACGCGCTTCCACCAAAGAGAAAAGGCGAGGAAAACGGAGTGTAGGTGTGCGTTTTCTTCACGGCAACCGCCTGTACACACGGCTCTTGTTGCAAAGGAAGCTGTGAAGAAATTTGGCTTCAAGAAGATCGACCATCCACTCTACAACCCATTTCTAGCTCCCAAGGACTATGTCCTTTCAAAACTCAAGAAGGACCTTCGAGGAAGGACATTTAAGTGTGGTGAAGAATGATGGATGCTGTATACGGCCATTTTGCAGACAAGACTTCTAACTATTTGGGGGGGGGGGTTGAAATGTTAATTCAAAGACGAGAGGAGTGTATTGCAATAAAGGGCAACTATGTTGAAAAGTAAAATATAGTTTTTGTCTTTATCATAGCTAGAAATGGTTAGGCCGGAAACTTATGGATCTACCCTCGTATATATAATACACATGGGATCTTTCAAATGTCTCTCCTAGCTTTAAGCAATTTCATCTTATGATAAATAGATGGAATAAAAATATATTTATCGCAATGCTGAGCAAAAAAAAAAAAAAAAAGTTAGCTTAGTAATTTTTTGTTGCATTTCGTGATTAGCATTTTGTTGATTAAAACATTAATTATCTGATCCAGAATTTTAAGTCTCAAGCCATGGTTTTACCGTTAAAGTTAGAATATAGCTGATGCAATATTACATGAAAGCAATGCTAAGAAAATTTAAAATACATAATAATTTAGGAGAAGACCAATGTTCTGTTTGCAAATATGGGAGTTCATGAAGAAACCTGAAGATTCCGTTGGTGATGTGAAGAAATATGGAAGATCAATGGTAATCGATAATGATGCTGTTGCTAAGATTATTTATACAGATAATTAAATAAGTATAAAGAATTATTATGGAATTATGCAACTATTAGTCTTACATATTCAGGCATCTTCAAATGAGTCCTAGCACAGTTTGAAGAATTCTAGAAAAAATGGTAACTTTATATCCATATAAATTAAAACCAGTGTTTGTACTCAGAGATATTAACAAGTGGCAAATGTATTATTTTTCTTTATATGTGGTAGCAAAGATTCAAATTATCAGTGACTGACTGGACAAATTTTTCTGTAAGGGCACTTTTTCATAATGATAAAGTTAAAGTGTAATTTCAAAATTTGGTTCGAAAATGACCTTCGGACTTTAATTCAGCAAGATCCTCAGGTAAATCACTGTATGGTTTGGCTTCAGTCCCAATGCATCTTTGGTATGTGTGTGTGTGTGTATATATAAAGATTTATATATATATATATATATATATATATATATATATATTTGAGAATAAAATAATAGAATAGAAAAACTGTTATGGGAAGCGCTACTACAGTGTGTTTCAAAACTTTGTCTTCCCTAGGAATCACGAGTAGGAGAAGGTGGCGCATACCCTAAGATCTTTTGCGACTATGTCATCAGTAAGCACCTGCCAACAATACGGCCTGCATCATTTTCGGGTCTCTACGCGATTGGCTTTTATGGTGGCCTTAAAAAATTATTTTTCCTGACTTACCCAACACTCTTGCAGTAAGATGTTGGAATTGTGCCAAGCTATTTTCTTCAAAATGTTGAATAGGAGAACGACAGACATATTCCCAATGTTTTGAAACATCCAAAGTCAATTGTTTGCCCAACAGTGTTGTTTTTTCCTATCACAATAATTATAATATTTATAGCACTTAAATTTTTGAATTTACTTTTAAAATAGTTATAGCTATTAAAATTGCATTTTAATGTTCTATTTAGCTTTTGAACTTGCTTCAGTTTCTCTTTTTATACCTCCTCTTAGTACTTCTTAATTGCCTTTTTTTTTATAGATTTTATCAAAATATTTTTTTAAAAGCTGTAATTTCTCTTTCTATAATACTTTCAAACTATCTTAATGAACTACTGCCTTTAAACGCGGAAATATTCCATTTGTTCATTGAGATTGTAGATATTGCATGTTTACCCCTCGAATACTGTTTGCTTTTTATTCCTAGCTTTATTTCTTAATGTTTCCCTTAACTGACACTCATGGATTTTAATTTAAGTTTAACATTCATGCATGATATTTAGAAATATTTTGCTAAAACACTATTTTAGAATATATGAAATTGTTAGAATGTATTACTCTGTATGCTAGCCCGTGCAATTACTGTAATTCTCAGTGTTCAGTCGTGCTGTCATTTCTGCATTTCTGTCACAGCGGTGGTGTGCGCCCAGTCCAAGAAATCAAATCCTCCAGCAGCGTCACGACGTCCATCAGCTCCTCCTCCACGTCGCTCCGAGCCTGAACCTGCGGATGATTCCACGACGGATGAGTGCCCGGAACCGAACGGTTACTTCGCAGATGCCTATCAGTGTGACAAATATTATGAGTGCCTCGACGGAGTAATCAACGAAAAACTCTGTCCTGACGGCATGGTCTTTAACGACTTCAGTCCACAGCATGAAAAATGCGACCTTCCTTTCAATATTGACTGCACCCAAAGAACAGATCTACGTAAGTGTTTACTTTCGTTTTAAAGTGTGGAAAATTTAATATTGGCTTTGTAATGTTTTGAAAGTTATTTCTTAAGTTTTTGCCGCAAATACGTTAAAGTATATTAAAAAAAACATTATTAGTTGTTTGTTTAAATCGGTAGTTTTTAAAATTCCATTTCAGATCACAATATTAAAAAAAATATTGTACTTGTCACATCAACTGCGCTTGTACTTCCATAAATCAACAGATGGTTATTAACGTGATACATTTTTCTAAAAGGATATGAAGTGACGTTTAATGTAATATTGGATTGGATTGTTAGGGATGGAGGATCTTTTTGTACTTCAGTCTTACTCAAGAGCTTACCGTTTGTGCCTATGACCTCATTGAGAACGCCTCCGAGAGGAAGGGATGCGGTGAGGTAGGGACCGGGCGATGTAGACCTTGACATTGTTTTCAGAAGAATATTCGAGCCTCTCTGAAGGGTTGCTTCCACACCAGACGCCGGCGTGCAAGCCTACGTGCAAGCCACCGTCACGTCGCACAGCCTATCGTTCTGGTACTTTCAACCCTGTAGCAAAATCAACGGAATGAAATTATATAAAATGGGAAAGCGAAACATTCGTGGAAAGTAAATATGCATCTCAGTATTCGCCTAAATGACCATAAGAAACACACACACAAATCCCTAAGTCAGGAGTTAAATTCGACACTTCCTGAGTACCAGTCTCAAGTGTTACCGCCCAGTTTGGTCATTATTCTGATAACGCAAGGAAGACCAGAGTAATCTCAAAAGCTTAGGATAAAAAATGTGCCGAACTGGCATTATATTTTAGTTAAGCAGTTCTGTGTGTGATATCAAAACGGGAAATTTTTCATTTGTTCTGCGCAAATCTGCATAATACGAGAGTATTGATTCCTAGGAAAAAGCTGCCGTAAGTCTACATGAATGATATCACTAAATAGTTAATAAATATTATTAAGAAAAACTTTTAAATTGTAATTTTATCTTCATCATTACTAATCACTGTTCAGAAAATCTAATCGTATGTTCTCAATTACAATTAAACCATAAACAACCCTTTCCTACATATTATTATTTTTGATATGTTGAACTATCAAATATATCATCTTTGAGCACTTAAAGTTTCAATCTCCTTGTCATGTATCTTCAGGTGAGGAAAGAATAACTGATCAGCTTTCGCCAAAGTGTTAGTGACAGATTTTACAAACAATCTCTCAAATTAGTTACAATACAGTCTCCACCTTGTAGCTATATCGATTTCATAGAAACTAAACTAATGATGTAAATCAATAACAAGACCATCAGTATGAATCGTAAGAAAATACCGCAACCAACTTGTCAATTTCTGTTCATTAACTGCAATGAAATTAAGGAGAACCAGGAATGCACGTATAGAGTTAATTACATTGTGCTAGAGTAGGTATCTCCCTTTATTAATATGAATGCAAGTGATTTTACTTGATCACATGAAGAGCAAAATACAATATTATTTTGTATTTCCTAATAACGTTATTTATTTATGGCAAAGCTGATTGGTAAATACATTTTAATGAAATATATATGCATAGAATATGTCTTCTGGGAACGTTTATACAGGTTGATCCAATGGAATATGACGGTTTTGAGAATCTTCTTGTGGGGCTCTCGTATATTATTAAATAAAAGCACTTTTTCAAGGAACAGATAGCATTATGCAATTAATTAATCTGAGGTTAATCTTTAAAAATCACATTATCATAATTTTATTTTATCTCAGTTATGTTTTTTTAATTGCATAGTGCTCCTTGGCCTGTCACAGTGCACTTAAATTTTCAAGTATTCCCATTCAAGTATCCCCATAAAAATAGTCTGATGCCCTCAGATCAGATGATTGCGCTGGTCAGGGCATATCAACAAATTGAGAAATTATGCGTCCAGGAAAGAGGATCCTCAGAATGCTTATTGTTTCACGAACCGTGTGAGCTGTGGCGCCATCCTCCATGAATCAAACTCAGTTTCATCATTATCGTCCATCTGAAAGTTCAGCATATTCAATTCCACCCGAAATCTTCTCTAAATGTAGAAGGTGGACCTACTTCAATAATGTTATAAGAGGTTACATAGCAACCAACCAATACCATAACTGTAACGCAAAGTCGCTAGAAACGGCAACATTCTGAAAACCGTCATTCCAACTTATTTTTAAATACGATTTTAGTTCAGATTAACAGATTGCATTATGCTACTTGTTCATAGAAAAAGTATTTTTATTTAATTCTTTACGAGTATTCCACAAGAAGGTTATGAAAATCACCATATTCCATTGGGTTACCCTGTATAACATGGACGATAAATATAAAACTCACAAATTTCTTTCTTTATTCATTTGAACAAGAATGAAACTAACAATAAATTTCTGCACATCAAATGCAGATTATTTCAGGAGATTACTAACATCTATAGTATATATTGAAACTGTTCTCTCTCTCCTCCTGAAGACCCAACTTAACAGGTCGTTTTATGTTCCTGACAGCTTGTTGAAGGATTATATCAGTATCATTGATCTAGTGTGTAATATTCTGCTTCAAATTATCCAATGTCTGCGGGGATGTGGTGTAAACCTTTCAAGTAAACTCTATAGACTCAAGTAATGCTGTCAACCCTATAGATCTCGATGACCAAAGGCTCTTGAAAATTACCCAGCTGTCAATGAAATCCATGAACTAATTGATGGATGGCCTGTGGCACCGTCTTGTTTATATTCAGATGTTCATTGATGCTCTACAGTGTTCAAAGTCCCATCAAAAAGTAGTTGAACCCACTATTCTCTATACTAATATTGCGCATCAAACTTTTACTGGGTGCATGCATGTATCATGTATGACATGCGGATTTTGAAAAGTCCAAATTCTTTTGTAAGTTGTCATAACCATACAAATATAATATTACCCAATGAATGCCTAAAACCAATGACTCTGGTTTACTTGTTTAGTCTTATCTGGTTCCTACAACTTTTAGACAACCGTAATTTTATATGGCTTTAGGTGAATTTTCTTTGCAGAACTGCCTGTGTTGATGGCTTAATGACTTATGGGTTGACTACTCCAGTCAAATGTTGACATCCTGAGCATCCGTCGGCAGTTCAGATGAACGATGTTTACCGGTTTCACTCACAAGAGATTCAGATGGCAATAATAGTTATTCTTGGTATTAAAACTATTAACCCTTTATTAATTATCAACCTCTGTCTTCCTAACCGTTCGTAAGTAATATTAACAAGACAAAATAAACCAGATTAACATAATCTATGAGCAATTCTCAAAACAAAAATATAAAAACTCAACTATTTAAAGTTATTAAATCCCCAATTGCAATTTGTTTCCTTCCTTGTGTTCCTGTCGGGAGTTGCTGCAAACTTCAAATTCTGGTGTACCCTTTGCAGGTTGCAGTAATTCTTCACAAGGATTGTTGCAGCGTGTATTGTGTCTTCACAGTGACTAACATAAAATAGTGGAAACACTTGCCAACTCCCGAACCGGATTAGCATTGCTTTCGAAGGAAATGGAGAATTCTGTACTGAGGTTTTGAAAGCAGAAATTATTAAAGCGTTCAAATTAATATTCAAACCATGAAGTCCACAATAATCTGTAAATGTTTGGTCAAAGATCGCTCGCCTTTAATAATACTTTATTGTTTCAGAGGAGCCCCAGCCAAGCTTGCATTGTCCACGGAAGAATGGCTACTTCGCTCACGAAGACCCGAAGATTTGTGATAAGTTTTACTATTGCGTTGACGGCAAATTCAACATGATCTCATGCCCAGATGGCTTAGTTTACAACGAGAGAACAGGTATCTGCACATGGCCCGATGAAGCCAAAAAGAAGCACTGTTCTTCAGAAGGTAGGTTTGAAACTTAAACAATGAACTAATATTACTCAAAGTTCAAGTTGAACATTCTGGTACTTGCTTCCTAATGTGGGCCTTCCACTAACTAAAGACAGGAAATTCTTAACTGCAACCATTCCGAATGAACATTTGGGTTTCTATGTAGTTTTTGAATTCACGCCCTGATAAATCCGCAATAGCGTCTTCTTTCCGTTGCTCTGTCCTCCTTAAGCAGTCACCGTCAGCATTCGGCAAGGTCAATTTCTCCTTCGCTGAACTTGATGGCCATTGTGGCCACTATCAAGGTAATCTGGATATTTCAGTCACTAAGGTTTCCTCTGCAGCAAGAATGTTCAAGACATATCAAAGGAATTCTATGAGGATTCTAGAATGATTGCTTTTCCCTTATTGTACCAGGGTTGTTCAGTAAAGAAGTATAACTTTTTTTTTGACAACATACACCCATAATGTTAATGTTGATGATAATGATCTTTCTCAAAGCAGTCCCCGCTGGATGGAATGCATCTGTTCTAGCATTTCTGCAAGTTTTCAAACACCTGCTGGAAACCATTTTTGACAGGTCTTTCAGAATCGCCTCCGCAGCCTTCACCACTGCTCCTGATTATGGAAAATGCTTCCCACGAAGGTGTTTTTTTTTCTATCTGGGGCAAAGGAAAAGTCGCAAGGGGTTAAATCTGGACCATAACGAGGAAGAGAGACATATTTCTTATTGAATGTTTTTATATATTCAGCAAGATCATTTGCAATAATCAGTCGTGCATTACGTGGTTCATTATCCAGCTTGTTGCATGGAAATGTGGTCTTTTACATGTGACATGGCCTTGCAGATTTATTAGAACAGTTTTGTAGTAGTAGTGCTCAGTTACATTTGGATGCGCAGTTGTGGTATGCTGGTAAATCATTTTTTAAATATTGAAAAATAAAATAACCATATCATTCCCCCCAAAAGTTTGCTTTTTACGATAGAGGTCTCCACACAGGTATGCATTGAATGTTTTAGAATTTTTGAAAGTTTTCTAAATGTTATTCACGATCCCCACTCACAATAACAGCAGCGCTGTTAATTTTATTCCGTTAGAGCACAAACTGGAGCACTGGGTCCAATCTACTTTAAAATTGATTGCTTCCTTCTTTAAACATTTTAAGTCATTTTCCAGCTGTGCTATAGGGAAGAACAAACTCTCCATATGTTTCCTGTAGCATTGCATAAGCCTCAGCTGAAGATTTGCAGAGACGAAAGCAGAATTTCAGAGCAGCATTTTGTTCGTCGCTTGTTACCTCTATTTTGCTGTAGGCGGAACTGAACATGTGTCAACTTACACACCTGTCACAGACGGAAACCGGGAGTGATAACAATGAAACTTAGTACCACACACACATTGCACATTAAAATAAAATATTGTAAAGTCAATTTTTTAGTGTGAGAAATGATGCCTGTAAAAATTATAATCATTCTTTACCGAAAAGCCCTCGTAAAAACAAAATGCAGTGCAGTAGTAGATTTCTCGCTCGCGAGAATCCGGAACAAAAAAATATTCTCAACAGAATATAAGCGCCGGTAAGTGTAAATATTAACTGGGAGCAATTTAATGTTCTTTCGTATTCGGCACATCTTTTCATCTCTTTCTGTCTTTAATTGCTCCATTTTCTCTCTCGTTTCCTTCTCTCTGTGCATCGCCTTTAATTTCCTCGATCTTTTTCCTTCCTCCTGCTTAGCTTCTGAATTATTCTAATAATAAAGGCTCTTGACAAGTTCATTATGGGGCTTCATTAAAATGGATGAGTATATTCTCTTTTCCTAAGAATCTGAACGCCCTTTGGTCCTATAAAAGGAATATTAAAGGCTGTCATGCAAGAAATCATCCTGCTACTTTCCCGAATATGTCATGACATGAGTTAGTCATATCTAATATGACTATACACTTTTGAACTATATTTGAATGTGTGTACCCTTTCAATAATGTAAATAATTACGACATTTCTAAATTTATTTTACCATTAATAACATTCTAACGCCATTTGTCATTTGCAATCCTCATTTTAACTAAGCAGGGACAGCTGTAATTGTAAGAACACATTTTGTAAATGCTCGCCTGTTCACTAAAGTAGAAGATATTACTGCGTTTATTCCATTCTGTTCTTAAATCGGTTTAACATCGGGGTACAGTGGACGAAAATTTAAATCTAGCGAGACATTAGTCGTAATTTAAGTTCATTCAGAGCTTTTAACATTTAATAACTTATTCCCCGATATCTTACACGCTATTTCACATTTGAGTGAAATCTTAGCTACTTGAAGATCAATGCAATGTTTATTTTTGCCTTGACTCAAGAGTGCAGCTATTGCAGCTTACTTATCCAGTGAGACTATTTCGGTTATGGGCCGGCCGAGCGCGGCGGCGAACTAGGAAAGTCAAACCCGTGCAGTGCACGTTCAGATAGTAGCTTGTACTTATGAGAGATACTTTGAAATCGAGTAGAAGCGCGTTCGTGTGTTACTTGGTGTTTTCATTGTGTGTAAATTGTGTGCTAATTTTTCTTCGTTAGTTATGCCATTACATAAATATACTCTGAAGAACGGGTTCTTGTGCACGATACACATGTAAAATGAATTCGTGAAGAAAACTGGTAAGACAATTCGCAAGAAAATGTTCTAAAAATGTGTTTCATATAGAGAAACTGTTAAAAACTTGTTATAAAGTAACGAGAGAGAGAGAGAGAGAGAGAGAGAGAGAGAGAGAGAAAGAGACAGGACCTGCCAATGATAAGAAAGTGTTGCAAACCGCTGTTTTCATACGGAAGAAAAGTTAGATGCATTACTGAAATTTTCTACGTAGATGCCGGCCGGCAATGTGTTCCGCTGAAGAGCATCATGTTCAACATCTCCCATAACACATGTTAGTACCATTATCATCAGTTTTAAATGAAATACCATTTTATGCTTTCTGTAAAACTATAAATACTAAAATAAGAATACTATCTTTAGGCGCCGCGACTCCCCTCCCCTTTCCGGTTGCGCCCATGTGGCCCGCAATCCAAATAACCTCATTGTACAAGCCTAAAACGTGAGCTGTGTTTTTCTCACCAGTGAAGCTTTGAATATAGGGAATATTATGAATGTTACAAAAACCGGTCGTCTTGTTATATTTGTGTTATTTTTATTTGATATATAAGGCTTTGACCCCATCCTAAACATTTTAAAGATATTTAAAAGGATACTTTTTCAAATGACGACTGATAAAAAATGACATGCCCAATTTTTCATCATTTCATATATTTTTAATTTTAGAAAAATTTTCGCTGATTGTCTATTTTTAAAATATTACCAATTTCATAAATGTATGATAAACTCGTGCTATTTTTAATCCTTCAAATTAATTCAAATAATTCAAATCCTAGTCACACAATTGCAAGTAATGAGCTTTTTAATCTTTTGCATTTAAGAACGGCAACATATCAATCCTAAAGTTTTATGTTTTTGAGAGCTAAATTTCCAAATGAGACTTCTGATTTGAATTAAAAGAAAGTTATAATTTCTCAATTAAATATAAGATATAAAAAAGCTAAGGAACGAAAAGTATGCGTATTTCTTCGGATATAAAATGGCTGCAACAAAAATTCTCTTTAAATAAAGAGATAGACCCTAAAATAAATCAACCAGGACAATAACAGATTTAGCTTAAATTTCCAAGTAATCTTATTAGGCGATCAAGCAAAAACCCCACTTTGGTCTTTCAAATTATGGAAATACTGCTTGTCGAGTTTTCAGTGCATATTCACCAAGATTTCTGCTATAAGTGAAAATCTTTATGCCATTCTTCAAGTTATGACTGGGTTTTTAATAAACCCCTGGGATTTTGACCAATATGCGTTAGGAATTGCCAATTTATATTTAAAAAATAATTATTGGCTCTTTTTACCTCAACCTATCCACAATATTTTTATTAATGATATCAAGATAATTGATGTTGCAATACTTTCTATTGGCCAATTGTAGGAGAAGACCCAGTAGGATTATCCGAGAGAATCACACCCACAATCAGTCAATGTTCAGAATCTTCTGGGGCAACCAGATTTAGGTAACTCAAAAACGGATGATAACAGTGTTGAAAATGTCAATACCTGAAATTCGTGCATATATTTCAGTAGGTCTGGAGAATATGAATGAGTGAAAAATGTATTTAAATTATGTCATTTGTGTTTCACTTTTTTTATTCAATCTAACATCCCATATATTGCGTAAATATAACGCTTCTAAAGCAATAAATAGTTAATTAAAATAAGTAACAAACATAATAACGTATATAATAAAATTAATAAATCACCTTAAAGTATCTATGTAATTAGATCAGTAGTGATCTGTCATTCTAGATTTTCCTTTTTGACCACTGTGCGACGTATCCTACCTATCTCAGTTAACCTACTCGTATTTAAAAACTGTAGTACGGAAAAAAGAATTAACTCTGCGGCACTAAGGGAAGTTGAAAGCATTCTGAAACTCTTTAACACCACCTAGAGCTTTAGATATCAATCTGTGCACTCTTAATACTCATTTTTATTTGTTTATTTATGGACGCTCTTTAACATCTCAGGTCATCACCGTCCCATTCTATTCAGGGACGTGAAACGGCCGACAAATTTTGCTCAGAAGCCTCTTCTTTCAGGCTTGAGGTTCTTTTTCGTGCCGCAATTGTACGACAAGGGACCCACGGCTTTACTTCCCTTCCGAAGGAAGCCATACTTACGATTTTTACGCTCCTGCCGGGTTCGAACCCGCGACCTTGGGTTTAGAAGGCAAGTATGGTTACCACTACACCACCAGAACAGACTCTTAACACTCAAGACCTCCACGCAAATGTGAACATTTCACTTTTTCTTTCCTCAAAGCTTGTCATCTTGAGATATTTATCCCATAGTTTCGCACACAATTCTTTAGAACAGTCACAGAATTTGTTGCTTTACAAAATCATTGGGTCGAAAAAAATGTAAGCATTTTTGAAAATTAATAAAAAGCGGCAGGAAGTGACATGAAGCGATGCTTACCTTGGAGCCGCTTTGTCTGAATTCTGAAAAAGAATGGGCGAATAAAGGAGATAAGCTCTTATCATAATAACACTGTAGATTTAAAATCTTACTGTTTTTTTTGACTGAAGAAATCAGCTTTGAGGTTACACTCTTAAGATATTTTCATTTATAGCAGAATACTTTTTGGAGCTTTTCTCATATTTAAAGTTTATATCTGAAAGTTATAGAATATATTTAATGAAACTCTAGTGTACAGGTTTCTTAGTAATACCCAATTCTAACCCATTGATATGTTGGCAGACGTGTTCCAGTTCACCTGCCCCAAGGTTGCAATGACAGAAGCCCAGCAACATCCCCGCTATGCTGACCCCGAGGACTGTCAGTTTTTCTACGTGTGCATCAATGGTGAAATACCCAGAAGGAACGGCTGCAAGATGGGTCAAGTGTTCAACGATGGTAGTAAGACCTGCGATTGGCCCCGTAACGTTCCTGAATGGTATGTATGAACAGATGCTGACCTTTGACTTAAGTCCCTGTTCAAAATTCATTTGCAATGGTGTGACACTGCTTCAGCTACATCTGGCACTTAAATTGTATCAAATTTAGTTTAACTAATATTATTGTTCTTTTTCTTTTGTATACCAGAACTATAAACGATCTTTGTTGTTGCATAAAATTACCAAAGCAATAAAAATTATTTTCAATACTAAAATACTATCATCAGCGGAATATTATGTTACGATAATATTACGGAAAGAATTTAAGCAATCAATAATTCATCTTCATTGCTGAATACATTATTACAGAATTAATAGTAAATTAATAAGTTAATATAAATTAGTAGAATATAATAATACTAACCTGTTCGGAAATGTTATAGCACTAAAGTTTCTGATATATCTGTAATATTTTTCATGTATTTATTGAGTCTATCATATTCCTTTTGATAAGTGTCATAAGATTTTCTCGGCATTAATATCAATTCTGCCCTTTAAACTAGAGTTAAATTTTCTTGTAGTAAATCCATCTTCGCTAACAGCAATAACAAAAGACAAACGAAGTGAATAATATTCTATACTTATGACTTCGTAAGTATAATATAAGAAGGTATTTACTTTAAAATAATTTGTTAGAAAATCCGACATTGATATTAAATTGATTTTATTAATATCCTTTTATAATTCTGGTATATAAAATATGATAATCGTTAATAATGTTATACAATTATGATGCAAGGAATTCCTCATTTAGAAGAATGAGAACACATCATAAAACTAAAACAACTAAGATTAGAAAAGTAAAATCCACAATGGTGTAGATAATAAGGTAACGCATTGGTGTTATCAACAATGCAATGGAAATTCGCATATATAGATAACATTGTCAGTTGAGAAGAAGCCCCACAAAATTTTCCTTTCCATCATACATTACTTTGGAAATGGCAAATGTCGGTGATTTTGGACCCTCGAGTATACGATTTCCTAAAATTCAAATTTCTACCCTAAGATCTTCAGTAATACTGTGTTATTTGAGTTATTTGAGTTACGAGCCGATCGAGCTCTGCTGTGCACTGTGAACAGCTAGTCGTCAAGGTTGTGTAACGCATGTGCAGGTAGCACATTGTATTTTATTTGAGAGAGGCTTTGTCAGTGAGTGACTGTGCATTCATGTGTTCTGTGTAAATTGCGTGTTCAGTGAGCTTTATATCACTGTATAAAGCCTTGAAGAACGGGTTTTTATGTACGATATTTATGTGAAATCTGACAATCGCGTTCCAGAAAGAGAAAGTGTTCGCTTGTTAAAAAACTACGAGAGACAGGATTTATCAATGACAAGAAATGTGTTTTAAACCGCCATGTACTAACGGAAGAAAAGTTAGACGAAATATAGGAATTTCCTACCCAGATGCAAACAGTATATTAAGGGGCATCTCTTATAACAAAGGCTAGTGATTATTATTATTATTATTATTATTATTATTGCTGATGTTGTTGTTATTATTATTATTATTATTATTACTATTATTATTATTATTATCCTTTTTCGGTTGCGGCGGCTGCACTTTCCAAGCAAGCAATTGCGCTCAGAGGCCTTAAACTCAAATAACCTCACTGTATATTCAACCAAAACCGTACATAGAATTCACTTATAACATGGGCTAGTCATTATTATTATTATTATTATTATTGTTATTATTATTATTATCATCATCATCATCATCATCCTTTATCGGCTGCGGCAGTTGCACTTTTCAAGTAAGCAACTGCGCTCAGAAGCCCTCAACTCAAATAACCTCACTGTATATTCAACCAAAACCGCATACAAAATTCATTCTACTAAATCATAAAATGTAGAATACCACACAGTGTAAATTAGTTTCTAGTACTCAGTTAAGGCCATTCAACATAAGCCTCTAGCAGCCATAATAAAATGCAAGCATCTTTGAAAATCAATTGGAATCAAGCTCAAATGTACTTAAAGTTGAAGAACAAATATATACACACATATGAGTGTGTGAATGTCGCTTTTAGGGTCTAATTAATTAAAATGAAATATTTATTGTATATTTGAAAACAATACTCTTATCGCGACAAATCTTAGCTTGTGGTCATGTGAAATTTGAAGTGGGTGACCTTTCACTTTATAGCAGATAGAGATGGCATTAGTTGCACAGAGCCATCCTGTACTCTGTGCTATTTCGTTTGTATTGCTTTCCTGCATTTGGGAAGGGGGATAGAATTCTTTGAAATATAATATAACCCGATAATTAGGATAAATCTTAGTCAAGATGGCCACACCGACTATAAAAAAATCAAATGTAGCTCCTGAGTCAACTCGCTCCGTAACACGCTAAGAAAATAAAAGGCGCAAGTATTTTTTTAAATAATCTGGCCATGAAACTGCAGGGATAGCTTTGAAAAATAATATGTGTATCGAATGCCACCAAAATGTTATTTTTCCCCTTCAGTCTCATGACGTGTCACAGCAAAACACGTACTCTATAATGAAAAACATGTTTTTCCCTTTCAACTTGCCAGAACAATAGGCGCTAATGGACAAAGCAATCATCAGAGTTTAGGCATGTTTGTTTAGAATTCAATAAATGCCGAGAACTCAATGAGCATTTAAACGCAAATGAAACTGCTTTTAAATAGAGCGAAAATCCGTTGCCCCCCTCCCCGCTCTACCTTCATGCATTTTATGCGTTTTAAAAACGTGTGAGAGAACTGAGTCATATGCTGTTCTCTTGCCATTTGTGTCAGTGCAAACGTAAACCTCATCTGTTGTACAAACCCAAGAGTCCAAAGTGCGTTCGACTGAAAAATTGTTAACTCAAGTTCAGAATGATGCACAATATGTTATTATTAATGTTATGTGCTTTCAGATTCATGCTTGTATAGATCTCTGGAGACACTAGAGGTTTATAAGGAACAGAGAGTGCACACGACAAAGAAACATGAGAGACAAACAGAAAGAAGAGAATAGAAACAAAGGCTTTCTCTTCTACACTTTCCCTTCTATCTTTATTTATTTTTTCGATTATCGAGAACTTATTCTAAGCTTACAATTTCTGAATTTGTGTAGATTCTTTTTATAATGACAGAATAGGTTAATATTTTAAACAAGTTTATTATACACAATGACACATTGAAATTTATTGAAAGTGCTAAGAAAAATACAAACTACAAGGGGTCTCCACCTATCTGCCCCAGGTAATTTTAAGTATACTTCCTCGTGATTACAGAAAATTTAATACAATGATGTTTTTAATGGTGTTTAACGCCGTTTTTACCACTGAGGCACCATAGACGGTGGACACTGATGATACATGAGATGAAATGATATATTGGAAAACGATTTTATAGTGTACCTCCCCAGCATTTGCCATTTATAAGGACTGAGGAAAGCCTGGACGAAAACCTCAGTCAGGTAGAACGGTCTTGGGGAATTCGAACCCCAGACCTCCCTCACGAGTCCGTGCCTTAACGACCTCGGCCATCCGGGGCGCTCTAATATAATGATGATTTTATATTAACCCTTTATCTAAATTTTAAATAATTACATAAAGTACAGAATTTCCACCTTGATTGCATTAGACCTCTGATCCCGGTTCATCAGCAGTAGCCTACTGGAATTCCAGGGAACCAGGTTTCGACCCAACCCAGGGGACTAAAATAAAATATTTAAATTACTTTACCTATACCATTATTTTATCAGTTAGCTACAGTTTCTACTAACTATTATTATTATTATTATTATTATTTTTTTTTTTTTTTTTTTTTTATTTCTCAAACATGTAGTACATTGAAATTTGAAATTTATAAAGTGCTGTGAAAAATTCAAAAATAAACTACAACGGAGCCTCCATCTATCTTAAGATGTGACCCCTCACAACTACAATTATTGAAACAATAATACATTATATTAATATGTTTACGTAAATTTTAGATAGCTAAACAAAGTAAAAACTTTCCACATTGATTACGGAATGACACTTATAAAGTGCTACAAGCTATATTTCTTAAGTGAATCGTTAAGGCTTAATGCTCATTTTTCCAAATATCAAGAGAAAAGAACTTTCCACAGATAGTGTCACAGACATTTCATTGCATAGTATGAATGGGGGGGGGGGGCTCTAATATCATAAGTACAATTATTATACTTTTTTTTGATATTTTGATTCTCCTTAATAAACAAAGCAACTGCATTTAACATTTTTTAACATTTTTAACATTTTTTCTAAACTAAAATCTTAATAATGTACAGGATGTTGGAAAAATACGAAGTTGAATCATGTAAAAACCGAACACCTTGAGGAAAAATATAAATTACCTTGATTCGGCTAGACATAGTCCTCCGTATCTATTTAGACACTTTTCCCACTGTGATTGTTACTGGAACCATTTTGAACTGCATCCAACACGTCTTTGTACGTTAAAAAAAATCACACGAGGACACATCAATTAAGGTATGTGCGTCAGTACTTCCCACCTGAATGGCTGCAGTTTGGTGCGGAAAACAGTAATTCAAAATCACACCATCCAAAAACAATCGTAGGCATTCTGACTTTATTGACCGCCACACATTGTGAATGTTTCGACACAGGTACGGTATTCACAGTTGCTTCTCTTTGCAGAAACTTCATGAGGGGTGGGCCATGTTGATCGAACAATGACGTCATAATTACGTTCCATTTTGCCGGCTGGAAGCGCCAACGCTGCCATCACCGCTGTTCGATATATACATTGTGTCTCGTGATGCGTGTTATCACGCCTGAAGGCCGAGTACGTTCTCTAGAATACTACCTTCCTTCGCATGGGACAAAATCCGCCAGTATCACCAACACATCTCTGTTCGGTTTCTAAATAACTGACCCGCAAAATACAGAAGCTCTTTTGAACCAGGGAAACACAATTGGAAAGAAGTGCTACTAGAACTTAGTGCCATTTTGTTGTAGAAACACTAGCATAACGTAATGTGGAGTCACATTTTTTTTCAGAACATCCTACGATAATCTTGGCGTCATTGTTCATTGTTGTTTTATCTTAATCTTGCCTGCATTTGTTCATTGTTGATTTACCTGTCACGTAGCAATGCTATCATCATTGTTCATTGATGTTTTACGATAATCTTGGCTGCATTTTTTCATTGTTGATTTACCTGTCACGTAGCAATGCAATCATAATGTATGTGAGTCACATCTATTTACTGAACATCATACTGTACATTACTGCTGTTTTTCGGTCCAACTTTGAAATCTTAAATAGATATCTACTGTGAAAGTATGTATACATTTTTTTGGCACCCACGGTATAATACCAACATGATGATGCGTCTCCACATTTCGCAAGATTTACATGCGAATTGTCAAACGACAAGTTTATAAAATAAACCGTACGGATTGGAAATATTAATGACCATCTCGTCCAGTTATGACATTATTCATTTGGATCACTTTTATGAGGTTACGAAAAGAAAAAAGGGCCTGTCAATAGTACCTACGTATGAAAACAAAGCATTTGGCAGCATTTCTTCCGATATGTTGGTAAATGTTAGGCAGTCTTCGCAAGAAATGGAACTTATTTTTAGCGTTTAATACATTTATGTGCAGCAGCTAGCTAAATCTATTTATTCAGTTTCTTTATTCACCAATGTTTCATTTTAAAAGCTTTCTTAAAGAAAAAGTAAGGAAAAAAAAAGTATATCCCAGCCTCCCGCATCCTTATCATAGTGCCGATGAAATATCAAAAATACTATGATAGACTTCTACCTATAATGAAATCTGGTCATACCAGCACTTAGTGTTAATTATCCATTTGAAAGAATATTAGTTGGTAACACTTGATGTAAGAAATTCCTCCTCAAATGCCAACAATATATTGGTGCTGGGGGAATCATTTTCAACATCTCTTATTACACAGTGCTACAATGAAACTATTTGAATTAGATTAAATACAGTATTGTTTTATACTTTCAGTATAAATATAAATTCTAAAATAAAAATATACTGTGTGCGCGGCCACTTTAACTCTTTTTTTCCGGTTGCGGCGGCTGCATTTCCCCAGTAAGCAATAATAGTTCGAGTAAATTTAAAAAGTAACTTCAGTTATGACCAGATTGTGCATTACTGCACCAGCAGTAGTGCACCAAAGTTATTAAATGAAGTGTTTTATGAAGATGGATTGGTCAAGGTGGACGGTTTCATGGTTTCCTCAATAAAACATTACAAATATTGATTTCTTTCCCTTTCCCTGGAACTATATTTCGATTCTGAGATTAATTACTTTGTAAGGCTTTCATGCTAAGACTAATACTTAATTTCATAAAGTGCTACAACAAACTTTCAAAAATACTATTCAATTCAGATAACTGCAGTTGTCTATTCTTTGGTAACATTCAGTATTTTTATTTACAGCAAGGATTGGTACAAAGGTATCCTAACTGACGAGGAACTTGAAGCCTTGGAGCACCCTAAGCCCAAGAACAGAACTTCCACCGCAGCTTATAAGACGAGAAACGGCGGTAGACCGCGTCCAATAGATCTGGAATAAATTTGCAGGAATATGCGAGAGGAGAAATTGAAACTTAGGCTGATAAGCAGTTCCTACAATCTTGCAGTAGGAGACACATGCGCTACCGAAAATAGGTTGAGTTAAGGGCATCCATTGATGACAGTTTTCCAAATAAAAATTAAACAAAAAGTTTAGCTTGAAATAATATCAAAACCAAATATTTCTTTGTGTTTGTTTAACGTTAACCTCAATAAAATTGATGAAAACTTGATAACTAGAAAGAAAATATGAACTTCTAAATAGAAAATATACAATTATTATTTACCTTGTTCACTCCATAAACCAGCAATACATACTGTTTTTGAAAATAAAATCTGAGAATTAAAATAGCTGTAGAAGTTTAAAAAATATTACTGTCGATCAACGGAATTCTACAAACTTTGACTGGTCAATGTAATCAGCAATTACTGAACAAGTTGTAAGAATTAATTTATGAGGATAATTGCTCAACAAAACTGATAAATTTTGAAAAAGTATATTGTATTTTGTTATTTATTTTATGTAATGAAATTACTGCATATTTTGTCTGTTTAATTTATCTTGCTACTCTTTATTCTTTATTTTAATACTAATTAAGTAATTTGATAATTATTTTATTTTTAATTTTCATTTAGGTACACTAAGAATTTGTCCGTTATTTTTACTGAATGCTTCCATTGTTTAGAGACTGCTAGAAATATTCTCACAAAGCGTAATCGTTTGTAACGTAAATAATATTATCAACAATAGTGATGAGTTTTCTTTAATGTTATACTTTAATACTAAGTAAAGTTCCTCAAATGAATAACATTAGTATTACACAGGAGTTTTTTTTTTCCGCTGCAGTATAACAACAATTTCTGTCTTAAAATACTGAAACTATTAAGGCTGGTTCTTTCCAGATAATATCTACAGGGTGTCTCAAAATCGCCATCCATTTCTTCACGTTATACTTTTACATAATTTCATGTGTCATGATGGACGTATTGTAAAAGGATTTTAGAGGTGTAGAAATACAGATTACAGCCAGGAATTAAAGGTCATTGAATCAAGAGCATTTTATTTTCTTTTGGTGTGTTTTGGATTGCCTATTCGACCAAATTGGGTGGCAATTTTGAGATGTATGTACCAGGTGGCCCTCCTGCGCCATCTTTTGAATTAAAATAGATTTCCCTGCAATACATTGATGTAAACTAATAAAACCCCCATATTTTACCGTAGATGCCAATTGCATGATTGAAAATACTTGTGCTGCAGGGAAATACACGTTCGTTTAAAAGACGACGTATAAGGGCTACTTGATATAGAGATAATCTCTTATAAAATGAAATAAAATTTTCATAATCAGTTTAAAATTATTTTTTTTTTTTTTAGAATTAAGAGCTAAATTTAATATAGTGTACCAAAATTTATTTGGTACAAGTGAGATAAGCCTACATAAAAAAACAACATTCGTGTATACAACAATTAAAAAGCGGTAAAGGCGTAAATAAATAAATAAATATATGAACATGGGTGTTTTATTGGAGAAAAATGAGATATTTTTCTCGGTGTGAAAATAAATTATTCATTGCCCTTTTACCAAGTTACCCAGGTAACACAGCTTTCAGGATCTACAAGAATGTTACTCATTGGCTGCCAGACCGGGCGTCAATGATGAATGATGGATGTAACACTTCACAGACCGTCTTTTGTTTTTTTGTAAGCTCTGGTAGTATGTCATCTTGCGTACACGCGCCTTAGGGCAGACATTTTTATTGAATTATTCGCCTCAGTTTAAGATTCATATCACTCACTGTATTTTTGTAGCACGGCTTAAAAATATCTGAATTAGTCATAGACGTATGCTATTTTTCTACAGATTTAAATGGGATATTATTCCGTCAGAACCTAATAAAAAGGATGAACGATCATATTTCTTATTATATGGCTGAAAGAGAGTTGCCATCTTCAACTATCAGCAATTTAGAGTATTGTCATTATTTATAACCCTTCCTAGAATTGCACCAATGATGTCCATCATATTAGCGTAGCATTTTTACGGTATGATATATCTTTGGTCAGCATTTTCTTCTGGAAGGGACTACAGGTTTTCATTTAAATAAATTCGTAAACCATTAATTGGTCACGATAGTAACAGTGGCATTCTTAACACAAATATTTCCACTAAGTAAATAACAGGGTTCGTTCAAGTGAAACATTACTGGCTTATAATATATATAATTATTAATGTACCCATACGTTAACAAATACATAATATTTTTCTAAGGAACAATGTACATAAACCGATGTTTCTACTGGAAGAGGCGTTATATTCAGGACGCGGAGGCAATATCCAGATATTGACAGCTCAGAAGAACAACATCCAGGTAAACTAAGGATTACAACTGCTGTGGAAAACAAGTTTTGGTGTCTAAGAGCTGTAAGGTAGAAAGGTAAATTTCATGTTAAAAAGTGTCCTGCAGAAGCTTGATATTTTAACTGTTTCACCCCAAACTGATAGAAATAAACTGCACACATATGTACTTCATTCCCGTTATCCAGCGATTCGCTATAGGAATCGGGTATGTCGTATTGTATGTGCTAAAGCCATGTCAGTTAGAAACATGAACAACATAGTCGTGTTATTCTCACAGATGTATCACTGCATCCAGATTCCAAGGAAATAGGCATTTGGAGACAAACAGGTAACGCAGAAAGACTAAGGTACGTTTGTGATTAATAGCAATAATAATAATCATCATCGTCTACTTACAAGGCTTAGGACTAAGATCTGTTCCGAGTTTTGACACATCATATGAACCAGTTAAATTTAGTTACCCTTAGAACCTATAGATGTTAAAATAGCCTATTGCTTCAAGTTCCAACTAGTGTGATGATAAGCTATTACTTGGACGTGAAATGGCGCACAAGTTTGTCCAGAAACTTCATTTTCAGATATGGACTTCTTTAACGTGCATAATTCTACGACATTGGATTCTCAGCTTCAAGGGAAACTTACGCTCAAGGTTTTTACGTCCCGAAAAACCTATCGAATGATAGTAAATAATACATGGAATAATGAATACAAACAGGTACACTCAAGCTGGTTAGTAGCCTGTGGTTCTTTCTATTGCTGAAGTGTCTGACCCTGAATTATTTTACATGCATGATAATGCCGAAGCACACGATGCAGGGTGTGTGTCTAGGTAGGTGAAAAGACATAATGCTACATTACTAGAGTAGCCTGCTTGATGCTCAATAGAAGACCGAGAGTTTCTGAGCATATTGAAAACATCGAGTATTTATACGTCTTCATCATCACTGGAGAATGTCAAGCAGGTGTTCACTTGCTTTTAACGAATAAAAGTTAAAAAAATCTATTACTCCTAAATTATTTGCATTAGAATTATGCTGTAAAAGCTATTATTATTGTTGTTGCCATTATTATATTTAATTTAATTTCAGTTATAGTTTTGGCTATATTTGTATTAAAATATACATTTTTGCTCAAAATACTATTTTTTAATTATTAATATTAATTCCGTATAAGCTAATTTTGTAACCCTTATGCGCTATTAAATCTAGCTAAAACAGTTCGCCCTTGAGATATTTCAGATGATAGTTTTAAATGCCTCATCCTGTTTATCTACTATTTCCACGAGTAGATTGGCATTTACCTTCAAAGGTTTAAGTCATTTTTTTAGTTTTTAGGTAATTTTATAAGAATTTTGCTGTCAATTTGTAGGCCATTATAAAACACCTTAAGCTATCAAAATCCGGAATATAGTGATTACTATTATAATATATATTTATTATAAATTCTTTGCAACTTTTATTATTATTTTTAACACTGCAATCGAGTAAATGGAAAAAGTATAGGTGTAAAGTAACATACGTTTTTGGATAATTATAGATGGTCAGAATAGTAAAACTGCCACGGGTGGCCGAAGTCGTTAAAAAAAGATTGTAAAGAATTTTCCAGTAACGAACATTTTATCGGATGTGAGCTGAAGCACTTCAAGAACTGGTAGTGTGCGATTGATTAGGAACAATTAATTATAGGTGAATTATTAGTGTTACTATTGGAAACTCATTAGAGCATCTGGTGACATCATTAAATTGCTCCAACACATTTGCTACAGAGGTGTGTGTTTCTCTAAATTTTCATTTCCCAGCAAGATGGATTGAACAGTTCTGTCTGTTGCCTAATTACAATAATGTGCAGATCGGATTGATCTTTTTGTGCTGCCTTGTGCAAATTCGCTTTTTTTACAGATATTCTGTTCACATCGGCGAGTAACTACTGCAAGAGCGTTACTTTTTGTAACGCAGATGCAGCACACCATTTAGAGCATCACTGTATTGGAAACTCTTTGGAATAGTTTCTGCAATTGTTTCTAAGACAGTACGTATAAAAAATAAATGAAAATTGTATTCAATGTATAATTGAAAATTATACAAAGAAGTTCCTCAAGAAAAAGTTCCAGTAACAATTATTTATTACATACCGAGGGTGTCAAAAATGTATACATACTTTCACAGTAGATATCTATTTAATACGCTTCAAAGTTGAACCGAAAAACAACAGCAATGTGTAGTATGATGTTCTGTAAACATATGTGACTCACATACATTGTGACAGCATTGCTACGTGACAGGTAAATCAACAATGAACTAATGAAGCCAAAGTTATCGTATGATGTTCTATAGTGACTTATATTACGTTATGCTAGAGTTGCTGCAACAACATGGAGCCTAGATTATCGTTTGAACAGCGGAAAGCAATTTTGAAGTGGTATTGGAAAACCGAGAATGTTGTTGACGTTAAAAGGCAATGGAGACGTGTGTACAGAACAGAACCGCCAACGCGAGTTGCACGCATTCGAGACAAATTTGAGACTCATGGTACCGTATGCGATGTTCACAAGGGCAGATCTGGGAGACCTCGCACAGCAATAAGCCCCGCGTCCTCTTACCTTGATGAAAATCTTCCAATGCACTGGATAAGACGAACAGGTCCGATTGAGTTTCCACTGCGTTCTCCGGATCTAACTCCGTTGGACTTCGATCTATAGGGAACTCTTATAAGATGTTGTATATCGTAGAAAACCAGTTACACTGGCAGTACTTCGGGAAGAAACTGAAACGGCATATGCTGCAATCGCTGAGGACACTTTCGCAAACAATTATTCAATCAGTAGTTCAACATACTCAGAAGTGTATCGACGACATTTTGAGCAACTGTTGTAACCGTAAAAGTCTAAGACGATTAGTAATCGTTATTTTCTGTTTCTGTGAATTCAGTTTTGTTATTTTAATACAGTCTTTTCTTTGCTTGAAGAGTGTATACATTTTTGGCACCCTCTGTATATTCAAATAAGGCAAATGGGCGCGGATAATAATGTATGGACTTTTAGCACCTAAACTTGCCAATTCTAAACATGGAATTCTATGACAAATTGTTTCTTCTGACTCGCAAGAGCTGCATAATTAAGCACAAGCACCCTTTATTGGAATGTACTACATAGCAGTTTGCCTGGTTGTTATATTTCGTGCGTTATATTTTTGCCATCTCCGAAATTTCCAAAATGAAATGTTCTCTTTGTTGTTATGTTCTGTCTAGTGGTGTGAACTGAAACGGTAATTCCTTTGTCTTACTGCCAGTGCTTTGTCTCATGCATTCTACAAAGGACGCATTCATGTGAACCCATTTCTCAACAGAAAGACGAAGCTATCTATGCCCTTTCCGATATTTAACATATGTACACCATTATACTTCATAGTGCTGCTTAAAATGCGATGATCTGTATCGCATAAAAATGTGATTCCCACGACAGAATATAGAGAAACATCGCGTGATACTTAAAAGTTGTTTCCGTTTTATATACATTGCAAATCCAACTCTTTGTTTGCCAGGTAGCTGTATTATTATTATTATTATTATTATTATTATTATTATTATTATTCAGACAGTATATGTCTTTAAGCTAACAATTTGCTTAGTGTGATATAGGGTTTCAGAAAACTATACTATGAGTCTTTCATGGTTTTGTCGCCCTTTCCAAGGCAGAAGGCAGAAAGCGGGTCGTGCAACTGATTAAAGTTCTCGCAATTACAAAGGAAATAAGTACTAATAGTATCAATTGCTTTGTAGTGTATGCAGTTTAAAATTCAAAACTTAGTAATTTCCACTGTGATTGTTGGGATTCTACACAACGAGTACTATATACCAGAGTACCATAAGTTTCCGGCTAACCACTTTCTAGGTATGATAAAGACAAAAACTATATTTCACTTTTTAATATTACAATACACTTTTAATATTTTTGAAATGACATTTCAATTCCCTCCCTCCAAATAGTCAGAAGTCTTGTCTGCAAAATGGACATAAACAGCATCCATTACTTCTTCGTCATACTTAAATTTCTTTCCTCAATGATACTTCTTGAGTTTTGAGAAGAGGAAATGGTCACTCGGGGCTAGATCTGGGCTGTGGGTGGGTGATCGATCACCTTGAAGCAACATTTCTTAACAGCTTCCTTGGTAACAAGAGCTGTGTGCACAGGCGCGTTGTTGTGAAAAAGGTGCACAACACCATTCAGCTTTCCTCGACTTTTCTCTTTGATGGAAGCACGCAGTCTGTGCAGTAGGCCGGCATTGTACTCCCCATTTACTGTGGTGTTCCTCTTCTTGAAGTCAATGGAAACCATTCCTTAACAGTCCAAAACAATTGTGACCACGATGTTCTTGGTTGAGTCTTTTCATCTTCTGTAACAATGGTTTGCAGAACTTCTCTCTCATTGCCACGGTAGAGCTTCAAAAATTCCTGACAACAGATGACTCGTTGCTGCTTTTGGACTGAGGAAAGAAGTCTAGGCACCCATCTCACTAACCTTATTCATGTTTAAATGTTCATGAATAATCTGAAGGACTTGTTTTAGAAAGACTCAATCTTGCTACTATTTCTGTTACTATGAGCCGCCGGTCTTCCATAATTTCTCCTTCCACAAGACCGATGTTTTCAGAAGTGAGCACCTCCAAGAGCCGACCTGCCACTTTTCGTCTTCAATGCTTTCTCGACCCATTCGAAAATGTTTGATTCATTCTTTTACGGTAGAATATGAGAGGGATGCGTCCCCCATACACACCTTCCAGTCGCTGTTAACTTCATTTGGAGTAAGTCCTTGCTTTGTGAAGAACTTAATAACAGCTCGATGCTCCATATTGCACATGTTAAAATCTTCTACCATAGCTTTCTTTGTTCAACTATATCTGAACAACTGAACACAGGGGAGCGGAAGCTACAGATGCAATTATTTACTTATCAGATAAGGCATGATACCAGATAAAGATTTTGTGAAGGTGACAATCCTTATCAGCGAGGCCGGAAACTTATGGACCTACCCTCATATATCGCTCGTTCAGATGAAACATTGGCAAACTTGTATAAAGAATGTATTTTATCATTAATTTACCTATACATGTGCAAAATATGTTAATCCACTACTTGGCTATTGAATCAAATAACTCTCATTGATTAAGCAGCGGTTCCAGCATATATGAACATACAGATAGAAAGTCCTGGAACATATGCTTCATATGTATCGTGTAAAGCTGTGCGTAATCAGACAGCAAAATACCACTAGACAATTTCTTGTTTTGAGCTACTGTGGATACATAACTAGTTCAGTAACTAAGCAATATATACACACAACAAAATTGTCTAAGGAACACAGCATTGCACCTAGACATCTCCCACGAATGCAAGTGTAAAGAAAGATATGCATCGAGACCATGCAATATGTACACTGTTTGAGGTGGACGTAATTTAAAATTATTTAATTAAAGTGAGTACATAAAAATCTACTTCTGTTTCTACCGAAGTCTAAGCGCGAACAAGCTTTAGCTTTATTGTTATCGGTACTTTACAAGGGAGATTATCGAGTCCTGAAGTCAGATAAACATTACAACTAACCGTCTTTAGCCAAGATGTCATGGCCTTGTGTTTCTTTTTCCACGCCTTAGCAATCCTACCGTGGAGTTTATTATTCCATGGAGCGTAGCAGGATGTCTGTCTGTGCTGGCCACCTCGCCCACTTTCACGGAAAGTGAAAGTACAACGCCTCAGGCTACTCCGCTCCCAGCTGCAGTAGAAAAGGTCACTCCCGCTAAATACCACAACAAAGGTCATTCTGATGCACTTCGATGAACAATCCAGGAGCATCTTTGTTGGGTAATTAACGTTGTAGTTGACCTCCGGCGAGATGTGCAACAGTCTTTTCTTAGTGCCTCTAGCCTACAGGTTGCTTTTTACTCCATATAGATCCGAACTATTTGGTTGGAAGTTTACGAACATTATATGCTTCGTTGTACCTCTCAAGAGTATTCAATAATGAAGCTGGTTTTCTTCTTTTGAGTATCATATTTCCCTTCCATTATTAAAATGCTAATGGACGTATATTTTGATACTGCACCGAATTTAGACAGTGCAAATATTGTGCTTGTATGTAACTGCATACAAGCGAAGAAATGTTCTAACCCTATTTGCAAAAAATTTCTAGCTGTACAACGGTACAACAATTGTATATAAACAAAGAAAACTAACAAAGGGATACTAAGTACAATAAACCTAAATTTGTACAACAAAACATGATCTAAAGACTTTCAAACTGCAAGGTATAGGCAGAAAATTTGATCAAGTAAGATTGCTTTTCTCTAGGTAATTAAAACAATAATTGAGAATACCGTTCAATTTAACTAAAAATTAAATTAATTTGAATTGTTTTTCATTTTTAAACTAAATTGAAAAATAAAATCGAAGCAAAGAATATTTAGAAGTTATCCATTGGCAATATGTTGCTAAATTTTCTAGATAAAATAAATTTAGAGGAACATAATCAAAGAGATGAAGAATTGTGAAAGCTAATTTCATAATATAACAGAGGATTTAAGTTTTACACACTTATGAAATCTTGAAAAAGTAAAAACCAACAGACACAGGAGCTGTGGCAGAATTTTGTTTATTTTAATGATGTGCATTGTGTATTTATTTTTTAGGGTGATAATGTTGGTAACATTATCACATACGCTTCACGTCGACTGCAGACGAGAGTACTGTTGATTTTCTCTTGCATCGTCAACCAAATTTCAACTCCCGCATACCATGCACGCACAGATTTAAATTGTTGAAAGATTCTGCTCAATAGCGACTATGAACTTCTTGCATGGAATTCCTGCACACAAAATGTCTTTTCCACTATTTTCACGAAACTTCATCTGGTGGTCAACGGATCTAACTATGTTTACTTAGACTAATATAAATACAATATTTCAGCATTTCTTCGTGCTGGGCAAGATCTCTTAAGAAAGTTAATTGTTATAAAAATAATATTTTTTTTAACTCAGAATGTTTTTGACAAACTCAGTAGTTATTTGTGGCATAAGAGAGTAAAATTTAGTGGGTATTCAATTTCCATGAGGGTATGACATCTATTTACTCTCGTGTGGCATACAATATTTTAGAAAATAGTATTTAAAGCAAACTAGCGTCAACATTTAAGTTTAATAAAGCATGTACATTTGCCATTACTTAAAACGGAAGTTCAGTATTATGGATTAAATAATATTGGTTGTTAAGGAGATAGAATAAATAATTTGAAACAAATAGTTGTTTGTAAACGCGTAAGCAATGTAAATTGAAACGTGCAAAGATAACACTTGGCAACAATGAAAATGTTTCGGGCTTAAAAATAGTGAATTTACATGTATTTCCATCTGCTGAATTCAAAAATCACCATAAAAAGTATAGATTAGCTCTTGTTTTGAAGATAAAGTGACATTTCATTTTTTAGAGTGAAGATTTTAAATTTGAGGGAATTTTTTTTGGGAGTTGGCACACCTGTCAAATAACAAAACACAAATGCTCTTCAGCTGTTTGTAAGTCATAAACATAGATACTGTTGCTGTGACTGTGAATTACATGTAGTTTCTACTCAAATTAATGCAAAATTTCTGGTTCGCGAGTGCTTTTTTTAGTGTAAAATTTGAAAAATTGCCACGAAAATGTGTAAACAGGGTGAATAACTTTTGTTACATTTGTGGTGAAATAAAATTTTCCTCACAGAAACGCAATCTGACGCCTCTTGTAAAGACTGCCAAGCCTCTTGTGGACCCAAAAGACGTTCTTCTTCCACCTCTGCATATCAAGCTGGGTTTGATGAAAAACTTTGTCAAAGCTATGAACCGAGAAAGACGGGCCTTTAAGTACATCAGAGAGAAATTTTCGAAATTAAGTGATGCAAAAGTTAAGGAAGACATTTTTGTCGGACCACAAATAAGAGAACTTGTAAATGATCCTGCATTTGACCAAGTTTTGGAGGGGAAAGAAAAGGAAGCTTGGGAAGCCTTCAAGGGTGTTGTTCATGGATTTTTAGGCAACAAAAGAGATGACAACTACAAGCATTTGGTGACAGTGCTCCTGCAAAAATACCGTAACCTTGGATGCAACATGTCCCTTAAGATCCATTTTCTCCACTCCCACCCAGACTTTTTCCCTCCTAGTTGTGGAGCTGTTAGTGATGAACATGGGGAGAGATTCCATCAGGGCATTTCTGTTATGGAACAAAGATATCAGGGCCGTTGGAATGAAGTAATGCTTGCGGATTACTGTTGGTCTTTGTATAGGGATTCTGCGGAACTCCATCACAAGAGGCAAGCTAAAAGACGACGAAGTCAATAGGCCACCACATGATTCTCTTCAGACACGACTATCTGCGAAGTATTTTTCCAGCAATTTAGAACTCTTAGCATGTAATTACCAGTTAAAAAAATCAAATGCACTTTCATTGTTGTTCGCATGTATGTAATTAAAATGTATCCTTTTCTCTCAATCCGTTAATATGTAATACTTCCACCTTGTGTATATCATAGAAACTAGAGCTAATAAAAGTTTTTCATTGTCATATTTGTTTTTCTCAACCCAAAATTAGTAGGAATTGCCTCATGAAGTGCTCGAAACATTCAAAAATTATTTTTTTGTTACCCAATGTAATTAGATATTATTTACTCCTAAAGAGTTTTATTTTGTGTAAGAGACGCTGTGAAATTATTTAATATAAAATAAATGCTACACAAAAGCGCATTTATTTCCCTTTAATAATCTTTCATTTAAATAAACGTTTAGGGGTAAATAAAAGGGATTGCTTGTTAATTAAGATTTTTATTTCACTGATAGAATAAATTAATATTGTACCTTATTAAGGACGACGAAACAAAATTAATTTAGATATTAGTAATGAAAGAAATGCTGTTAATACACAAATTAAAGAAATTAAAGCAGTTTATAAAATAGAACGTAACAATTAGCGCGACATAGCCTGCAGACAAAAACCACAATAATGACGCCGGCCGCGGAAGCCTGAAACAACATTTAACTTTTACATATTGTTATATATAATAAGTAAAGCTATTATAGAAAGCATAATCAGAACATTACAAATACTT
This sequence comes from Metallyticus violacea, assembly GCA_030762175.1. Classification (NCBI taxonomy): domain Eukaryota; kingdom Metazoa; phylum Arthropoda; class Insecta; order Mantodea; family Metallyticidae; genus Metallyticus; species Metallyticus violacea. Next base: position 17,848,716 of record CM060843.1, on the reverse strand, counting down.
AAATTCATTTTTTAAAACAAAGTATTTAAAATTCCCATTTTAATTTAATTTCTCCAATTTTCAAAATGCACGAAACTTTCCACAATTCGGAAATTTCCCACTAGAGGACAGAACTAGATCATTGCAGTTGTAGAGTGTGATGCATCTCGTCTGACCATCTTACCCTTCGCAAACCTTCTTCTGTGATTTCCAGGTCAGATATTTTTCTCCATTAAAAGGGACCGTTGATCAAATGGGCAGTATTATGCACATTTGTTCTTTGTGGCCATTGCTGCTAAGAAAATGTCGGATTTTTCTGCCCAAGAAATTCTCAATATTTTCCTCCATTCACTGTGTTAAGAATCTAGACTTTTGTTGTTTTCATTGTGAGAGTTCATCTTTCATTAAACATCATTGCCCTTATTACAATCATTAGGTAATTCCGAGGGAATATATTTTTGATTTTTTTCCTTCAAATCTCCATCGATGCCCTTACTAGGCACCAAAATTGACAATGAAAAAAGTTATAAATTTATATATGCATATGTATGAGTGTTGAAGCCGGAAATAAGGCTGCCTTCATTAATTTAATTAAAAGGCTGCAGAGTTATATTTACAAAGGCATTATATTTTATAAGGATAATTGTTATGTATATATATAAGAAAATCATTTTGAGATAGGTATAACAGGAATAGAAATAATTTGTAACTTGTAACATACAAAAGGGTTTTGTATACATTTTGTGTAGAACATGTGAGAAAGACGAATATGTATACCTGACTCCACTCACTGACCGCTCCTTAGACAAGGCTGAAGAAAGGGTAAACTATCTTTTGTTAGGCCACGAACCTTTTACCCAGGAAATACTTAGGAGTTGACAATAAGAGAAACATGTGGCCATAACGGGACAGTATTTAACAAAGTCAGACTTAAAAATATTTTAAGAGAAAATGAAAATGTCAGAACGGAGGCGAAAAAGTTTTATTACAGGAAAGCCGAAAACACACGTGCTTAATCTCTAGGAACATTTAGGAATCTACAAACTCAGGAAGGCAAAAGATTTTCAATAGAAATCAGAAAGTAAGGAAAGGGCCAAAATTTATGACAAGCTGTTCTGGGAAAATTCAAGTTCGTGGGAAGACGTTAGATCAGGGGGGAAAGGATAATTTTAGCCAATGGTCTTCGGATAAAAGTTAACGAATCAGGAGAACTTAGATATAACTAAATAATTTTGGGATAACCAATAATGAAAGTATAACACGAAAATAGATAAAATACGAGGGAATTTAATTTAGCGAAAGGCGTGGCGATGTAGTAGAAAAACTAGAGTACAGAAGTCAAAGAGGCACTCAAGGATTCACGCATTCGGTAGAGACGCACTCAGTACACATTTCACACTCACAGAAGTCAGAGAAAAATTCACGCATTCGGTAGAGACACATTCATGCATTCAGAGGGACACTCGCAGAAGATAGACAGTCAGCAGACATTCACGCACTCGTCAATTCACGCATTTGGGTAGAGACACATTCAGAGGCGCATCTCACACTCGTAGAAGTCGGACATTCATAGATTCACATTTAGACATTCAGTAGAAATACATTCACAGATTTACACCCACACATTCATATATTCAGAGGGACATTCAGACATCCAGATATTCACTCAGGAAGCCAGTCTAAGAGAGTAGCGAAGTCAGCGGCGAACAGTCAGGAAGTATTTTAATGTGAATAAAATATGTTAAACAAGTCAACCTTGTGTATTTTTGGGCAACACATTTCTCGTTCCCGTGGATCTATACTGATCCCGAAACACTCCGGTGGACCCTGAGATAAAATTCAACAGAATTGGAGCAAACGACGTCACCAGTGAGCAGCCCGGGCAAACATCGAAACCACCATCAACTCAGCAATCAACTACATCCCCCGAGCACCCAATTCCTGCTCCAGTGTGTGCGTGTGTCTGTCTGTTAAGGCTCTAGCGGCAGCAACTTTTGTTTTTTCTCAACGGCATATAATAAACACGGCATATAACGATCAATTAACAAATGATTCATCAAGTTCAAAAGCCAGCAAAATTGGATTTTTAGGAGTGGAGGTTAATCTAAAGCAAATATTTAAAAATTGCTCTAGTGATTGCAATTTCAGTATCTTCTCAACGAGACTTGATATAGTCATTGAAACAAAACAATAAAAATAGTTTTTGAAAATCAACAAATACACAACTATTAGAAGTGGGAGTTTACCTGCAATCCAAAATTTAAAAATCATTCTCGCGGCACTAATATTTATTTTTTCACTTCAAAATTCGATATATGCCATTTAAATAAAATATGAAAAACAGTTTCTGAAAATCACGAAAATCGCAGCATTAGGAATGAGGGTATACCTAAAAAACATACATTTAAAAAGCGCTCCAGCGGCACCAATTTTTCTGCTCTAGCGCTCTGTAATACAGTTCACAAATTCTATTTGCTGAGACATTTACTTAGTTTACGCAGCACTAGCGTGAGAGACCATTTTTGTATTCCGGATGTACCGGGTATTAATGAAGTACCACAATAATTTCATAGATTGTACACGGGTCTTAGACAAGCACTTTGAGATAGACAATATAAGGTATGAAGAAAAATAACGAAATTTATGATGATATTTCACTATTGTGATGTCATCTTAAAATCGACCAATGAAACGAAGCAAAATTCTGAATTTTGATCAATCAAATCACACCTGAATTACGGAATAAATTATCGAAAAAAATTATCAAATAAATTTTATCATGTGACGTGCATTTGTCTTGTGATCAATGTAGCCAACTCTATACCTCCACTACATAATTCCTGAACACGCATCACTGACCACTTTTGCTAGAGGTGGCGGGGAGCTATTGATAGCAACAAAAGCATGAACAATCGACAATCATGACGCAAAATGGAGGGTTCTTCAAAGCGTTTTAGTGATGTGTAAAATGTGCAAATTGATCTTATCATTAGGAATTTCTAACCATAGAATAAAAAGAAAGAAAAAAAGGCAATGTATGGCTTGTTTTTTTTTTTTTTTTTTTCATAGTTGATATTAGAAAACTGAACGATAGCGATTGCAATAGCCGACTTTTGTCCATTTCACTCTCTCTCTCTCTCACACACACACGCGCGCGCGCGCGCACGCACATCACTTTTATTCTTATTCTGTTAATGAAATAATCCTAAACCCGTATTTTGTTCTTTTCTGTTGGCATTACGGACAATCGGCATTTTTCTGTTGCAAGATTGCTTGAAATGGTTAAGTACAATTTTGTTATCCAAGTTTAGATGAATTATATTTAAATTCTTATTTTATTCATGAAATAGTCCTAATAAATATCACTCGAGGGTCGGGGCATTGCAGATAAATTCACTCACTACGTCCTTGATAAGTCCGTGTTAATGTGAAAAGGGGTATACTTTACCTTAGAATGTATTCAAAACTTCTTCGCAAGATAATCCAATTTTCAATAGTTCATGATCGACGTTTTCAAGATTTAATGCTATAAGATCTTTAAAATCTCGGACTAATTATATGACAGCACGACTCTGAACTACGCTATTAAGTAGCATAGTCTATAGAAGACAGCTACGATAACTAACCTAGCTGTACCTGTACCTGAATCTGTGATTCAGGCGGTAACCCATGGAACTCGCATTTGGGAAGTTCCAAATTCAAATTCCAGAACCAGCTGAGATTTGCGCCTAGCACTCCTTGGATGGAGGGCATCGCAAGCTTCATTCTGTTGGAAACAATGTTAGGGATACTGTCTGCTTCTATGCCTCACCGCTCGTGAATTCTGTCAGTCCAGTGTGTCCCTCACCATATCCCTTCCTTCCAGAGATGCCTCTAGTGGCGGCCTAAGCACGTAGGCAGTTATTTAACAAGGTTGAAGTAGCGAGATATCTCCTTTGACTCTAATAAACCAACCCAATGTTGGTTACCCCTTATGGTAACAGTTTGTAAAATTCGTATGCACCAGTTTGCGGAATAGTTTATTTGTCTGTTTCATTTCAATTTTTTTTTAATTTTATAATGCAATTTGCTTATGTGTAAGATGAAAAATTAAAAAAGAGCAATAAAAAAGCTCTAATTGAGCAATGATTCGTTTTTATTTAGCAACAACATCAAAGATACCCGCTGCAAGACTTTCGCATGTTATTGTGTGGTATAATGAAAGCTTCATTAATCAGTGGCGTACTGGTCTTTTAGAAACACAAATTCTGAAAAATAACGGCGAGATTCCATGAGTTGATTACGCTTTCAGCACCCATTCTTCTATTTATTTAATATTTTATATACTTTGTTACTCAAGGAAGTTGATTTCTCTACAGAGTGCAGTATCTGACTATGCACTTCTATTAGGAACATGACAAACAACTTTCATCCTCTGTAGTTCGGTTCAAGCTCAGTTCTTCATAATTTTAGTAATTATGTCTTGCAGTTCTTCTTCTTTGGTCTCTTTCAGATGGCATATTGAGGTATGTTGAGTTTACGACCCCCAGTTCTAATTCCAGCTGCAGACTGATGCATTTCTGTTTTGTGTCACAACACACTCATGCATCCTATGTTACTCTTTTATTGATGTTAATTCGGACTGTTTCCACTAGATCGAACTTTACTGTATATACTAATTTTTAAATGAATGATGTCAGATATTCTGGTATGCCAATATGTCTCATTGCTCCGAGCATCTTGTTGTGATCTTGGAATTCGTCTGCTGCTTGCTGACCCACTTCAAGTTATCATGCGGTTTTGTTAATTCTGAATCTATGGACAGTGCTTGTCCATTTACAAAAATGTTTGTTGTAGCTTTAGCATAATTTTGACATTGTGAAATTAAGGTCATGTGCGTAGTTTCATTATTTCAGCAGTCTCTAGTATCGCTTCTTTCAGTAACACAAACATTAAAGACAAATGTTTCATTTACTTGGTCATTTTCTATCATCTTAATTATGTTGCTTGTTTATTTATAAATGAAATTAATTCATCAACATATCTTTCAATCAGTTTTACTTATCTACAGCTATATAATCGTGGATGTGATTTCAGTCTTTTAAATAAAAGGTTCTATTTCACGTTTCTCATCAATTACACATTAGTTAAGTTCAAGTCCAAGTAAGACCGATTTTATTAAATATATATCTAAATCGTGCACATTTATTGATGAGACTACCGGAATATATTTTAGTTTTAAAGTAAATTAAATAACATACCTATTCTACCTTTTACTGTTGATTAAGTTGAATTTGCAACATAAGAGGATCACTTACAGAGAGATGTGTTTAAACTAAATTCTATAGTTGGATAATACGGTTTAAAAATATAAACAAAAAAGACAAAAGCAATAGAATTACACGGAAAAACTACACTCAGAACAAAAATTGCTATCCACAATAGGGCACGTAAATATATCTAATTATTTAAGTTATAATATAACTTATGCCTTTATAAATGATGTTAAATAACCGAAATTCCAGCAGCTATTGATCACAATTAAAAGAACATTTTTTTGAAAAGTTAGAAGAGACACTGTTTTAAAATGTTACAGTCATATCATCGCTACTCTATGGCTCAGAAACTTAGTCTCCAACAACAAAGCGAAAACAAAGGATATAGGATGCAGAAATTGGATTATTAAGACCATTAGCTGAATATAAAATGTTAGACCATAAACAAAATTAGGATACCCTTGAAGAACTTGGAATTACAAGCATCATAGAAAAAATCTATAGATGCTTATTAGAATGGCATGATCATGTAAATATCGAGGGTGCTAAAATGTATACACAATTTCACAGTAGATAGCTATTTAATATATTTCAAGTTGGACCGAAAAACAACAGTAACGTGTATTATGATGTTCTGTAAAAAGATGTAACTCACGTACATTATGATAGCGTCGGTACGTGACAGGTAAATAAAAAATGAACAATTAAAGTCAATGCGGCCTATGATGTTCTGTAAACAGATGTGACTCACATATATTATGTTAGTGTTGCTACAATACAATGAAGCCAAGATTATCGTTTGAACAACGCAAAGCAATTTTGAAGTGATATTGGAAAACCGAGAATTTTGTTGAAGTTCAAAGGCAATGGAGACGTGTGTACAGAACAGAACCACCAACGCGAGTAACAATTGCACGCATTCCAGACAAATTTGAGACTAATGGTACGGTACACCGTAAAAAAATCAGCAACATTGGCAGCACTTCAGGAAGAAATTGCAACGTCATGTGCTGCAATCGCTGAGGACACTTTCGTAAACGTTGCTTAATCAGTAGTTCAACGTACTCTGAAGTGTATCGACGCCGATGGTGGGCATTTTGAGTCACTGTTGTAACTGTAAAAGTCTAAGATGATTAGTGCGTATCATTTTCTGTTTGTGTGAATTCAGCTTTGTTATTTTAACAGACTTTTTTTCTTTGCTTGAAGTATGCCACATTTTTGGCAACCTCTATAGAATGGATATCAATTGAATCCTCAACATAATAAATGATAATAAACCTGTATGACTGGACACCCTGGAAAGAGATGGAAAGACCAATTTCAATAAAAACCGTCTGTTATGTGAAGATGGAACAGGCCTTGTGGTCTAAACCGATTATTACGGGTAAAAATAAAAGTAATCTTTTATAAAATAAATTGTTATTACAATTCTGGTTTCATTACAAACTGAAGGTGCTGTGGTCGGGAATACCTGCTCACTGGTGGTACAATAGTGGTGTCGTAACACGTGGGCGGATATAATCCAAGTGATAGGCAAATAAAGTGGTGGAGACGACTTTATCTCAGGGTTTTTTGCATTATCGCTTTGAGTCTTTCTGAAAAACTACATATGTTTCGTTGCTCTGGTCATTTCTTACGTTGTACAATTTTTGCTATCTTGGCACCCTTCACGAGCTACCATGCATTGCAATATGATAGGTTAAGTCCCCGTATTTACAAGCTGTACACTGTAACATAACGTTTGATTTCAACATTACATAAAATAAAATATTTACATACTAACAAGAGGGAAAATAGGCTGCTAAATACAATTTCAAAGCCTAGAATTTAACTTTGGCTTATTTTATTATTTTTTGAGTAGTGTTTAACGCCCGTTTTTTACTACTGAGGCACCACAGGCAGTAGACACTGATGATACATGAGATAAAATGATATGATATATTGGGAAAGGATTTTTTAAGGAAGGAAGAGTGCCAGGCTTAAGTTTAGGTATCTCCCCGGCATTTGCCAGTTTTGAGGACTGAGGAAAACCTGGAAAACACTTAAGTCAGAGAGGATAGTCCTGGCGGAATTCGAACTTCAGACCTTCCGCTCACGAGTTAGCGTCTTAACGACCTCGGCCACCCGTGGCGGTTGTTTATGTTATGATGCCTTTTACTTTTGCACACTAAACGACCAAATATCCTGTATATTTTAATATTTTAATATGGAAGTAAAAGCAGTGAGTATACACAATATACACATTTTTCCTTATCAGTGTTAAATAAATAACAATCTAATAATGATTTATTAAGTGCTCATTAATTCACTTCCATAGAACAGGGCAACATTGGGTATAATTTAATTCTACCTGTCAAGCTCTCTGCGGAGAAGAATTAAAATATAAGAGCGCGTTTTTGCGGTAGAGGAAATGGAATAGAATGAATTGATGTTATCAGTAAGTAAGGGAACCTGGAAGTTTCATTTAATAAACTTAAAACCATTAAATATATTAAATTCAATATAGAGGCTGATTCTATAATTGTTAATAAAATGAAAAATGCAAATATTTGGGGAAAGAACTTACTTTAAATATTTAACAACTTTTCTTGCAGTAGATTACGTAATTTACCCTGTGTAACATAATTTCAATTGAAAAGCTCCAAAGGTTCAAATAATAAACATTATAACATTTTATTACTACCGAGGGTGCCAAAAAATGTATACACACTTTCACAGTAGATATCTATTTAATATATTTCAAAGTTGGACCGAAAAACAACAGTAATGTGTAGTATGATGTTCTGTAAACAGATGTGAGTCATATAATAATAGCGTTGCTACGCGATAGGTAAATCAACAATGAACAAATGAAGCCCAGATTATCGTATGATGTTCTGTAAACAGATGTGACTTACGTTACATTAATAAAATGGAGCCAAGATTATCTTTTGAACAGTGGAAAGCAATTTTGAAGTGGTATTGGAAAACAGAGAATATTGTTGAAGTTCAAAGGCAATAGTGACGTGAGTGTAGAACAGAACCGTTCTCCGGATCCAATGCCGTTGGACTTCTACCTATGGGGAACTCTTAAGGATGTTGTATACCGTAGAAAACCAGCTACACTGTCAGTACTAACGGAAGAAATTGAAACGGCATGTGCTGCAATCGTTGAGGACACTTTCGCAAACGTTGCTCAATCAGTAGTTCAACGTACTCAGAAGTGTATCGACGCCGATGGTGGTCATTTTGAACAACTGTAGTAACTGTAAAAGTATAAGATGATTAGTGCTCATCATTTTCTGTTTGTATGGATTCAGTTTTATAATTTTAACAGTTTTTTCTTTGCTTGAACTGTGCGCACATTTTTGGCACCCTCTGTATACGAGTATTTACAAGCAGACACTGTCAGACAGATATCAAAGATAGAAGAAGGAATTTTTGTGATGAAGGTGTATTGTAAATGAAAATATCATGACGTGAATTTTCTCTTCTGTTAGTTCTAGTTTGATTGAAATTTTCCTACAATGGCGAATTTTTCTTTTGGCTATTTCCAATATTTTAGGATTAAAGAAAATATAAAATAACGCAATTTTTATTTTTTGAGCTAAATGAATCTATTACGAGAAAAAATGTATAACTACTTAAACCAATAGATTTTTCTCATGCTATGTTGATCTTGCTTCAACAATTTTAATTTAGTACACTCGTGCATATAAAGTATACTGACTGGCACTTATTACACCAGTAGTCACGAATTTAGTTGCTACCCTCTGTTTTTCCTTGTATTTTATTAGTTTTGGTGGTTTAGTATGCCATTATTAATCGGTTTTTCGTTTTATTCCTCCAGGCACACGGACCAGGTCATCAGCCAGGGGCACATAGCGCAGCTGCCCACACCAACCGGCTGCGCGATTGGCAAAGTACTAAAACCATGCTTACCCTTTATCACTGAAGATGAAATTTCTCATTCTCGAGACGGTGGGCTGTGAAGCATGCACTACAATAATGTTGTAGGGATGAATAGCAGAATGAGCAGGTATTCCAACTGATTTCCGCTTGCTGTGCTAACTAATCGAGCTGCGATATCACCTAGTTTTTCCTCTGATACCACACGAAGCCTGCATCTTGATTTCTTGTCCGCCACTGATCCTGTAGTTTTGAATTTAAGCACCGTTTTCGAACTTAAGATCTGTCGATGAATGAACACTCGGAAAACGCTCTTGAAATTCTGTACGATGCTGAGCAGCCGATTCATTTCTTAAAAGGTTATAGCAAATGAAAATGCGCTGCTCTATATTAAATCTTTGAGCTATGGCAGACAAGGAAATGAAACGCAATAGTACAACAACTCCTCAATGTTCCATACCTGCACACGCATTAACTAGTGCCAGTATACATCCTTGAATGGCGATTTGTACAGCTGTGACCTACTACCAGCTTCGGATACGATCCTCATGCGAGGAAAAACAAAACAATGTTATTGTGGACAAGCAGTTTAATGAGGGTAAGGTGCCCAGTACTAGACTGTGGTGAATATTGCTTATATGGTTGGCTGTAAATACAAAGCATCGCAAAGAAATTCAAGTGCTAAATATTTTACATATTCATAGAATTTAATAATCACAAAATACATATAATTTAATAAGGTATTAATTATTTTCAATTTCAAGATAAATCATTTGCGTATGTATAAAATATTCCCAAATGAACTTTATTATTATTATTATTATTATTATTATTATTATAAATTTAAATTGGAAATGGAATAAGCATAATTTTAATTATATGTCATTAAAATAGATATAAACAAATCAAAATAATCATTGTCTTAACAGAATTCTCTTAAAATTATTCTCGTATAACCAAATAATAATAGAAGAAGAATTCGACATTCATAATAATAGAAGAATTCGTCAAGAAAACAGCTCCAAAAAGGAGCATCAAACAGTAAACAAAGCTGAAATCCTATATGCAATTACAATTACTTTTACTTCAAGACACTGAAAAGATAAATGCACAGAAAATTATAAATATAATAAATAATTAACTACCTAAGTCACTGCTTTCATGTCCACAAATAGTTGCCGAACCCAAGACGAAAACTGACTGCTAGAGTGATAAAGAGAAGTAGTAAAAATCATGGCCTACTTAGCGGCAAGTGAAAAAAGAAAGGTATAGAATATTCGGGAGAAAATCAAGGTTCTTAGCGGAGCAAGTAGGCACACAAACTTAGCCCAGCTGCGAATTCCTATATAACTGCTACATTTTATAGAAAATACAGTAACACGGTGGACGGTAATCAAATTGCTTGCACCTTCAAAATATGGGGACGAGCCATTTACTAACACACAAACTGATAATGAAAAGTTGACAGTATGGTGTGCTATTTTTAAGGTAAACTTTTCTTCCTGTAATTTGCACATGGTTAAAAAATATTCACAAAAAACACATTAAAATAATAACCCATTACTTATGCAATTAAATTCAATGAATTAAAATGGAATCCTAGCAGTGCGCTATTTTCAAGGTAGGTTTTTCTTCTTATGCTATGCACATGGTTTTAAGAAATATTGATAAAGAAAAGAGTAAAAATAATAGTTTACTACTTATTCAATTAAATTCCATCAATAAAAATGGACGCCATCGTCCTATTAAGAATATATTATAACTATTTATAAACTTTCCTTATTTTGACAAAGTTTTTTAGATAAGTTCCTAAAATTTGGAATCATCGAAAATCGCCAAAATGCGGAAGTAGCTGGTGGGAAGAAACTTGATAAATATTTATGGAAACTCTCTGTTCCTTTTCCCTGATCTATGACAACGGACTAAAAATATGTAATTCTTACTAATGACCTTAGCATTATTTTCATCACAGTAACTGAAATTCATACATTAACAAAATGTATTGGAATACGAAGTTACTTAGGCCATGCTCCTTATATTTGCAGTTAGTAGTCCCTCCTACCTACTTAATCCATTTAGGCTTCAAATTAAATAAGCGAACTTGTTACATAACCTCACATTTCTCGTACGTCAACACAAGTTTTCACAGCGCAGTTATTATCATGCAACTAAACCTACGCTTAAAACACCCCTATGATGCCTAAGTAGTAAAAACTGACGTTAAACAACATAAACCCCCCCCCCCTGCTTAAAATGGAAAAAATCTAATCCATTACATTGGGCACACTTACTAGCTGTTTGATCTAATCTTTTTCACATCGAAACGAAATACTTCTAAACCCATAAAGTTTTTTTATTATTTTGGTTACAGAATATTGTATTTATATGTTGTTCGTACTTTATTTTGACATTAAAGTTTCTATGCACAAATTAAATCCCAGATATAGTCATATTTCGACTACTGCAATTTACTGCTCACAGACTTAAAACTCTAACCTAACGCAAAAACAACAGCGTGTTCATAACATATGCATATGTTACATCTGCGATGTCCGTCTGTTCGATCATATAACACCCTCCATCGATATGCTGTTTTGGTTCCGCCTGAAAGCTCGAAGAAATATTCATCGTCTCACAATACTTTTCAAAATTATTCATACATCTTCTCCATCTTCTCGTTTTCAAAATCTATCTTCCTCTCATAATCTTAACACACGTTCTGAATCCCACACGTACTATTATTACATTGTACTGACCATCACTTTATTCATCATTCACAGTAACCACTGCCCGACTCTGTAGTACATTGCTACAGGATGTCAGAGACTGCCGAAGTTTAGGAGTATTTCATAAGAAATTGTTTAATATTATTAGAAATAATCGATTACCCTAGATTCAGATTCCTTTTGTTAGAATACAGTCATATATTTGTTTTACCTGCTGTAGAATTATTCATTCTATTATTTTATCACTATCATAAATGTTCCTGTCTTCTATATAATATTGTCAGGATTTAATTTTATGTTTTACTTGTATCTTTATTTCCACTTTCAAGATTTACGTAGGTTGATATATGTATAAATTGTCATTGCTTGTGCTTCTTGTATACCATTGTTCTTTTATTTTCTCATTTTTTCTTTTTCTTAAGTTAACATTTTTCTTTTTCATTACAAATACTTATGTATTAGCATACATTTATTTATATATAATGTTTTACATTGGTTTTATATGTGTACGTGTATTGTCAACTTTATTGTAATATTGTCGCTATAACTTCATGTAATTATATTAGATTGGTAGAACGGAAGAGAAGGCATAATGACCTTAGCTCTACAATAAATAAATAAATAAATAAATAAATAAATAAATAAATATTTCCGGGGGTTGTTTGCTGCAGACCTTCAATTTGGGTATTTATCTGCGCAGCCGTTGTTTTTAACACTAGTATGAAACGTAAATGGCTCTCAGCTGTTTAAACTGACGAACCATACAGATGCCTTTTGCAGGATTGACTAAATTTATCAGACCCAGTGTAGGTATCGATAGTAGACAAAATGGTGGAAAATGTGGTTCGTACGGGATCCGTGCTGTTAATTACATACCTTCGTTAATTTGGTTCGTTGCAGTTACCTGGTTTATTACAGTAGTTTATAGTTGGAAATAAATCAACTGTATCGTATTATTTCTTTTGTTTTTTATTAACTTAATATTAATTTTGTGAAATCACACCCGGAACATGTGTAATGGAACGTGCTCAGTACAACATGTTAGGTTTTGTTTACAAGTGAGGTTAATACAAGACAAGATATAACATGCATATATAACTATTGCCAAGAAAGACTATGTCATTTTCATTAAAATATATGATGATAAATATGATGCTGTTTCATCTATAAGGATTTGTTTTAAGGTGTCCAGTAATTTGGAAATTACTTTATTTTATAATGGTTAGTGCCTATCTGCGCAAAGTTTATAATATATATTATTTTATATTTCTTTTACATATGAAAATATTGTTTATAAAATATTTCAGATTCTTAAAATCCATCGAAATATTTTTAATGATAAATGTGTCATCTTGTAAACGTAATACCGAGTAAAAGTTTCATATTTGCTATTGACAGTAGTGGGGCGACTTCGGCCGCCATTTTCTCTGGATTAAGGTCTGGTAAATGTAGTCGGTCTTGGTTTTTGTTACCGAATGTGGAGAATAAATATATTATTTAAAAAAAACCTAATGTATCGATAAACATAATTTTAAAACACTTTTAAATGAATACTTAATCTAGTATTTCAGTTTGTGCAATTGCTTATATTAACTCCTTGTGTAGAAGCGGACAAAGATTAATTATAATAACAGCATCTGCTGTATGGTTATTGGAGATCGAAGTGTCATAATTAGAATGGGTGGTAAGCATCTAGCAAATTTATTTCCTTTTATTTTCTAAAGAATTTTCAATGAAATCGTCGATTTCATAGAAAACCGAAACCGTAGTTTTTGTTGATTTCTTTGGAATCAATTTCTTAATCCACTGTGAAATACTGTTAAAAAATATGCCTTTAATAAACAATTTTCAGTTAGTCGTTTAAACAACTGACGAACGATGCATGGTCTATTTAACAACGGCTATTTTAATCCAAGAAAACAGAAAATTATATGCATTACTGTAAAATTAATTACTTTATTACTATCTAAATATAGTATGTGGCATCAATGTAAAGTGATTTTATTTTGTACCATATTTAAATTTCTAATTGCTTGCTTCTCTAAAACATACAGTCTAGAATTTATTTACGTATGATAGAAGGTTCTAATTTTAGTTTTCGTTTCAACACTTGCCAGTCCGAATAACTGCTAAATTTAATATAAACAATAAAGACGCCAATTTAGATAATGAAGAAGACGTTTAAAACCGTCATTGATTACATTTGAGGAAAACTCCTAGTCACCTTTACGTTGAACTTTCAGTAGTTCCTATCTTATGATATTAAAATTTAAAGAGTATTTAATTATCAAAATTTTAGTTTTCTATCTCGTCTGGTAGCCTGGACTTTTGTTATTGTATTTGAATTTTGGCAGAATAAATTTTGTTAGTAATTAATAATAGAATGGGCAAAAATGCATTTTTGGTAATATACAATTATTAATACTGCAGTAAAACAGCCTATTTCGGAAATATTGACTAATCTGCTTATGTTCCGTTTTTGTTTCTTTTCTGTAAAATATGCACCAAATTGAAAAAAAAATTACCAATACATAATAAATGTATTAAATGCTTCATAGCTTTTGTATTCCACTTTGTTCAAATTCAAGCAACAATAACAATACAAATTTTCAGTCAACCATATAAAACAGAAATATTCATAATTGGCTCCTCTTTAAAATTTAACAAGATAGGGGCGCTATTTTAAAATTTAAAGTGATAATGGCTGTAGTTGAAGCCAGAGAACCTAAAGTATAATCAACAATGTAATTAAATTTCTCCCTCAATAACTGAGTTGATGTACTTTTTGTTTAAAATAAATTTGTTTTAAATTGGTTAACAATAATTTAAATGAATATGCGTACATAAATATACAGGTCTTTCTTTTCAAAATATAATATTGTACTCCCATTCCGCTTTGGAATCAGAGTTTGTATGCACCAGAGGAAGCGGGTAGACCTTTAGTGAACGCGCGATTTCCTTCCCGGAAGGACTGAAGTTAAAGTTCCGCTGACGGAAGCAAATGAATTTGCTCAGTCGCCTTTATCACACCATCTTTTTCAGTTGCATTTCCAAGGGAAGTGCGTGTTTAACTTTCTACTGTGAATTTCTGTATTATAGAATGCGTCGAGAATGGGATATCCGCTAGAACAAAGAGTATATTATTGTTATGTGCAAAAGAAATCGTGCAAACTCTGTAGGAGAGAAATTCGTTATTTTCAGGAGTAATGTCACCATATGAAAGTGTAATTTTCAGATTGGTGAACATAATTCGAACCCAAGGCGCTTTAATTGACAAAAAACTGAGACTTAAAAACCGGTTTTTAATACAGGAGAAGCTTGCTGAAATAAGTTACAGGTTAAAAACTTCTTCTCGAAAGTCTTTAATATGCTTAGCCCAGTTAGTTGGTGTATCTATCAGCAGTGCGTTTAAAGCCACTCAGATGCTGCATCTTCAGCCGTATAAAATTACTGCCGTACCTGAAATGAAACGCGTGGTAGTACTAAAACAAAATATCCGGGAGGCAGTTCACAATATTTGGGACGATGAATTGCGGCGAGTATCTCAAAATACAAAAGGATTCAGGCATATTTAGCGGAGGATGACAGGCACTTTGAGCATTTACTATGATGGTGAGTTAACATTTATTACTAATTACTATTAATAAATAAAAGAAACAAAAAAGGCATGCAATGAGTTCCGATCGATATGATTTCCTTCTGCAGGTCGCGGCGGTTACTCAGTAAGGAAAATAAATTATGTATTTATTTAGCGATATGAGAACCCTATATATAGAGGATGCAAAATTGTATACACTCATCAAGCAAAGAAGAAACTGTGATAACATAATAAAAGTGAATTCACCACAAACGAAAATGATGAGCACTAATCATCTTAGACTTTTACAGTTACAACAGTTGTTCAAAATGCCTACCATCGGCCTCGATACACTTCTGAGTACATTGCACGACTGATTGAGCAACGTTTGCGAAAGTGTCCTTAGCGATTGCAGCGCATGCAGTTTCAATTTCTTCCCGAAGTGCTCCAGTGTAGCTGATTTTCTACGGTATACATCATCCTTAAGAGTTCCCCCATAGGTAGAAGTCCAACGGATTTAGATCCGGAGAACGGTTCTTTTCTGTACACACGTCTCCATTGCCTTTGAACTTCAACAACATTCTCGGTTTTCCAATACCACTTCAAAATTGCTTTCCGCTGTTCAAACGACAATCTTGGCTCCATTTAGTTGTAGCAACGCTAGCATAACATAATATGAGTCACATCTGTTTACAGAACATCGTACAATAATTTTGGCTTCATTTGTTCATTGTTAATTTACCTGTCACGTAGCAACGTGAGTTACAGAACATCATACTACACATTACTGTTGTTTTTCGGTCCAACTTTGAAGTATATTAAATAGATATCTACTGTGAAAGTGTGTATACCTTTTTGGCACCCTCGGTATGTATATATATTGCAATTTTTGTAGCACAGCTACAGTATATATATTTGATAACGTTCAAGCCAAACACATTAAATGATATAGAATGTTCTCGAAATATAACAACTTTTTCTGAAAAATTAAATAACTAAACGATATATCTAATGTTTCAGTTGTTTAAAGCTATGAAAAAAATTAAGAGATACAATTTAATAAAAACACAGGAACAGAATTAGAGTATATCATTGTTTTTAGCGATAATTGAGACAAAATAACTTATAATTATGTAAAGGATATGAATGAAGAAATTAGCATTATACCAAAAAAACTGGAAGGAAGAAATAAAGACAATTCTAATGAGAGAAGCCAGAAGACTTAATGTGAAGAATGTTATGGCATATTCAGCCCCGTATCTTCATGAATATTCCTTATGGCGTTCTACCGTAAGTTTATAGCGCTCTAGTTTTGCCATCACCCTGTTTCCTTCATTTTCTTTTTTACATACTACCTTTTTCCTCTCATCTTTATGGCTGCGACACACACCTGGTTATTGTATAACTCAAAGAGAATGCATTAGCGGAGAGACCTTAAAAAGACAAGCACAGAGAAAGCAAGATGAGCCCTGAAGCTGCCTCGCTGGAATCCACTTCTACCCACAATGTATCCGTCAACTGTAAATATTTATCAACTTGTACAGTGGGATGTCTTTTTCGTTTTACTTGCAACTCTAGAGAGAGAGAAAAAAAAAACTGTCTTGGAAAGCGATAAGCTCTTTTGGCAGCTGAAAGACCTCTCTACTTGGCACGGGATTCTCTGCTCGACGGGAAGTTCAGGTCTATTTCAGCAGACCGACTTTCACCAAAATTTCTTTTGTAGAAATATGATGAGAACAGGGCGAAAAACACAATAAAAGAGAATTCTTTAATTGGGATATTTTATCTGCAACGAAGCCGAAGATTTTAATGAGTGCTATTCGGTTGTAAACAGCGTGGAATCCAGTGTTTGGTGCAAGCTATGACAAAGACTAGTTTTAAATGGTGTGCATGATAGCAATGATATCGTGAAGGATTACAAGCAAACGCGCCTCAATTTCTATGTGAATAAAAAACACAAAGAGATGAGAGCACAATATACAAACTACAAAAAATGGCGAATTTTAACTAGACCACTAAATTCTGTAGTTAGAATAATTTCCTTTATAGAAGTCAGACAGCAGTGTAATAAAAACATCTAGACTTTAAAATTAAACGAAATCAAGTGTTTCGAAATAATAAAACAACAATAATGTACTTTATAGTCTGAAATTTCTTTCTTTAAACCCTTTTCATGTACTATGCAGATAAGTTGTTAATAAACACCAGGAGGAAATGCATTATAACAAATAGAATTAAAGCATATTCTGGAATTTTAAATCAAACAATAATTAATTGTTTTCCAATTTAACCTCTTAATCATATTTTTTTAAAAAATCATTATTGCTTTGATAGACATTTTCGGATTTTAGAGGGCATTAGAAGGAATTGGAATATATCTAGAACATCAAAGTCGTTTTACTATCAAAGTGAAATCGCAAAACGTATTTCATAAAACACATTTCTCCATTTTAAAATCTGAAATATTTAAATTGCACTTGATTATGTTTTCTTGTAAAGTTCGAAAGCCAAAATCTGAAACTGTGACAGAATATTTGTGGACGTGTATATGAGACATGTATATATACATACATAAAATACCGAGGATGCCAAAAATGTATACACACTTTCACAGTAGATATTTATGTAATATATGTAAAATTTGGACGAAAAACAACAGTAATGTATAGTATGATGTTCTTTTTTTTTTTTTGATTGATTTATTTATGGACGCTCTTTAACATCTCAGGTCATCAGCGTCCCATTCAACTCAGGGCGTGAAACGGCCGACAAATTTTGCTCAGAGGCCTCTCTTTCAGGCTTGAGGTTCTTTTTCGTGCCGCAAGTCTACGACACGGGACCCACGGCTTTACTTCCCTTCCGAAGGAAGCCATACTTAGGATTTTTACGCTC
Source organism: Metallyticus violacea (assembly GCA_030762175.1). Lineage (NCBI taxonomy): Eukaryota > Metazoa > Arthropoda > Insecta > Mantodea > Metallyticidae > Metallyticus > Metallyticus violacea. Next base: position 17,830,399 of record CM060843.1, on the reverse strand, counting down.
AAAAAATCCATCGGTCCTGGCCGAGTTCGAACCCGCGATTTGGGTTTAGGAGGCAAGTATGGTAACCACTACACCAGCAGGACCGACTGTATGATGTTCTGTAAACAGATGTGACTTACACACATATGTTAGCGTTGCTACGTCACAGGCAAATCAACAATAAACAAACGAAACCAAGGTGATCGTATGATGTTCTGTAAACAGATGTGACTCACATTATGTTATGCTAGCGTTGCTACAACAAGATGGAGCCAAGATTATAGTTTGAATAGGGGAAAGCAATTTTGAAGTAATAATGGATAACCGAGAATGTTCTTGAAGTTCAAAGACAACGGAGACGTGTGTACAGAACAGAACCGCCAACGCGAGTAACAATTGCACGCATTCGAGATAAATTTGAGACTCATGGTACCGTATGCGATGTTCACAAGAGCATATCTGGGACACCTCGCACAGGAGTAAGCCCCCGCTCACTGGATACAAGGCACTATCCAAGGTACTGGATAGGACGAAGAAGTCCAATTGAGTTTCCACCGCGTACTCCGGACCTAACTCGTTGGAATTCTACCTATAGGGAACTCTTAAGATGTATACCGTAGGAAACCGCTATACTGACAGCACTTCGGGAAGAAATTGAAACGACATGTGCTGCAATCGCTGAGGACACTTTGGCAAACGTTGCTCAATCAGTAGTTCAACGTACTCAGAAGTGTATCGACATAGATGATGGGCATTTTGAGCAACTGTTGTAACTGTAAAAGTCTAAGATGATTAGCACTGATCATTTTCTGTTTGTGTGAATTCATTTTTGTATTGTTAACACAGTTTTTTCTTTACTTGAGGAGTGTATACATTTTTGACACCCTCTGTAGTGTGTATGTACCTACGCTACATTGTTTTGACTTGTTGATGTAATTACTTCTCACACTGGATGTTCATCCATGGTTTTAAAGATCTACTAGCGTACAGTAAAAACTTAAGGCCCTAGTTTACATTTCATCTAATTCCTTGAATAGAACAGTGTGGTAGCTTTGTCGCCATTTTGCATCATGCAACTATTTTTAATACCTTGTGTAAAGCTGATCTGTCGTTATTTGGCATTTAATGGTGCTGTATTTCTACAATTTACTAGACTTGAAAACGTGATGTAATATTTAAGGATATTAAAGAATATATACTTATTATTTTTATGGCAACACTGGTGAATCCTATATTCCCATCTATCAGCTGTACCGTTTACAATTGGTGTTCGTGGTAAAACTTTATTAAATTTAATTCATATATAGTTCTAAATTCTGGGAAAGGTGAAATTTAATGTTAGCAAAACTTTTCTAATACTTCCTGAATATTTGTAAGATACTGATTAGTAACCTCCTTGACCTTGTTAAATGTTTATTAACCCATTATCATTTATCATTTATTAATTCTTCATATTTACAATATTATTTATCATTATGCTGCCTTTTTAGTTTTAAAGAGTATTTATCCCTTTTTAGTACGTTTACATATGCCTTTAAACACACATTCTTCTATTGCAACTTTATTATTTTTATCGTCTTTAAGCAGTCATTAAAAGTAAGACACTGAGTTCGTCGCTTAAACAGTGTTTTTCTAGAAATGTCTCCAGAACCCTGCTGGGAATGTAACCCAACAATCATGATTCTACACCTTTCCGTTAAAGCTAATTCAAGTTTTTACCTTAGGAGTATACTAGAAGGTAAACTCTAAGTTATGGCTATAGAAAGGTAACTTTACAATACGGAAGAAGAGGTGGTTTACAATTCAAATATTATTTATCAAACAATAATAATTGTAAATATAATACACACATAGAACAAATTTGATCTTGAAAATAGCAAAGCTATACCGCATGCAAATAAGCAATATCTATTGCTAAAAGGTACACGTTCTTAAAAATATTATCTCAATAAAATTCAATGAATTCAGTAAATGTTTTATACAGTATTGAATGGGAACAAGCGTTTACTAAAACTTTCCTCTTACACATCAGATAAAACTGTTTGAATGCGCTCCAAAATGAAGGTAAATTTTATTCATTAGCTTGCAAATCATGTTTTCTACTACAAAAGCAACTTCACGCCAATAAATCCACATGCATTTTACTACTATATAATAACAATTTAAGATGTATGGTATCTGGGTTACAGAGCTTACCCTTTGGAGAAGCCTCCGGGCCTAACAAGTCTGAAGAGAGGGACGAAAAGAAGTATAACCCGCGCTGTCCTGGAGACGATTCTCCGCGTGGAGGGAACGCGAGAGCTTATCTCCTGTCAGAACAGTTATGTCCTACCATGGTATAACTTTTGACAGACAAGGAACCAATCATTACCTGGCGTGCCAACTTGACGTGGTCAGATTAACACATAAGCAGAAAGGAGAAGATATCAAGCAAAAAGGAAATGTGTTAAAAAAAACTTCACAACCTGATGGTGAAAATGGAGAATTTTCGGATGGTGTAGGGTTTTAATTGCACCATCAAAAGTGTTTAGACCTATTGCTATCTATAATTAAAAGTATTAACATTAAAAAGTATGCTATATGAAGGATAACTTATTTACTTTGCGGATGGTTTGTAAATAATTAAAGTTTTACGTATAAGAAATGTGAATTATTTCAGTCTTACAACATATGAGGAAGTATTGTCAAAATATCTTCCTTATAATGTACACACCATGCCTCTTAAAGTCGTTTACCAATCTGCTTGCTGTATTCAGAATTTTTTTTTTTTTTTTGTTCATTTCATGGACAAAGTCGTTTAATAACCATGAGCATTTTGCCTATTAAGTATATGATAATTGAACAGTAGACATATACGAAAATTCACGATGTTTTCATCATGATATGATTTTGTAAACACTACAGATAACCACTAGGAAATGAGTTTTCCGAGTTATTAAATAACGTAACTATATATTTAAAATTAAAATACTTTCATAAGCATTTGGAGTGAGGGGCTGCTTTTGTTTATTTATGGACGCTTTCCAACATCATCAGCGTCCCATTCTATTCTGGGTGTGAAACGGCCGATGAATTTCTCAGAGGTCTCTTCTTTCAGGCTTGAGGTTCTTTTACGTGTCGTATATCTACGACATGGGACCCACGGTTTCACCTCCCTTCCGAAGGAAGCCATACTATGATTTTTACATTGAACCCGCAATCTTTGGTCTACGAGGCGAGTATGGTTACCACTAGACAGAAGGAGACTACTAAGTGGTATTTTGACGTAATAATCTGTACAACTAATATAGCAAACACTCTCTTTACATACTGTAAATTCAGAAAAGTGTTTGCATTAAGATTTATGTAACTATTAAGGTTATGAGAAAATAAATAAACAATTTTAAAACTAAGGATAACAACAGAACATAATCGAGAACCGATTATCTACCTTATTGTTGCTAATTTCATTTTGGAATCTGGCTTACCTTCGAAGTCAATTATGTTTATTACTCTATGTGCTGTGCCGTAATAGAACATGTCTGAAAGTTATATTTAACAGAATTAACATAATAATTATAAGTTTATTATTTTACCTGGCGAAGAAAAGACCGTTACGTCCGCTTTCACAAAATGTAAACGTGAGATATCAGCGGTAAGTAAAGGATTACGAGCTAAAATTATTACTGCAAAAGGAAAAATATTTAAATATTAATGACCTATTTATAGAAAATTCATAAAGATTCTCACGTCCCTAAGCCCACAGTTCTTTGATCTACCAATGTAAACAATTTATTTTTCAAATGATATTAAAAATAATATGTCCCGGTTACGTAGAATTTGTCTATCTAGAGGGGTAGAAAATTATGGAAAATTGAATCTAATAAGAGCAGATTTCAGTGTGAAAATTTAGAAACACGGTACAGTTAAAGTATTATTTTGAACCCTTACTACGAAATATCGGATAAATGAAAGAGAAAGAGAGGAATAGAGAACATTAGAGTTGGATTTAAAACAGACGGGAGTTATAAAGAAATAAGCGAACATTTCTCTTATTTTATTCCATGAGGCAATGGCAATCCATTCCTCTGCTAACACCTACCTGCGGGCAATGCAATGATATGATGAAGTCGAGGACAGTGATGGAACGAAAAAACCTGCAGGTCAAATGGAATCCAAACTACGTGAATTTACGGGCTGCTTCACTTGACGAAGTTTACAAGATCTTGCAGACACGACGCTAGGGAAAATATAACTAAAGAGATACATCAGTCACAGAGCTTCAGTTAAAAATCGTATTACGTTTTTTATTTTTTAAAATACTTTTAGCGCACGTTTTAACTACCGAGACACTACAGGCGGTCGTATTACGTGACAGTCGATTTATCGCAGGAAATCAGATTTACAAGTGTACAAAAAGGCACTAACTTAAAAAAACCTGAAGGTAAACCGCAGAAAGAAAATTAACAGCATAAAAGTGGCAATTTTATTTACCAGAATAAAACGCAATGCTCGTCTCATCTAGTTGTCTGGCTTAGGGACAAAATATTCAATTGATTTATTAATTGATTGGAACTTATTCCATTGTTCGTATAATCGAAAAAATAATAAAATAAAATAATCGATTGCTTCATGTGACAATTTGCAACCGAATAAAATAACAACTTATTTTCTCATGGTACGAGAGCATGTCCATAAGTTTCCGGCATCGCCGATAAGGATTATCGCCTTCACAAAATGCTCATCTGGTGTCATAACTTATCTGTTAAGTAAATAATTGTAGCTGTGAATTTCGCTCCGCTGCGTTCATCTGTTCAGATATCGTTGCATAAAGAAAGCTATGTGTACAAGATTGTGACATGTTCAAAATGGAGTTTCCAGCTGTTCTTCACAAAAGGACTTACTCCAAATGAAATTATACAGCGATTGGACGGTGTATATGGGGAAACATCCTTCTCATATTCTACCGTAAAAGTATAGGCCAATATTTATCCAATAAGTGGAGAAAGCATTGAAGATGAAGAATGTGCAGGTCGACTCTTGGAGATGCTCACTCTTGAAAACATCGCCCTTGTGGAAGGAGAAATTATGAAAGACCGGCGGTTCAAAGTTACACAAATAGCAGCAACGTTGAGTCTTTCTAAAACAACAGTCCTTCGAATTATTCATGAACATTTTAAACATGAATAAGGTTAGTGCAAGATGGGTGCCTAGACCTCTTTCCTCAGTCCAAAAGCAGCAATGAATCATCTGTTGTCAGGCATTTTTGGAGTTCTGCTGTGGCAACAAGAAAGAACTTCTGTAAAGCATTGTTACAGGTTTTCTACTATGATTCCTTGTCCAAAAGAGAATCAATGGAGTAGTTTAAACCTGGCGAAGCACCGCCTCTAAAGGCCAAGGTCACTCAGTCAACCAAGATCATCTTTTGGGACTGTGAAGGAATATTCTTCATTTACTTCAAGGAGAGGAACACCACAGTAAATGCAGAGAACTATGCTGGCCTACTGCACAGACTACTGCTTGCATCAAAGAGAAAAGGCAAGGAAAGCTGAGAGGTGGTGTGCGCTTTCTTCACGACAGCGCGCCGGTGCACACAGCTCTTGTTGCAAAGGAAGCTGTGAAGAAATGTGACTCCAAGGAGATCGGCTATCCACCCTACAGCACAGATCTAGCTCCCAGTGACTATTTCCTCTTCTCGAAACCCAAGAAGGACTTTCGAGGAAGGAAATGTATGTGTAACAAAGAAGTGGTGGATGCTGTTTATGTTCATTTTGCAGACAATACTTCTGGCTATTTTTTGGGGGGGGGTTGAAATGTTAATTCAAAGATGTGAGAATTGCATTGTAATAAAGAGTAACTATATCGAAAAATGAAATATAGTTTTTGTCTTTATCATGCCTAGAAAATGGTTAGGTCGGAAACTTATGGACCTACCATCGTATGAGAGACCTAAATGAAGCTGCTATTAATATAAATAAGTTATTTGAACCGTTCTACTTTCAGTTTTAAGTTCCATTTAATTAAGAAATCACGTTTAAAAAAGAACTCTTCGCTTGGTAATATTATCTTTGCAACATCTGTGCTCTCAGTTTCCCGACTGTCGTTCATACAATCAAGTCAATAATACCGAAAGTATCTCTCTACATTGTCATTTAACATTTAACATTTAGGTGGTGACTCGTTCATATAATTATGGTGATGTTATATTTTAATTAATTAATTAAAAATAAACTTATATAGTATGTAAAAATAAATATCGGTTTTTTTTTTTTTTTTTTTTTTTTTTTAATTTGTGCTCTTCTATGATGTAGCGGCAGATAAATTTTTACTGTTGTATATAGCTCTCTATTTAGAAACTATTGCTATGATTGTAACAATGTTGATTACTGTATACACTAAGAATAAAACATTTTTCTACCATTTAGTTGATTTTCTAATAAAGATATGCGTGAAATTTGTGTAAAGTTATATCAGTTTACTAATTGGGAATATAACCGATAGCTTTAACTCCAATTTTTAATTAGAAAAAATGATTGGTTGTTTCAATAATCGAGCAAGCGATTATGTTCTTTCGATTATTTCACCGTTTCAACCGTGACCTTTAAGCTAATGCTGGGAGCTGGAGAGAATGCTAGTCAGAGGAAGTGATGATAACGTTCAACTGTTCACTATTAATTTTCTGCTTTTGTTAACGCAATGGGAACGGACCGTTGTTAAGTATTTGAATAGATGACACACATGCAGTGCGTAATGTTGGCAGATAAAGCCCCCCTCTCCCCGCCAGTCAACTCTCCAGCTCCCAGCTGTACTTTGCTTAAGTGACCGACTGTGCAATATGACCTTGAAGCGCGTATCTAACGAAATGCAGATACTCTGAGCATGAATTCTTATCATAAAGTTGTAAACTTGTAACTACAACAATCTCACGATACTGTGTGTGTGTGTGGGCAGGTTGCTTTCATGCACATTTTCATTCCAATGAATACTTTCACCCAAATTAGTCATTTGTCTTTATTCGAGGGTGGGGGTCGGTTCATTAAATAAAAGAACAATTAAATGAAACAAAATAATGAATAATTGTTTACTTTTCATTCGAATATTCCATTGCTAGCCTGAATTACTCAGGAAATAACCCCACTGTACTGATTTACTACGGTTCTAAGATAATAATTGCATGTACCAACGCATGTCACGATCAACGTAACAGCCTGTAGAGCCGATTATGAAATAAAACTGGGAGTGTTTTAGCGTCCTTGGTTAGGTGTGGTCGATTTCCTGATAATTTTAGTTTCAATCGTTTCTCATTCATAGACACTTCTTGGAAGGTTTTCTAAATAATTACAGGACTGTATAACTATCTAACAGGTGTCTCTTTTATTAACTACAGCAAGTTTTGTTAAGGGAACAAGGTTTTCATGAGCATTATGTATTATATTTTAAAATATCTCCAAAATTGCCATTTGGATTTTTTTCAAAATATTACTGTGCATAATAATGTGTGAGTGTTATTATATTATTTTAAAAGTAGGAAATATGAAGGAAAGATTATTTTTATAAAATAACCTATGTATCATAAGATAAAATCTAATAACACAATTCTGTGCACACAGGGGCCATAAACTCTGGAACCATAGGAGAATATTAAAGAACAGAAATGAAGAAGTCGAAAGCAGCAATGAACTGCTGCCGCGGAAGCCTTTGATTCAAATGTAGATGAGCTATAAAATTATGTTATTATTTCTATTAACAAAAGATAGTCATCTTAAAGGATACCATTAATCGTTTGTCAGCTGTTTGAAAGGTTCTTTTCTTGTCTTTGTTGGTGTGTGTGCAGAGCAGCATCGTTCATGGCTTCCGCTATTTCTCGAAAACGTATTTAAATGTTACAGATAAAGAATACGAACAGAGTCGAAAGTATACTTCTTTGTGAAAGAGAGGGATAGTTGCAGAAGGGCGTGACTGATTAATTCAATTGTAAGCATCCGGAGAATTTACTAACCAATAGTGCAGTTGTAAAATTGCTGAATCAATTTCGTGAAACCAGATCGATTTAGAATAAATGACATTCTAGCCGTCTATCGGCAGATGAAGAGACTAAACTGTAGTACTTGCCGAGTTAACATCGTCACACAGCAACTCGCAAGTTTAAGAGGATTCATGAAACATGACAAAACATCTAAGGAGAGAATGTTAGCAAACATATGTAGCATGTTTTATCGTAGGGATATCATTTTTCATGTGGTTCCAGACTTTACAGTCATCTTGTATATGTGATATATTGTGAAGAAAGTCCATTCACTAATGTTTTACTTATTTCAAAATGCAATGTATAATATTTGCTTAAAGTCTTTAATAACTTTCTGAAATTATATCAATTTCTTCCTTCCTCTAGGCTTTGTTAGCCGTCACGGGATAACCGCTGCGTCCTTTACCTCCGTCTTGTAGTATTACTGGTAGAGGGCAGTATTGCAGAAGAACATATGCTCAGATACCGACAACCCGCCGGTCGTCTTTACGTGTTCTAAATCAAAGTATCTGTATCAAGCACCTTCTCTTGTTCTGAAGAGGCTAGTGGACTCCGTTTCAGATCTTTCTGAGAAAATTTCTAAGCAGATACCGGGGATCGAATACGGAACCTACCGGCCATTAATCAGCAACAATAACCACACACAAAGTGGTTGATATGAGTGTATGTAAAGTAAAAAAGCAAGGGGAGAGCATATAGTATACAATATGTTTTGAACAGCACGGCGTGATGCGATATGGCTGCCATTTCCTATCACGCACCGTTCGGTTTGTGATGTTAAATCAGCCATTTTTGTATCTTGTTTATTTATATCAATTTCTGTAAAGAAAACATTTGTCTAAAGGCTGGTTCATAAAATATAATTAATCAACATTTACAGTAAGTAAATTCACCGAATACGAATCTTTCTAAAGGAATGTTGAGAACATAGAAAATCGAACCAAGTCTGATATTATAAGTATATGAAAGACAGAGCTGAAGCAAAATACCAAAATTGACACTAAGCAGAAACAATTTAGTGGTCATTGACAAAAAGTTAACCAGATAAAAATGTAGCTTTTTATCTTCGATATATCTAAATAAGGAAAGAAGGAAAAAAGAAGGTGAACCAAAATAATAAGCATAAAAGATAACAATATTCTTAAAAACTGAAATGTGTACTACATACTTGGAAAATAAAGTTTGTAAAGCAGGCAAAGCAATGTCTCTACGTGTATATCTCGCGTGCACTGAGGTTAATGGAGGAGATTTTAACAAAAAGTAGTCAAGTGACTTTCTTATTTCATTTAGATCAGTCAACCAGAATTCGCGGTTTGGTTCTCGCAGTTTCTCAATAAATCATTTCATTACAGCACTAGATTTTTACGGTTTTTGGGCACTGTGTCAACATGCTCTTAAATTCAGGTCAATGATTTCTGCTGGGTTAATTACGGGGGGCACTTGACCAGGGTACTAGCAAAATGGCGCAATTTTTTCAAGCATCCCATTTACGGATATAAAAGCTCACTAGGAACAAAGAGGTTAGTAAGGAGTAAGGAGATGACATGAGAAATGTTCAGTTTCCTTCGTTAATACAGAATGAAAACAAAATAGGCTAATGCTGTATATATAAAATAAAAATAAAAATAAAGTAACACTATTAACAATGTAACAAATTAACAGTAATTTAGTAAAGGATAAAAAAACTAAGAAAAAGTCACACTTGAGATCGCTATATTTCGAACTCGTGGAGTCCTTCTGTGGCAAGAAGACAAGTGACAAGTCCTAAATATAGCGATCTCAAGTGTGACTTTTTCTTAGTGTTTTATCCTTTACTACTTTTATAATTACTGTTAATTTGTTACATTATTAATAGTGTTACTTTATTTTTCTTTTTCTTTTATATTGTTTGTACCTCTGGTGTTGCTTTTAACTTTGCTTATTAAGTTTAATTTGCTTTTGACTTCTTTACTATTTATCTATTTATCTATTATTCTTTTAATTTTATTTCTTACTTTCTCTGTGTTTTCTAATACTTTTTATCACACACACACACACACACACACACTGTTTCGTACTTCTCTTGAGAAGTTTGTAGAGAAAAGATCTGCCTGTTCCCAAACTCCATCTATGTTTGTCATGCCAGTGGCCAACCTCCATTCCACGACTTTCCATAGCCCTAGCCAGTCCTTCATCCCAGGTTTGTCTAGGTCGACCTCTTCTTCTCCTCTAAAAAGGATTTCAATTCATTGTTAATGTAGGTAGGCTTTCTTCCTCCATTCGTTGGTTGTGTCCATATCAAAATCAGCCGTTTCGTTTTCACATATTCAACAATACCTTTAATTACCTTAATTATTTCTGTTACCCTGTTGTTAGCGACTCTAAAACCACCACGGGTGGCCGAGGTCGTTAAGGCGCGGACTCATGATCTGGGGTTCGAATCCCGTCAGGACCGTCCTCCCTGACTGAGGTTTTTCCCAGGTTTTCCTCAGTCCTCATAACTGACAAGTGCCGGGGAGGTCTTAGTCCTGGAACGTTTCCTACCTTAAAAATCCTTTCCGAATATATCATTTCATTTCATGTATCATCAGTGTCCTCCGTCTATGGTGCATCAGTAGTAGGTGCATCATTTATATATATATATATATATATATATATATATATATATATGAAAAATAAAAATAAAGTAACACTATTAGCAATGTGAAAAATTAACAGTAATAATAAAAGCTTTTAAAAGGATAAAACACTAAGATAAAGTCACACTTGAAATCGCTATTTTGGAACTCGAGTTCTTCTAACTTTTTATCCTTTTAAAAGCTTTTATCATTACTGTGTGTGTGTGTGTGTGTGTGTGTGTGTGTGTGTGTGTGTGTGAAAATAAATTCTTTCACAGAAGCGTCAAGGAAATTCGCCAGAAAACATCCTGGAAGTCGTGATTCAGGTGGAGAAACTGTTCGCCAATTTGTTAAAAAGTTACGAGAGACGAGATCTCTCAATGACAAGAAACGAGTTCCGAAAATTGGGGTCAAAAGTTAGAGGAAATTCCTACACAGATGCCGGCAATATATTGGCCGAGGAGCATCATTTTGAGTAACTTTTATACCACTTATTATCAGTTTTAAATATACTATCATTTCATGATTTCAGTAAAAATATAAAACACTAACACAAAATACTAACTTTAAGCGCGGTCCTGGTAGTGTAGTAGTAACCACACTTGCCCCCCAAACCCAAGATCGCGGTTTCAATTCTAGCCAGAATCAATGGCTTTTATCGGGCGTAAGGAAGTCGTGGGTACCACGTCGTTGATTTACGGCATGTAAAAGAACAAGGCCGAACGTAGAGGTCTCTAAGCAAAATTTGTCGGCCGTTTCACGCTCTGCAATGAATGGGACGCTGCTGACCTGAGATGTTAAAGAGCGTCCGTAAGTAAACCAAATCAACAAAACGCGCGGTGAATCAACCTACCTTTTCCGTTTTCTGCGGCTGCACTTCCCAGTAAGCAGCCGCTCTTAGGCGGCCCGTAACTCAAATAACCTAACAGTATATAACTAAAGAGGACTTTCATTGCAAAACTACCTAGGCTGAATAACTTCCTATTTAACACATATTTAACAGAAACGCACCAATTTAGACACTGAGAAGAAAGTTTAAAACTACATTTAAGATTTCATTCCTTCATCCCCAGCCATTTTGAACATTTAAATGGCATCCTATCTTATGAAAATTAAATTAATCAGAAGATTTTAACTTTTATTACATCTTTTGTTGTTTGTCTTTAGATTATTATTATTGTGGTTTGAGTTTGGACAGAGTAAAAAAATAAGTCAGTTGTAGACTGAATACACAAATTATTTGCGATAACATTCCAATTATTAATTACAGCAATACAGTCTATTTCGGTACTTCTGACTAATTTATTTATATTGTATTCACTCTTATAAATTTCTGAAATTTTTAAAGCAATTCATTATTAAACTACGTCTGTATTTATTATATTAAGTGTTCCATAGTTTTTGTAATTCTGTTCAAATTCAACAAATAACGACAATCCATGTTACCAGGCAACGATAGAAAACATCTATAGCCTTCATAAAATCCTTATTTGGTGTCATACTTTATCTGTTAAGTAAATAATTACAGCTATAACTTCCGCTCCACTGTGTTCAGTTGCTCAGATATAGTTGAATAACGAAGACGTTGCTATATGTAAAAGATTGTGACATACTCAAATTGAGTATCCAGTTGTGATTAAGTTCTTCACAAAAGAAGAACTCAAAATGAAATTAAACAGCGATTGGACGGCGTATATGGGGAAGTATCCCCCTCTTATCCTACAGTAAAAGAATGGGCCAAACTTTTTCGAATGGATCGAAAAGCATTGAAAACGAAGGGTGCAGGTCGGTCCTTGGAGGTGCTCACTCCTGAAAACATCGCTCTTGTGGAAGGAGAAATTATGGAAGACCGGCGGCTCAAAGTTACACAAATAGCAGCAAGGTTGGGTCTTTCTAAAACTACAGTCCTTCTAATTATTGATGAACATTTAAACATGAATAAGGTTAGTGCAAGATGGGTGCCTAGGCTTCTTTCCTCAATCCGAAATCAGCAACGATTCATCTGTTGTCAGGAATTTTTGGAGCTCTGCCTTGGCAATGAGAGAGAAGTTCTGCAAACTATTGTCACAGGAGATGAAACTATGGTCCTCTACTATGATCCCTTGTCCAAAAGAGAATCAATGGAGTGGCGTAAACCTGGCGAAGCACCGTCACTCACCGTCACTCATTCAACCAAGAAGTCCATGGCCACAATCTTTTGGGACAGTGAAGGGCTACGCTTCATTGACTTCAGGAGAGGAACACCACAGTAAATGGGGAGTACTATGCTGGCCTACTGCATAGACTACGTGCTTCTATCACAGAGAAAAGGCGAGGTAAGTTGAGTGGTTGTATGCGCCTTCTTCCCGACAACGCACCTATACGCACAGCTCTTGTTACAAAGGAAGCTGTGAAGAAAGGAGATCAACCATCCATCGTACAGCGCAGATCTAGCTCCCAGTGACTATTTCCTCTTCTCCAAACCCAAGAAGGACCTTCGAGGAAGGAAATTTAAGTGTAACCAAGAAGTAATAGATGCTGTATATGCCCATTTTGCAGACAAGACATCTGACTATTTTTGTGTGTGGGGGGAGATTGGAGTGTTAATTCGAAGATGTGAGAAGTGTATTGCAATAAAGGGTAACTATATTGAAAAGTGAAATATAGTTTTTGTCTTTATCACACCTAGAAAATGGTTAGGCCGGAAACTTATGCACTCTACCCTCGTACCTTAGATCTCACGTCTAGATATTTTATCTCTTAAACCAATAAAATTACATTCAGAGAAACTGTCCTTATGCAGATATGAAATGTTTTAGCTATGCAATGTAGTGTATTAAAATGAAAATACTTGTCCTCTACACAATTGATAATCTTCATTTTTGTTCAATTTTTGAATGCGTTATCATTATCGAAATTCTTTTTTAATTGTGAGATGTTTCGGGGCTACAGAATCTGATTGTAAATTACATACACTTCCCTAACTGCAGATGAACGAGAATGACACCAAGTCTTCATCTTGCAAGCTTCACTGACGAAGTGCATCAATTGAATGCCAGAAAATCCTGAGCTAGGAAGCGAAAATCGAGCTGTTCGTTGGTACCTTCCACAAGGCGGGGGCAGAGACGGAGAAAAACGACGGGGAGGGAAAGTGTGTTAGATGCAGTTGGTTAAACTCTTTCTTTGTCAGTCATCCTCTCGCCTTCATGATGCAGACAGCTGGAACAGTGCTGCTCCTTGCGGCCTCTCTTGTACTCAGTCCGGCAGGTAAAACACTTCTTGGATATCAACTTTGATTTTTTTTATAGAGCCAGTTAGTGCTTTTTCCTAAGATTGTTTAAATCTAAGTTTTTAAGGAATGCTCTTAGACAGCAGTTCCATCACCGTTTAGCACAATGAGATTTTCTTCAGACACTTCAATCGCTCACCCAATTTGATTTCCAATGTGTTTGGCTATAAATGCTTTTGACAAAGTAGAATTTAGATTACAACAGGTAAGATAAATTTAAAATGGTAGCTAATAAAGTCATAATCACTTGAGATAAAATGAAATTTCCTCATTTCCAGAACCACTTCAAAATATGCATGCATTCTTTGAACCTTGATCTATCCATTGCATATGCCTTTCTTATAGATAACTGCACATAAGAGAAGCATAACTTTTTACTAAACAGTACGTGCTTTACAATGATTCATGCAATGTTAAATAGTAAACGTATGGACTACAAAGTCCACATTGTTAGAGCGTCGACTGGATTTACTGCATGTGGGAGAGTGGGGTAGGTTTCCAATCCTGTTTGAGTTGAGGTTTTTTGTTTCTTCCTCCTCTTCTTTAAGCTTCCAACTTTCCAAGTCTGAAGCAATGTGTATAGAGCCACAAAGGAGGACTTGAGGCATACATGGGTGTACCTTCAATACTTTCGACGTGAGGACTACTGGGAGTGAAAAATCATTTTGTCACAATTTAAATTTTTTTCAAATGAAATGATTAATATGCGTCCTTAGTATATTAATTATTTGTGTAAATAATGTAATCTTTTAAGAAAACCCAAGAATATTGGTAGCCATTTTCTACTTTACAGAAAGTAAACTTTTAGCGATCAATTTATTTTTACTTTAATAGAATATAAAATAAATTATAAGCTCTGGCTAGAACTACTGAATTTTTATGTACATTTAAGTAAATAAAATTAAACTTAAGTCTATAGAGTGGGGACTGACTTATTTTTGTCCTGAAAATCATATCAAATGCATTTTAGAATCTTCTACTACTGCTAATGATAACATTGCAATATTTCAACCTTTTATTCTCTGCTTTATTTTAATTATTTTAGCTTTAACTCTTTCCATTTGAATAAAAGAAAATGAATTCTTCTTTTGAATATGAATATTATGTTGTAAAAATTACGAATTAGTAACTTTATTAAAAATTTAGAAAATTATACACGAACATTTATTTTATAAATTTGCCAGAAGATAATATTAAAGTCTCAACATTCTTTATTTAATGATTATGTTCAGTACTTATAGTTTATTTCTATTGTGCCTATGGGGTAGAATGGACCATCTCTTATTATTATTATTATTATTATTATTATTATTATTATTATTATTATTATTATTATTCAAACAATGATATTTTGGATGTTATGCGATTAAAAAGACATTTTTCCAATAAAATACCGTTATACATTTAAAGGGTAACATTCTAACCAAATTTAAAATGTTAGAGGATAAATCATTATAAAAAGACATCTTTTTAATCTAGATCTTCCTTTCACGCTTTTACTATGCATCCAATTCAATTACCTGCCAAAGCATCGATAACGTCGTGATTTACTCGGCCAGTCGTTGCGTGCATGGCTAGCAGATAGCTGTCTGGAACGCGCGGTATAATTACAGAGTAAGAGCCGAGTTGTAATTGTTTCTATTATTAGAGTTCTAGTGACGGCAATTCGATTATAATAAGGGCGTTTCTATTTCTTCAAGGCTATTCAGCGGTTTTCCGTTAAGCAAGTGCAAACGGCATTTTATGAGATCGCGTTTTCCTCGAAGTCTTGCAAAGAGTCAGGTTGGAAACCGTAAAGAGTGAACATACAATATAAGAACCGGACTTGAAAATGTCTTCCTCTGTCAGGGACGATGATATTTGCGTTTAGTGGAATATACAGAAAACATACTTTATCATTTGTATTATAAACGCAAAAGGTGTAACATTTACTTATTTTTCGCTTTATTTATAGCATCCTTATTGTCTTCTTTATACAGTTAGACATTTTCATATTTATACCTATTTCATTCTTTATTACTATCTTGTAACTAATACAACTTTGCATACTGCTGTAATGGTTCACTTTGAAAAAGTATACTTTTTAAATTTTACCCATAGAAAATATTGTTTCTTTGAATTTATGGAACGATTGTCTGTTACTGTTACTGCCTCTGACGAGCGATGCGGTTTTATTTTTTAACTTGTTTACACGTTTTAGACAGCTTATACGAAAAGTGGTTATTTTAACACTGTGCACTCTAATTAGAAACTGCATTTTATAACATTTTGTGCTATAACATTTTTCTAATATTCCAATGTTACCAAATTTGATTTAATACAGTATGTGATGATTATTAATCTATTTAAGTGCATATAAAGGACATGTTTTGTAATTTATTACATTTTTTACACTTTTATATTCCTCATGGGAGTTTTGAAACCAGACGATGTGCAATTAATGGTATTACATAAATTTGCATTAGTAAGCATGTTGGTAACATGCCAGCTTAGATGAAAATCAATAACAGCTGGCCTCGTTCTTGCCAAATGCATATATTAATTTCTTCAAATATACGTTTAAAGTTTGTATGTAATAAAATGAATTTGTATTTACTAACATGTATACTTATATATAAATATTAACAGCTGCCCAAAAGAGTATATGATAGAATGTTAAAAGTTGTCTGACTTTGTTCGTAGGTCAGGTTTCAGCCTTGTTTCGCAAATATCCTACTTACAAAATAATAAATAATTTTATCATAAATGACCGTTAGTTCACTTAAACCTCAAAATTAAAGGCATTTCTTTCTCTTCTATGGCGCTACAACGAGAGACCGGGCCCTGCAGCAAGTGACCTATGCTTCCTTTACCTCCGTCTTACGACTTCATTGATAGAGGGAAGTATTGCAGGGGGCATCTCCTAGTTTTAAATAAACAATTTAATCAGTTACTCTCTGGAGAGGTATCTTCACGGGTAATAGAGACTAATTAAGGATACGATTATAATATACAGAGGATTAATAATGCTTTAGTGGTTTCTGAGCACTTCCTTAATTGTTGTGTTATATGACATATGATTATCAATAGCACAAGCCAATACAAAACTATTCGGAAATGTTTCTCTGGTAGTTACCCAAATAATTCCCAAAAAAATTTTAATGAAAAATAATGTTTATGAAGACGGTGTATAAATCAATTCGGATTATATCTATTAAAATAATTACAGATTTTTATAAATTATTTTGCCATTGTGACAACATTTCTATTTTCTGTGATATGCAGTCAGAGAAAAATAGTAACAAAGCTAAAATATCTACTATTATTTTAACAAGAAAAGCACTTTATATCTTAACAACTTGCCTTCTAAAATGAAAATATCACTAAACACCGTGCGTTAAAAATAGAAAAGTACTAATTCTGAAAATTGAAAATGGAACATTTAGAGAATGCAACTTCTCATAGTCAATGCAATTAAGAGTTTAATAATGTTAAAGAAAACCGAAACATTTAAATGCAATAGAATTTTCCATATTTTATTCCTTTATTTGCATAAAATTATTTTAAAATATATTTTTTATGGTATTCAATGAGCTAAACATATACCATATGTGCTTTCGTTTTAATGAGCATCCTATCAGAATTCAGTTATGATAATGAGAGAAATTGAAAGAGTAATTACTTACATAATGCAGATAGTTGGACCATGTTTGGATAATGAATTTTGGCCTTCCCACTTTATGTAATTTCTGTGCGTGAGCAGTAACGGGGCAAGTTCCCTTCCTCTCTCAGCTGAGCGTCTGTACGGAACGGGTTCCGTCTCGTTGCCGGTGAAATTGAAAGCGATACAGAATTTCTGAGCCCGTTATCATTCACCATTCCCGCTTCATGTGCTTTCTTCCTCTTCTGCATAAAGAGAAATGGATCTTTATGGTTCAATTTTCTTTTCTTTCTTTTACTAAATTGTGCACATCTCGTATCAAGGTATTCTATGTATTTTTTTTCACACACAATCCCATCATGTAAAAGTTTGTCTTTATTTTTCGTAAATATTATACGCTATGTAAGTAAATGTTAGTAAATGAAACAATAAATAAAGATATTTCAATCTATGCACTCTGTGTTATTGTAGATATTTTATATTTTAATGTACATTAACCTAGAAGGTGTAGCGACTTTCATATATACCGAGGGTGCCATAAATGTATGCACACTTTCACAGTAGATATCTATTTAATATATTTCAAAGTTAGACGGAAAAACAACAGTAATGTGCAGTATGATGTTCTGTAAACCGATGTGACTCACATTACCTTATGCTAGCATTGCTACAACAAAAATGGAGCTAAGATTATCGTTTAAACAGCGGAAAGCAATTGTGAGGTGGGGTTGAAAAACCGAGAATGTTGTTGAAGTTCAAAGGCAATGGAGACGTGTGCACAGAACAGAATCGGCGTTAGGCTTCTACCTAGGGGGAACTCTTAAGGATGTTGTATACCGTAGAAAACCAGCTACACTGACAGCACTTCGGGAAGAAATTGAAAAGGCATGTGCTGCAATAGCTGAGGACACTTTCGCAAACGTTGCTCAATCAGTAGTTAAACGTACTCTGAAGTGTATCGACGCCGATAGTGGGCATTGTGAGCAACTGTTGTAACTGTAAAAGTCTAAGATGATTAGTGCTCATCATTTTCTGTTTGTGTGAATTTAGTTTTGTCATGTTAATATAGATATTCTTTGCTTGAAGTGTGCATACATTTTATGGCCCTCTCTGTATATTTTAGGAAGTAAAATGCTAACCGATAGAGTTATCACACAGACAGCACTCTCAAGTCAAAGTAATGCAGTTGATTTCTCGCTTGGCCCTCCATGACCTTATGGGAACTCCACTAGCAAGATTCCCGCGTTCTAAATATAAATTAAAGAAGTTATATTTTATAAGAGTTCATTTTGATGGAACATAAAAATAACATTCATACGTTTTTGTCAGAGACAGAGAGAGGTTGTTTTTGAGTAGTGTTTAACGCCCGTTTTTACCACTGAGGCACCACAGGCGGTGGACACCGATGATACATGAAATGAAATATTATATTGGGAAAGGATTTTATTTTAGGAATGAAGCGTTCCAGGCCTAAGTACCTCCCCAGCATTTGCCAGTTATGAGGACTGAGGAAAACCTGGAAAAACCCCAGTCAGGGAGGAACGGTTCTGGCGGGGATTCGAACCCCAGACCTCCCACTCATGAGTCCGCGCCTTAACGACCTCGGCCACTCGTGGCGGTGAGAGAAAGAGAAGTTCATTAAATAATTTATGTCCTAATTGAAAGTTTATACTGTATATAGCACATACACATCTAAATAACTATTTTTTTTTAATGTCTAGAATAATTCTTTTCGAGTTTATGTCCTTTGAAATTGTTGATTTTCACAAGTGTACACCACCTTTATTTAAACAAGAAAACCAATGGGCTTACAGAAATCCTTTGTATAACCATATAACGTATGTTAAACCTCTGCTTTGAAGGCAGTTGTAGTTTGTAAGGTTCCTTAGTGTTTGATTGCACATGGTTTTGTCGGTAATATACAA
This sequence comes from Metallyticus violacea, assembly GCA_030762175.1. Lineage (NCBI taxonomy): Eukaryota > Metazoa > Arthropoda > Insecta > Mantodea > Metallyticidae > Metallyticus > Metallyticus violacea. Next base: position 17,810,985 of record CM060843.1, on the reverse strand, counting down.
ATTAGGTAACAAGTGAAGTCAGCAAACAAGTTGGCAGTTTTCTTGTAGACTCACGTAGCTTCTTCGGAATCCTGATGTACCGTTAGATGAAGAAAGCAAAGCACTCTGACAAATGCCAAGGTCACGTTGACATTACCACTTCTCATGAGTTTACACGGTGTTCCATATAGAAGGGAACAATGCACACTTATGGCATTCTCAACCAAGATGTGAATGTCATTTTTTCTTTTTCCTATTCTTTTCTCCTCTTCCTTTCTCCTCTCTACTTCATCTTTTTTTCTATTTACCCATTTGTTCGCCATTCTTGTCGTCTCCTCTGCATTGATCTCTTCTTTTTCATAATCTGGTTTATTATTATTTTTCCTTAGAAATATTTACTTGTCCTATTTTTGTATTTAATTAATTTTCTTCACCTTCTCTATATTACGTTCTCTTCTTCATTCTTCTTCCTTGTGCCGACCTGTCATTTTCCTCCCAACGCACATATGAGTTCTTTTATGCTGCTTGTTTTATAGGTTGATGTACTTTATTCAACTGGTCGAGGAGAAAACGTGGGGACGAAACTAAAAATACACGCCGTTCACTATATAACTCTTAGCCATGCAGATAATGAAATTTTAGCTACATATTCTACCGAATATTTTCATTTTGAAGGGATACTGGCATAAAGAACAAACTTTTTTTTTTTTTTTTAAATTTAAGTTACAAAATCGAAGCAGTTTTGCTGCTGGTGTCCAGAAATGTAATTTACAAGCTTGCACCCATTAAAATGTGTCATTATTTGTTTATTTTAATCTTTCAAAGGGTAGTCATGACAATGCATTTAGGTATTTCTTTCTTGAACAGCCTGAATTAGAAGTTTTTTCAAACTCTGTATGATTGTGAAGACACTAGAAATTAATTTTCAAAGCTGCACATTTTTGTAAGGAATTTTCTGAGTCTTTTACTGTGATTGCACTGCTGTTAGGCTAATATGAAACCAAATTTCATTCAAATTGGATAAATACTTTAAGACCTATAAATTATTTTATTAATTTATTATGAAAATATGTCCCACGGGGTTCATAAATTGAGAAAATAGGTTGCCATTTTGCAATTGGGGCTTTGAACCACATACAAAAATGGTACAAAAATATATTTTAAATAAATTTGATGAGTGAACTATAATATTTTTAAATCTATAAGAAATTTTAATCTTTAAAATTAATCCTTTTTATAGAATTGTTTAAAATTATAATTAGTGTTAGCATGTTTGTGCTCCATAGAATGCTACAATGGAATCTTTTGCAGGTTCTGGGAAAATTTAATTGAATTTAAACAAAACTATTACGAGTGAGACATTTTGAATTTGCGAAAATGAATATTTGAGAAAAACGCGATTTTATAAAAGAATATGCTGGGAAGTCCTTTTAAGTATACGAGGAGCTCTTTTAGTGGCTGTAGAGTCCGAAAGAAGGGGGACATGCAAATGTTGACTCCCTGTGACGCCCAAAGGTTCAAGAAACCATTTGCATAAAAAAAAGATATATGCAAAAACTCACTCTATGTCCCTTAAGTTTAAAAGCCGAAATTTGCGTTCTGTATATTTTTTGAAGTTATTCGTCGTTAATTTTAATACAAACAGACAAATAAATGCATTTTTTTAAAAAATATTTGTCCTTTTAATGTAGAGTGTCCTTATGCAATAGTTATAACAATAATACTACACACAAAAAGTACATGAATGCATAAAAATTAATATTGATAATAACTAAAATTAAATTATAGCGTCACTCGTTACTTTTAATTCCTGAACGAGAGATATGTGCATTTCACTTACAAGCCGTGATAAATCCGAGTTACCAGTAGAAATTTGTATTCTGAGTTCTCATTCTATATTTCCCAAACGGTTTCTGTACATAAATGAGCGCAGAAAATTATTTTCCATACATGTAAGTGATCTCACACAGTAAGGCGAGCCCCAACCTAAGCAGTTCGCTACCGAAAGCTGCGTGTTGTTGCAAGGGAAAATATGAGGGTACGTGTAAACGTTCCGCTTTGTCCATGTTTTCTGAAAATCTATTTGAATATTTGAATTCTCCCTCCGAAATAAATACCCGGTTTCAATTTGATTCTAATTTACTTTACTGCATCGAAAGTTTGTTTTATCTTTCGTTTTCTCATAGTTCATTGTTTATGTCTATATATTCAAGGATAAATGCTGCTAGCAATACTCTAAAACTTAGTGGACCTCTGGAGATCCCCAGAATAAATATGAGAACCTGTGGTTTAAATTATTTATTTATTTAATAATGCATCAAACACGTAATTAAGTGCAACTGTAGCGAAATACATGACATTCAAATTGCAGATGAAATTAGCTTTTCCCCATTTTATTTTCTTTTCCCTTCCTCCTTCCCCGACTTTGTTAATGATATTCTGTTACTGAATTTTTAAACGACGTAACAATTCATATTCTTATACTATCAGTACTAATAAATCTTTCAGAGACACAGAACACCAGTTGTCATACGTTATTTCAATGGGTACTCTAACGGGAATGTGGAACAGGGAGATCTTAACCGAAACGCTGTTTTTATATTACCTTGCTCCTGCATGATCCTTTTCTCCCGCTATTGCTCTTAATAATTCACTTAATATAGCGCTCATTCTATTCATATTCAATCTCACTCTCTGATCTCCTCGCCCGTACTTTATGCTGACTTTTGTCGTCTTAGAAATTTCATTTCTGCCGCTTTATTTTCTTTTTTCTTCTTTCACCTTTCCTTTCCGCCCAGTCCAACATTTGCTATCATATAAAAGAGTGGTTTTTGAAATCACTTTATGAAATCTAATACCTTTCTTCTTTTCCTTCCCAACTAAATCCCCCCCCCCCCTTTTTCCTTTAATTTCTTGAAATATGTTTTTTTTTCCCCTTTCGTTACTTTCTTGAAGTGTTCTTCTCCTCCTGTACACTCTCGTATAAAATATTAACTACATTATAGGTACGTGCAGCTATATTTTGCTTTCTCATTTCTACTTCTGTTTCTATGTATTTTAATCTCCGTAAGAGCCATTGCTAAGGTAACTAGCTCGTGAATATTTCAATACCATTTTCTAAATTTTTATTCTTTTATGTTTTATCATAATGAGCTTCCTTGTAAACATACACTTAGTAAAACATCTCGTTCTATGAGAAACTCTCAATTCCTCTGTACAAGAAACTCTTCGTTACGTTGTTGAGTTTTCACAATATTGATAGTGAACAATGAGGGTAGGACCATAAGTTTCCGGGCTAACCATTTTCTACGTATGATAAAGACTTATTGCAATACACTTCTCACATCTTTCAATTAACATTTCAACCCCCCCCCCCCCCCAAGTAGTCAGATGTCTTGTCTGCAAAATGGGTATAAACGGCATCCATTACTTCGTCACACTTAAATTTCCTTCCTCGAAGGTCCTTCTTGAGTTTTGAGAACAGGAAATAGTCACCGAGAGCTAGATCTGGGCAGTAGGTGGGATGGTCGATCTCCTTAAAGTCACATTTCTTCACAGCTTCCTTTACAACAAGAGCTGTGTGCATAGGCGCGTTGTCGTGAAGAAGGCGCACACCAAACTCAGTTTTCCTCGCCTTTTCTCTTTGATGGAAGCACGCAATCTGTGCAGTAGGCCAACAGAGTGCTCCCCATCTACTGTTGTGTTCCTCTCCTTGTAGTCAATGAAGAGTATTTCTTCACAGTGCCACGATCTTCTTGGTTGAATGAGTGATCTTGGCCTTTAGAGGCGGTGCTTCCAAAGGTTTACGCCACTCCATTGATTCTCTTTTGGACAATGGATCAAAATAGAAAAATCATAGTTTCAATAGTTTCCTGTATCAATGATTTGCAGAATTTCTCTCTCGTTACCACGGCAGAGCTCCAAAATGGCTGACAACAGATGCCTCGTTGCTGCTTTTGGATTGAGGAAAGAAGGCTAGGTACCCATCTTACACTAGTCTTATTCATGTTTAAATGTTGAGGAATAATTCGAAGGAATGTTGTTTTAGAAAGGCCCAACCTTGCTGCTATATCTGTAACTTTGAGTCGCCGGGCTTCCATAATTTGTTCTTGCGCAAGAGCGATGTTTTCACGAGTGAGCACCTCCAAGGGCCGATCTTCACCCTCTTCATCTTCAATGCTTTCTCGACCCATTCGAAAGCGTTTGGCCCATTCTTTTACGGTAGAATGTGAGGGGGATGCTTACCCATGTCACCGTCCAATTGCTGTTTAATTTCATTGGCAGTGAGTCCTTCTTTTGAAAAGAATTTAATAAGAGCCAGATACTCCATTTTGAACATGTCACAATCTTGTACACGTAGCCTTCTTTATGCAACAATATCTGAACAATTGAACACAGTGGGGCGGAAGTTACATCTGAAATTATTTACTTAACAGATAAGATAAGACACCAGATAAGGATTTTGTGAAGACTATATCCCTTATAGGCGAGGACGGAAACTTATGGACTCGTATTAAAAAAAGCATTCTTATTAGTAAAAATATGAGTTAAGGTTCATCAACAACACTAGTATACAAAAAAGTAACCTTTTCTTTTTCCCTTGATTCTAAATCAAGTTGGGATGCGCTAGGCAATGTTTGTGCCCGTTTTGCTACATCGGTATACGATGTCTTCAATAAGTTCATGCAAACTCAAAAGATGGTAGCACTAGATTGTTTTTTCAATATTATTTTGATAACATAGTGACTGTTGAGGGATGCTGTATAGGGTTACAAATAGTTACTAAGCTTAGTCCATGTTTGAGAATCATTTTCTGCAAATGAAAATCTATCGACACGTGGATGTCGCATTTACTAACGACTGATCAGAAAAGTCAATGAGTTGTCACCTCGGTGTAGAATTTGAAGGTATTTAGGCGGAATCTAAATGCATTTCGGAACCTATATGACAATGGACGAAACGTGGATCCATCACTACACGCCGAAACTGAGAATTGCAAGCGCTCTGGAGAAGGCAAAGCAAATTCTCTCAGTAGGAATACTGACAAGGACTGCGGTTTGGCATTACCACGGAGTATTTTTCATTGACTTTTGGAAAAGGGCAAAACTATAAGTGGTGAATATTACGTCATCTTACTGGAGCTATCAAAAACACGATCATTTAACCAGCAATGTTACTTTAAAAGGATTCTAAAGACTTTCTCACCCAATTAAAAAAAAAAAGACAATACATAATATGCATACACTCAATTCAGAAGGCCACTGCTTTTGCCTAGAGTATTAGAGTCCGGGAAACTACTGTCTCATATGCTCCCCATTTGACGAATAAAAAGATTCTGCTCCATGACGATAACGGGTCAGGGTGTGATCTCAAAATTGTTGGATTTAAAGTATGAAATCCTTTCTCACTCTTCTTACACACCGATTGGGGTACATTAGCAGGAAAGAAATTCGCATCAAATGAAGAGATTATCGCCGAAACAAATGCAGGTTTTGCAGAGCTGAAGAAATCCCATTAATAAACAAATTAAAAAATCACTGAAATGTGTATAGATTTGAGTGGAGGTTGTGTTGAGATATAACACAATTTTTTTCCAGAAAAGTTACGTATTCTTTATTATTGCACAGATTGTCGAACAATCTTTGCATTTGACAAGTCATAAAACGCCTTGTGCCAAAGATTATGTTACAAATGTTACCTTGCATTTTTCAATAGTATAATTGTTTATGGTAATATTTTATAAGGCATTGGTAGGAATGTTGGTAGAGTTCTTATATTGCAAAAGGAATTATATCTTAATGTTAATGCACTTTAAAATGTTACCGGATTTTTATATTCATTTGAGATTGTTTGTATTACAATTTATCTGTATTCGATACTAATGACAAACAAATAAATTGATGGATTGATTGGTATAAAACAGCTCATTGTCACTAATGATAACACAGTATAAAATGGGACGGAAAATGATATTTCGACAGGTCATACTGACGGACCCTTTGTACCAATTCAGGAGGATGGTATGAGATGAAAAAGACACAGTAAAACTAGGAGTCACGGCCCCTGATGTTTTCCTGATCTTGGGTCTCAAACCCCAGCAAGTCTGCGAGAGTCGTGCCGGTCTTCCCCAACGGCAAACATCGAAATGACCCCCAAGCAGAATCCGACAAACTATAAAGGGAAAATCCTCCGCCACGCCTCACAGCACCAGCCTGCTTCATCTGACACTTTTGAACCTGCAAACAGAACTATGGGATGAAATGATGTGGGATGAAAGAGCGGGAAAGTGAAAAGAAAACATCCATTCACCTAGATGACCAGGGGAAGACACGAAAAAAAAATCCAAGGTCAGATTCCTGGTGCCAATTAAAACGCCGGACTCCCCAAAAGCATGTCCCAAGTGTTACCGACTAAGCCACCATGCTCGATATTAAGAGCTTAGGAGATCATACTATTTTTATAACCTGTGGGTTTTAAGTATTAAAAAGTGTCCACATTTACAACAATAGAAGATATAGCAATTATAATTGCAATTATATAAACAAAATTACTTTTTACACGATCTATATACTAACATTATTGCCTAGTCTCTTGAACATTTCTACTACTTTTTGTTTATATTTCACTACTGAGCTTTTTTATTATATTCCAAAAATATAATTGCGCTGATACCTTCTTTGTATCTCTGCTATGTTTTGATGGAAGCGCTTTCCATGTTAGTTTCTCTCTATATCATAATTATCAAGTAAGAAGTTAAGACGAGACTCAAGAAAGTGAATTTTGAGTGCCATGTTATAATCTAATTATAAGAAGTCCATTTACAACTGCAACATAGTTTTAGCTCTTCTTTGTCCACGAAGTTGTGAACAATAAACCTGAAGATTTCGCAAGCTGCTTTTTGATTTCCTTGAAAATGCACAAGAAAGTTTTCGTCCTTATACAGTTCCTGAATTTGAGGGCCGAACAACTTCCTTCCTTGATCTTAGGATCACTCGGTTTAACTCTTTCCCTACCCGATTTATACGTATGGTTAAGTGTTGCCAACTTAAAGTATTTTTGCGAGATTTGAGTGTTTGTGAAAACAAATAAAATAAAATATCTAAATAAGAATTTTAAATGCCAGATCCTTTTCTATTAACAAAATTAACTAGGTATAATTTAATGTTATTTGTGTTTATTAAAATGAAAGCATGTTTTCCAACAGATTAAATTCACATCTTCATCAAAAATGAATTTCTATGCTTTCTTTGTTGAGAGGCCTTTCATTTCATCTGTCCTCTGTTCTTAGGCTTCTCTTTTCTTCTTTTCCCCTTTGAATAGCATGGGAACACATTTCCGATATTCTGATGGTTTCTTTTTTTCATAAGTACAAACAATATGATATACCTTCCTTATTAAATCCTTCAAATGTATTATATTTAATTTTATTCACTTCTGTGACTGAATAGTTTGCTTGCCTGTTGCCTACTTAGTGTTTAAGGTTTTGTTAATGTAGTAAGACGCTGGATTAAAGATATATAAATAATGTTTTAAAAGTTCTTTAAGCATTCCATTTTTTATCTAAAAGCATGTCGAGCATTTACCAACAAATACAGGGGGTATCAAAAATGTATACACACTTTAAGCAAAGAAAAAACCCAGTTAACATAACAAAACTGAATTCACACAAGCAGAAAATGATGAGCACTAATCATCTTAGACTTACAGTTACAACAATTGCTCAAAAATACCCATCATCGGCGTCGTTACACTTCTGAGTACGTAGAACTACTGATTGAGCAACGTTTGCGAAAGTGTCCTCAGCTATTGCAGCAGCACATGCCGTTTCAATTTCTTCCCGAAGTGCTACCAGTGTAGCTGGTTTTCTATGGTATACAACATCCTTGAGAGTTCCCCATAAGTAGAAGTCCAATGGCGGTTCTGTTCTGTACACACGTCTCCATTGCCTTTGAACTTAAACAACATTCTCGGTTTTCCAATATCACTTCAAAATTGCTTTCCGCTATTCAAACCATAATCTTGACCCCATTTTGTTTTATCAACGCTAGCATAACGTAATGTGAGTCACATCTGTTTACAAAACATCATACGATAATGTTGGCTTCCTTTGTTCATTATTGATTTACCTGTCATGTAGCAACGCTATATAATATATGTGAGTCACATATATTTACAGAACATCATACTTCACATTACTGTTGTTTTTCAATGCAATTTTGAAACATATTAATTAGATATCTACTGTGAAAGTCTGTATACATTTTTTTTGGTAACCTCAATGTAATTTACATATATTGAATTTTAATTTTTCTTTTTGGCTTTATATTTTTCATTATTACGAATTTTTTATGATGACACTAATTTTTACTTTCTTTTCTATTGTTCTATAAATGTTTTGTCACGTATGAAAAATGTGATTAGTATTTTTAAAACTATCATCTCACCTCTGTGTCGATTCTGGTGGTGTAGTGAAAACCATACTTAGCTCCTAACACAAGCTATTTTTAACATAGTTCTTATTATTAAGGAGGCAGGTGTTATAAATGAGCCTTGCAAGTAACCGTTCGTAGAGCCATATCTAGATAAACGACTTCTAATTTAATTCACCATTCTGGAGAATAAATATATATATATATATATATATAATAACACAATTTGTTTTCTCTTTCTACATTTTAGAAAATACATATATATTATATAATTATATATTGTAAATATATATATATATATTATATATTTACAAGTTAAAAGCATAAACCTTTTCAAATTGTTCTCACTGTTAATTCATCAGAGCTAATTGCAGACACTATGGTGTATGAGCGAGTATCTAAAAAACTGAAGCAAAATGTTATAAGTTCTTAGGGCCCAGAAAGGCCAATTTTGAAATAATGCAATTGAAAACTTTGTTGTAAAAATGTTCATTGTGATTTCCAGATTATTCAGTGCACATATACTGCATGCATGAATAAATTATAGGATCTGATTCAAACTTAGTTTCAGAAAAATTGAAATTCATACCGGAGGGTTCGGTTGAATTTAATTGCTAGGATCGGAGGGGGATATTTCGGTACTTTAATATTGCTAAATAGCTGGCCGTTTGTGCCTACGCCGTCTTTGAGAGCATCTTCGGGAGGAAGGGATTAGGTGAGGTGACACCCGGCGGCCAGAGTTCACGGACTGTGAAGCATGAATGTTGACAAGATCCCTAACATTGTTTCCAGATAGAACACCCTTACGTCGGCTAAGCCTTCCCGCTTTTAAGGAATTTGAGTCCCTGAAAAATGTCAATACCATATCAGACAAGAGTAGAAATCTTTCCAAAGCGCAAACCACCGTCACACCGCGCCAACCCATCTCACTCCGCCACTTTCAACTTGTAACAGAGCGAACGGAACAAAGTGATATGCAATGGGAGAGCAAAAAATTCGTGGAGAGCAACGATATTCCCCTAAGTGAGCACGAGAAACCACGGAAAAAAAAAAAAAAAAAAAAAAAAAAAAAAAAAAACAAGATCAATATGATCGTTCCTAACGGATTTTTACCCGGTATCTCTCCTGAGTCTTTAAGAAATTAACATTTGGAACTCCAGAAATTGCTGAGAAATATGCCAAAAGGCGCATCCAATAAAATGCTTACACTTAAAAATACTCTTAGGTAGTTTGTTTTGACTTCCTCGCTCCCGGTATAATTAAATCCCAAGGAACAGAATCACTTGAAGCAATATTAATATACATGCCTGCAGGTAGGCTCCAGGGCTACTCATTGCATTATGGGAAAGCAAAACAGTCCCCTATGTAGGCCTGAGGCTTTGCAGCTGAACACTCATTACTTATTCATGCAAAATGTATCCGTTCTATTGCCTATGTTATGTGCTAGAAAGTGGTAAAATTAACCGTGAACACCTCTAGCGCCCCTGAGAGAGCCCCCAGCTGGCGGCAACCACTGTAGCGGAGAGCATTGCAAAATATCTAATGAGGCCGGTAAGCAGATATCGCCCAATCACGTTCATGGAAGGAAAGAAAAGTGAAAGGTTAAAACGAATGCAACCTTCTCCAGCGATTAGCGCACAATGGCGGAATGTTTTAACGATTCCTTTTTATTTGAAACCAATTCACGCGAAGAACTCGTTAATTATATTCTCTTTAAGTCTTCCCACTCTGCGAAAAGTTGCAGAGTCGACGAACGCGAGATGATGGGCATGAATTTTGTAAGCTTCAGTCACCACGATAAAGCAGACAGTTTAATGCTAAAGAGGAAGCAACGCTAGTACCCTGTCGCTGATACTTTTAATGTTTGTAATGAGCAGACGACTAACGAATTCTAACGGGTGTTAACGAACTACAGCGAAATGATTTCAGAAATTGTAGAGAGGGCTTAGACAACCAATTTAAAATGATGTGTCTAAGATCCACGACGCAAAATAATAAAATATGTTAATGAAGAAATTAAATGCTGATAAGTTAAAAAATGCTTTATAATACATTCAAATTTGCTTCGATAGAAAGGACATTCCAATTTCATCATTAGCGCTTTCAAGATTTAGTGCTATAAAAATGTCGAACTAATCATGTGACAGTATAACAACAAACAACGTTTAACTGATTTATCGTGTTATATAGTTTAGTCTAGTGCAGCAGAGGCAAAGACTCTGGTGCATACGAGCACTTTGCGAAGTGTTGTTACCAATAAGGACTGTTTTGTTTCTAGTATCAAGAAGATGAGTGTAGTCAGCTATGCGTCATGCATGTCAGGATTTAGGAATAACTTCTACACACATAAAAAGTGTTTACTATGTTATTTTCTTTAGTAGTAGAAATAAACCATAATGCATACGTATACAAATAATGCATTCTTCGAAACATTTGCATTTTGCAATACCTACAGCATCTACAGTAGGTAGTATTAACATTATTATTCTTATGAAACATAATTAAAACTTTCTGCCACAAACGAAATTAATGGCATTCAAAATATCCTATCCCCGCTATCATTAAACTTAATAAGTTGATACCTCTTATCTCAAAAAACTATCAAAGATAGCTGATTATTACATGGTGTACATAGGGGCACTTTTTCAAGTAACTGATTTTTTTTTTTCTTTTTGAGTAGTGTTTAAGGCCCGTTTTTACCACTGAGGCACCACAGGCGGTGGACATTGATGGTACATAAAACGAAATGATATATTGGAAAAGGATTTTTTATGGAAGGAAACATTTCAGGCTCAAGTTTAGGGTACCTACCCGGCATTTGCCATTTATGAGGGTTGAGGAAGACCTAGAAAAACCCTCAGTCATGAAGAACGGTCCTGGCGGGATTCGAACCCCAAACCTGCCGCTCACAAGTCCGCATCTTAGCAACCTCGGTCACCCGTGGTAGTATGTAGCTGATGAAAAAACATGCTAATGCTACTTTTATTATTTATGATTTTTAATTTTTTTAAAAAAAAATAAATATGCATAGTATTTTCAAACGTTTTCATAAAATTAGTTTTTATTCTACTAAATATATTTGGTAACATTTAAATTTTTATGTCTACAAATTTCGGAAAAAACTGGTGCATTTGTAAGGATAATTGCATTTATGTTACATGTTACATTGCAATTAAATCTAAAATTAAAAGAAAACTCACAGTTATATAAAAAATAGAACTTCGAAATCCTTTCGGATGATAAGTCTCTTTCCCTTGATCCTGATGTATTTAAATAATATTTATTTATTTACCAAACTATTGGTAAATAAAGAAGGAAAATCTTCTGTGTTGGAATATTTACAGAATTATTGATGATTTACTGAATGAATTATCCAGAACAACGTAAAAAATTCGCTATGTATGTAATTACATAATCGATATGTAATTTTTAAAAGAAATTTAAATATAGTTGACAATTATATTTCTGCTCTAAAATATATATATCAAACTAAGCAGGAAAAATATATTCAAACAATGTCAAAACCTAAAAATATAAAAGATAATGATCACTTTTTATTGATTACGCTTAAGAAACAATAATTGCTTATTGATTTTTACCAACAGAATATAAAAATAACTGTTCATTCTTAATGAATCATAATGAGTATATGTCATTGTCTGTAAAAAATACTTGAGACGAAGATGCCTAACACAAAAGTAAAAATCAATATTTTGTAAGAACGTTATTTTTAAAAAATAAGTTCAAGAAAAATTTGAATCCTAATAGCATTAATTAATTTCAAATGAATTTATTTTACATACTGTAATTATTAATTTTACTATTTTAATTATTTATTGCAATGTAAAGAAATTAAATAATGAACACATACTTTCGGACAGTTCCGTAATTAATGTAACTCTCCGCCACCGACGATGTCTTTGCATTAAACATATAAAAGTGCGTATTAAATTATACTTCCTGCGCATAATGTGCTTCTTGCATGCTATAATTAATCATCTCCCCATTTGCATCTCTAAAAAGGACTGTACTGTTGGGAGATGGAGAGATGTTTTTATCAGCCAAGTAAAACATTACGCACAGCAAGTATATCATCCTTTATTCAAACACTTAAGAGTCTGTGTTAACAAAAGCAGAATATTAATAATGAACAGTTGAACGTTATCAATACATTCCTCTGACTAGCCTTCTCTCCAACTCCCAGTAATCCCCACGGTTTAAAGATTTGCACTTTTCTCCTTGCATGTTCATCCGTACTTTGTAAACACATGAACAAACATTGATATTCCCGCAATTGGTGAGGTTGGTATTAATGGAGCACATATGAGCGTTGTAACGGATTACCACTAGCTCCCATGTGCTACTTGCGCGCACACGTATATTGCCGCTACTGGCCTAGGAGGAGGCCTCTACTTGATTGTGTGATCTAATGGATAAGGCGACAAAGTGGGTTTTCAATACCGTAGAGGTATTTATTTATTTTATGAGAAGTATGCTCATATATAACATATAAAGTAAAAAATACAGTTTAATTATAAAGTTTTTATTAAAATGTTATCTTAATAAAAACTAATAACTTGTTATTAAAGTGGCTGAATGCATTTACATCTTAATTTATATAATTTACTAAAACATTCCATTTTCATTGTAAATACAAATGTTATTTTATAAATTTTATTCAAAGATAAATATATCTCACTAACAGCTTCAATGTTAGAAGATAATCTGAATAAATAATTAATAATATAAACCTTAATATAATAAAATAATATCACACAAGAGTTTAAATTATTTATTTGAAACAATTGATTCACTTTGCTAATATTTATTAAAATATAATGAATATTTTGAGCTGCAAAATACGCTCTTCACTCTAAATCAATAAGTTATCAAATTAGCTCCCTTCACTAAAAATATCTTATTTCTTTTGTAAAATTTAAAGGTATAAATCACATAGAACAAAACAAAAATGCTCAATTTATACAACTTCAATAACATAAAATAATATTTTATATTACACTTAAATAATACACTTTCTATTGATAAACCAATTAATCTAACTCAGTACTAATGTTCTGCTTTAACTTAATGTCCGCACTACACCCCCTGTGTCCAACATTTCGGATAAAAGCGTCATCTGATCCTTTAGAAAAATCAAACTATAGATACCATATCTCAAAATTGCTCGCCTAAGATCTCTCTGGCTTTCTTACCTGCTGTTTGGCAACATGTGCGCCATAAACTAATGCACTAATTAAAATCTTCATTTTTACATGCCGCAACTTAAGTTAGAGCGAGTTTTGCTTCCGACAGCTCTAAGCAGTAAGCTGTTGATGTTGTCAGAGTGTTTGCAACGAATAAGTGTAAATGAAGTCAGCTTTTCACCGGTGCACTGAATTTAGAAGGGATAAAACACCCCTTAAAGATGAGGACAGAAGTGCCAGGCTGCCAATGGCGGTGACTGAAAAACACGGTTCTCTAGAGAAGACTATGATGGAAGAAGATGTGAGAGTTTAGATGACCTTAGGGATTAGTTGGACAATAACTTCCACCTCTTACATCAACGTTTTAGAGTGAGGAGAACATCTCGATAGATGCCGCTCAAATTCATCGAAGGATAAAAGCAAATCAGGATTAAAAGATGCAGGAAAATTTCCACAAGTATGTGTGCTGTATGAAGCAATTACAGGGAGAAAATAGAAAATAGAAAAGACATGTTTATTGAACCGTTTTTATATATCTGTTTAATACAATATTCAACGAAGAAATACGTTCGCAAATATCTTCTGTGCTGTAAATATCTTAACAATTTTGCTGCAACAACTGGAGTTGATCCCCACCCTATCGTGTAGGTTCACTAAACCCGCTATTCAAATGATTACAAGGAGTGTCTGTTGTATAAACTTAACCACGGAAGTTAGAGGCGGCCGGAACTTAGTGTTAGTCATACTACCACCACCTCGTTCTGTTCCTTCCTTAAAAAAATCCTTTCCCAGTTTATCATTTCATCTCACATATCATGTGTTCACCGCCTGTGGTGCCTCAGTAGTAAAAACGGGCGCTAAAACTATTCCAAAAAAAAAAAAAAACTTGTACTGTGAGACAAGTGTACTGTCTTACCGTCGCTTTTCTCAAATGCTATCAAGCCTAAACCTAACCTAAAATAAAATACGATTTAAATTTACTGTAGCATTTTAAACAAAAAATAACTTAACAACGGATAAGTAATATTCTGGATATTTGATTAAAGTTGGTTTCAAATTAACGGCAAAGACATAAAACGAAAATACACAATTAAAATAATGTGTTAACTCAATTTTACCCGTGCTAGGTGGCAATTTTCCGAACTCTTTTGATTGAAATAAAAAGGTTTGTATAAGAATGTATACTAATGCTTCATTTTGTAACTATGGTTTCTAAATGAAAGATTCCAGTCAGATAAAAATAGTTCTATAGATCAAGTAGGTATTAGAACAAGTATGACATTTTAAATATTTCGACTGAAATTACATGACCAGGATTAAGAAATATTACATAGGACCAGTCAATTTCAAAATTTATCCTTAAAGAAAAAACCAATTAAAATAATAAAGCTATGGCGCCCCTTCAACTGTCTTATGAATATAAAGCAAGGCAAAAACGAAGCAAGATATAAAAATAAAATCGAAGCTTCAAAATCAATATTTACAAGCAGTTAGAGGCTCAAAAGAAATTATTGAATAACGAATTAAAATGTTAGAGCAGAAGCAACAGTACACAACATTAAGATAGGTATAGCTATAAAGAAAATTGACAATTATACATAGGAGTGCCAAAACATATATATTCGTACAACAATAAAATGAAGCCTTTTTACAGCCCCAAATGGGCCTGGGCTTTACCGCGTCGACCACGACGTCTTCTACCTCCATCACATGATTTCATTGGTTAGAGTGCAGTATTGCAGGGGGTAATGTGATCAGCACACCGCATCCCGCTGATCGCAGCTTACTAGATCGTAGATCGCCACCTCTTCATCCCAACTGTCATCACGAGGCTCGGTCGACTCCGTTCCAGACCTCCCTATCTTATGAACATTCCTAAGTAGGTGCCGGGAATCGACCCCGGGCCTCCCGGGACAGCAGTCAGCAACGCTAACCACTAGACCAAAGAGGTGGTCATATATTCGTACAGAGTATTAAAAATCTAGATGTAGGCGTATTAATAGTCCAAGTAAATACAGCAAGGCGGTGATAAATGCTTTTGTAAATTATTTACACTTTTGTCACCGGCATTTGATGGTGTTAGAAAATATCGGTAAATCAAGTGATTTACTGCAAAAATAAACATTTTCATCTTAAAATATACAATATAAATTCATGCTGCATAGATGCAATGTCAGTGACAGATATTAAAGGAAGAATTTATCCATTTCTTCGTACCTTCATGAATTGCGTCCCTTAATAATGAATTTGTCCGCAGCTACTTTTGACCAAGACAATCATATAGAAACAAAAGTGTAAATCCACATATCATACATCATAAAAAGCAACGCTGTGTTTTGCTTTGGACTAAAGTTTCAAATTTGCTTTTTTATTGAGCACGTGTAGATTTTAAAAGTATATATCGTGGATGTTTAATTAAATAAGTACCCTATTTATAAAACCGTTTTACAAACTGTGAGCGTACTTTATCGTTAAAGTTCTCAGGGCGATATTTTTGAGGAACGTGAACAATAGTGGTGTTAAAGCTACCCCATATTTGTCGTGTGAATTGAGGATAAATTCTCGAAGACGGAGGAAGAGGAATACTTTTAGTACTAACAATAAGTATGAACGCGGTGGATCTGCAGTTCCCTCCTCCTCACCTTAAGTGCTTCCCGGCTTTCTCTTCGCGTGCTAATTAGTACAGCTTTAAATGTATTATGGACTATTAAAATGTTAAACATTTAAAAAATCAAAGAAATATTTTAATTACATTCTCTGTAGCCACACTTTTGACATTTAGCGTTGAACTGTAAAGGTTTAATTCTAAGCCACGCATTTTTTAATTCCCTTTTCTCCTAAGCCCCAAATAAAAACGAAAAGAGAGGGGAAAAAATGAAATATCAATTCTATACAGCTTCTGGACTGCTTATGTCTTGGCATTTAGATGTATTGTGCCGGCAGCTCACTAGCCCGCCATTGCCATGTTGAATGTCGTTTTTTATTCTATTCTCTGCTAGTCTCACGGCAGTATATATTCATTGGCAAATTTGGTTAGACAGATGACTCTAGAGCAATGCATTTGTGTGTGTGTGTATGTGTGTGTTATTTGAATTATTATCACTTATCATTCATGTGCAGGATTTATTGCAACATTTCTGGTCAATTATGTTTTTACAAAATTGTAATTCAGAAAATGTAACGAGAAAAAAAAATAGGAAATTTGGGCATATCTTAAACGTTCGCGCCGGCCTTGGTGGTCTAGTGGTAATCATATTTGCCTCACAGCCCAATATCGCTGTTTCAATCCCAGCCAGGGTCGATGTATTTTTTCGGGCGTAAAAATTCTACGTATGGCTTCCTTTGGAAGGAAAGTAAAACCGTGGGTCCCATATCGTACATTTACGGCACGAAAAAGAATCTCAAGCCTGAAAGAAGAGACATCTGAGCAAACTTTATCGGCCGTTTCACGCCCTGAATTGAATGGAACGCTGATGACCTCAGATGTTAAAGATCGTCCGTAAACAAACCAAATCAACAAAAAATTGAACTTTCACCTAGAAAACTACTTCCGTAATAAGAACTAACGAGAGTTACTAAATGTAAACAAATACATTAGCAATGAAATTGTAGCCGAGCTTAATGGTGTAAAATAGGACGTGTTTTCCTAATACAATCATTCCTTATCCCAGGAAGGACAACAATTCAGCGCCTATAAAGTGGATCATATATCCATTTTAGAATACGGGCGCTGCCTGCTACAACCCGCCTAGTAGCCGAAGCCTCAAAAACCGAGTGAGGGGACAAGTTTTATAACTAAAACTTAATATGTCATTATTTTCAGGAGATACAAGTTAGTAAGATAGGCGATAAGATTTTTACTTGTCATGTTGGCCTGCCTGCATTAGACATCCTCATTTGTCTGCTTGAAGTTAGAAAGCTAAAAGAGTTTTCCATATAAAATATAATATGTATGAAACTTTTAATTTATAGTTTGGTCAACTTACATATCTTACATTATGTTACACAATATTCTTAAGAAACTAAACGTTCCAGGATGCTGTACTCAGGCATTAAAATCTTTAAGCTTATCAGACAGTGCTTTATGATAATATTATATTAACATATACCTAAAAACTAAATAGGCATTCACTAATGTTCGAATTTTAAAACCGCCACTATTTCATACTGTCTTATACTTTGTGTACTGGTAAGAAATTTCCTAGTAATTATTTACAGTCGAGGCCAGTGTATATAAGAGGAGTGGAAACAGGAAGTAGAACTTTCCTAAGTTAATTTATCTAGCAGCCTTCAAAACGGGTTCAGCGTTCTGGGAAGTGTTTGTCTTAGACAACGCATGTTGAAACAGTTGCCTTTCTTTTTGCAGCACATTCTGTGTTGCATCAGTGCCGTCTCCTAAGTGAAAGTTTCTCTAAAATATATCTGCTTATGAACAGGTTGGATGTTGTTGGCCTCTATTACATAAAACCATCCAAGCAACAGCTGCTGGATTTAATGTGGACGTTGCTCGGCAAGCCCGCCAAACCTGCAGGCAACGCTGGGTGGGTATATGCACAGGAGGTGGTTATTATTAACATACGGCAGACAAAATTAACAAGACACTATGAAGGCGTGGTTATTGCGTTTACTTTAATTAAATGCTTTAAAATTAAATTTCTCTGTGCAGCCTTTTATGAGATAAATACTACATCCGTAATTTTATCTTCTCGTTTTTTATTCTGGAGGTTTTTCAGAGCTGTTCAAGTTATTTCTCAGAAAAAGACGATAGAATAGTGTTATTATAAATATAGTATATGCATCTAGTACATGCGGTTTTTAAAAATTTATTTCGATCATTTTATTTATACATTTCCTTGTTTTTATTACATTAGTCAATTATTCAAGTACATGCAGAAAATGGGGATAAAAACCCAAAATGTCTAAAAATGTAATTAATATTCTTCTTCAATTTAATATTTTAATATCATTTTAAAATTCTGAAACATTTGAAAAAAATGTTTCCAAAGGAAAATATATAAACGAAGATAGAAAACACTCTGTGTGAACATCATTCAGATTGGTTGTGCTTGTAAAAATCACTTCTTTCTCCTTCTTCTTTGTTACAGGCATTAGATCGCTCTTATTTCACCTCCTATGATTTCTTTTCCCTGTATTCAAATTTTTGTCAAACTTGACAAGTTCAGTCTTTTATATCCGGGTGTACTGGCCTGCTTTTTTCGTTATACTGTCAAAGAAGTTTGTGGCTCGCCTATTATTCTGGTTGAAATTTAGGGGTTACAACAACCAAGTGAGGTGGCTTCTCTGCTAACGCTTGAGACTCGCATTCGGGATTCAAATCCTTTGAGACCGGCCATCGTGACAGATCTTTCTTGTTGTTTCCTCTGGTCGCTTAGGCAAATGCTCTTTATTTCTATGAATTATGCTCTCCCATTTCATATCATTTCATTCGTTGGATCTGTATTAGGCAAGATGGGCTGGTGCGGTGTGACGGTGGATTGCACTTTGAAATGTTTTCTGCCCCGGCGTTTGGTATGAAAGCATTTTTTCTTAGGGACTCGAACGCTTGGAAGGGAGCTCCGCCAGCTTCAGGATGCTCGTTTCCATAGCAACAATGTTATGTAGTTCATACCTCACCGCCCGTGGATTCTGGCCGTCAAATGTCTCCCTCAACTGAACCCTTCCTCCTACTGGAAGCGTTAGACACAAACGGCCATCCATTCAGCAAGGATGAAGTACCGAAATATTCCCCTGCTGCTCTAATAGCCAAATCCAAGGGTTATAAGAGCAGACAAGTATTAAGATACTTGAACTAGCGTTTCTATCCATCACTTTAGGAGTGTGAGGTTTCTATTCTTAGAGACTTGAGCTGTTTACTTAATCAATTAGATGATTAATTCTGACAAAATATCTTCATTTTTAGTGTGATCAAATTCCTTACACTCCTTTGTTATTCTTCAAATGTCATTTTTGTATATTACTTTTTTTTTTTTTTTTTTTTTGCGTTCTCTTTTTTGGCATTCACGTAATGCATAGTAACAATAGCATGTTGCCATATAAGAACATGTATTATTGGAGGACTAAGAATTGTGACAGAGCACGTTTAATTTTTTTTTATTTTGTTTTTCCTCATAAGCCCTTGTGTTGGTAAGATTATTTTCAAAATTTCGAATTGAAACTTATCTTTATTTCATTTCTTAATGATATATTTTCTTATTAATGTATTCCTCATTATTTTGAGAGATGACCCATTCTTTCCTACCCCTGCATTGTATTTTCAATAATCCATTTTCAATGTGAGCAAATCATAATACATACAACATCTAATATTATTGAGCAAGTCATTCTATAGTTTTGTACAAACATTAAAGTTAAATCTTTTATGATTTTCATAACACACATCAATACAATATTAAATAGATTATGCTATAATATTTTTGCAAAATTGATGGTTTATAGAGACACATAGAAACTTTTTCTGCGCTTTTAGCAACATTTTCTCTTAAGAAAGTAAATTTTAATGTGTCTGTTTTATCTCTAGAGGCCGCCTTCAAGTGCCCGGAAAAGTTTGGACAGTTCGAGGATCCAGTGCAGTGTGACAAGTACTATGACTGTGACGAAGGTATTGCGACTGAGAAGTTGTGTCCGGATGGTCTCATGTTCGATCCTCTGATCAGGAAAATCAACAAGTGTGACCAGCCGTTCAACGTGGACTGTGGTGACCGTATTGAATTGCGTAGGTATAAGTCATTATGTGGACATATGCAACACCTTGGATGCACTTATATTTCAATTAAGACTTCAATTTATCTTATTAATGACACGTTCAACGACATCCGGGGTTTAACAATTGAAAACTTATTTGGTCTTATTAGTTGCTTGGCTAGGAAGATCAGGAAAGTTTATTAAATTAGATACTTGTAATGCATTAAATCACATCATACATATATTACATTATCACGGCTTTCCAAAAGGAGCTACAATTTTTACATATTTGTTGTAAATGTTTTATTTATATATACATTCTTGAACTGGTCCCTCCGAACGGGAAAAGATGTAACATGAATCGGTCCGACCTACTTGCTAGTCTGTCTCGAAATGATTAACTGTTAGCATTCCCCGCGTTTCCCTTATAAGCTTCTACACGCGCTGTTAACCGTAATTTTCAAATAACGGACGATTTCCCTCCGAATAATACCAAATAAACAAACAAACATCTATAATAATTTAAATATGTATATGATACAATATTTTAGACATAAGTATGAGATATGAGCATTTTCAAAAACCACAGAAGAACGGATAGTTATAAAAATAAACATATTTTCTTTGCTTTAGGAATTTGTTATACATTTCTTATATTTTACATTATTGTATAGAATATCCTTTCACATTGCCTTTATCTTGTGCACGGATATTTGACTTTTATGTATTTATATTATCTATAACTAACTGTGTGGGTTACAGATTTTGTACAAAAGTAACAGATTTTAAAATAAGAACACAGTACATTTAGCAGGAGCAAGTGTTTAAGTAGCTATGAGACTGAATACATTACTCTTCAGTAAAATATATAATTTAATAAAAAAAAGGAATCACTCGTAAAAGTTATCTCCAATTCCCCAAAGGTACAAAAACATATTTTTGTGTGTTAATGACATAAAGTTGGTGGAATGTGTAAACGAGATTAAAAATATCACCTAGAAAAGCCAACTGGGCCCGTTAATAGAATTCGAATACAATGTATCCCTCAATTGGAAAATTCCTCAAAAAGGCATCTTCGTCGTACTTCAGTTGCAATTATAATATCATCAAAAAGCTTACTCTTATGCCCTTATATGACTTGATTATTGTACTCAGCTACGATAAAACATACTGCTACCTGGTAATAAGACATGGAAATTTGGAGTTCTATTAGAGCATTAATGTTCTGGGAACAAAGCGATACCACTTATTTAAGTATTGCAAGAGTTTAAGAAAAAACAGTGCAGTCCACAGGTAAAATTCGGATTAATGTAAATTTCTGTGAATCTGGAATTCCAAATATTCCTACATTACTTTTATTAGAGAATAAATCGTTATAATGGGAACAGTGAGAAAAAGACAAACAATAAAAAATTAAATCGAAGAAAATAGTATTAACTACGGCATTTTTTGTTCTCTCTTTGAGAAAGTTTAAAAGGTAGAGTGTATACCAGGTATAATAATAAGGTCCGGCCCAACTTTCAGGACACATTCCTCACATGTAGAAGAAGAAAAATATGTTACATGGACATGGGTCCGGAAACGCTTTGTTCCTATGTTAAAACTAATTTTCTACAACTCTTCATAGTACATTAATCATGGAAAACACACAGGAACAGAACGTACGAGCATACCCCATGAAACTCTTTCTTACGTGAAATGTTCTAAATGCCCTCCGCTAGCTTTGATACGTGCATCAACATTACCTTCGTTCAAGTACAACACAAATCACTGGCGGTGAACCCAAGAATTACAACTTAACCAAGAGGACATTTTGAACATTTCCTGCAAGAAACAGTTTCATGTGATATGCTGATACGTTTTATTCCTGTGTGTTTTCCAATATTAATGTACTATGAAAAGTTGTAGAAAATGGGTTCTAAGATGGAAATAAAGTGTTTCCGGACCCATGTTCATATAACCTCTTTTCTGAGAAATGTGTTTTAAAAGACACCTTATTGTTACACCCGGTATATTCTAAACTAAGATCTCACAAAATAATTTTGTTTCCACATGAAAATGACTTCCTTAAGGATGAAAAATTTTATATGTTTGTAGATACCTCTATTCCTAATTTTGTACGTCTAATGAAATAACATATCTGAAATCTAGAATTGCTTTTTACGAATGAAAAGGAAACCAAATAAAATTTTGTCCCAGATATATATTTAACTAAGCAACAACTTTGATATAATAGTTTAACTGCTAACTCCCTTCCTTTTGACAAAGCTTGTAGAATACATCAAATGCTTGAAAGTATAGAAATAAGTAACAATTGTTTAATAGTGAAAAAACTCACTACACAAACATTATTCCCTTACAGAGCCTCCAAAAGGCAACCACAACTGTCCACGTAAGAACGGATACTTTGCCCATCCGGATCCATCGATTTGTCATTTGTTCTACAACTGCATTAACGGCGAATACACCGAGGTGCCCTGCACGCCTGGTCTCCATTTTGATGAATACCAGGGTACTTGCGTCTGGCCGACCTCCTCTGGACGCACAGGCTGCAAGAAGTCTGAGAGTAAGTAATGGGACTTCAGCATCGTTTGTTTGTTACATATGAGTGCTTTAAAAAGTTTATTGCAAGTATGTTTATTAAGATAATATTAATATGATATAAGAGCGAAGAATTTAATATTTATGTACTACCCATTTCAGCTAGATTTACCACCAATCGTGTTAGCACTAGTGTAGTTGTTGACAAAAAATGTAAATGATTGCGGAAAGCAAGACGAGGGGCCGGGTTGAAAGTATGATATAATTATCTCACAATGTTACGTGTGTAGCCCAAACAGTAATATAAAAATAAGGTATACTCCCGTATTAACACCCAACAACATATTATATAACAATTATAATTCGTTAAAGTATACATAGTTTTGTTGGCTGTATAAAGCGCAAAGGAGACAATAAGGGCGCCTTCTCTGGTAAGTTGTTTGGTTTGCGCTACCCTAAAAAAAGCAGCTGGTGTTTCTATTTGCTGTTATTATCTTTAGGGAACTTGATTTGCAGTCTTGCTCCTAACCAATATCTTGGCAGTCTTGTGGAATACTTTGAACGGGTGAAGTGAGAAGAAATGGTAGAGAAGGTTTTTGCTCATTTGAGCCTTTGTGTGCATGCACCACCTGAAACCTCATCTCTCGTCATGTGCGTTTCCAAGAAAGTTTTCAAGATTTATAGACTGGCTGTTGCTGTGCCCTAAAGTTGAATGAAATATTTTAAAAGACTATTAGATTATTACAGTCAAATAATATATTAAAGGCAATATATTCTGGTATAAAAACAACCCTTCTGAGAGGTTCTAACTCCTTTGAGGGGAACTCTGCCGATGCCAAGTTGTCTGTCTCACCGCTCCTGGATCCTATCTGCCCGTGTCTCCCTCACTTCTTCCCTTCCTCCCGGAGATGCTCCTACTGAGGGCAAAGGCACATACGCCAGATTTTCAGGGAGGCTGAAGTACCGAAATGTTCTCCTCCGTTCCTAACAATTTAATCCAAATACCCTGGGACGCTGATGAAGAAAATAGTAATAATAGGAGTTTAAAAGTAAAACATGAGATATAGCTACGATGTTGTCTTTGTAGTTTGTAAAATTTCCTCAAGTTCTTTTACAAAAAATTAACATTCCTCTGACGAATTCCACTCAACGCTATCATTTCAATTTATTAATATATTAAATCTTTCCGAATGCTTTCAAAATTTTCCTTGAAAGAAGTTAAGCAGCATGATAAAGTCTACTTTCTTGGGATTATATACGTTGTCAATATTCATCTCCATTATTCTGATTTTGAGAGCTACTAGCAAAGCCGCCTTTCTAGATAAGTTTAAGTAATTTACAGAGATCACAATCTGTCAAATTTCAGACAAGCTGAAGGATGGGTTCGAGTGTCCAAAAGAAGCTCAAGCCGATGGCAACGGCCAAGCTGTGGCACACCCGAAGTTCGCACATCCTGACGACTGTCAGAAGTTCTATGTGTGTCTAAACGGTGTGCAGCCTCGAGAACTGGGCTGCTCTGTAGGAGAGGTATACAACGAGGAGGAGCAGAAGTGTGACGCGCCCGAGAACGTGCCCGGATGGTAAGTTTCCTAACTAACTGCAGCCTTTTTATTATAAACAGACAACCTTTATCAAGTTAAATGGCAAAAATGAAACTATTTAATCGTTGTTGAGCATGACATTACAAAAGGCACTCACAAGAGAAGAGCTTCGGCTTGAATACAGAATTTGGGTTAAAAATTTTACAGAGACTTGCGTCACAGTGGCAATGTACACGATACAAGCTCGTCTGTGTATATCACTTTTTCCAAAATGCACAAGAGGCCCCTCTATAAAATTTAATAATATGCAGCTTCTGAATGTCCATCTGTGTAAAACCGCCACGGATGGCCGAGGTCGTTAAGTCTCGGACTCGTGAGCGGGAGGTCTGGGTTCGAATACCGCCAAGACCGTCCTTCCTGACAGGTTTTTTCCAGGTTTTCCTCAGTCCTCATATATGGCAAATGGCGGGGAGGTACCTTAAACTTAGGCCTGGAACGATTCCTTCCTTAAAAATAAATCCTTTCCCAATATATCATTTCATCTCATGTATCATCGGTGTCCATCGCCTGTGGTGCCTCTGTAGCAAAAACGGGCGTTAAACACCATTCACTTCACATCTCTGTAAACAATATAAAAGATATGCAAGAGAGTTAACAGATTGCAGAGAGTAAGTTTAAACTAAAGGATCTAACATCAGGTTGTGATTTCTAAGAGGAAAAATAACAGAAAGTTCATATAAACATAGAGAATTTGCCTTAACGAGAATTTACTTGGCACCGGGAAGCACACTGTTTGCCGGCGGAGTCGGATATTCCTAGCCCCTTAAATTCAAGCGCATAGATTTCTACAGCACACCAAACACCATTTTTTTTGTCATGTAATGGTTTTTCGTCTATAAGATCGATTTTTCTGCATTCCAGTATCTATTGTTTGTGTCGTTATATGGCCATCTAAATAAAACCATGCATTGTCCGTGAAAAAAATAAACGTGGGTCAATAGAGCAAATATTAACATTATCCAACACCAAAGTGCAGAGATTAACTCTATTCACATATCACATAGTTGCCATTTCTGAACTAGTTATCTTATTCGGTTTTAATTTTAAAAGTTGGGTGGCATTCCAAGTCGAGGTTTGCGAAATTCCTGATTCATGTGCAAGCATTCTCCGAGATTTCTTTGGACTTCGTTCTGACTTTTCTCCAATGTCATTTAGTTCCTCTGTAAGAACACGGCATTTAACTTTCGGTTTCTTATCCAAAAACGAATTCCATTTCCCTAAATCTATTCACAAGATTACAAACCGTTCCTCTGTGAGGCTCACGAACGAACAGCAGGGAATCTGTCTATAAATCGCCGTTTCACTTCTCTACGTGAGTTTGTTGTCACATAGGAATCATACATGAACATTATGTATACGGACTTTTTGGCATTAGAACATCAGCACTAACACATTATAACACTGAAACATGTGGTGTTACAACGTTAAAATCATATACAGCACAAAGATTGCGGGAAAGTGCGAGGGTGGGGGACAGAACCGGTTAGAAACAGGGCAGGAAAATCCCCGTTAAGCCGGCCACGCGTCCAAATAAAGACTCTGTAAATGGACGTGTGTTGTGAAATGCTGTTAAAATTGACCGTTATTCACTTCAGGAACAAGTAAAGGTAGTCAGGAGGCCACACAGATTTACGAAGAAACTTATCCTCACATACAGCAAGTAATTAAACTTTGTAGCAGAGTGTTGACGTATGTGTAAAACGAGATGTTTTGATGAAAGGGGTGAACATGAAGGCGGTTGAATCATGTCCTGTTTTACAAGACATTAATACAAGACATTAATCCCAGGTAAGTGGCCCACCAAGTTAAGCGACTGTGATGAACGAGAACCTTTGTTTCATCATCTGCAACATGTACAAAGGTTATCGCACAAGCGGAATTTCGTCAACATAAAAATTTTGTCGCTGAATTGTTCAACAAGCTGCTACCATTATGATACTTCTGAAGTAATCTTTGGTAGGAATAGCATCATCAACTTACACAAATCTGTGGGCGCACCAGAAGTCCTATCATCAGCAATCGGCGACTACCTATTTGGACCTGTTGTTCTACTCACCTAAACAGCATGTAGTATTGACAGTTCCTAAGGGAAACTGCATGTGTTGCTTGAGGATGTGTCATTGCATTATATATCATGTTACTAATGCATAATGGAGTCGTGTGATAATTCGCGAGTTCTGAGATCTCCCCAAGCAGAAGGATTGAACGAGCTGGTCTCTGGCATGACTTGCCCAGTCACTAGACTTAAACCCTTTCGAGCTTTACTTGTAGGGCACCTAATGTGTTCCTGGTGTGCAGACACTTGAACAATGTGTCAATGCAGCCTGTGATGCTATTCGAATATTACCTGGACCATTCAAACGAGTGCATCAATCCTTGGACGCATGCAGGTCCTTGAGGTAGTTCAAAACTTCTACTCTAAAAACTATCAGAAATAAATTACAAATGTAATGTTGTTTTATTGCAGATTCACTCTGCACTTCCGGATATAAGTTTATATTACCTTTTTTGTTCTTTTTCCTGACAGGGATCACCTCCTTGAGTATGTCTCTATAGGTAAAATCTCTGATAGTCGCATACTTAAACTGGGAAATTGATAAGTGCCATGTACATGCACTCTGTTACACGTAACCATTAGTCTGCTCCAATATCAACCAGTTACGTGTACAAATCCCGATTTCAAAAATGTAATTCAGGTGGCATTTCTTTTTTCATCTATGGAACATAATTCAGAAAATTGCTCAGATGTTGCTCTTGCGTGTTGGGTCCATTGCTTTAATCATGCTGTTTTGTGTATTTTATAGAGAAGGGGATGTTTTGAAGAAGTTTATTCGTCCGAAGTGTTGAACAAAATGCTTTTATAGCTTCTTCAACACTGTGAGGAAGTCCGTATACAAACTTAAAATCGAAACCTCTTCGAACCGAAACTCTTCCCTTGTTCAGATGAAAGCCTTTAAGTTTTCACTATTAAAGTTATAAAAGTGTAAAGACTTACGCGTTGGGGTAAAATAAACATCTAATAAAGAAGGTTTCTTACGCAACATATTCCTCTATTTACACTTTAATACCGCCAAATTCTTTGAGTTTCTGAAATACCAAACCATAAACTACGAATAAGAGAAAGGCGAAATTAAAGAAAAAATTTAAAATATAATTTCAAAAATACAAAAGTATAGGACCTCGGTATGCAACATAGTAGTCAAAGTTTGCACATTTTATTAACATTAAGTGATTTGGTATTAACTAAACATCTTAAAAAAAATACTATGGCGGATATGATAAATGCTCATAATTATTGGCTCAGGATGTGCATACGTGATACATCAAATTAGAATTAAGAAAATAATATTCACTGTTTTACTTTCTACGTTTAGAATTGATAGCTTTCCTATACTACAAACAGCAATGAAAGCGATGTGTTCGGATTTATTACCCTATCATTTGTTTTGTTGTTTACCGCTCCTATAGCACGCGTCGCTAACATCGATTGCCCATGTGATTTAGCTCATGAGCGGTGCTGAGCCAAAGTGGGTAATCAAGCATCTTATCAAATGAAAAATATATCATGGAACCATTTTATATCAGGAAATTCTACAACAGGAAGAACACTATATTATAACATTGTTCTTTTAAGCTATAGGAATGTAAGGTTTTTAAAGCTCTCAGTAAATGCTCATTCCAATTGTCTTTAAACACTAAATATTGGCTCATGCTAAATACAAGTATACACAAATTATAGAATCAGCAGTAATGATGCACTTAGAGTGTTTTTGTAAAGAAAAGCGATTTGATCTTGAGGTATGCTGCATATCATTTGTGCAACGTTGCCAGGCTGTATCCCTGCATCCAGGCAGTAATCCATTGGAGAGAATACTAAGATTTACAAAAACAATTACGCTGTCTCAAAATGTAAGTTTACTTCAAGTGCTCTATTAAGCAAACGGAGGGGACGTTTCTAAATCGTCATGTTTTTACCTTCAGTAACTTTCTTCTATAACCTTTAAATGTTTCCTTGCATTAACATTGCAGTAGCTGACTTCATGAATCGTCATAAAATGAAAGTACTAAAATCTCATTTATCTGCCACACAGCATCACCTGTTGATATAACCCCTGAGGCTGAATCAACTTAAGAAAATAACGTGGTCATTGCTATTTTCATAGCCAGTGAATGTACGGGTTATTATGCGAGTATTGCAGTGCATCTACTTATGGATTACAGGACATGTCGGTAGTGTGAAGCAACAAGTATTGCGGATCCGAATCCGAAGTGCTATTTTAAGTTTATATATTTTTTTAAAAAATGCTCTATAAACGAAAAGAGAGAATCACGTGCTTTTTAAAAAGTATGAAACAGCGATTCGTCTCTTAGGAAGGATATTTGACCAGTAAAGAGGCTTACAAACTTAGGTGGCTGAAAAAGACGTACAAATGGCTGTTTTTCACCTCTATGATCAAGTTGAATTTACAGAAATACAAAAATAAAATTAGTCAGATTTTAAAACACAAACTTTTACACACAGCTGTAATTCATCCGCAGAGAGATTGCTGAAAAGTGTAGATTTCAGATACAGTAAGACGAACAATGGTGTAATTTTTAAAGTGCCATGTAAAGTAGCGTCAGGGTTAAAATTCATACGAACAATACACGAAATTATGATTCTGGTGACACAATATATAACATAGACGAGACTGGGATAAATCAAAACCACCCAAGTTTCATTTGGCAAAGTGGGTTTAAGGTATCCAAGCTAGCCGTCTGATTGTCAGTCATTTAGGATTTGAAAAACAGGCTTCATGTCAGAGAGCAAGTGGATATTTAGGTAAAAATCCTATTACCATGAGAAAATGACAGCTGCTGCATATGAGGAATTAATTTTTGAATATATTTATAACTGTTTAGAAGAATAATAATAGAAATAATAAAAAAGTACAATGCTCAATATTACTCAATCATTTTCAACAAAAATCCAAACATATCTGGCAGAAAACCTGACTACAACAAAAAGACAGAGTTAATACAACGCGTATTGCAGTTCTAAATAAATCGAACATGAATGAGCCTAAGCTTCTTACCAAGAATATTGCCCCATTTTCATTGTTGTTACTATCCAACAGAACACATGTGAGCACAGATAAAGTTGGGATTGCAAATTACAAGGTTCTGATGACGAGGGATCTGATAGACATAAATGAAACTACGACGTTAAGTCTCTAGCAATTCCATTAAGAGTAAAGTAGCAAATAATTGCATTAATTATGGGAAAATGTAATTACATAATTCTATTTCGACTTATCATTGAGATTGTAATGGTTTTATTAATTACATTGCAAGGGTAAGAAATCGATGTCACTTATATAGAAGTACACACGTTGCACTATGAGTGAGAATTAAGTGGATCGAGAGGTGGGGAGGAGTGAACATCCGGTAACGTTGTGCAAATACTCGATTTAATTCTCCGTAAGTCAAAATGCTTGTTATTTGACAAACAAAACTTTAGTTATTTCAGATGGAGAAGTAAACATTTTAGTTTGATGGCATGAAACAGGAAGTTGGAAATGTTAAGTCCTAAAGGAAATAAATTGGGACTGTAAAAGGGTGATTGCTTATCATGTTGACATTAGAAGATGTTCACCTCCAGATATATAGTAATTGCTGCCTCTGGTGGTGCAAATAAAGGGAGTTAAGAACATGAGAATTACCCCTTTGAATTTAACCTTTCCTAGAGTAGTAAATGGAGTAAAAAACATTATTCTTCCCCATAGTAAATTGCCGCTTAGTTAGTAATTGGCAGCCCCAATACAATATCTGACTTCTGTCATCATTTTGAGGCTACTATACAGCGATTTCTACCTATGTTTGGAGAACCATTAACATCGACTTCTTTAAATATTTAGCTCACATACACGATGTCTACTCGTTTTAGGAAAGCTTTAATTATACTCAAGTATTTTAGTGTTTTATTTTCTAGAGATACTTAATTTTTCATATAGGACACGTTCATAATTTAAGAATATGAAAAATTAGTAATTTTAGTATAATATTATCTCAATATTGAAGACAAGCTTAGCTTACATTTAGGAGGAACCCCAGTTTATGGTCAAGAGCTGTAACCGTTCCAGAAAATGATAAATGTCACAGTGCACCTACATTTGCTATAATGCAATTGGTTCTTGGTCGTATCAACTGATCTCCAGGCCCCTATCGGAGTGCTTGCTTTGGGACTTGTCAGCTGTAATCCACGGAATGTTCCGTTTGTCATGATGGAGTGATTGCTTTTTCTTCTTTCTCTCTACAGTGTCTCGTGAACATTGTTTTCTCCTCTTGCAGTAATGCAATTCTAGTCCTCGGAGTTCCAATCCAGACATTCCCCGTATTTCTTTCCTTCGGGCGACTACACTCTCTTTCCATCGCTGTAAACTACTTAGGAGTTTTGTCTTCTTCCTCTACTCTCAAGGCAATGTCATCTTCGCTACTGTAATGCAATATCAAGGATAAGAAAGGGGTGTTTGGAGAACTTTTCTAGAGGGCGTTACCCTCTACAGCACCCCTACTAAAAATAAAAGATGTTATAGCTTTATTTTTCTACTTAAGTTTGTATCAGTAATGAAACATTTAACTACATTCTTCCTCTAATGCATGTTGTCTTAGCATAAAAAAAGGTTGAAAGCAATACTTCAAAAGCGTATTTAATATTTTATAAAAATAGTAAAAAAATCTTACAAGAATAATATCAACAAAACATTCTAAAAGCACAACAAATTTTACAAGCTCTAAATTTTTTATTCTGGAAATTCTTAACGTAACAATATCGTAATACAAAGGGGGAAAAAAGAAAAAAAAAACGTTTTACTGATAACATTAACAGTGGATAAAAAAAGAGAAGATATACGTGAAAGTAACGATGTACATAGAAGAAAAAGGCAAAGGAGCTTAATGCCAGGAATTCTTAAAGGAATCCAATAATGCACAACGCGCCTTCTTGGGAACTGGTGAGAAACTTTAAAGTGATAGGATCCATAGCCAACTAAGTTCCCACGTTCCAATACTGCATAGCGTCATGTGTTTCTACATCGATGTATTGGGACTATAGAGCCAATAAGAATCGCTTAACCTGAACCAGCAAGAATTTATATATTTCTGGATTCCTAAAGCCACATAATTATGAGATCTTAGTCATCTTTGAGAGGAAATTAGAGAGGCCAATATTATTGCCCTCAGTTTAGTGAAATATAGTAAATGTAACTCATACATACTCTGATAGGACCTTTGACAACATTAATGTAATTTTGTGAGAACGATTTTGATCTACAGATAACAGTGGTAGCTTCAAGGCTGTTATCTTACCAAACTCTGCCGTTTTCCCTCAAAACGCCTATCTATACATCATACACTTCACTGAATACAGCTTAATAAGTTGCAATGAAAAGTTGAAAACATCAAATATGGTGCAGTAAGTTGGTGAAAAAGATGTGAAATCAAACAGAAACTCGCTCAGATAGGAGAACACTCCTTTGCTTCCTAATTTAAACGGTATCGAAGTGGGAAAGTTAATGTTAGATCGTGACAGATGGTGCTAATCTACCGAAACTCATAATTATTATTAAAAAAGTATTCGATAATCAGAGAATTTCCGCACCTGAGTGAGCTGTTGAAGGGGTGCGTTGAAACCAAGCATTGCTGCTGTTGTCAACTTGGGAACATTACACCGCTCCTATGCTCATTAAAATGGAAAAAAGTGCATTTAAAACACATATTAACAATTTCATTAAAAGGAATAATGAGCGGATGTTCGTGAACTACTTATAGAGGTATGAAAGTAATACCTTTTAATTTTTTCTTCAAATTTGGCTCTCCACTCAATTAGATTTTTTTATTTAATATTTGTCAGTGTTGACCCCGTTTTTACTACTGAGATACCACAGGCTGTGAACACTCATGATATATGAAATAAAACGGTAAACTGGGAAAAGTTTTTTTTTAAAGAAGGAAACATTCCTGGCCTAAGTTTAGGGTACCTTCCCGGCATTTGCAATTCATAAGGACTGAGGAAAACCTGGAAAAAACCTCAATTAGGAAGGATGGTCCTGGTGGGAAACAAACCCCTGAACTCCCACTCACGAGTCCGCGCCTTAAGACCTCGGCCACCCATGGCGGTAGTTATCAAATTGACGAACGTCTTAGAAACCCATATAAAACAAAGGATGTGATAGAATCCTTACTGAATAAGCAATTAGTCCAATTTAGATCCAAATTGAACTCAAAAAGGTGACAATGCCGTTGATATACGAGGGTAGGTCTTTAAATTTCCGGTTTAACCGTTTTCTAGGTATGATAAAGATAAAAACTATATTTCAATTTTCAATATAGTTACTCTTTATTTCAATACACTTCCCACATCTTTGAAGTAACATTTCAATCCCCCCCCCAAAAAAAAATAGTCCGAAGTCTTGTTTGCTAAATGGGCATAAACAGCATCCATCACTTTCCTCACACTTAAATTTCCTTCCTCGAAGGTCCTTCTTAATTCTGAGAAGAGGAAATAGTCACTGGGAGCTAGATCTGAGTTGTAGGGTGGATGATCTATCTCCTTGAAGTCACATTTCTTCACAGCTTCCTTTGCAACAAGAGCTGTGTGCACAGGCGCGTTGTCGTGAAGAAGGCGCATACCACCACTCAGCTTTCCTAGCCGTTTTTCTTTGATGGAAGCACGTAATCTGTGCAGTAGGCCAGCATAGTATTCCCTATTTATAGTGGTGTTCCTTTCCTTGACGTCAATGAAGATAATTCCTCCACAGTCCAAAAGATTGTGGCTATGGTCTTCTTGGGTGACTGAGTGACCTTGGCCTTTAGAGGCGGTTTTCGCCAGATTTACGTGACTCCATTGATTCTCTTTTGGACAAGGGATCAAAATAAAGGGCCATCGTTTCATCCCCTGTAACAATGGTTTGCAGTACTTGTCTTCGTTGCCCGGCAGAGCTCCAAAATTGACGAACAACTGATGACTCGTTGCTGATTTTGAACTGAGAAATAAGTCTAGGCACCCATATTGCAATAACCTTATTCATGTTTAAATGTTCATTAATAATTCGAAGGACTTGTGATTTAGAAAGGCTCAACGTTGCTGCTATTTGTGTAACTTTGAACCGCCCGTCTCTCATAATTTCTCCTTTCACAAGAGCGATGTTTTAAAGAGTGGGCACCTCCAACGGCTGACCAGCACGCTCTTTTTCTTCAATGCTTTCTCGACCCATTCGAAAAAGTTTGGCCCATTCTTTTACGGTAGAATATGAGGGTAGTGCTTCCCTATATACACCGTCCAATCGCTGTTTAATTTCTTTTGGAGTAAGTCCCTCTTTTGTGAAGAACTTAATAACAGCTGGATACTCCATTTTGAACATGTCACAATCTTCTACACATAGCCTTCTTTATGCAACTATATCGAACAACTGAATACAGCGGAGCGCAAGTTACAGCGGTAATTATTTACTTAACAGATAATGCATGACACCAGATAAGGCTTTTGTGAAGGCGATACTCCTTATTGATGAGGCCGGAAACTTATGGACCTACCCTCGTACTTCCGAGACGGAGAAGCAAACATCGTTAACAAATTTCGAAGGTGCTGGCCAGACACTGCAGCGAAAGTAGACAACAAAGGAAGCGATTTCGGGCTTTCCTTTATTCTACTTATGGTGCAGATCTGTCACTTTCAGATTTTTATCTCTATGATCCATAAAGGTTGCATTTCATGGTCGCCATTTAGTGACGATGACGAAGAACTCAAAGAATGCGTTTGTGCTGAGTACGGGTCCCAGCAAGAAATTTTACGATGTCGGGATACAGCATCTGGTACACAAGTAGAGCAAATGCGGGGACTATGCGAAAAATGTTTATAAAAGACACAAAAATATTTCAAGTAAACTCTTCAACTTTGCCCATTAAAGTTATCGAGATAATAAAACGAATGGCTTACTTTCGTACTGTCCCTATTATTTGCCTACGAAGAATGACATGAATTTGTGCTGTGGCCAACACAATTTGCTTTTTTTTTGGGGATTGGGTCTCAAGTTTTCTTTAGACGATATTCAGTATAGTTCTAGGATCTTATCTTACTTCACATTGATATAAAATCAAATGCCTCAATTTTACGATTGCACAAAAGCATTAATCTACCCACATATTTAAACATTATGTATACTTTTAGATGCTCTTTGTGGAATGCAGAGCACTTTATAAAAGTATACAATTAGCACAGATCCTTTTAGAGATAAATTTTAGCAAATATGTGGGATGGAAAAAGTATCTCTGAAAAGCGATAATAAAAATTCTAATTGATAGATAGTCTATTGCCGATTTTTAAAATCTAGTAATGCAAGTTGATTATATCACGAGCATGAGGTATATGATATAGAACATAGGTGAGCCATTCACACTGAGATTTGGTTTAGCTTTTAGGCCTCATTCCGTTCGACTCAATACAGAATATCAGGAAATCGAAACAGAAAGTAACACGAAAGTCTCCTTAAGCCTATCGAACGAAATTAAAATAATGAGGTATATATGCTCGTTCTAGGGAGAAAGGCAAGATCAGGAATGGCCTAATTTAAACTGTGTGGTTGGGAGACTAAAAAATAACGGATAGTTCTGGCAGAAGATGCTGCCTATCTAGTGGAGGGAATGACGTATGGGTACATATTCTGGCCGAATGTACCCAGTAAAACGCTGAGAAAAACGCTGTTTTTCTAAAAACATTTATAATCAGAAAATAAATTGCTTCTAGTTTCATGCACTTTGGGTAGCAAAATGCCGAGTTTTCCATTCATATATCTGTAAACGTCGCTCTTCCCATTTTAAATTTGTTTATTTATTTATTATTATTGTTTTATATTTTGATAACTTTTTCCTCTTTAAAACTATATATCATACTTCAGCATTATGGTCAAAGATATAAACATAAAATATTTTGTAATGTGTGTATAGAATTTTATAACAATAAAGACATACGTACTACTACTACTACTACTACTACTACTACTACTACTACTACTACTACTATTACTACTACTACTACTACTACTACTACTACTACTACTACTATTTTTCAATTGCGTTATGATGGGATAAATTAACGCAATTCGTTGGTTCCAAATGTCCATTTGAATGAAATCTTGGCAACAGAAAGAAGGGTGAAAAAATACCTTACCTAAGCACTCTGCCACTTCAGTCACAATGGTGAACTAAGCACTTACCTCTAGCAATCAACCACTCGAAAAGCAAGCAAAGAAAGACCTTTAATGTGAATAAAATGCTATAGCCCTCTTTAGGGACTCAGCACAAATCTCTGTATACGGGTCAATTAGCAAATGAAAAAAAAAAAAATTGTACCAAGTGTTTTTGTTATCATTTAATTTCTGACTATGAATGCTTTTTGTTTACATTGCTGGAAAACAGGTGTGTTAGAATGTAATTGGAAACAAAAGGTCAGAGGTGAATGGAATTAACTAAAACAACGAGATACGTGTTTGGAAGCTTCAAGCATATTTTCGAATAACAAGACCTAGCATTTTTAGTTCTGCTGATTCGGGGTGGCGATCCATAAGTCTCCGGCCTGGAAATGTTATAGAATAGAATAAAATATAGATATAATTTTTCAATGTAATCTCCTTTTACTTCAATGCACAGCTCTGGATTAACGTTTTAATCCCCCTTAAAATAAATATAAAGGGTTGTCTACAAAACACTGAAAAGAACATATATCAACTCATTATGAATCTCCGCCCTCGAAGCTCAGATTTCAGTTTTGAAAGTAGTAGCTAGAGGAAAGGTCTGGGTTGTACGGCGGATGATTCACCCACATGTGGTTGCAGCAACCGTGCATTATCGTGCAACAGACATACTCCTCGACTCAGCATTTCACGCCTCTTTTCCTTCATATAAGATCTCTGCATGATTTCCTTCGTCCCATGTGGTGCTGAATTCCTATACCGCTCTCTTGTTATCAAGGCAAAGATTAAAAACTTCTGACAACATTCCACGCGTACGTGCATTTGGAATATTGCAGCTATTTTCTTTGTTTTCAGACGCTTGTCACTCAAAACTTTCTTCCCGGCATGGGTAGACCCTTTTTGAGTAAATACATTCACTGGCCTACCCTCATACAGGTCATTTTCAATGCTCGTTCTGCCCTAAAGAAACAAATTTGAAAAATCCTTCAGAGTGAATATGATAAAAAAAACCTTGTCATACTCATCACCAATGCTTTGTTGAATATCAACGGGGGATATCTGTTCTTTAATTAAACATTTTATCACAGCTCTGTACCAATGTTGATCATCACGCTGTGTTAAGCACATGTCTGACTTAAAGGAGCTTGTCCAAGCAAATGGGGAAAGGCATGGTTAAAAGGAAGTGCAACGTTTACATTTCGGAAGCAGACAGCATAAACAACGCAAATGAACGACCTACTATGTCAGACCGGGAACTTATGGACCACATCTCATAAGTTTAATTAAACATAAAATGTTAAAGGTATAAACGAGGGGCATGGTGAGTAACTAATGTTTTACTAATTTCAGTGAGGACTGGTACAAGGACGACCCTAACGTCAAGAGCACCAAGAAGCAGGGAAGAAGGAAATAGACACGTCAGAAAGTGGGACAATTTTGGTGAAAGTGCCGCATCTCAAGACATTCATTTTTATTTCCATTGAGAAATCTAAACCAGGTTTCTTCGGTGTCAAAGTCTTTCAGACACCGACCGCACAGTGTTTGTAGTATCGTGATACCAAATCTCTCCGAGAAGTCGCTTTAAATCAAGGTTCAATTTTTTCCCCCCGGAAGGAAAATGTTCTTCTGATGATATCATTTGTGTTATTTGATAGTTCTGTTTTTAACACAGGCATCTAATACATGTTTTAACGAAAAAAAAAAAAAACACAAAAATTACTCAAATTATTTTGTTTTTAATTTTTATAGAGCAGCACTGTATTTATGTAACATAAAACACAATAGTCTTACTGTCTACAGTTTTTATATGTAAAAATAGTTCATGTCATTAGAAATCAACAACCGCACACTATTTTAGAAAATATTATATTTTTGTACAGGTGACTTCAAAGACTGAAATGTGAATAAAGTAAGTCCCTGATTTTTTCTTATGTACATATTTATTTTGGCCCATGTCCCAATTTCCTATTCTGTCAAAATCCTAAACAGCTCTAACAATTAGACTAGCACTCTTGTTTTTAATATTATAATTACAAGTGTCAGTAGCTTTCTCTAAATATATTCTATTACAAAGCATAAACACCTACTGCTAGCACTTTAAACACCCATAATAGTCATGCATTTTTTTCAAGATATACTGTCATGTACTTTCATAAGTAGTATTTAATTTTTTTACGCTCTTTAAAATCTCCCGTCATAAACGTCCCATTGGACGTAAAACGGCCGATAACGTTTGCTCAGATACCCATTATTTCAAACTTGAGGTTATTTTACGTGCCGTAAATCTACTACAAGGGATCGTTCTGAAGGAAGCCATAATTAGGATTTTTACGCCCGAAAAAAATTCATCGATCCTAGACGGGTTTGAACCGGCGATCTTGCGCCTACAGGGCAAGTATGGTTATCACTAGATTACAAGAACCGACTAATGCTGGAGAGATTCTATAACCAACCTTCTAATTAATCAATTAATTTAAAACAATCAAAATTTATTTATATATTATAATGGTTAAAAATAATACGCGTTAACAGTTTAACTTTCATAAATCCATCGACCATGGCCGGGTTTGAACCGGCAACCTTGCGTCTACAAGGCAAGTATGGTTATCACAAGGTCACGAGAACCGACCCATATTAAAGAGTTTCTAAGACCAATCTTCTAATCAATTAATTTAAAACAATAAAAATCTATTTATATATTATATGATTAAAATAATACGTATTAATAACAATTTAACTTTTATGTTAAATATTTAAGTTACAATTTAGAATATGATTTATGTCTGTGTTTTTTAACACAGAATCTGCTCTTGTCTGGAGGATGTGATCCGCATTTTAGTTTTTTTTTTTTTGAGAAAATCAAGAGTATCTTTAGAAATGTCTACCCTTGCACCTATTAAAAGCGCAATAATTTTCTATTTGGAGATATTCTTTCCAAGACCATCACAACACGATTAATATAACGATTTCTCGGGCTGGTATTTTTCTTCCTCTTCAAACCTTATAGTTCGGTCAGTTACCAAACCAGTACCTTATATAGGACCAATAACATTATCAGTTCGCCGTTTTAACTTTCTGGAAAAGGTATGCAATTTCTTCAATTTTCTTATTTACGGAGGCTTCCAGCATTATTGTGACGATTAAAATACACGAGTTCTGCTTTAAAACAAAACCCTGATACATAAGGTAAAGTTTTAATTCGTCACATGTTCTTCAAGGGGACGTATTAAGACTTTTATCGGGGAATGAGCATACTAGGATGAGATTGCTGTTCCTATTGTCCACTCCGTCCATTGACCGCACGACATTCTGCAGTCGCTATTAATTTTTTTTAATGTTGGAGTAACTCTTCCATTTGTCATTCATTTCTCTTTTGTTATTTTCCAATATTCCATGAATGTAACTAAATTAGATCAGAGCGTTTCGTAGTAATTCTGAAACTGTTCTTTAGTTAATTCAAGTTAATTTTTGCCTAATCTTAAATGCATTGCTTTATATATTCCAATGTTTTAAAACCACTAGGTTTTATTTTATAAAGTTCCATTCTAACACAGAACCCCGTGTATTTCCCTGATTTACTTTACGTGCTTTTATTCCTTTCATCTTCAACTTTATTGATTTTCAGTAGTATTAATAACACAAATAAAACTATTAAGCTTATTTGGAACAAGTCCTAGACTTGAGGTAAGTCATTTACACAGAAATAATGAATAAAACATGGACATTATATATTTTAATAACCAAAATGCTTAGAAGTTTGAGATATTTACAGAGAAAATTAATATTTAATTTTATGCTGGAACAAATTACCTAATAAAAGCACTGACTCAGAAACAATTTCTCAAAAAACGAGAAGTTTTAATGAAATTAAATCGTGATTAATCTAAATGAAAGACATTTCCGATAGTTCATAAACTGCAGTGACTGTAGAAAACGTTGATTCATTGCCACAGTCGTAATGAGGAGCACAAAAGTTGAGTATGGAAACGACATATCTGAGCAGAATTTAAAATGTTCATAGTATCAGGTGCTGAGGCCAGGAATATGGACAATTGCTAATTAATATGTTCTAAGTTGTGGCATCTCAAGTAATGTAACCAGGTGTAAAACTAACGGCGGTCAGTGATAAACACGGGGAATGTCTCCCTGGCTAAGCTCAGTAGAGTCACACGGGAGGCCAGAGTGATATGAAAGACGAAACTTCCGCTCTTCATCCCATTAGAATCCAATTTAGTAAAATAATTTGGAAACCAGGCGGTAGCAAGTGCTCGTGGCAAAGTTGAACTGGAGTTGTTGAACTCGGTCGTATGACAATTTGTATTTAAAGTTGGAATGTTGTTATC
This sequence comes from Metallyticus violacea, assembly GCA_030762175.1. Taxonomy (NCBI): domain Eukaryota; kingdom Metazoa; phylum Arthropoda; class Insecta; order Mantodea; family Metallyticidae; genus Metallyticus; species Metallyticus violacea. Next base: position 17,770,958 of record CM060843.1, on the reverse strand, counting down.
TTATGCTCTTTAGGACACTTGCTCTCTTGTGCTCTTGTCCTCCTGTTCGTTTCGAAGTTCTCGATGGTTTCGTTGCAAAAAGACGATCCGAAGTCTTCAGCCAGCATATCTCATCAGCTATGGAAGCCTAGACTTAAAAATATTTTGGTAATAAATTCATCTTGCTCTATTGTTAAAGCCATCACCTGAATTACACCTTCCTGTTATTCCTAATAATACGTGACAACATGAATCAGTTTCCTCATAAATGCAGGTAAAGCACGCGTAACATATTCATGTACAAATTGAAGAAAAGTATAAGTGATTGAAATGTTTGGTTGATAGACAACGCCATTTTCATTTTAATGGTGGTGTCTATTGTTAAAACTAGAGGTTTTGGGATTCACATTTACCCAGATGAAGTTTAAAAACAGCCACGAAGCTGCCGTCCAAAAGGCATTACTTGGTGGTACCTTTAGATTTTTTTGTCTGTCCTGGTGGTGTAGTGGTTACCATACTTGCCTTCTATACCCAAGATCGTGGGTTCGATCCCGGCCAGGATCGATGGATTTTTTTCGGGCGTAAAAATCCTAAATATGGCTTCCTTCGAAAGGGTGCCGTGTCGTACATTTACGGCACGATAAAGAACCTCAAACCTGAAAGAAGAGGCCTCTGAGCAAAATTTGTTGGTCGTTTCACGCCCTTAATAGAATGGGACGCTAATGACCTGAGATGTTAAAGAGCGTCCGTAAATAAACCCCCCTAAAAACTTTAGATTTTAGGGTGAAAATGTATCTACGACCTTGATTATAACAAATCAATGTTCAAAAAATTAATGGAAAAATAACTTTGTAGCTGCTCTTTACTAGCGCATTCAACTGAACAGTGCATTCCATATAAGCAATCTCTATAATAACAATAATGTCGAATACAAAAAAAAAGTCTTTTTGAACTCAAAACGTAAACGCTCGCAATTTGTTCTCGTATGTTTAGACAGAGGACAATGTTTATATACAAAAACAAAGAATTGTCTGTCCGCTCCAAAGAAATATAGAACACTTAATTAAATGTACATATACTTAACAAGTGTATCAGAAAATTACTGGCGATTGCAAATTATACCCGGACAGTTTATCGTTAAAAATACAAATAATTTCAAAATGTATTACTTATGTTTAAAAGTAAGATTGTAATATTAACAACTTCTACAAATTAGTGTCTGTTAATTTCATAGAAATATTCAATTTATTAAAATGTGCTATGTGTTTTTAAATATTATGTTAATGTCTTAGAAATATTCCATTTATTAAAAATGCGCTATGTGTTTATTTTAAATATTTAAATAATAAAATGTGTTGTAGTCTGTAAAAATACTGATTAAAATAAACATCCTCAAATTCTAATAACAGCAATAGGGTAGCGTTATAGTTTTCTCCTTTCTAGGCTTCAAAATTAATAAAAAGGATAGATAGAGAAAGTTATTTTCGCAGCTGAATGCAGGTCACGCTGGTTTACGCTAGCCATGGACAAGATCCCCTCACGTTTCTACTTGCACAACTTTGGTCAGTAATAGCAAGCATGTAATATTAGTTTTATTTCATAATAAGTACTAATTGTGTTATGGGAGTTGATCGAAATGAAATTTGCATTTACTCCCAACAATTCTGCTTCCGCACTTCTAATCTCTGGCCTAACACTTTCCTTTAGGTTCCTCTACAGCATTAGTTTTCATTTTGAGATTTCAGAAGACAATGAGAAACCATGATTTATCAGCTTTTGAATATACAAATAATAGAAATAAATGTATTTAAATTTTAAATTTTATGTGCTTATTATTTTTGTGTAAATATGAGGGATGGCACGTTGAAGGTGAAAGGTGCATAAAGCAAAAACTATTTAGAATTACCGCACTATAGTGTGAGGACTATTTCTGTAAACTTAATTTACCTCCCTTGTAAGGGTAACACAGAAACACCAATAACCTGAAATAACACACAATACTGACCTCCTTAGTACAAAATGACTAGCTCTTATAGCAGACTGCCACTGAAGTCATCAATGCGGGAATTGTGAGACTGGCGTTATATTAGCCAAGAGAGCGCTGCACTGAGTTGCAGGCGCAGGCTAAAATACTTATCAGTATCATTAACAACCGTTTTAATGATAAAGGAGGTGCAAGATGTCTGTTTTATATAAAAATAAACATGAACTTTTAAAGTTTTAATCAATTTTAAAGAACACGTCGCCTTAAAACTTACATTTTCGTAAAACTATAAATAAATATTTCTAAACGTGGCAAAAATATGATTACATGTAATTTTTTCAAAGCTAGGAATTTACTTCAATTAAAGACAACAGGGAAAAATAGAAGAAATGCATTAATGAAAACTTAAGACACATTTGGATTATCCCTTATACAAAAGGTTAGGTTCACTTCTTGGTATAGCAGTAAGCTATTCAAAAAGCTACTAAAGCAATCTCAACTTGTACAACTAATTGGCACTTCCTCGCTCCTTTGTTGCAGCGAGGACTGGTACAAAGATCATCCGGATTTCCAAGTTCTGTACCACGATGCTGATGGAGATGGCAAGAAGGATTTTGGGGATCGGAGGATTTTCGACCAAGTAAACGTCAACAGAAAACGGAACTGAGAATTGTTAAAGAAAATTGTTTAGAACTTTTGGAGCTGTAAATTAATATTTTTTTTCAACGTGTCCATCAATTAAAGTTTGAAGATATTAAAATCAAACGGAGTGAAGGTCGCAATATTGCTGTGAAAATACAGGGTGCTCCAATTTTGTTGAAAATTAATTTTGATGTTATTTTATATAAGAAAGTGCTTGTTAATACGTAAACACATAAGGGTGAATGCTCACTTAATATGAGCTAATTTGTTCACATGTTTTCTGAATGATTAGTAAAGATGAATCAGATGCTACCGCCTTTAAGTATCTTAAATTGTAATTATTTCTCTCTGTTATAAAATGTTTGCTTGGAAATTTGTATTAGATATAAATTAATAGCTTAACTTTTAACACAACTACAATTTTTCATGCATAAAGTGCATTGTACACTTTAGTAATTTGGTTGTCAAACTGGCTTTTCATTAGCATTAAGAACCAAAACTGAATGGGGTGGCTAAGGCAGTAACACTGAGAACTCGCATTCGAGAGCTCCTGCCAAATACTTTGAGACCGGCTACCCTGATCGTTTTTTTTTTTTTTTTTTTTGTTTTTTTTAATTTTTTCTTGATTTCCTCTGGTCACCTAGGCAAATGCTGGGACTGACATTTCATTTCCAGGAATATTTCGCTCGCCCTTTTCATTCCCGTTGGTTCTGTTATTGGGTAGAAAGTGCCAGAGCGAGAAGGGCTGGCGCGGTGTGACGATGGTTTGAGTTTTGGAAAGATTTCAGGTATGGAAGCGGCCCATCCCCTTCTAAGGGGATCGTATTTCTTGAAGGGAAACTCCGCCAATGTTAGGGTGTTCATTGTCAGGGATCGCATGCCTCGCCTGCTCTGGATCCTGGCCGTCAGGTGTTTCCCTCACCGAATCCTTTCCTCTCAAAGGGGGACATAAGCACAAATGCTAGCCCTTGAGCAAGATTGAAGTATTAAAACTCCCCTACCCGTACGAATCCAATCCCAAAACATCAAAGGGAATAAACTGTTTCAAAATTCCTATCGTAAAATAATGCTAACCATATCATAAAGCATTCCTTCACTCCAAAGAAACCGCCACGGGTGTCCGAGGTCGTTAAGACTTGGACTCGTGAGCAGGAGGTCTGGGGTTTGATTCCAAAGGCCTTCCTGACTCATTTCTTTTCCAGGTTTTCCTCAGTTCTCATAAATTACAAATGCCCGGGGAGGTACCCTAAACTTAGGCCTGGAACGCTTCTTTCCTTAAAAAAAATCCTTTCCTAATTTATCATTTCATCGCATGTATCATCAGTGTTCATCGCCTGTGGTGCCTCAGTAGTATAAAGGGCCGTTTAACACTACTTAAAAAAATAAGCTCCAACAAAAACAGTCTTTCTAATACCAACCACAAGCATTATAGAAGTATTTAGGGTACGAAGCCTACCCAGAAATTATCCATTCATATTCATTATGGAGAGCCTGTCATTTGCTTTTATGGAGCTTGGACATCAGGTGCTACTGAAACATTAGTGAAATACTTTCGAGTTGCTGTGTCTGCGATAACGGAGCATATTTGTTAAGTTCTTGGGCACTGTTGTTAGAAAATCTTGTTTCAAATTTTCTACAGCCCAGTTTTGGCTTATATAGAAATCTACCCTCCTCTAATCATTAAGGTCAATTTTAAACCGCGGGCAATATTAAGAAGACATCCTTTTTAATAATGTTTAACGCCTGTTTTTACTACCGAGGCACCACAGGCGATGGGCACAGATGATATATATGAGATAAAATGATATATTGGGAAAGGATATTTTTTTTAAGGAAGAAAACGTTCCAGGCCTAAGTTTAAGGTACCTCCCCAGCATTTTCCATTTATGAGAACTGAGGAAAACCTGGAAAAACCGCAGTCAGGGAGGACGGTCCTGGCGGGATTCGACCCTCAGACCTCCCGCTCACGAGTCCGCGCCTTAACGACCTCGACCACCCGTGGCGGTGAAAAAAGAAGACGGCGAAGAAATAGCGGATGATGTTTTATTATAATAATGACTTAAAGTCTGTAACTCCAACTGCTTTCAATGGAACATAAGGCCCAACCTTAACAAAGTTGTTGCAGTTGTTTCATTTATTCACACCCTATATTTCGCCAGTTATTCAGACCGCTCTTGGTGAAGCTGTCAACTTTTCTCTTTTCCTTGAATACTTCACTGCTTGATAATTGGTTTTCGGAGGAATAATACTCGTCTCTAAGACGTTCCTGGGATAATTGGATACAATTTTCGCTTTTTTAAATATCCGCTCTCTACCGTTCTCTCGCTTTTTCCATGGGGGAGATTGCTTATTGATTAAAAAGTTCCTTTCCGCAAGGTCAGCGCCTATCTAGAGAGAAAATGTATTGATGTTTCCGTTCCTCTTTTTATTTCTGGAACAAAGGAAACCGGTGCAAGTATTTCAAAGGCGAAACTGCTCATCACTTGTCGCCCTTAGCAAATCAAAAATAATAATTATGGCAAGGAAAATGTTTCTCCAAAAGGAACACGAAGCTGTCGGTAATTGCGACTGGGTCACGGGGCACAGTCTGTCACGAAAGTTATATAATCTTGGATATGAAACTTGCTGAGCTTAAGAGTAATTTTATAAGCATATACTGTTTGTAAATATGTAATAGTCTCAAGAAAAATGGGGTCAGATTTGTCATGAACAAGAAAAAAGACGTTTGGAAGAACTCCACGTTATTAATGTAATTTCTTCTCAACGTGTTTTATTAAACAAATACTTTCAGAAATATAAAATAAGCTCTACAAAAGTTATTCTATTCACTGTCCAGATAATTTGACGAAGGGGAATAGATACAACAAACGAAGACAACTCTATGCAAAGTTGGTTAACGAAATATTCCTCACATTTAAGTAATAGATGATGCCTAGACTCTGTTTTTTGTTTTTGTTTTTTTTGTTTTTTGTTTTTCTTTTTTTTTTTTTTGCTCCCCTCACTGATGAGTCGAACTTTCAAACTGAGTTTTCATCATATATGAATAAATTCATTTTACACCAAATCAATGTTAACGTATTTAAGTGTAAAGTTGTCAATTGTTCCAGAATCGAAAAAGGGGAGTTTTAGGGAAATTTGATAACGGCCAATATACTGTATCTAGGGGTTCGTATTCCTGGAATAATATACTCCTCTAGGAGCAAGATAAGGCGCTCATTAATGAATTAAAATATCTAAACAGTGGATTTAAACACAATGTAAGGATTCTTTTAGGGGGTAAAGAATGACGTTTTTTAATGTTTCAGTTTTTAAGATTTTAATTGTTTGCACGAAATGAATGTACTGAAAGCTAAGTCTGCAAACTGAAATATAACGCTTTTATAAATAGTTTTCTTAAAATTAATAACCACAGTTAAATCAACATTAGTTAGAATTAACTAATTTATTGAAATTGAATTCTGCTGATAAGGTGAAATAGATACTTCTAGTACGAACAACTCTTGCCCTTGAGTAAGGGGTCGGCCATCCTTAATTTTTTCTTTTTATGGTTTTCTGGTCGCTTAGATGAATGCTGGGAAGATTTTTTTTCCTTTCAGGGAATTTTCTACTCCCCCATTTCACCAATGTTTCATTCTATTGGTTGTGTTAAAGCAAATGGGCCAAATACAGGCCATACTTGCTCACCAGAGTTTCGTCTCCCTTAAAAAAAAAAGCTACGTTTGATTTCGTTTTACCTCTGCATCGTACAACTGCAATATGACGCTTTCTGACATCAGTAATAAGTCCAAACCGGAGCATAGATCGTGAAGCGTATTTTATAAGAACTAGTGCGTCTGTGTCATTGCGTTATCTTCGTGCCGATTATTGCGGGTTTCTCCTCTTCTCCATCGCCTACTGCTCAGTTTCTAGCTTGAAAGCCCGAACTTGAGATGCTTGTGTTACAGGACCTGGTGAGTTGGGCTGGTGCTGTGTTCGGCGTGGCAGTTGTTTGTGCCTCGGCGTCTGATATGGAAACGATTCTTCTGAAAGGTTTGAATTCCTTAGAGGTTGTTGATTTGGTTTATTTAGGACGCTGTTTAACATCTCAGGTCATCAGCGTCCCAATCAATTCACGGCGTGAAACGGCCGACAAATTTTGCTCAGCGGTCTCTTCTTTCAGGCTTGAGGTTCTTTATCGTACCGTAAATGTACGTCATGGGACCCACGACTTTTCTTGCCTTCCGAAGGAAGCCATACTTAGGATTTTTACGCGCGAAAAAATCCATCAATCCTGGCCGGGATCGTACCCGCGATCTTGGGTTTAGGAGTTTCTTGAATGGGGCTACGCCGGTGTCTGGATGGTCAATTACGAAACATTTTTAGGACCCCCTTCGTACCTCATCCCTCCTCAAGATCTTGGGCGTCCTGTCTGCCTCATCTAATAATTTCTTTTAGGAAGTGCTGTGATGGAGCCGTATGTACAAATTACCGTTTTTGAGCAAAGCTGAGGTACCGAAGATTCTCCTTCTCTCTCTTCCAATGTAAATTTGAATCGAAACAGCTGCTGAATGGGAGCTAACTGAATATGGTGTCATTCACTTGCAACAAAAGAAAACCATGATTGGTAAATAGTTTTGGCCTTGATTCTGTGTTAAAATTGCGATACTGTCTATTAGTTGCAGTCCGTTGTGCTACAGCACGACACATTAAAGCTTGTGGTGCTTTGCCTATAGGCGAAGGGGGTGTGGGTAGAGTGCTCATGACACATCCATATAATAGTTTCCTTAATTATTTCAAAAGTTTTACTTATCAACGTTATAAGAGAGGTGCTGAAACTAACGACCATCGCTAGTGAGGATTGTGGCTGCCTCGGTTCCCCAACCTTCGGACTTTTATCTCTGGGATGAATTAAAAAATACCACACATAAGACAAAACCACAAACTTTGGAAAAATTGAAACAAAACCTATGCTAGGAAATAACCAGGGTTACTCAACGTGAACTACAGTGAATGACCTTTTAAAGGGTTGTCAAAAATGTATGAATAACACAGGTGGCCGCTTTTCATACAGATGGTAAGTAAAACGTTTTAAATTAATTAAGTAAACTGTGTCATCGCCATTCCACGATACCTGCAGATGGCAACAAGAGCCGCTGACGCAAAACATAGGCAGTTGGTTCATAGTTCATTGGGTCGATTTGTATCTTTAGGTCACCAGTAACATCAAAAGGGCTAACTAACCAATGTTGGATATGAATGTTATTTTCATGCAAAAGAACAGCTAATCCTGATTTGTCTCAAGGCCAGTTAATTACAATAGTACGTGCTTAACAGTGCCTTGAATTACATGTTAATTCATGGTTATAGCTTAAATTGGCTTCGGATTTTCCACTTCTAGTCTTCCGTGTGACGCTGGTAGAGGTCAACAAAATCAAACCGGCCAGTCAAACCTGATGACCTCAAATACACTTTCAAAGCGCAGCTTGTATGACGGGTTACAAATATACTAAACTTTACGCATAGATTTCAAAATCAGACCAGATGGTAATATTATATAACTTAGGTAAACAAGTAGCCAATAATAACAGAAGAATAACACATGATGTCGTTCCAATGTCAAAACCGTGATTGTGCAATATTTTTCCTCCTATTAAGTGCATTTCCTGTATAGCCGTGATTAGTACATTCTTATGCCAAAGTCACAAACGTGTAACATTATTTCATTTCAAGATAAACAATTTTAAAACACTAATGTGCTAGTAGATAAATGCTTTTAACGGTATAGTAACGAATTTCCTGATTTTTGTACGGGATACAATAACAAACTAATGAGAATATTTAAATGATTATCATAATTCGAAAACTGTCTCATAAACTTACAACAAAGAATCACATTCAATAGTTTTTATTAACCTCTGCAGAATATTTGTGTCTTGTTTTTGGCCTTTGCAAATAAGTATAACATACAGAGGACAATATAACAGAAACAATCTGTTTTTATGGTGTATAATGCCCGTTTTTACTACTGAGGTACCACAGGCAATGAACACTGATGATACATGAAATGAAATGATATATTAGGAAAGGATTTTTTTTTAAGAAAGGAAACGTTCCAGGTCTAAGTTTAGGTTACCTCCCCGGCATTTGCCATTTATGAGGACTGAGGAAAACCTGGAAAAAAACCTCTGTCAGGGAGGACGATCCTGGCGGGATTCGAACCTCAGACCTCCCGCTCACGAGTCCGCGCCACCCGTGTCGGTTATAATAATTCTGTTTGGAAAAATATAGAATTCAATGAATACAACCTTGGTTTTATGAAACCATAAAAGGATGAAAACGATTGAAAAAATGCATAGGCTATAATAAAATAACAGAAGAAGAGAGAAAGATATATGAGGATGATTATAAACCCCGCGTGAAAAAAAAAAACTCTGCACGAGAGGTTAGGGATGAAGATACAGAATCATTTCGTCAAGGTTAAAAATACCGTCTTTGAATTTTGACCCGCACATAGTCTCAAATATACCAAGGGACAGTCAGGTCCAATGTTTTACCTTTGAAAATTGACTGTTTATAAATTGACACTACACAACTAGAGGAATCAGGGTGCACACCGTTACTTCTTGGACGATACTCAGGAAAAGTTAGGAGCAATAGAATTTTCTTTTGTGTTTATCGTTATATTTTAACACAACCAAAATTAACTGTAGTAGTAATGTCAGATAGTTGTGAAGACAACAGAAAAGGTATATTTTAACTGTATAAGCATTTTTCTTATGAAGTGATACCATTCATTGGGAGTAATAGACCATAGGTTTTTTTTTAGAATGACCATTCCGAAATTGAATGCGATCCTGCATCGAAAGAAAATAAAAAATTGTCCCAGTTTACAGTCTTAAAGAATGGGTGCAGCTATCAACACAGCCCGAAGCAAACCTTCCCCATTTAATATAAAAAATAAAAACTGTTCTTTTTTGAATAGTCATTAACGCCTGTTTTTACTGTTAAGGCGGTGGACACTGATGATACATGAGATGGAATGATAAATTGAGAAAGGATTTTTTTAAGGAAGGAAACGTTTAGGGTATCTCCCCGGCATTTACCATTTATGACGACTGAGAAAAACCTGGAAAAAAAGACTCAATCAGGGAGGGCAGTCCTGCTGGCAATCGAACCCCACACCTCCCGCTCAGGAGTCCACGCCTTAACGTTCTTGGCCATCCTTGGCGGTCTAAAAACGATGTGTCATGATGTTTGTGATGATCTTAAGTTATTTTCTATAGAAACAGTTCCATAATTCCAGTATTGCAGAATGGAAACTAGAAAAATATTTTTGAAACAGAATTTCAAATGTGAATACCGTAAGTTTAATGTTCTCGGTGGTTTGTCTGAACTGAATGCCAATAAAAATTCAGATTAGAATAATGATATTTTCTTCATTATCTATCTTATTCTATTCTTCCTTCTATCTTTATCTGTAATAATGCCTTAACAGTTCGTATATTTTTATGTCAACATTTACAATGGGATTGTCATTAAATGTGCTAATAATAATAAAATTACTGTATCAATTAATGTATAGTAACATTTGAAAACACTGCAAATTTTAACACAAAATAAAAAAAAATTGTATTACAGAATGTAGTGAAATACTTGGTTTTACATTTGTTTGTAGAAACTGGAAATAAAAACCATCATTATCTTTAATCCTCCTTTCATTAAAAATAGTGAAAAATGCTAAAACACTAAAATAAAAACAAATAACCTGACGCACACACACACAAAAAAGGTAAATACCGAGAGAGCGAAAATGATGTATACACACTTTCACAGTAGATATTTATTTATTTTATTTCAAAGTAATGTGTTCTATGATGTTCTGTAATAAATGTGACTCACATTCATCATGATAGCGTTGCTACGTTGCAGGTAAATCAACAATGATCAAATGAAGGCAAGTTATCGTATGATGTTCTGTAAACAGGTGTGACTCACATTACGCTATGCTAGCGTAGCTATAACAAAATGGAGCCAAGATTATCGTTTGAACAGCGGAAAGCAATTTTGAAGTGATATTGGAAAATCGAGAATGTTGTTGAAGTTCAAAGGCAATGGAGACGTGTGTACAGAACAGAACCGTCAACTCGAGTAACAATTGCACGCATTCAAGACAATTTTGAGACGCGTGGTACTGTATGCGATGTTCACAAGGGTAGACCTGGCAGATGACCACATTAAAACCGAGATGTACGTGCGTACCTTGATGACAATCTTCCAGAGCACTGGATAGGACGAAGAGGTCCGATTGAGTTTCCACCTCGTTCTGCGGATCTAGCTCCGTTGGACTTCTACATATGGGGAACTCTTAAGGATGTTGTACACCGTAATAAACCAGTACACTGGCAGCACTAGGGAAGACATTGAAACGGCATGTGCTGCAATCACTGAGGACACTTTCACAAACCTTGCTCAATCAGTAGTTCAACGTACTCAGAAGTGTATCGACGCCGATGGTGAGCATTTTGAGCAACTGTTGTAACTGTAAAAGTCTAAGATGATTAGTGTTCATCATTTTCTGTCTGTGTGAATTCAGTTTTGTTATATCAACACAGTTTTTTCTTTGTTTGAAGTGTGTTTTTTGGCACCATATGTATATGCACATTTTAGTGAAGAAAACATGTCAAAAGCAAAAGTCTAATTTTTACCAACCCATTGATTATTGAAATGCTTTTTCCTCAAATTAAGATTTTGCACATTTGTGATTTTGACAGTGATACGAATGTTATTTCTGAAAGTCCATTGTCTTAAAAAAAATGTGATAAAGTAGCGTAAATTTCATATACTCTTGCAACCTCCTGAACTAAAATAATTAAATTCTTAAAAATATATACCAAAGAATTAAGTTATCGTTAATAATTAGAGCTGGATTTTGAAGATGTGCCATCTGGTTTCTAGTGAATCGTAGAGATTGCTCGTTTGAATTAATATACCTGTAAACGGATTTCTTAAAAACTGAATAATTGCGCATGCAATTGTTAGAAATTTTTTTGTGTGTTTTTGTAGGTTCCAGTATTTTTCATAAACATTATTTAAAATGTATATTGCTTTCGCACTTTATGGTTTTCACAAATTTTTTTGATTTATTTATTTACGTACCCGAATATAATTTGTTGGGTTTTCCGTTATGTTGATAAATAAAACAGTTGACAATATATATATATGGTAGTATTGCCTGGTCTTGGTAATCAATTATCTGTCAGCGTTCTTTGATCTGATATCACAGTTTCTCTACTGTTGCTCATCGAAGCAACAATAATTGTAACATTGTTGTTACAGAGGAAATTGAGGGAGATTCTGAACTGAAGGATGCTCCAGTTTCTTCTGTAGAAGTACCTAGAAGCTTATTGCATAAAGCTGTGCTGGCATATAATCGCCTGTCATTTACTAAGCCTAACACTATTCAAATCTAGTTGCTTTTCCTTTTCTTGAGGCTTATAAACATATAATGATATTAATAAAAGGCACTGATAGAAGTAGACATAGCAACCTGTCACGGAAACAATATTTTACAACTACTTTCGAGAACAAATGGTTAAAATAAATTATAAATTCTCATTCTGTTGAAACAGCTGAAAGCCGTTTACAAAACTGCTGCTGCTACTACTGCCCGAAAATCTGTAAAGGGAAGGAATGACCATGTAACACAGCGATTGAACTATGGAGGTAACCATTTAATATCTGCTAGGCTCCGAAAGTTCTTTAAACTCGTACATTAATATTACGGAAAATGTTCATTAAGAATTATTATATTTACACGCATAGTTTCTGGCACTAAAATTTAGCGTTAGAATATTTGTTAACTTCATGCGTAATGTACATGTAATACTGGTTTCGTTGTTGTTACTATGGTTTCCACCTGAGATAGGTGTGCAAGATGAGACATGTTCAGTTTCGCCTATAGCAAAATGAAGATGACACCCGACTAACAATGTGGTGCTCTGAAATTCTGCTTTCGTCTCGACAAATCTTCAGCTGAGGACCATGAAATGTTACAGGAGATCAACGGAGAATTTGTTATTTCCTATAGCACAGCTCGAAGATGGTTTAAAATGTTTAAAGAGGAGAGGCAATAAATTTTAGCGCTCCAGTTTGTGCTCTAGTGGAAGAAAACATTAACATCGCTGCTGACATTGTGAGAGGGGTATCATCGAATTACATTGAGATTTCAGAATTTCTGAAAAAAATACTGGGTGCCACCCATACGGAGTTACTGAAAAATTGTATGTGAGACGTGTTTGTGCACTGTGGGTTCCAAGAACGATTACTCAACAAAAGGGCGTTCGCGTGCAGTTTGCATGTAGTAGAAGGTGATATTACAGGAAGATGTGGGATTTCTTGCAAATGTGGCTACATAATTTCGATCCTGAGAACAAATAACAAAGCCCAAGAAGAGAAGCACAGAGCAACAGTAATCATAGATGTAAACACGCTCGTGTAGAAGCCATACTGAAGGATGATCCACGAGTGACTTATAGGGAGATAGAGAGGTGTCTTGTATTCATTTTCTGCAGGTGTCACAAATACTGCATTAATTTCTTCCTATTGGAAGCTTTGTTGTAGTTAGGTACCCCACAAGCTCACAGGAGTGGAATAGAGCCAGAAAAGTGTTGGTCGTTCCACAGTAACTTCACAAGTGAAGACAACTGGATTTGCCAATGCAATCCACAATTATAGAGTCAGTTGAAATTGAAATTTATTGAAAATATCCCAATAGACTACGAAATATACTACATTCAAATATACCTACTTTACCAATTCATTACAAAATAAGACATAAAAATAATACTAATTTTACTTATTATATATTTTCTTTCCAGATTTGCTTGTTTGCATTCTGATCCCAATACACACAACTCCAGTGTATTTTCCTGTCCTTGTTTATACTTATCTGACCTATTGTACTTCTAGGTTATTTTCCCTCCATCTTCCTCTTAATCATTCTTATCCATTTCTCTCTAACTTTGCCCAAACATTTTCTATCATTTTTATATTTTTTTCTCCATTTACAGTTAAAATATTTCTCCATCTAGATTCTTCTAATTTGGTTACCAAGCCTGTTCTCTCTATAACTTTGTTTGCTTTAGTATAATAAACAACGAAAATCCGTATTGGTTTCTCCACACATTGGACATTTTTCTGTCTCCGTATCATATCCTAATCCTATTTAATTCATAATTGCAGTTCTAGCCCGTACAAACCCTTCCCAACCTGCTTTATCACATTGTTATACATATTTTTATTGCCCTATAAAGTCTCAATGAATGCTTTTCTCCCATACTACAAAATATTTCTTGTCGTTCAATATCTTCCAAACTAAGGTTTATTTCTTTCCGGAATCCTCAATTTTGGTATTCGCTATTTATCCATAAGTTTCCTACACCTATCTGTTGTAAAATTTCCTGCACTTTGAGATACCATGATTCTTTCCACTTGTAATTCACTTGGACACTGAAACATTGACCAGAGGCAGTTAGCGATCTGGTTGCTCCCGAATTACAATCGCCTCACCCCCCCCCCCATAATGTCGAAGTGTAGGCTCAAAGATGGTTACCAGTTCCTCCCAGCAATTTGCCATGTTGCACACAATTCCACTGTAGGGATAAAAAAATCACTGGAAACTGATAGATAACAGTTTGACCTGCTAGGGTCTTTAGTACACTTAATAGAAAAACGTTTGAAGTTTAACTTGCGAGGAATGTTATTTCATAACAACAATGCCTCTGAGCACACGGCTTTGAAAACGATGAAATTTTGTAAGATATCGGAAGTGACACTGATGAATCCCCCCACCGTACAGTCCAGGTATGACTCCCTGCAAACTTTTCCTGCTTCCAGTTGAAAGTGCGGGAGAAGTTGTTGCATCCGGCTAAGAGGAGGTTGGACTAATTAAAAATAAGTTTGGCTTCTTGCTTCCACGATTGGTTCCAGAGGATGCAGCTTTGTATCGAGAGAAGGGAGCCATTCCGAAATAAGAAATGAAAAGAGTGGACGAGTTATGGCCTTCTCCTTAGTAAATTCCCTAAAATTAAATAGATATCCTCGTAAAGAATACGAAGAACACAAATAAAATGTACCGGGAAAGGTGTATAGAAAGTTATAGGGCTGTAAATCTTTTAAAATATTGTTGGTTTTATGATTTTATTTAGCTAAGTAACGTTATATTACTTCGGAAACTTACCACATTAAACATTTTTGGATTAAACGAAGTGTTTCACATAGTAAAGTTCAAACACATCATGTTACTGTTGTCAGCTAGCTCTTTTAACTCTTGCCTTTCGTTCCCTTTTACGGAAGTCATAAATGGGACTTCTGTTTAGATGAAGGCGAGAAATTCATACCTGGTCTCCTCATATCCCAATTCGGGTTTCCCTTTAAAGTTACAGCACTGCAGAGCAAAGTGTCTCTCATATTTCATGCTTCTCTGGCTTTCGGAGGTTCCTTTGAAAACTACAACTGACACTAAAGGTAAAGTTACAAAAGCTTTTGTGGAATTCCCTGTGCTTATATGCTTAGAAAAGTAACATTGGAGTGTTCGGTGAACACGCTCTCTCTTCGTAAGTTTAGCAATGGAAACAAACACTGACTAGGTGAATAGAGTCCCTCTAAAGCATTAACTTATGTCTAACTATAGATGGCAATGTAGATACATGTTCAAAATACAAGCGGAAAATATTTACAATACCCATTGTCGTTACAATTAAAACTACACATTGAAAATGTCCCTTTAATATGAAGTATAAACATTGCGTAGATTGTTGGGGGGTTGTCGACTTGGGAAAGTTGTTCGTTATTTTGAAACGATGGTTAGCAGCGTATGAGAAAATTAAAGATAGCAGTTATTTGTTGTAACCTGATTGCTTGTTTGTAGTCTACCTACCTATGGAAAGCGTGGGAAGCGGTTAGGAAAAATTACCCTTATAGCAAGAAACATTCGCAACTGGTAATGTGATAGAGCTGCAGTCCCGAGCCACAGCAGAGAGAGAGAGAGAGAGTTAATGAGAGAGATGGACTGCGTAGCCGTTTGTAAAAGTGTAAATGTTGCAGGGATCATTTTTTTGCTAACGTAATATAGGCTATGGTTTGTCTTCCGTAACTTTCTGCGTGCAATGTGATGTTCCTTATTACAAAACTGAGTTATTCACTTTTTATCACACGTTGTCTTTTTGAAATTTGCAATTAATTCACATATACATACACATTAACCTTAACACTAACCTTGGGTTAACCCTAGAAACCGGTGGATCCAGTGGTTTGCTGCGCCTCGCTACGGTCTGACGGCCATGCTCACCTCCTTTTCGTAAACATAAATTGATACGAGCGTGCAAATCACATAATGGGAGAAATTTTCCTTTGATTCCAAGAGAAAAAGAAATTCGTAAATATCAATTTATACCGCATTTTATGCGTGGTACTATGTTAGGGAGAACTGGAATGATTGTAAATCTCCTCTAACTCTTCAGCAGAAAAAGAAAAAATAAAATATTAGGACGTGAGGATTCGAAGCCACAGCCTTCACAACTATAGCACTAGGCTCTATTCGTCTGAGCTGTCGTACCGTTGTGCTTGAAAGCCTTATTGTCTCGAGCAACAACGGAGAGAGTCGAGCTCCGCAATCGCGAACGGAAGTTACGGATTGCTTGTCAGAGCGTAAATGTTATATGTATTATTTTTTGTTAAACGTAACGTAACCTTACGAGCTGTCCTCCTTAACATGCTGGGTGCAATATGTTGCTCCTTATTACAAAACTGAGTTACCTCACGTTTTCTCATTGGAATTCGCAAATAATTATTACACACACACACACACACACACACACACACACACACACTAACGTTAAGTTAACCTAGGGGTAAATCCGAAAAACCGGCGAACCCAGTGGGTTTGCTGCGGCTCGCTACGGTCTGACGGCCTATGCTCGCCTCCTTTTCGACCCAGCTATATGTCGATATATAAGATCAGTTTTGTTACAGTTTAAGCTCCAAACGCCGCTACATGTTTTCATAAAAATGCGTTTTTGGTCTGCTGTCAGCAAGCACGCACCCATCTTGCCCAAAGCAATGTCATATACGTAAAATATAACATATGTATATGTATAGCTACAGAAATTTCACGTACACAATAGGTCATGTATATGCTCAACGAATTCTGCTGCTATTGCAATTTGTGATCGCCCTTCTCTTGAACTTCTTTAAGGCTGCTACGACCATGTCTAATTTCAGCAGCCCATTTTTATCTCGAAAACGAAGAAGAACGAACTCCATAATTTTTTTTTTTAAAATTATGAATGAATAACCTTTGGCGTTAAATCATTTTACAAGAAAATTTATCACTACACGATACTTAATTTTATATATTCTATGGAATTTTCATAACAAGTCTGCTTTAGAAACTTGTATTAAATAAACAATTTGAAACAATGATTTGATATTTCAAATGAATTCTTAAGACAAATGTATCAAGTAAAAAAAAAATTATTGTTCTTATTTCTCGTCATTATTGAACTCTGGTTCTAGAGACATACTGGTCTCTACAAGAAGGGCACTTAGCTTAGAAACAAGTGTATTTATATTAGCAAAGCATGAGCGCACTTAATCTGCCACTTTGTGCTAATAATTTAACAGGGTGTATCTGCAATAAAAAGCAGCACATACTTCTTGCGAGAGCAGTTACATTACGAGGGTAGGTCCATAAGATTCCAGCCTAACCATTTTCTAGGTATGATAAAGAAAAAACTATATTTCACTTTTCAATATAGTCACTCTTTATTACAATACACTTCTTTGAATTAACATTTCAATCCCCACCCCCCAAAATAGTCAGGATCTTGTCTGCAAAATGGGCATAAACAGCATCCATCACTTCTTCGTCATACTTCACTTTCCTTCCATGAAAATCTTTCTCGAGATTTGAGAAGAGGAAATAGTCACTGGGAGCTACATCTGGGCTGTATGGTGGATAGTCGATCTCCTTGAAGCCACATTTCTTCACATCCTTCTTTGCAACAAGAGCTATGTGCACAGGCCGGATGTCGCGAAGAAGGCGCTCACCAACGTCGCTTTCCTCACCTTTCTCTTTGATGGAAGCACGTAGTCTGTACAGTAGGCCAGCATAGTACTCCCGTTTTATTGTGGTGTTCCTCTCCTTCAAGTCAATGAAGAGTATTCCTTCATAGTCCCAAAAGATTGTGGCCATGATCTTCTTGTTTGACTGAATGACCTTGGCCTTTAGAGGCGGTGCTTCGCCAGGTTTACGCCACTCAATTGATTCTTTTTTAGACAAGAAATTATAGTGGAGAACCATAGTTTCATATCCTGTAACAATGGTTTGTAGAACTTCTCTCTCGTTGCCACGGCAGAGCTCCAAAAATGCCTGACAACAACTCGTTGCTGCTTTTGGACTGAGGAAAGAAGCCTAGGTACCCAACTTGCACTAACCTTATTTAATTAATAATGAATAATTTCAAGAACTGTTGTTTTAGAAAGACCCAATCTTGCTGCTACTTCTATACTTTGAGCCGCCGATCTTCCATAATTTCTCCTTCCACAAGAGCGATGTTTTCTGGAGTGAGCACCTCCAAGAGCCGACCTACACGTTCTTCGTTTTCAATGTTTTCTCGACGCATTCGAAAAACTTTGACCCATTCTTTTACGGTAGAATACGAGGAGTATGCTTTCCCGTATACACCGTTTAATTTCCTTTGGAGTATAGTCCTTCTTTGAAAAGAACTTAACAACTGCTGGATACTTCATTTTGAACATGCCATAATCCTCTATACATAGCCTTCTTTATGCAACTATATCTGAAATGAACACAGCAGAGCGGAAGTTACAGCTGCAATTATTTACTTAACAGATATGAAACAGGTATGAAACGAGATAAGGGTTTTGTGAAGGCGGCAACCCTTATCGGCGAGGCCGGAGACTTATGGACCTACCCTTGTGCGTACATTTGTGAATGGTTTCCTTCACCTATAATTTTACTTTACTTGGTACATCCAGCTTTAATGCTTGGCTATGTATCGACCTTCATCGTCGCTGGTTTCGTCGATAAAATAAAATCTTCTTCCCTTTGACGTCATTTCTTTTTCTTGCCCTAGTAGCAGCATAGCACAAAGGAATGTAAATTTTTCTTAGTGTTGACTCATACGAAAGAGAGAGTACGATGTTACGTTCCAAAAATCTCTTTAACTTAATGGTATCTATAAAAAGCTGACAGAAAGTAACATGTCACTCCTTTAAAAATTCATAGGATATATCCATTTTATTTCCTGCACTCTGAGAAAGGACATCTCTTTTTGCCAGCACATTCTCCCGCCCGATACACTGTTGCACTGTAAAACCTTTCTCGTCCACCACCTTAACGTCGCAAAGTTTGCAAAATGCCATCTACGATTAGATGAAAAGATCTTCCTCGCCAAATTCACTATTTAAAGTAGCAACTTAGTAGGTTTCACATTCGGTATCTTTGCGGCCGCCAAGAGTCCACAGTAACTGAGAGATCCACTATTGCAACTAATGAGCAACGAGGAAAATTGTCAAGCCTCAGGCTTAAAAATATTGCGCCATTTCTTTATAATTGTTAGTTACAGACAGGTATCTTTATCTGAGTTTATTTTGTCGACTGATTGGTCAATTCAACTTTC
Organism: Metallyticus violacea; assembly: GCA_030762175.1. Taxonomy (NCBI): domain Eukaryota; kingdom Metazoa; phylum Arthropoda; class Insecta; order Mantodea; family Metallyticidae; genus Metallyticus; species Metallyticus violacea. The sequence goes on along the minus strand of CM060843.1, from coordinate 17,751,671 downwards.
GTGGTGATCGTTGGTAGCAACAAAACTGAATTTCACAGGAGAATGATGAAAGCATTGAGAGCAGAATCGAATCTACAGCAAGGTTACGGGTCGTCTGAGTACATTATTTACTGGAGAAGTCAGTCGCCCGCAACCGGAAAATCGGAAACAAGAATCGGCACGCGTAAATTTAGTATTTTTATTTTAGTATTATTTTTACTTAACATAAATTGATACTGTAGTTTAAAAGTGATGACAATAATAATAATAATAATAATAATAATAATAATAATAACAACACATAAACACTATCACATGTTATAGAGATATTGAAAACGATGCCCCTCATCGGCAAGACATTGCCAGCAATTGCGTAGGAAATTCTTTTATTTCTTGTAAACTTTGCTTCCCTAAGAACAGGGTGATTTGAAGCATGTTTCTTATATCTCGTAACTTTATAACAGGTTGGCGAGCAGTTTCTTTATCTAAAACACGATTTTTTTTCTTTTCTTTTCGCATTATCCATTCTCTGCAATAATTCATTTTCACAAATGTATTATCTTATTTAAAAATCCTTCTTCAAAACTATATTTATGTAGTGGCATAACTAACGAAGAACAATTAGCACACAATTGTAGCACACCAATGAACTCGCTGACCAAGGCTCCCTTAAACTAATTACAAACTGCAACGTGCACATGCATTATGCGGTCTTGACGACTGGCTTCTACCATTACACAGCCCTTCTGTACCGGCACGTAACAAATAACCACACTGTATAGTTTTGGTGCAATGCTTCACACTGTGTACTATATGGTTATGCAGTATTTCTGTCATTGCTTAATTTTTAAAGTGACTGGTCTAAGTTTATCCATGAACTCTATAACAGAGGTGAATACCTGAAAACTTTAAAAACATGCTAGGCAGTGAGAGGAAAGGTCACATTATGGCCATGTAGAAAATATTAAAAATATTGGGTTATTAAATATAAATACTAAAAGGACAATGAGATAGGTAGGGACTACTTCAGAACCTATTACATAAGACAGCGACTCAAATAAAGATTACGACGACAGAACAAAGAAACTGACGAAATCGAATGGACGCATGCGAATGGAGATAAAGAACTGATTATATCTTTAGGTAAACTTTTTAAGGTATTCTTAACATTATAATATAAATTAAATTTAACGTCCTGTTAAGGTAGAACTTTTAATTTATTTCCTACCGTTAAATATAGTCTATTTACATTTGTGACTCACTAATATTTAGATGTTGTAGTATGTTGATTTAGTGTTATTGGGGAAAGTGGCCGTTATTTAAAAGTTAATTTTTTATTACACCCTTTCTGGAAAAACCTAACTTAATTGGTGGTTTCGTGTCTCCCCATCTAGACGAAATGTATTATTAAACGCGAGCGTTAATCAGTTGGAGAAAGACTTCCAAGCAGGTCGGACATACTGGTGTCACGTCTTCTCCATCTCGAAGGAACCATTTCGAGAACATGAACGGTCTTTATATCATATATACAATAATTATAATTCTATTTGATAACCTGGCACAATAAATGTATTAAATGATTTGGAATAACTAGTGTCTGATTTAATAAAATTCCTCTCTCCTTCCAAGCCAATCGAATGTGATGTTAACCATGTTTTTCAGTTAAATAAAAGAGCTATGTTCCTCTTCTTGGATGTCAAATTTCATTAGCTATTAGATTGTTTTATACACATTTCAAAATAATATACATACTCTAGTATTCCATGCAAAAATGTTATTTGGTAGTAGCTGTAGCTTGTTGCTTGTAGAACTGTTGGAGGATAATTCGTAAAACATACGGAGAATAAATTAGTGAAGATTATGTACTAAATTCTTTGAAAGTCACTTTAATCATTTCGATGGAAAATACATTTCCTTACTTTTGATATTACTTCATCTTTCTTAATACCTTCAGGCACAAATAAAGTGGACGGTGGCTATGTATTGTAAAAGAGTAAATTTTGAAGTAACTTAAAAGTGTGTGGTTAGTTCTTCATAATATATATGCAGAACTAACTATATATATTTGTACAAAGTTTTAAAATTTTAAAGTAATCTATAAAGCTAATAACACTGTGAAAATAATTAAATTAAGGTGAGATGAGGACAAGATCATTCTCAAAACTTCATCTTAGGTTCTCCTTCACCCTTAGCTAAGCCGACGACACGTTGACATAAAGTCACTCAGGCAAACGCTGTACTCAAGTCATCTAACGTGGAGCATACCTAGTGAGGTGGTTCACTTGGAAACACATGAAACTCGCAATTGCGAGGACTCGAGTTCAAATCCCTTTGATTCGGCCATCCAGAGCTTGTATTTTTTCGTTGTTTGACCTTGTAGTTTAGTCGAATGATGTGACGAATCTTTCCTTTACACATTTTCACTCCCTCACTGTTGCTTCTATTTCAGATTCTAAAGTACAGGCGAGTGGACTGGTACTGTGTGTGATGTGGCGTTGCTTTGCGTTTTGAAATGATTTCGAGGGTGTGTCGCCTGTGTCGGGGTGCTTTATTTGGAAACAATATTAGTGACTCCGTTTACATCCTGGCCGCCCGGTGTCTCCCTCTACTAGCCTCTTCCTCCCGTAGGGACGCCACAAACGACCAATACTTGAGTACGGCTGCAATATTAAAAATTCCTTCTCTATCCGTACCAATTTTATTCAAAGTAGGACAAAATAACAGATAAGCTTTGGCACAACTATATAAGAAAATATAGCACCTCATTGTTCTCAGGCACACAGGATTAATTTGTTAGTAAATTATGACTAAAAATAACACCTCACGCTCTTCAGATGCTAATTCCTATTTTCTGTGAAAAGCAGATGGACTAAAATGATGGCAAACAGAATTTACGTGGTTAATCTGTACAAATAATGCAACTATGGCATATATTTTGCAACAGTATTTGGTAAAAGTGCGGGAGCTGGGGTTGATTAATTGACTATGTGTTGATATGGTGGTGAGAGGGAAGTGATGATGATTAGAGGTTGGTTATTACTTGGATTAATTGATAGAATCTGATGACTGTCTTCTTGTATCTCCTTACCTTGGCTATATCCCAGAATGTTTGCTGAATTTTGTGACACACCAGTGTGTCATAGGAGGAAGGCAAGTAAGTCAAGCAATAGCAGTTGAAACACTTGTAGATTAGGTTAATACCTTTCATTAATACTTTCTATATATTGCTTCTGGATCGGTCACGATCAAGGTCTAGAAAAATTTGTGGACGTCACTAATGCCACTATTGCACTGTCTGGTTCACGATCTATGACGAATTCAGTTTCCTACGCTTGACGCGTGATTTAGTCCAGTTGTTCACCAGCTCTAATTGTAAGCTGATATATTCATTTTCACATACTATCACTCCTGTTACTATTAAAACTAAGTACTTATAGGGAAGATTCCTGGACTGTGTGTCGGGTGACAATACTAAGTACTGCATATACTGAAAGTGACTGACTGATAATGCGAGTATTGATACTGCGTTGACTAATGACTGCCACTGTTCTGCTTGTTCTTCCTTGGGCTCCTAATACTTTAACTTTTATTAATTCTTCCGTTCTCCGGTTAGGACGCTAAACATATTCTAACAATGAGACTTTTTGAATACAACTTGGCTATCTCCCCTTACGGTGGTTTCCTATTGGTTATTGTTTATGCAAATACACTTCACATATTTCTCATTGGCAGTGACTTTAAGATTTTGATCCGCCCACATCGTTCCGACTGGCTTCGATATTGATTCTTAATGTTTATGTATTATACCCTTTATAATGACCTAAATAAGCTATACATTTCAGAAGATATTGCAAGGGAAATTTTATTATATTACACCCTATTGCGTGGCCCGTTTTCACCTTTTAACAAAAGAACACTTGCTAACTAAAGAAACCTGGCGACCGCTTTGTTCCCATTATGACTATTTCGAAACCCTAGCGGACCGAGCCTTGTCATAAAACATAACGAAGCATACCCTTGGGTTCTCCTGGTTCTAATCGAATAGTTTAGATAAGTTTCCTTTCCAAATATACAGAAAATAAATTTGATGACATACATACACTTATTCATTATCAGTTACACAACTAATATAACATATGCAAATAAATTTATATGTTTGATAGATATAATATCTTATGACTACATTATTAATTAACGGGTCGGGAATCGAAGTCAGCAAATACTTCAATTTTATAAAATACCAATTATTATTAACTTTATATTTTCTTGGTATGTGACTAAGTCTTAAGATAAAATGTATGTTTGTATTTTTAAACGTAGTGTAGAAAAGATGAACTTCTTGTAAGGCCCGCTCGTGGTTCACTTCCCCAGTGATACGCATTGATGAGTTTGCCGTGGACTGTAAAATCCTCTTCTGAAAACCTAGTACCACGTCGCAGGCCAGCCAGATATTTTTCAGTGCATGAAGCTGTTAATAACACCTGTTAACGCGCACCGCTAAACCGCTAGTTAATACCGGATGTGCAACAATTATAAGAGTCTAAAAATATAAAAGTGGTACGTAGATATGGGCTTTTCCGGTAAACTTAATAATACGTATGCTGTTACTTATATATATATATATAAGTAGATAAGTTTAATGTCACCATTTTTATAGATACTGCATTTTAAAAAATAAATAAAAGTTATCTTTTCTTCACCAATTAAATTGCATATTAATTTTGCTTCCCTGCGTCTTATTCCAGACACGATAATAATTTCCGGTTACTTTTGGGTTTTACTTTGAATAGTTTTTAACGCTCTTTTTTACTATTGAGGCACCACAGGGAGTGGGCACTGATGATACATAAGATGAAATGATATAGTCAGAAAGGATTCTTTTTTAAGGAAAGAAACGTTCCAGGCCTATTCAGGGTACCTTCCCGGCATTTGCCATTCATGAGGACTGAGGAAAACCTGGAAAAAACCTCCGTCTGGGAGGACGGTCCTGGCGGGATTCGAGCTCCAGACTCCCGCTCACGAGTCCGTACATTAATGACCTCGGCCACCCGTGGCGGTCTACTTTTGGGTGTTGCTCATAATGTTTGAGTAGTACCTTATTGAAAGTATACCTGGCGCCAACAATTCGTTAATAGTTTACAAATTTTAAAGATATTGAGCATAAAAGAATGCGCCCATAATGTCCTTCTATGGGGTAGGGTAAATGTCACAATAAATAAAATAAGTAATACGCTAGAACAAAAAAATTGTGGAAATACGAAAAGGGTAAATAAATTTGTAATGGATGTATCTCACAGAAACATATAAGTAATACAGAAACTCTGTGCATCTTCGCTAGAAATTCTTGTATGTATTAAGGGATCTATTTCTCCCAATTTGTGCAATAATTAAAACTAAAGTAAGATTTAAGGCATAATACATTTTTAAGTTGACGACCGTCAGAAAATAAGTGCACAAAAATGATTTTGTACTACCAAATATTATGATAACATTTCATTTTCGCCTTTTTCACGTTTTTGATAATTTTCTATTTTGCACTATTCTATTTCTGAAAATTTTGTACTTTTTTTCTTAATGCTGCAAATATTCTGTTATTGTAGTTTGATGCTACAACCAAACAAGTTTGTCAGATCAAGTCAAACGCCAAAGTGCTATTGATGATTTTCCTTAATGTTTGGGGTATTATTCATTACACGTTTCTCTCAAAGATTAAAATTATGAATCGCCGATTATCAATGTGTCCTCAGACGTCTTCGAGAAATAGTTAGGAGGAAGAGGCCTGAACTGAATGAACAATTGGACCCTGAACACAATAACACACCTTCGGCAAACTCCATATTGCCTTACTTAATATCTGAGGACTTATTTTACTTCTAAAGCTGAGATATATGATGAAAAGAACTGTGATTGGAATCATTTAAGCAGATAAAACAAAATTCGCAGACAGAATTTCTTCCAATCTTAAAAGCACCTTCAGGACTACTTTTAGAAGCTCAAACGCCATTTAAAGAGTGTATAAATGGAGGGAGAGATATCTTTGAGGAATACAAGGCCCAGTAAGATGCAGGTAATTCTAAAGGTTACAAAATTAAAAAAGTTAGATTATTTTTTAAATAAACCTTGTACATAGTATTTGATTGGCTCATTCTAATACTTAGTTCATAAGTTTTAACAACAATGCAAATTTATTGCTATGTTTGTCCATACTCTGTATTTTGATACAAATAATCAAATCAAATAAATAGCTAGATTATTCATTCATTAAAAGTTGTATTTTAATATATATATATATATATATATTATATAAAGGATATATATATATATAACCTTTCCCAATTTACCATTTCATCTCATTTATCATCAGTGTTCACTGCTTGTGATGCCTCAGTAGTAAAAACGGGCGTTAAACACTATTAAAAACAACCAATGGTTCTGAACCCCAGTCACTTTTAAACCTGTAATAAGCTACGGGTAGAGAGGTATTCGTATGTTTTCTGAACAAGGAGTATGTTTCAAAAAGTTAAAGTGAACCAGCCAAGTTTCTTCCAGTCTGCTTCTTCCATTTATTTGCTTCACCTGGCAAACACGAGGAGCAGACTCAAACTTCTGTTGTTTTTCACAGCTCTACATATGAAAGTGCGCTGCGATGGAGAGGGGTAATAAAGTTGTGTACCCCAGAGAGTTCGCTATTGATTTCTGGCTCTGAGGGGGCAAATCCTTGCTGGCTGTTCTGGTTCCCATAATATATAAAGGAAAAGACAGGAAAAGTATTCAAGAAGAGTATAACAAACTGGGAAACTAAGGAAAGTATTTGAAAATGTCACACGCTGTTTTTCCTGGAATTCGTATGTTTCATATCTGGACACGTCAGAAGGATTTGAAACGTTCAAGATTGAAATTTCAGACCTGGTTACCTCAGATGGTTTCACTACGGCATAAATGTTTTTAATATACAAAAGAGTATGGCTGAGTAGTAAATTAATGTTTCTTCAATGTATATAAATAAATGAGTTATTCATCAGATAACCAGCGCTTATTTAAACTTAGGTGAATAAAATGTAATTTGAAAACTTTGTGTGAAATATTAAACTTTTGTATAGTGAGGACAGTTAAAAGTGTCGAAACACAGTTTTCAGCTGGTCGGCGGTTGTAATACGCGTAGCCGCAGGTATTTTCTTGCGTAAACTCGCGGCGCTCAAGCACGCCAGTTTTTAAACTTAGATACAAAATATTAACACTAGAACCGCCAGAACCTGCTATATACCAAAAATCGCGAAAGCGGTCACATTTAGACCACCTATGTCAGGTATATATTAAAAACAGTAATTACTATATTAAATATAATGTATTATTTTAAACAATATTTAATAACGAACCTTAGGACAATAGCTCAAAAAAGACCAGTATATACGACAGTAGGTCCATAAGTTTCCGGTCTAACCATTTTCTAGGCATGATAAAGACAAAAACTATATTTCATTTTTCGATATAGTTACTCTTTATTACAATGCAATTCTCACATCTTTGAATTAACATTTCAACCCCCCCCCCCCAAAATAGTCAGAAGTCTTGTCAGCAAAATGGGATAAACAGCATCCATCACTTCTTCGTCACACTTACATTTCCCTCCTCGAAGGTCCTTCTTGAGTTTTGAGAAGAGGAAATAGCCTCTGGGAGCACATCTGGGCTGCAGGGTGGATGGTCGATCCCCTTGGAGTCACATTTCTTCACAACTTCCTTTGCAACAAAAGCTGTGTGCACTGGCACGTTGTCGTGAAGAAGGCGCACACCACCACTCAGCTTTCCTCGCCTTTTCTCTTTGATGGAAGCACATAATCTGTGCAGTAGGCCAGCAGAGTACTCCCCATTTACTGTGGTGTTCCTCTCCTTGAAGTCATTGAAGAATATTCCTTCACAGTTCCAAAAGATTGTGGCCATGATCTTCTTGGTTGACTTAGTGACCTTGGCCTTAATAGGCGGTGCTTCACCAGGTTTACGCTACTTCATTGATTCTCTTTTGAACAAGGAATCATAGTAGAGGACCATAGTTTAATCTGCTGTAACAATGGTTTGCAGAACATCTCTCTCATTGTCATGGCAGAGTTCCAAAAATACCTCACAACAGATGACTGGTTGCTGCTTTTGGACTGAGGAAAAAAGTCTAGGCACTCATCTTGCACTAACTTTATTCATGTTCAAATGTTCATGAATAATTCAAGGACTATTGTTTTAGAAAGACCCAACCTTAGTGATATTTCTGTAACTTTGAGCAGCAGTCTTCCATAATTTCTCCTTCCACAAGAGCGATGTTTTCAGGAGTGAGCATCTCCAAGGGCCGACCTGCACGCTCTTCATCTTCAATGTTTTCTCGGCCCATTCGAAAAAGTTTGGCCCATTCCTTTACGGTAGAATATGATGAGGATACTTTGCTCATATACACCGCCCAATCGCTGTTTAATTTCATTTGGAGTAAGTCCTTCTTTTGTGAAGAACTTAATAACAGATCGAAACTCCATTTTGAACATGTCACATTCTTCTACGCATATCCTATTTTGTGCAGCTATATCTGAATAACTGAACGCAGAGGAACGGAAGTTACAGCTGCAATTATTTACTTAACAGATAAGGTATGACACCAGATAAGGATTTTGAGAAGGATAATTCTTTTCGGCGAGACTGGAAACTTATGGATATACCCTCGTATATGTATACAATAATACAAGTATAATACATATTAAGGATGAATATGTGTCACAATTTCTATAATAAATCAATAATAGTGTTCCTCTTTACAATTAATACTTTAAATTTCAAGAAAATCCATTTATAGTACACATCTATGTATTGTCGCTTTGACTGTATTGGTCTTATCGCGACATCTTTAGATTATGAACTTTGAGTACTGTAGGTGTATTCTGTATGGGAGTCGTGGTGGTCTAGTGGTTACCATACTTGCCTCCTAAACCCAAGATCGAGGATTCAATCCCGAATTTTTGAACGTAAAAATCCTAAGTACGGCTTCCTTCGGATGGGAAGTAAAGCCATGGGTCCCGTGTCGTACATTTACGGCATGAAAAAGAACCTCAAGCCTGAAAGAAGAGTCCTTTGACTGTCGGCCGTTTCACGCTCTGAATTGAATGGGGTTGTTGATGACCTGGGATGTTAAAGTGAGTCCATAAATAAAACGAATAGGTGAATGAAATGAGTTAATAATGGCATAAATGAGGTCGGAATCCTTAGCGCCTTAAAGCTATCTGACATTCACTTTCTTTGAGTAAGAAACTACCCATATAGATTGAACTTATCTTATGACCTCCAGATTATTAGTCGCCAACGCTACCACAAGATCACGAAGGCGGTCTGCAATGATACGGTATAAGAATTTATGAGATGTACAATGTAATTATAAACTTAAAAGTTTTACATAACACAGAGGGAATAAATGAATAACCATAAAGAGATTCCATAAGGGCAAAAGGTCTTTTGCTAATACAGTGGATAGTTTAAGATTATTAATATTTAATTTTCTCTCTTGGAAAAAAGTACTCATTAACATTAAAAAAAAAAAAATTGAAGTACAGAAGATTTTACTGCATATATCTAATGTTTCATTTTTATGATTTGTTCAGGAAGTTTGTTGAAGAATTTTACATCTACATATATTGTAGTATTTTAGAGAATTAATGATGTAACAATTAACAGGCAAGTTGTTTTTCTGACATGTGTTGTACCTATTCACTTGTTGCCACATTATTCTCAGTTCTTTTAACAATTGCTTCTTAGGAATTACATCTCTTAACAATATAAACTTAGAGGTCTGCAAAACATACATTCAGGTCGGGAAGATTGCCACTGTAGTCGAACAGGATGCGGTAGCCCAAATAGTAAGGATAGGCACGGTAAGTTGATTCGGGTCTCGGCCGTGACCTCGAGTTTTTCCTACGTTACTCTGTATATCTTAGCCTAACATACTGTTTGTGTGAAAAAATCAGATGTATATAAATTAACCCTAACTTTGACGCCTGGGCCGCTAGTACTCGAAGATTTCCAATCGCCTCTTAAGGATAAACTATCTGTAACGGGATAATCTTAAAGATATTCGAGGTATATAATCTCATAGAGGGAATATTAGCTGTTGTGGTTGGACAAGGAATGGTAGCTCAGGTAGTAAGAGCATCGGCACTGTAATCCAAAGTTTCGTGGTACGAATCCCAACCTGACTTCGAATTTTTCTATCTTACTCTAATTTCAAACGGAAAGTCTGAAATCAATGGACGTGGAAGAAGTGAAGAGAAGGGTTTTGGCAAAGAACTCAGAACAGTGTACGCCACTTGGCAGTGCTACAAAGTAGGTACACAAATATTTAAAATATAAATACAGTTTTCAGCACCCGTAGAAGTTAATTTGTTGATAGTTTGAGAATATGAGGTTTTGCGTTGATCATTGATTCCTTTGTTATGGGTGCAAATTTGAAGAAAAAATGAGTCTATAATAAAAATGACAAGAGTAATGCTTTAAATTTCAAGAAATTAATTTTTTCTTATTCAAATTAAGATTTTAATAATAAAATCATCGTGAAGCCATAAGTTATAAAGTCAAAATTAAGCAATAAAGTTGTTTCTGCCTAAAAATATTAAAATTAGTTCAATTAACAGAATTTCCAACATCCATAAAGAGATATAAACATAGTATATATATAAATATTCATTGTGTTCCCATTTAATGTTTTTGATGAATGATGGATTTACTACCGTAAGCGGAAGGCAGCAAATTGTAATGTTAGTTCTTTCTCTATAAAATGAAAATACGTTTTGATATTAAAGAATAAGATAAGCAGAATTCGCGTCAATTTCGCTTCGCAAAAAGTCAGAATAGGTTGAATGGCTAGACGAAATATTTTGGGCATATGAAGCACAATTTCTAAATAAATAACACTCACAATTGCAGCTTATGAGCGGAAAATAATCTAAACATAATTGTTCAGCTAGATTAAATTGTACCAAGGTTATAATCTGGCGAGGTTTTAGCGAATTCCGAAGGAATATAAGCTAGCTATTGCGGCAGTACCCATGAAAAGATTTTTGAAAAATGTCTTCAAATCTCCATCGATCCTGGCTTCTAGGCACCGAAAATGTGTGTGTGTCTGTTAACGCTCTAGCGTCGCTATTTTTACTTCTTCTCAACAAAGCTCAGCACATAACCATGAATTAACAAACTATTCGTCGAGCTGGTTAACCAGCAAAATTGGAATAATAGGGATGAAGGTTACCTAAAGCAAAAATGTAAAAATCGCTCTAGCGGCCGAAACTTTTATTTTTGTCAACGAAACCCATTATATTTCATTGAAATAAAATAATAAAAATATTTTCTGAAAGTCAGTGAAATCAGATTATGAGAAGTGAGGTTTACCAATTTTTGCAACGAAACTTGGTATATACCATTTAAATAAAATAAGAAAAATAGTTTCTAAAAATGAGGAAAATCAGACCATTAGGAGTAGGATATATATCTGAAAACCAAAATGTAAAACGTGTTTCAGCAAATAATTTTCTTTCAATAGTTTCAAAATGAAAGGACAAATTAATTCAACATGTAAACTCTATTTACAACTATGCATATGTGTTATATTTAACAAAAGCATTGTCGTGAAGATAGCAAATGTGAAATATTGATCTAATATGTGTGTGAGAATTATATTTGTGTGTAAGAGCGCTCTGTAATAACCTCCTGTTGTTTATTGTTGATTGTGTATATTTACTTAGTACAAGGAAATTGTTTTTAAATAGTAGCATGTTTTTGTTTATTGAAACATATGCACAAAATTTTCAAAAAATACACAATGTAAGTGGAAATTTTCTGTAACTTCTCTCTATTTTAGTGAACATAAAGCCAGTTATAAACATAATTCAGTTTAAAAATGTTTAAAAAACCCACAAAGTATAGCTTTATCTGTCAGTCGTCATACATATATCACTTAATTGGTGGTATAAAATTAATTTTGGTGGTTTAATCGTAATAATAATAATAATAATAATAATAATAATAATAATAATAATAATAATAATAATGTGATTTCTCTTTCGCAATACTTATAAACTGTAAACTGCAAGAATTCTAACTTTGTTCCCCTTACTTTTGGAAATTAGAGTAATTTCACTATATACATAGTTAAGTAATTATAGCTCAGCTTTTCTTTTATTAGTTATCTTTTAAGTTTGGCATGTTAATTAACACGCAGTATGACATAATGTATTAATTTAATAAATAAAGCCATAATTTTAATTTTATACTCTTTTTAAAAGTTATTCTACTTGCTGAGAAATTCGCTAAATTTACGTAGTTCCTATGTGACGGACTTTGAACATTTTTAAATTATCCGAAAACAGAATGGTAAATGGGCAATGATATTTTCGAATGTTGTAAGCTTTTTTAATACCAGCATTAAAGATTATGAGACAAAAAGCATTGTCTTTATGCCTCACAACTATACTGCAAAAACCTGTTAAGCAACGCATTTAGTGATCATGTAATTAGCAGGGATTTTCCGAACAGTTGGCCTCACCAGATATGAATCCAGCAATTATTTTAATATCCGATTTTACTGTTGAAACATCACAGACAGGATAAACTGATGATGCAAGAGATGAAATGATAAATTGGAAAAGGATTGTTTCTAAAGCAGAAAATGTTCCAGGCCTTAGTTTAGGTTACCTCCCCGGCATTGGCATTTATGAGGACTGGAAAACCTGGGAAGAAACTCAAGTTAGGAAGGACTTCTGTCAGGGGTTGAACCCCAGACCTCCTACTTACTAGTTCGTCCCTTAACGACCTCCGCCACTCGTGGCGGTTCTGCTACTTAAGGAATTACCTCGAAGAAAAAGCCCTTCTTTGTATATCTAATACTCGTGAGCAACTGAAATAATCGATATCAAATGACATTCCTACTAATGCCGTTTATTGCATAGAAGAACAACATTTTATAATTGAACCACATGGTGGTGGTAATTATTTACTTTTCTTGTTTATTATTATTATTATTATTATTATTATTATTATTTGTTTTTTAAAAATAAAATTGCATATACTTTCTAACCAATATTGGAGTTTTTCTTTTTGCAGAATCAAAACATTTGCCAAAGTTATGGTCATTGAAAACTGTGAACAACTTTAGAACAGCCCTATTAATATAAATATTAACATGTAATAAATATAGCTCATACAGTGTTTTAGGTTATGCGCCGTTCCTCCAGCTATCTCCTCATTTACGAATTTTTCTTCCACCAGATCGTGATCGAACCTGCAATCTTCAGGAATACGTCAATGATAAACTTATGTTAGGAAGACTTGCACATACAAACAAGTTAAACAATGGCATGTGTCTCAGGGCAATGAACTCCAAACTTGAAAATCATTCATTTACTAGGAAGTGAGGCTTCTTTTGCATTAGTTTGATAGCCCTCGTGTCGGTGATGACTATTGCTTATAGCAGGTTTCTTTTTCTTCCGAACATCTAGAAGCGGTTTCTTTCAGAGACAGAAAAGGGAAGGGGAAGGTAGGGGAGAGTAGAAAACAGAGTGGGAGTAAAGGAAGAAGTTTAGCTCCAGAGAGAGACGGAGATAGACAGACAGACAAGGAGAAACTTGCAAAATAACTAAAACTATATAAGAAGTATGTAGTGGAAAGAGATTGGTTCACTCACGTGTTAAACTTGGGGTTCACTCTTCTGTTGGAGCGAGGTACACAAATCAAGATGGCTGCTTCTGGAGTTCATTCGGCAGCCTTCCTGGTACTAAACTTTCTAGTCATCCTCTACGGTAAGTTTTTCTTCGGTTTCTATAAAAAGTTAGAAATGCTCATAAATTAAAAAATGACACTTTCTACGGTGAATCAAATACACGTGTTATTTCAAATTGTTTAATCTATTTCGCCGTGAAAGCATAACGCTTTGGATTTTCACAACATGCACCGAAAACAAATGCATTTGTTTACAATGTTTTCCTTAAAAAAATGACAGCCAGAATTAATGTTTCCATAAAAAGACAGTTGAATAGCGCAGAAATAAATAACATTTAATTTCCGCTTCTGTTAATGATCAATGTGCAGTGTGGTGAATGAAAACAGATCGGTTAAATATTAGCTACATTTATATATTAAATAAAAGGCATTGTATGCACATGTTTTAGATTATCTACAAATAGTAATCGTCATATATTGGTATATTATATTCATTCAATTATTTTGTCATTATTATTTATTATTTTGTATACCACATTATAAACAGTCTTTATTGTTAAAATCGTTAATAAAATGTTGCATTATGTTTAAATTACCACTATAACAATTACTTCCTTAAATTGTTTTCATAGCAAAATTGAATAAAAATCAACTGAATATTATGCTATGCTAATATTAAAGCAACCATTTATATATTACTGAAAACAGAATTTTATTTTATTTTATTTGCATAATATGGAATTATTTAAGATTAGCTGCAAATAAGTTAGCAGAATTTGTTAAAGTTAACCTGTTTTGAAATATATACCAACACTAAAGTTTCTGAAATACACTTAGTCCATTCAATTAATAAATGTGCCGTATTTCTTATCATAAGCATCATCCGGTAACTTAATCTTTTCAGCTTGAGCTATACTTTCTTATGGTAAATCATTCTTTGCTATCAATAATAATATCCAAACGAACTAAATAATATCTGTCGATACAGCGGTAACATGTATTTAACAAAAAAGGTATTGATTTCAGAGTAATTAATTAGATAATCGACATTAAGATGGTTTTATTAATTTTTATAACTCCGTTAAACAAAATGCGCATAAAACTAACTTATTACTGAGGCACCACAGGCGATGGACACTGATAATACATGAGATGAAATGATAAATTGGGAAAGGATTTATTTTTAAGGGAGGAAACGTTTCAGGTCTAAGTTTAGGGTATCTCCCCGGCATTTGCCATTTATGAGGACTGAGGAAAATCTGAAAAAAACCTTAGTCAGGGAGGACGGTTCTGAAGGAATTCGAACCCAGACCTCCCGCTCATGAGGGACTGTCAAACCATTTTACAATCTGAAAATTTAATTCAGACAAGATATTAGTGCTAATATCCTGTACATTAAGCAGCAGTGACAACTTAGTTTTAATTTAATCTTTTTCTAATTTAATACTGCATGTTTATAATTTTGCTTTTATATATTCAGTAGTTATTGCAACTTTATTTTTTCATTGTAATCCTCAATATTTTTGTTATTGGTCTGGGTATTTAAAATTAATAGCAATGGATTTTCTTATAAACTATTTAATTAAATTTTTTCAATGTAATTGCATTACTTTGTGTGTAATATGTTAAGTATATTTGTAGTGCGGCAGAAAATACTTGGTGGCATTATCGTTATCAATTTGAATAAGTAAATAAATAATAAAAACTAATCTAATCTGACAGAGCATTCAGAAACTGTCACACATAAATAAGATATTGTTATGCTAATTTTTCTTCCTTATTACAATAATGCTATTTGTTTTATCACTTTAAATAATATTCACAGCTTTAGTCTATTATGGACCATTTTTTGCATTAAATTATATCAAAAATTGAATTAAACTCAGTAGAGTTTCAGGTCTCATACGATAGTATCTTTTCTGTATTAAACGCGAAAATAGTTAATTTTACCACTTTATTTATTTTTTGGTAATTTTTTAATTGTTAAGCTGAAAGTAATAAATAATATTGAAATCTATTTTAAAGAATAGATATTACAATTTCATCTTGACAACTATAGATAATGCAGTGTTTTCATATTTGTTTATTAAAATGTTGATAAATGTGAATACATTCATAGGTGTTCAGTTTGCATCATATTCTAACATATAAATATTTTATAAACATATAGAAATTTTATAAAAAATTCTTGATGAAAGAGGAAAACAGAATATTTTGCTTATTGTTTATTCGAATTTATTTCGTCTACCTCTAGCGATGGTATAGTCGTAACTCATAAACATTATCCAAATAGGTAACTTTAATAAAGAAAATTTGGTTTATTTTTGTCTCATTAAAACACGATATAGCAGTTGTACAGTACAATTCTTCTCTTTTTCCAATAAATTCTAATAGTACAGAATAAAATACAACCTTCTTATTTTTCTTTATTTAATTTTACTCTGATTCATACGCCAAGGTTGGAGTAAAGAAGTTTCTAGGTATTGCATATCTTTTCCGGTATCACTTACAAGGTCGAATTCAAAATCCTCCGTGAACTATTTCACTTGATTAAAACATTAATCTTTGTAAAGCTTTCACGTTGTTTGAAAAAGTGGGCGTCAGTGACGGAATAAGTTATGTCCTTCATCGGTGTTAATGAAGAACCTGGGTAAGGAAAAAAAGAGTTTAAAAAAACGCAGTTCTATAGAGTGTGAATATGAAAGAACTACGTCGCTTTTAGTTGCAAAAAAAAAAAAAATATTTTTATGTTACCATAAAGTAATGTAAATAATACCTACCTAGTTTTAGAGCAGAAAGTAATCTATAGGCACTGGAATAAAACAATTGAAGATTAACTTTGCACCACAACTTTCCACCACTATTTTATAAAATGCAATTGAAAGTATGCTATATCACAATTTAATTTAATATATTTATGAAATTATTCAAGCAATACAAATTACTTGTTGTTAATATGATTAGTTATACTACACAGGTACACTGGGTAGAAATACTTCCTAGCACTTTACTAATTGTCCTGACACTTTTTCTTGCACCGAACTGTGAATAAAACACGTTCTCGCTCATATCGTTTTTTAAATTTCTCAGGCAGCAAATCATTCCTTACACTAGTCACAGCTTCAATCATCTCGGGCAGAGTTTCTTCAAAAACTTTATCACTTTCGTTAAATTCTATTATAATTTTCCTATACAAACACATGAACAAAAACTAATCGATTCGATATTTCTAGTTCTCATTATTTTTAACATTCCAAATTAAAATAAGCTATAATAAATTAAAAATAAGTTACTTTACATATGGTAGTGTAAAATATAGCGTGTAACATACTTGTTGAAAGGTTCATTGCAATCTTCGCATGAAGTGCAACCCTTTTTACCTCAGATGCGCAATACATGCCTTTCAGCTCTTATATTATGATATACTACTGTTAGTTATTTTGTGCTTACTCTAATCAAATTAAATTCAATTTATGATTAAGGTATCTCACACATTACCAACTTGAAAACAGACACTAAATCTGCAATTACTATCTGTTTACCAAATAGCAGAGCAGATTCGATTCTGGAAAGACTTGAAAATTTTTCCAGAGATTTCCCTTGTCTTAAAAAATCTAATTGCAATCATTTCTAGAATTCAATCTATAAAGAATTTCATATATCGACAAAGTGACTCCAGATTTTGTGCAAATTTCAAATTTATTGATGATTTTTTTTTAATCTTTTGAATTAAAAAATCTGAATTTTTAGCTACAAATATATTTTTACTTGAAAGTTTAATATCTCATGCTGTCTATCACAAATGTTTGCAATGATTAATTAAACTGATTATTGATGGTTCAATAACTCCTGAATTCTTACCCCCTTCAGAGGTGAAAAATCCCCTGAACAACATGGGCCTAAGAGTATTGAACATTGCTTGCTTGTTCCCAAATAGGAACTAGTGCAAGAGAATTTCAATTAAAACTGTTTTCCAAAAGCGCATTTCTTCGCAAAAGTGTAAAATTTAGTACAGTTAATGTTATGCTGTAATGTTAACATTCCGCTGATCACCGCTACATATTCACTGAGTGTTTTGCTGTGTCTTCGGGGACTTTTGCTGAGTAACTGGCTTCATTTCGTTTTTCGAAGTGTAGTAGGCGTAGTAGAATTTGTCTTCCCACGTTACTGGAAAATGTGATCTAGTAATTCAAAGGCGCATGTGGTTTTAGCATGACGGGGCAACGGCACACTAAGTAGACGATGCCAGAGACCACCTCGATGTACCGTTTGGTCAAAGATTGAGTAATCATTGTGGTCCTGCTCCATGGTCAGCTTGGTCACCAGACTGAATGCCGATGGTTCTACTGGGAACTTGTCAAAAGTTTAGTTTGCTTTAAAGAGGATGTCAAACACAGCTCGAATACTGCAGTATAGAACCTACTGTTGTCCTTGGCTTTTTTTATCATCAATCGTCGTAATGTTTTGTATTTTGTCGGCTATCTGTTCCCTAAAATATTTTCGTTATCTGTAATTTCGAAAAGTGGTAGGTAATTGATTTACTTCTCTTTTTAATGTTTTAGAATACATCATCAATCAGGAGACATAATACATGTCTAACACATCACTATAAAATTACTCTATAATGCGTAGAACTATACATTTGGATAGGAGAAGCTCCAAGCAGTCCGACTGCGTAACTGTGCATAGAGTATTGCTTGGCGGCACCCCTTCGCACTTGCACAGCTCTCCAACAAGTAACAATGGGGAGACGCCTTCGTTGTAACTTGAACTGTTTTGAATCCCCATACATTCCGTTCACAGTCGTTGATGAGCATTTAATATGTTCCAAAGTGACCCGAAACAGGACTCTAGTAATAACACACCGAAAAGACCATGGGTACCTTATATCAAAACTACTCAGCTAACATCCAAAAGTTTATCGGTAAAGTTCGTATCATCCTGTAAAAATAGGTAACCAAGCTCTTCTTGTATAAAATGATGAAAATTATAAATAATTGTTGTATTAAAAGGAGTCTTTAAAAAGTGATTATATGACGCGGGAGCACGCCTTTATTAAATACCGCCCTATTTATGACCTATGAGATATGAAACTCTTTAAATTAGGAATTAAATGACATATCTACCTATTATAAAAATATCTTCCCTTTATGTGTGTCCCAAAAGTCACAAAATATATCTATATAATTTTATTGCCCAAATTAAGCTTTTTAAAAGATTTTCAAGATGCTATTTATAAAGTTTAATGCTCTAGTTTTTATTCCAGTTTCTTCTTAGCCTAAAGATGTTAACAAGTACTTTTTGTCTACATTTATAACCTGCAGTAAAATTAAAACGTTATCCTCGTGTATGTTGAAAGAATCATTAATAATTAACGGAAAACAGGTTACGTTAACAGCTTGTTTTTGAAATGACTCAGGTTATCGAACACTTGGTTCATTTCGTCCCTTTATTTTATTTAACTTTTTGCGGCAGAAAGCAAAATAACCAAATCCTCTATACTACATCACTTTGTTTTACTTTTATAGCGGAGTAAATAATAATAAATCTTTCAGGAATAGATTTTTTAATATTTTGACTGTGTTCATCGTAAAACACTTATGGAAAATTCAGCTTCTATGTAATAAAAAATTATAATCTCCTCATAGTAAATTCTGTATCACATCTGATGATGATTTCAAAAATATCATTATAGCAGATTTGACTAATTAAGTTGTGATTAACTTTATCAGAAAATTTATTCGCATAATTACAACAAATTATTGACCACCTCACATACTCTCAGAAGTGCATGATGTAATATTATGCCATAATCCTTGTATCTGATTTGAAACTGGTTTTATGTAATTTATGCCCAATTATTCTTTCGCTAGATAGAATGTATAGTGCTTCAAAATGTCACATTTGAGCCAAAATGTTAAGTAATAAAAATAAATATTATTTTAAACAATTTTAGAAACTTGTTTAATGTTGTAGTGAACTTTTTACATGTTTATAAATATATGTTATTGCAATTTTATGTAAAATTAACAGTTATAGGTAAATAAAATACATGCAAATTTTGTTAACCACTAATAAAAACACTGTAGTGCAACTTTCTTACGATTGACTAAATAAGCACTTGAAATTCTGCCCGGAGGAAAGGGAGGTATGAAGACCTAGAAAGAATGTCGAAGTCAATCATAATTATATTTGTTTCGAAATGGAAAAATTGGGAGTTAGGAGGAGGAGGAGGAGGAGGAGGAAGAGGAGGAGGAGGAGGAAAAAGAATAGGACAAAAAAGAAAAGAAAATTACATTATTGAAGGAAAACCAGACCAGCCTGTCAGAATGCCAAATGGTTAAATAAGACACTGTATGTGCATGTGGCCCAGTTGGCCAGATCCGTAACCGGCTACGGAAGGCGCAAGTTCAAAGCCTGTTTGCATCAAGTTGTCTTGAGTGCATGAAAGGCAAAATAGATATGAAAAAATTAGACCTGCTGTATTGATGAATTTCGTACTACTTCTAGCAGCAAATCGCCTTCAAAGAGATAGCCTCTGGGATTCCAGGACATGTGGGTTGAAATGGGGGACTCAAATGGAGGCAACTGACTTAGACTTGTTCGATACCCGTGGTGGCGATATGGCATTTATGTTGGAAAACGTCGATAGGTATTTTCCTAGGTAACCTCATTTCCTCAGATGGAATTAGATGATTGGTGAAAAGCGTTGGGATCCGGAATCTCGAGAATTGCGGTATGAATGTTGCCCTGGACTCACTAGGTTGCCGTGGAGATGTGTTGTGTCTCTTGAATGTTAGGCAATATGGAGGATTGCTGTGAGTAACTCTGTTAAAGTGCGGAACAATTCTTAATACCTCGCCCCATCACTTTTGTCTAAATAGTAGCACACAGAGGGCTGGGTATTCTCCAGCGTTATCAATGTTAATTTCATATAAAAGATTGGGCAGAAAATATGAATATTTCCTTTTTTGTTATTATTAAAAGTACTTCAGGGTGATTTATATAATTATTGAATTATAAAAAAATAAACATTCATATTCAATCGCTGTTAATACTAATCATATCTGAAAGAGATTACAGAAACGCGGCAACGTTGTTTTTCCTGAGTGAATCTGGCACACACCCTATTTCTCATGCGTGTTATATCAACGGAACATAAATAACAGGATAACTAATATTAGTTTCAGGAAAAAAGGCTAGTCCCGCAGTACACTGTAGGGTTCCTCGTCTCAATGTATTAGACATAATAGATCAAAGAGATCAGAAAACTTAAGATATTGGATAAACAGAACAGATGGGAAAAGTTAATATTCCAGGTGAACACAGTAGTTAAGTGATAGAGCATCTACATAGGAAGTAAAAGCCTTTGTTCGAGTCCCGCCCGTGCCCTCGAATTCTTTTCTATCGCATACCGGTTTTGTTTCCGTTATCCTTAATTGTTTCATTGCATCCTTTGTTTCAAAAACCTTGCCAGTTTGCTTGGGACGTCAAATATAGTTGAAAACAGAACAATAAATGAGAATGAGAAGTACTTTAGAACTTCAGATGAAGGCACATTAGCCATTGTTGGGAAAATAAATATATGCAGATATATTTCCAAGATATATTTATCAGTTATATTATGAAGTGTGTTCTTATGATAAGGGCGATGGTGAACTGGATAAATCAGATTTCTCTTAGCGCGACGTCAAACTTTGGGATAGCTAAATTGGAAAAGTTACTTCAAGAAGTATTTCTCTCATCACATTCCAGCACGCAGAAAAGTTTAAGTCAACTCTTGACATTTAATATTTGCCCTCCATTTGCCTCACAGCGTATTTAGCATTTTGTCTTCCTTGAACTTATTATTTGTTCTTTCTTAAATGCCCGTTCCGGTAGGGTAGGAAAACGCTGAGTAATGGCGAAGATAAATAACGGAGAGCAGAAATAAATGTCAGAAGTGAACTGTTCTTTTAAAATCAAGAGGTAGCCGTGCTATATTGTAAGTTGTTTTATTACAGTGGCTTATGTACCTAGCTCGGGAGATTCTTTCAAGTGTAATGAACATAATTTTTCGTTAAGGAATTCAAAATGTATCGCCATAAAGAAAACGTTTCTTGATTTATTGAGAAGAAGTCTCGTTTGTTATGCAGTGTTTGCAGAATATATTTATATGGAAAGATTTAATAAAAAATACTTGATTGAAATGTCTTAAAACATCAAGGTTTATGCACGACAGGATGTACAAAAAGAGCAGAAATTGAATTAAAAAAAATAATCGGTTGAATTGTTTCTGAGAGGCTGTCGATACAGTGACATTGGAAAATAAGTTTGAATTAAAGTAAAGAAAGTAGCTGGAGAATTTGAATAGGAGACGGTTTTGTCTGAAGTATTCTATAGTTTTGATTTCGAGCGCTAACAATAAAAGCAGAACAAATAAAGTTAAGGCAGGCACGAGCTGTTGCTAAGAGTTGTAGGGGCAGTCAGACCAGTATTTCGAGAAGGGCGATCAAACACGAGCATGTATCCTCTAAGAATTTAAACTGCGAAACAATGTAACTGCACAGGCAGAGAAAACATGCCAGGCCTTCGGTGCTAAAGCTGTGTATAAACGGACGATGCAAAGGTGATTGGCAAAGTTCAAGGAAGGTAATGAAACCCTCATGGACGAATCACTGACAGGAAGACCAAGCCTCTCTTAGGGGCTATTGGGAGGAACAATAGCCAGACTTGTGAGGACGTGGCACAAAAATTAAATGTCAGTGCAGAAACCATACGGCTCCATCTCCATATGCTAGGAAAAAGACAAAAACTGGGTCACTGGATCCATACAAGCTGACAGTGACTCAGAAGATAACGCGAGTTAACAGCTGCTTTGCATTGTTGTCACGTCTGAAGGAGAAACCCTTTCTTGATATGCTTTTTGCATGTGACGATACTATAAGATGCTGTTGCCAATGTTTGGTAGCTCATGAAACTATCCCCAATCAAGTTTTTTTTGAGTGGGATTTTTTGGTTTATTTACGGACGCTCTTTAACATCTCAGGTCATCAGGTTACCATTCAATTCAGGGCGTGAAACAGCGGACAAAATTTTGCTCAGAGGCCTCTTTTTTCAGGCTTGAGGTTCTCGTACCATAAGTGCACCGCAAGGCTATATTTCCCTTCCAAAGGAAGCCATACTTAGGATTTTACGCCCGAAAAAAGTAAGTAATCCATACTTAGGATTTTTACGCCTGAAAAAATCCATTGGCCCTGGCCGGGATCGAACCAGCGTTCTTGGATTTAGGAGGGTTTGAATGGGGATCCCTCCTCATTTCCAACGGGATTCACGGAGGTCCGTGGTCCTCAGTGGGTTTTTAGATCTAGAGTCTTTCGCCCGTAGACGGTCTCGTCGTCCAAGCGCGCTAAGCGAACTTAGCTACCAAGTTCTCACTGGTGGTTAAGTCACGTCTAGCATACTCAATTTAAGAGGTGAGTCACCCCAGCATTAAGATATCCACCATCCTCCCCACGACAACAATGGTTCAGGCGCACCTGCCCCCAAGGTACACGCCATAGGCACTCCCTTGAGACACATTGCCGCCGTGGGTACTAATTTTCACCGAAACCACCACTGAACCAAAAGAGGTTTATGCTTTGTATTTCGTGAACTGTGCGGGGTAATACATATCGTGAACTACTGTCAGCTGTCAAACAAACAGCAGCATTATGTGCTCTAACCGCTGGAAAGAGTTCATGAAAAGCTGAAAACTGAGAAACCTCCATTCATGAATAGCAAAGTTGTTATTAATGCAAACCACATATAGCTGCTAAGTAAGCTTTTGAAATCATTATTCATGTTGGTTGAGAGACTCCAGTACTGCCACCATCCCCAATGATTGCCACATTAAATTATCATACTTTTCGGTCTTTGAATAATCACCTGCGAGGACAGCAACCTTTGCCAATCTGAAAGTTGCACTAATGCCTTTTTTACTTCCCGTTTACGTATTTTATCACAATGGAATTGTATTCTTCCCATATGTTGCATAACGTCCTTGATAGCGATGGTTACAGTATTTAATACTAAATAATAATAATACCTAAATACTCTATTTATGCGGAATTAAGCGAGCCCTTTTGTGCAAATCTAGTATTAAAAACTATAGTGTGCATTAAATTCGATGGCGCAATATATTCAAGTGCAAAATTTCAAATCAATTCTGTTTCGTAGTTCGCTGGTAACTTCGTTCAAATGTATCGTTTATTACGTCATAATGCATTACTGCAATTCTCGACTTCGTTACATTTATTGTTGACCTATTATTGCATAGAGCGTTTGAATAGTAGATAGTCACGAGATGTAGGACAAACAGAAAAGAATATCTCATGATGCTACTTTCAAGCATAAAGTAATTCTTTATGCTGAAAATTTGGTAACAGAAAGGCAGGAAAAGAGCCAATGTAGGTGAGAGCAACGCTCGCTTATGGCGGCAGCAGAAATTGGCATTATTTGCAACTAAAGAGAAGCATCTTTGCATTGAAGAAAACAATTTGGGGATTCGTACAAGAGAGGAGGAAGAATGGGCAACCTGTGACTAGTGACACCACAAGGAATTAAGCAAAAGAGAAGGTTGAAGTTTCTGGTATATAGGAACAAGAGTTTAAGGCTAGCTCTGGGTGAATGGAGTGCCTTATTAAGCGGATGGGCTTATCTCTAAGACTCCGTACAACAATTATCAGCATTCCTGAGATTTTTATGATTAAGTTTTAACATTGGGGTGAGCATTACATTCAATGGCGCATTAGATTCGTGTAAACACGGTATATTATTTTGTCGAGAATATGAATGCTTTAAAATGTCTACTTATCGGTCATCCATTATAAACAAGAAGAATATACAACATGCGACGCATCTAATAGGTTACAGTGATAGTCAATTGGTTGATGACCACGATGGCTTTGTTTGAGAAACTTTCATTTTAAAATAAAAATGCGATCGGGGTACCATGAGGATATCCCTTTTCAAATAAAACTAGTTGACGCATCGGGTACCTTCTCGTTCTCAATCTTCTGCAGCAAAAGAGAGGGTAAGTAATATCGGTTGAGTCTATAAGCTGGACAGGTAGTTATTTCTGAACTTTAGTCGTCTATAGATGAAATAGTGATTGCAAAGGATCACAAATTATGTAGAATAAGTTTTTGACACACCGATGAAATATTCAAATTAAACTTCTAGCAAGATTCAGATGCGGGAGCGAAACGCCAGCTAATAAATACTGGGACAAAGAAGATAAAAAAGCGCAGAATTGGTGGAGAAAATGTAGAGACGATAGAAATGTTTTAGATAGTGCGCGCAGGTACGAATGAGTGACCAAGGAAGAACCCATCAAGTGGAGTTCTTAAATGAGAGAAGGAGTGAATGATAAACGTTTTAAAAAGAAAACTGTTAAGTATTTATAAAATAATTGTATGAATATTGAACAAAATGTCGCAAGGCAGGAAACAAAACTAAAACAAACAACCACTACCACTATTCTCACACCCGGAAGGGATGGATTTTGAACGATAACTGATCCCAATACACTAATGTGAAAAACCAGACACCTCTTCAAAATGCAGGCACTCTTGGAGAATCTGAAACTATAATCTTTCACCAGCCCTAGGAATCTAGGGAATTAGTGTCTAAAACTTAGATACGCCGCTTCTTTTGTTGCTGATTTAATTTTACTGTGCATGAAAAATTGACGTATAATTAAAAATTAATTATTATTAATGAGGAGCTTAGGCAAATGGGAAGAGAAGTAAATTAAAATATACATTTATAGTACACCCTAATACCAAACAAATGCGCAGGCTTCCGAAGTGTTAGTTTGTCTTAAGTTCTGCTAGGCTCAGTGCTCGATTCAGGGCATGTCTCTGCGCACTTGATTTATTTACAGACGCTCTTTAACATCTCAGGTCATCAGAGGCGTCCCATAAATTCAACGGTCTATAAATTTTGATCAGAGGCATCTTCTTTCAGACTTGAGGTTCTTTTATGTCCCGTAAATGCACGACATGGGACCCACGGTTTTATTTCCCTTCTGAAGGAAGCCATACTTAGGATTTTTACGCCCAAAAAATCCGCCGACCCTTACAGCCTTTAGCTTCATTCTGTCATTACCAGAAGCTGTACTTCCCCATGACAGAAGCACAGCGGGGGTCTAGCAATGACAACTACCAAAGTTTGAATTGCTATCCATGCGTGAATTTTTCATTTCTCATTTTTCAATTTATCATTTAAAATATTTGGTATACACATGATAAAACAGCTTCCAATTGCAAAGGCTGATCTGAATTTGTAGGCATTTATGCTCTCTTTCTTTGTCTCTGTCTCTGTCTCTCTCTGTCTCTCTCACATACATACACACATAAAATATTTTTTCAAAATAATAAAGAGGTTGCTAATAATTATTTTTTATGAAATTAATGAAATTTATTTATTTTTAGTTTTCCCTTTACAGCAATTATTTTGAAAAAGAAAATCACGTTTTTGTATTTGAACATAAATATATATTTTCCATTAAAATATATATTATTCCCTTTTGTTAACCAATTATTTTAGTCGCAAAATCCAAAAGTAACAGTATTAAGTTTACTTATTTCAAAAATGGTTTACCAGATACATAAAATAAATACTTATCAAGCGCACGGGTCTAGCCAAACCGTTGTGATCTTATTTATGCATTAGAAATGTTGAAAAAACACACAATTGCATGTATACAAATATTGCCATGTACTAAAATATTTCGGAAATTACCCCTTTCCCAGCCATGACAGGAAAAACTTAGGCAAATAATAAGCTCCTTAAATGTATCATTACAGTGCACTAAACAAGAGAAATACATAATTCAATACACATATATAAACACTAAAATACATAAGAAACATTAGAAATGCACTTCAAACAGATAAGTACATTACATGCTATGTCCTCTCTACTCAGGAAACTTCTCTTGTTAGAAGCATGAACTGAATGTGAACATTTTTGGAATGTTATAAAAATGGCTTTGTCCTATTGAAATGTTTGTTCCTATAACTAATAAATTAGATACGAAGAATAAAAATAATCTTCTACTACATTTCTTATTGTATTATGTGGGTTACACTGTATAAAATGTCAACAAGTCGAAAAATTTTCAATGACTTGGGCACATAACCTCAATTACGACTTTCATTTTAAACTTTCGAGCATATATCCATTGCACTGTCTCTTAAGCCATTTTCATAGAGATGCAAATAAAAAAGTTTTTTTTTAAAAAAAAAGTTTCTATGCTCGACTTAACAATAGATACGACTAATTAACACCCAAAGTGTTGATCTTGTGGTACAATGAAATTACACAGTATCTAAAGTCCCGCGCTATTAAACACTGGCGTATCTGGTAATATTTAAATCTATGGCAGATTCCATAAACAATACTTCGCTCCAGGTAGGAGATGTCGTGATTTGACTTCTTGAATAAGGCAGCATCCTTGCGTAACTTTATCAATTCGTGAAACTCGGACTACGACACCCGACATCTTGTGTAACATATTCCAGTG
This sequence comes from Metallyticus violacea, assembly GCA_030762175.1. NCBI lineage: Eukaryota > Metazoa > Arthropoda > Insecta > Mantodea > Metallyticidae > Metallyticus > Metallyticus violacea. The sequence continues at coordinate 17,724,409 of CM060843.1, read as the reverse complement.
TCTCATTCATATATAAAATCAAAACAAACTTTAGCTATGATGTCGCAAATACTTCTAACACACGATTTACTCTGTATCAGGAGAAAGAATAATGTTACATTACACAATGATTATATTAATTTCGGTTTATGAGAGTTCAAATCTTAAGAGTATGAGAAATAGAGATAATAATCGCATCTGTAGAAGAGGAGTTCCAAGTGGCTGACTCAATTTGGGCAATTCACAATTTAGAACAGGATTCTGAGTTGGTGATCAATATTTTTATTTTGATATTACACATCTAATGGTGTATTTGATTCTAAAGTTGAAAACGTGGGGTAAAACTCGGAGTGAAGAGGAAATCGTTTTCTCATTCTCTAAAATAAATATCCCTTTACACGTTTAAACAGACTTTTAAAATTGGTATAAAAAACGCAGTAATGTAACAAGGATGCAGTGTTACATATAAGTCCTGAGGAAGTTATACAGCATTTTTCCAAATTCTATCATCGTTACCTAAGCCTCTGCAAAGCAATATACCTATTTGGTTTGACCATGGTGAGCCAGTCTTGGTCGTATAGAGCCAAGAACCATGGCGAGTCAGATAATGAAGGAATAATGGCGGACAGAGGAAAGGAAAAGGAACCCATAGGTGGAGGATATGTTAACATCTGTGTCGGTGCTGTGAGGAAGTGTTCACACCCGAGATATACTTTATACAACAAAGAAGTACAATGATGTAAATGTGTGCATACCGGATCCATTAAGAAAACGCGGGAGAAATTTGCAGCCAAAATTCCTGATGTTGGTGTTCCAACAAAAAGCATTATAAAGATTACGTAAAAAAAGTGGCGTATAGTGCGTATGGTTAGGAGTCAAGCTCCGTCATGTTGTAGATTCAAGCAGTGGTGCTCAGAAGTCCTGCTAGGCCCACACGTAACTGATGCAACACGTGTCTCGGTCGTTTGCTACTCTATATTTGTATATCTCTTTAAAAAGTTAAATGGATAATAAATTATGTTTTAGTACTGCTAGAAATATATTCTTACAATAGAAATAATTCATTTCTATACTCTGCCCTGTTAGTTTCAAAGATACATGAGACCCTGAAGCAAGTGTCAAGAAAGGTAAACCCTGTTTACTTGTGGAAGTTACTTCACGCAAAGTAACTCCTACCTGTTACCTACTGATGAGGCCATACTCCCACACACACTCATTCCATTTACTAACTGCAATTGTTTTATGCAATTTCATCTCGTGATGCTCGTGACTTTCTTGGGTGATACAACATTCAAATACGGAAGATCGTGAGAGAAAACAACCGTTTGGCGCATTAAGCGTTTTCAATACACTTCAGGCATGTCGCATCCTTTCACATTCCACGTGGTAAAATGGTCTACGCTGAAAATCATGAAGATGGTTCTTATGTTATAAAATATGAAATATTACCGTGGAACTTAGAGATTATCCAAACATTAGTTAGCCCTCTATTAGTTATTTTTGTTCCAATTTGGTTGTCATATGATTTTTACTTCTTCAATGGAATCACTAGTGACAACTGTTGCACTGTATTCCTCTCCTTCCTTGATATTGATATATGTTATACGTTACCCTCCCGCGATGACTGCGCAAATATTTCATTTATGAAAAGAGCTAAGGAACACACCCAAGATGAGAATGGGAAATGATAGTTTCAATTTTCGGAAGAAGAATTATATAAGATATACATTTACTGAAACAAAAGAGGTAAATTCAGAATTACTTTTACAATTTACCATTCATAATAGTCCTGTACAAGTCATGTAAAATCCAAACTATTACAATTACGTGGCCAAACATTTCAATTAAATACGTTGAAAAAAAGAATGTACACTGCAACTATGTTTGCCTGAAAATTATCAACAAGAAAATTCCAAAAGCTTCGTATTTTAATAAATTAACAATGAAATCTAGTTTTAACCAGTACTTGCCTATCATTTACAAATAGAAAAAAATTCAAAGACTAAAGCACAATTACAAAAAGTGACATAAAGCATTATATCATCCAGTGTTTTCTTAGCATTTACACATTAAAGACTTTTAACGGCTAAGAGCAGTAAGAAAAGTGACGGGAAACATTAACATAATCTATGCTTCTCTTCAATTTGCACACTAGTCTTAAAATTCTGCACAATAAACCAAACCTTGACATTAAATTAAATTAAAGATCATTATAATAACTTCAGAATGACTTGGTCAATGGGGTAGGCGTAGGGAAGGAACAACGAACCTACAAAATTTGAGTTACTGAATGAAAGATGTCTTTACTCCTTGAAGTTCCTACTCCTCGCTCTGGAACAAGAATCACGCTTACAGTAAGCCCTAGGTAGAGCTATGACGCCATCACCACCAGTGTCGACAAAGGACAAGTATGGTTAAATGATTGATGAAACAAGGAAGAAAGGAAAAAATGTGTTAGGTTATATAATAACACATAAGTGCTGCGACAATGGCACATAAGTGAAATGTTATTAAATTTTTTTGTTTTCCAAAAACCGTTTGGTGGAAATATGCGTTACATTTGAAGATGCTTAAATATTTTAATTATGTGAAAAATATTTATTTAATTATAAAATATAATAAAATGCTTTTAAAATGTTACTGAGTTATAGTTGCCCAAAGCCTTTTATAAAACGCTTGAAGAATAGTCAATTCTAAAATATGAAGAAACATTTACGATTTAATAGTTTTACTACTTTTATTTAATTTATATTTTGGGCATAAGATATGAAAAAATTTGGTCTCCAAAAAACAATAGCCTGATGTTATTGCACTTGCTGTGCTAGGTGCATTCACACATTGACTTTTACTTGTCAAATGTCACCTTATTGTTTCATAAACATATGGACATTCCTTCTCCTAGTCTGGCAGTATTGTAATGGACTTATGAGCCCGGGACGCCCATAGGTGCAACTACGTTGTCCCAATGGAGATAACATTATTGATGATTTGATTATGATACACCTTAAATCCAAGTCTGAATGACTTAATGATGGTGTAAATGAGCTCAGAGTCACTGCGTCTAAAATCTATCTGCTATTCACCTTCTCAGGATAACGGAAAACTCCGAAAATAAAAACAATTTTATTTAAATTGCTTAAACTGCCGGAAATCGAACCCATGACCTCCGAAGTCGCAAATACAAAATATGACCGCAGTGCTTCTCCAAAATTCCGAAAGAGCACACTGATGCGCAGTGCCACAGTTGGTTGTTTCTGTTCTTACACAAATGACAATCACCAGAGTGACTATACCGTCATTTATTTTTGCGTTGTTTCCTAGCTCATTGTTGCTACCAGGGTAAGTCTATAAGTTTCTGGCTTCGCCGATAAGGATGGACGCCTTCGTAAAATCCTCATCTGGTGTCATACCTTATCTGTTAAGTAAATAATTACAGCTGTAACTTCCGCTCCGCTGTGTTCAGTTACTCAGATATAGTTGCATGAAGAAGTTGCTATGTGTAAAAGATTGTGACATGTTCAAATACTCAATCCAGCTGTGATTAAGTTCTTCACAAAAGAAGAACTCCAAATGAAATTAAAAGGGATTGGACAGTGTATATGGGGAAGCATCCCCCTCATATTCTACCGTAAAAGAACGGGCCAAAATTTTTCGAATGGGTCGAGAAAGCATTGAAGACGAAGAGCGTGCAGGTCGGCCCTTGGAGGTGTTCACTCCTGAAAACATCGCTCTTGTGGAAGAAGAAATTATGGAAGACCGGCGGCTCAAAGTTACAGAACTTTGCAGCAAAGTTGGGCCATTCTAAAACTGCAGTGCTTCGAATTGTTAATGAACATTTAAACATGAATAAAGTTAGTGCAAGATGAGTGCCTAGACTTCTTTCCTCAGTCCAAAGCAGCAATGAGTCATCTGTTGTCAGGCATTTTTGGAGCTCTGCCGTTGCAACGAAGGAGAAGTTCTGCAAAGTATTGTTACAGGATATGAAAAGATGGTCCTCTACTATGATCCTTTGTTCAAAAGAGAATCAATAGAGTGTCGTAAACCTGGCGAAGCACCGCCTCTAAAGGCCAAGGTCACTCAGTCAACCAACAAGATCATGGCCACAATCTTTTGGGACTCTTCATTGACTTCAACGGAGGAACAACACAGTAAATAGGGAGTACTATGCTGGTATACTGCACAGACTACGTGCTTCCATCAAAGAGAAAAGGCGAGGAAATCTGAGTGGTGGTGTGCGCTTTCTTCACGACAACGCGCATGTGCACACAGCTCTTGTTGCAAAGGAAGCTGTGAATAAAAGTTGCTTCAAGGATACCGATCATCCACCCTACAGCCCAGATCTAGTTCCCAGTAACTATTATCCTCTTCTCAAAAAACAAGAAAGTCCTTTAAGGAAGGAAATTTAAGTGTGACGAAGAAGTAGTAGATGCTGTTTATGCCCATTTTGCAGACAAGATCCTGACTATTTTGGGGCGTGGGGATTGAAATGTTAATTCAATGATGTGAGAAGTGTATTGCAATAAAGGGTAACTATATGAACAGTGAAATATTGTTTTTGTCTTTATCATACCTAGATAATGGTTAGGAAACTTATGAACCTACCTCAGATTTGATTAAAATTACCAATAAACATAAAGTTGTACGTTTAATACTTACAAATGAATATCTATAGTATTATATAAACACAAAAAACATAAAGTTGTCCCCCCAAAAAAGCAGTCATGTGATATGCATCCCGTTTTCATTGATTTCCTGAACTGTTGCCTTGTTGAGACTAAATTATTCAGCTTGCGTGTTGCTTTACTTAGTTATGACAGTGTAAGTTTTAAAATATTAAAATTCAGGCGAAAATATAACAGGATTGGGTTTAAAAATATACTTTCGTTCCGCAGTGAATAGCTTACAGTGATTTGACCATATGCTTTCAGAATATTAAAACGGCATTTCGACTGAAAATTCAAGAATTTGAACTTTAACAAGAAATACTATTCATATATGTGCATATATGTATGTATATATAAATCATTGTAAAGGAAGATGGTTGAGTTAGAATGAATAATGCAGAAACATCGCCGACAAAGGACTGTATTTTCCTTGATGTCGAACGAGGAATAATAAAAAAGCAGTTATGAATGATGTAGGAGGAATGGTCTTTGGTTCTGGAGAGTCATAATATACAGAACACAGCTGCAATAAACTTGTGTGGTGATGATAAGTAATAAAATGAGGCTTAAGATAAATCTGTACCAACAAAAGTCCCAAAGAGATTAACAGGAGTTGAGGGGTGAAAGCCAGTCTTGTTCTATCACACGTTTGTCACACTTACTGGAGAAATTCAATAAAGAGTTCCATCCTCTGTTTGAAACATAAACAAATTGCATTAAAGCGGTGAAGACTTTGGAAAGCCGTTGCCGTCAGTGCATTGATGAAGAACCTCTGCCAAAAATATTTCTTCTGACAAAGTGAAATCTTAAGTGGTCAGCAATACAAGTGTTAGCCGGAATGAGTACAAAAAGTGATGTGGAAACGCATGTGAGTGTTTTTGTCTCACATTCCTTTCATCACTATAGCGGTTCTCGTCTACAAATCTCTACATCTGTGGAGCAATAAAAGGCTGGCTCCATTAGTAATATCTTCCAACATTTTCTCCTGCAATATTTTTGGTAAATTACTTCTAAAAACTTTCTCTGAAAGCCTACACAGTTTGAATTCTTCTCTTTCCATCGTTTATCTCTATCTTCTAACTCCATTGCACTGAAATTATACATTCAAAACATATTTACTATGTTTTACTTCTGGTACTTTTTCCTTGTCTTTCACCAGAATTTAATTCTTACCTTTTCCCATGCTCTCGCCTAAACCAGCAGCTTTCAACGGCTAAATTGTAAAGGCAGATCAATTATTCTTTCTCTCTTTCACACAGATTCTTTTTAACAAAAACAAACGTAGCCACATTATGAAAGTTTGTTACAAATCACATCAATAGCCCTTATGTTATTCAAGAAAACGTCTGGTCTAAAAAGGAAATGACACCCGAAGTCCTTGAATGGCTCCACCAGATGGTACATGATAAATATTTATGATTAAGAAGGCATGTTGGAACCGTAACAAAAAGACCTTGTTATTTTACAGTTACTGGCGAAAAGCATTGTTTTCGAAGATCTTTCAGGGTCGAACTTGCAGTTGCTTTCACCACACGTTTGTGAACCTAAAAGCATCTGCTTTTACAAGCCCATGTAGAAATACGAAGCTTGTTGGGCAGGCTCTAGGTAAATAAAATGTAGACTTTTGGCGATATATTCCAGTTTTGTTCAGAAAAGTCTCTAAATTATATTGTATATATTAATTTCAAAGTCATAAGTGTATACTTAAGGGATAACACTTTGGGAAAAGCATGAAATGAAAGATAATTGTTTTTCAATATAAGAGAATGTTATAATTTATTGTATGAGTAAATTTTAAGAAACGAACGAAACGGGGTGTTATTTAATTTGTCTACTGTCATTAACTAAGATGAATTTATTGTCTCAAGTTGAAAAGGTTGCATTGCCACTAATACCCAGAAAATCTTATGTTTATCACAAGGAATACTACATATGCATTAATTTGATGAATAGTAAAAATATTTAGGACATTTCAGAAGATTTAGTGTTTGCATATACGTATTTCAGAGAACGTTAATATTATAAAATTATACTAGTAATTTTGGTGGCAAATATTAACTTATTAATTTTTATTAATTCTGTAATTAGTATTATGCAATGAAGATGAATAGTTTATCATATTTTCAGTAAAGCATATATTTCTTCCTTTATCATAACATAATATTCAGTTTATGAGAGCATTTCCGCAATGAAAACAATTCAACGACGTAATTGTTAATGTGCCAATTTTATACAACTGTATTAGAGTAGCATTTTATTAACAATTTTTAGCAACAATAAAGACTGGTTATAAGCATTTATGGTGTAGTGAAACCAATCATAAAATACAAATGACTTAGTCTGCAAACTATCATTTTACTATCAGGTATTTTTAGATCAAGTTTCTTAGCTCACTTTGCTAGTAGATTGTGTTGGTGATTTTCCAAATGGCAGAGTATAAAATGATACTTAGTTTAGAAATGTCCCCTTGTTTTCACTACTGTCTGCCTGTTTTACCCTTGTCCATACCGTTATGGAAATTCCCAAGGTCATGTCAGATCTTTACGAGGACAGTCTTTGGGTGTCCCCTTCGACGATGAATTTCTTCCGAAAGCGGAAATGGAATGTGGGACGGGAGATCGGCCGAGGACGTTGCTCTGATTGAGCCCAAGGCCGGACATGGAATTTAAATACTCGTAGAACCCAAAATGGGACTATGAGGATGATGACATCATTGCATCTAACGGCAAGGGGCAAGTTTCTACCGCTATGAACAAAAACCTGTCCGCTTGATAACGGGAATTTGATCGCGATGTGCATCGTAAAAGTGCAATAAAACACTCTTTCCCTTTGACACACATACACAGTTCGCAAGCTGGTTTCATTATCAATAATTAAAGCAAAGGCAGTCATGGATGTAAGTGAAGATGATACATGGGACGAAATGATAAATTGAGTTGAGTGTTGAGGAAAACCTGGAAGAAACCTGTCAGGAAGGCCTATACCGGCCGGGATGAAAACACCCTTCGGAGTCTTTGCCTTTAATGACTTTGGCCACCCTGTCGATTTAAAGCCACACACACGCGCGCGCGTGCGCACACACATACACACACACACACACATCGCTAGAGACAGTATAAGAAAAACTGATTGAAAAAGTGTAAGTTAAAAAAGTATGTTTACAAAATACGTAAATTGGTAAAAAACTTCTGAGGAAATAATAAAAGTATATATGTGCAGCTTTACTATTGATAATAGTCAAACCCAGGGACTTTTAACGTAAATTTTCATACTTCGAATCGTATTAGAGAGAAAAGAATAAGTAGTTAAGTAGACAAGAATGTCCGTTATTTTCGATATGGTTTGGTATACATATTTATTGACATGATGTAATTAATGAAGCATAAAGCATAGAGACTAACTCTTTGCTGGAAAACAACAATCTCAGAAGAGCTGCTCATCAACAAGTCATAGTTGTGAACGAAAGAAAATAAAAGCAAAGACATTTTGGGAGAAAAATAATAAAAACTTTAAAATAGGGATAGGCGATAAAGTAATAAATCTGTTATCTGTATTAATCTGTACGATGTAAACTGAAAAGGTAGCTGTCAATTGCAAAGTTTTGACTGCCCAGATATAGTATGCAGACACGCTCTACCGGCTGGTAACTCAAATAACCACATTGTATATCCGTCTCGGCCAGCAGGCAGCATGCTGCTAGCCGAGCTCTCTCGGACGAACAACCTGTGTGTAGTGTAAATACTTAAAGTAGAAGAAATATTCCTGCTTAGTAAGGAAGATGTTAAGATAATGCTGGACATAAAACAATTAACAGAAAAGGAAAAGAGGAAATGCGAGCAATCTTCCACTGCCCGACCCTCAGGAACAACAGCAAATTTGTTGCACATTTCACAATACGAGTTAGGCAAATAATAATTTTTATGTTATTACTATTAATAAATTTCCAGTCTTAAAACATGTCGAGCTACTATTTCAAGCAGTGTATTCTAATTCTGAAAAAAAAGTACATCAATTTACAAGTCCCTTGGGTATGGGTGGCTACTGGAGCTTGTTCATCCTAATTTTGTCCTCTAGGCGGAAGGAGTGCACAGTACTTACTCAAAAATTATTTTAAATTATCTTTCGGGTGCCTTTGAACTCCTATCTATTGTCCACACAACAATACAAGAATTTGTTGCCAGGAGAGATGAAATATTTGGACATTTTTTGTAGTTTAAGGAAAACTCGTGCAGTTAATCCTAATTATTTAAAATGCAGCTAAAGAATCGTCATAGAAATTAAATTGTTTCATTCAAATGTTTCTTGTATTTCCCAGCAATGAAGAAATAAAGTAAAAAAGTATAAGGTAGATAGCAACCAGATTTAACATCAGCACACTTTTATAAAAATGTTTTGTGTTATGGCATAGTGTATTTAATATTAATTAAGTTGTCTAATTTCTTCATAGCTGACAAATACAACAAATATTTGAATGAAACGAATTAATTTCTGTGACGATTCTTTAACTGCATTTTAAATAATTAGGATTAACTGCACGAGTTTTCCTTAAACTACAAAAAATGTCCAAATATTTCATCTCTCCTGGCAACAAATTCTTGTATTGTTATATATGTGCGGAAGCTTGTGCTTGCCGAATTTTTTACAATTTTGCGGCAAGAGTGGTTGGTAAACTACATCCTTGACGTTCCTGCGGAACTGGCATGTACTGCCAAAGGATAGATCTTTGTCTACACCCAACCCAAACATATAATTATGCAGTAAAGCATGTTATTTAACATTGTGTAATTATTTAGAATAATAACACATAGCATTTTGTAGGACAAAGTGATATTTCATGTACATTTTTGTTGGATAGAAATAAATTAGGGAAATATGATACTCTATTTTTCAATAGGCTTGCGCCATTAGTTTCATAAGAAATAATCTGATAAACTTTTATTTCATTTTAAGTAATTTCCCGAACGGTCAAAAAATGCGTTCTATTCTTCACAAGAATACTTGAGTTGTTTTAGTTGAAGTTTTCTATATATAAATGTTCCGGAATTATTTGATACATAGAAGACAATTGTTAATAAAATCTTTCTAGTAATTGAAGCTTTGCTCATTTACGAGAAGCTGGGAGGAAAAAGGAAAAAAATTACCAAATTGACATTTTCCCACAAGTTCAAAACTTGAAAGTGTATCCTCTAATATAAAAACTTAAAAAGTTTAATTACCATTTTCCTCCAACTGCATTTTATAATGCTTCATTACATTTATGAAGGCTGTTTGATAAGTCCAAATAAACTCAAACGATGATGGCAATAGATTTATTTTTTTTTTTTTTTTTTTTTTTTTTTACTTTGACAACGTAGTGAATATTGAGATATATTTAAATGACTATAAACAGCTATGAGGCTTAGTCTGTTTGTGAGAGCTATTTCCTGCTTACACTTATAATCATACGTTCAAAATGCAGAAACACAAACCTCGTGTATTAATACTGCATTGTTTTTTGAAAGAGTTTTTTTTTTTTTTTTTTAATATATAACAGTGTTTAACGCCCGTTTTTACTACCGAGGTATCACAAATGGTGGACACTGATGATAATGAGATGAAATGATATATTGGGAAAGGTTTTTTTTTAAGAAAGGAAACGTTCCAGGCCTAAGTTTAGGCTACCTACCCGTCATTTGCCAGTTATGAGAACTGAGGAAAACCTGGAAAAAACCTCAGTCAGGGAGGACGGTCCTGGCGGGATTCGAACCCCAGACCTCCCGCTTACAAGTGCGTGCTTTAACGACCACGGCCACGCGAGGCGGTTTTTTTTGGAAGTGACACCGCCCGCAGGAATTAAGGAGAAGCTGAACTAACACTTGCATCTTGGCTCAGAATGGTGGATAAATAATTTGGTGAGTTTGGATGTGGCCCGTTTCGTATGTCCTGTCTGCTGAAGCTGTGATCTTTTTTTCAGATCGGGTGCATAATATTTTACACAATCATTTTGCAAATTAAAAAGTTATCGGCGAGGTGGATGCCTTGTTTGCTAACGATTGATCTAAATAGAAAATGAATTTACTCAGAATTTGGAGCTATTCAGAGGGAATCCAAGTGAATTTTGGAGACATTTGTGGCATTTACCAAAACATGGGTTTTACAGTACAGAACTAAAATAAAGAAGCAACAGAAAGAGTGGGTTGCAATCGTAGAAAGCGCTCCAAAGAAGGCAAAAACAACCCCCTCAGCAGGAAAGGGGATGATGACTGTATTTTGCAATTGCCACCGCCTAATTTTATTGGCTTATTGGGAAAGAAAAGAACCATTACATATGAATATTACATTATGCTACAAGAGCAATTAAACGACATTGAAAAAAAATCAATCCTTCTCATTTGGCGAAGAAAAAGGTTCTGTTCTACGCGCTTGCACATATGTCTGCGATTGCGATCTCAAAATTGTTGGACTTAAATTAGAAAATCTTTCCTCATCTTTTCTGTCACCTGATTGGCTACCTCGAACCAGTTCCTGTTCTCCACATGAAGAATGGCTAGTAGGAAAAAAATTCACATCCAATGAAAAGGTTGTCGTCGAAACAAATACGAATATTGCAGAATTGAAGAAATGTGATAAACAAGTTAGAAAATCGCTGAAATAGTTGAAGAGATTTGAAAGAAAATTATGCTGAAAAATAAAAACGAAAATTGCCAAAAATGTATTTATGTACCGCAACGTTTAAACTTTTTTACCCAGAAATAGGCTCAAAGCTGGTGCACACGTACTTCATTTAACCCAACTTTGGTATATGGTATTAAACGATTTAATCACTGCAAGGTATTCATTTTTATGACAGATGTGGCAATGGTCAGTTAAATTGATGACAATTGTTGACTATACTTCGCATAAGACTGAAAATTTGTCACATATTATTATAAAAATTGTGTTTGTCAACAATGAAGACACTGAACGAATTTTTCTCTCAGTTACATGAAGATTTACCCAACTTTACCAATTCCCCTCCTACTGATGTGTATACGCATGTATTGACTGTCTATACTTCTATAGCAAGTGTTTCAAAGATTGTGTCAACAAATAAACTGTGGACATTTCTGGCAGAAAGTAAAAATCAGAGTTTGAAATCAGGAGCAAAATTAAATGAAAATACAATATAAATTTGTAGTCCAAATACAGAATCAAAAGAGTGAATACTACCATTAATAGCGAAATATTACTACATAAAATAAATTAAACTTGAAAATAGAGTTTACGCAAATTGTTTACAACTTTTTAACAATTTAGTAGAAATACCAGAATTCTAAAATTTAATCTATTAGGTTCGAGAAGCAATCATTATTTTACAAACAAAATGACTCATCCTTGTACATTTCGGAACGATCAATTTTGAAAAATGAATTGCTTCAAAGCGAACAATGGAAGCTCGTCTTGAATTAACAAAATACATAACATTAGAGACACAATTTCACGATAGCATTTTAGATTTAAAGTGGCTTCTTAACAAACAAAAAATTTCCTCGATGTCTCTTAGATGAAGCCTCAAGAAAACGTACTTTCGCACTTGCAAGAACCAAATAAAACAACCAGTCTGACAAAAGACTGCCAAATCGCCAAATCTTTAATGGAATGGTTTCGGGTGAAAGTCCTAAGCTTTATTAAGCAAATCTAGCCAGCGTCAACTCATGGCATAATACCGGTTTCTGTTGCAATAGTATGAGATTTTAGGTCAGAAATAACCAGGAAGAACGCACTGCACAAGAAGAATGGAGTTTACTGTCACCGTAGGACCGTAATGAGGCAACGGGGTTGGAGTTCATTGCCCGGCACTACCTGAAGAGCTGTGCGAGTGCGAGTGCATATAAAATGAATATTCATCACCACGCCATTTGCAATTGAACATGTAACCTTAAAGGGATGACGCCTAGCAATTGTTTAACCTTGCTGACCTTACCAGTGGGATGGGCGATTATTGACACTGTGTGTCTGAATTGCAGTACCACTGTAAATTTAATTCATATAATTATCTGTTATACGAGATAAAGTTTCACCTATCCAGCTATTTAACCACTGTTTTTATCAATACGTTAGTGGACCTTGAAGTCCCTGGGCTGCAGAATTGTCAAGACATTAAAGCATAGCCAAGCTGAACTTAACTATTTCTCACTTCAGAACATATAACTTAGAATGTATTTACATATTACATTTGGAAATAAAGAATTAAATTTTCCTTAGAGCACATTGGAAATTTCCGCTATGCTCTACAGAAGGTTCTGCTGTTATTACAGACACCTATTGTTATATTTAATCACTAAATCAATTAGTATGGCCTTGCTATAGTCAAGAGAAACGCTCTGGATTTCCTTGAGCTTCTTTAGAGTACAATGGAAAGGTTACCGCCCTTTCTCAAGGCAATTCTAGTGAAGTAATTGTCTATTCATGCGTTCATACAACCGGAAACAACTGCATACCTTTAGGTTCAATTTTTGTGATTTTGCCGTTTTTGTTGTGGGTGTGTTGGTAAAAATAATTAACTTTAAAGTTTTATAAATTGAGAATTCTATATGTATTTAAACTATATTCAACAGTATTTATATAGCACAAATTTTCTATAGTTTTCTCAGACAAAATGCTCTTAAATCGTAAATTATTTTAATTTATAAGAATTAATACCTAAAATATTCAAATTAGAAACGCAATTCTTTTATCACTTTCCTATGAGTGTATAAGCTTCTAAACTTTACCTTCTGTTTGAATGCCTTTAAATAATTACAAAAATAAAGATAACCTTTCTTTAAAAATTAACATATTATTTATTCATATTACAATTCATTAGAATATTTTTTTATTAAATTACAAATGTAATTTAATTTAATCCAAGTTAAAAGCTCTGAAACACTTCCTTAAACAAATTTAAAATTACTTATTAACTAGATTAATTCTATTATTTTATATAAGTCCCAGCCTTAAGACAATTATTAAATTTCACCAGAAATTTTAATATTTTTACACCCGCTGACGATGATGATTTAAATGATTAATATACTACAAAATTGTTTAAATAGCATTATTAAATAGTTCAAAAGGTTTAAAAAAACTACAAAATGGTAATAAAACCGAATACTCTTAAGCTCTAATTTATTTCCTACAAAAAAAAAAAAAAAAAAGCAAATTAAGAAATTTGTCAACATTTGTATCATATATATCTATTGTTGTCGTTTATCATAAATTTCAACTCTAAAAACATCGAGAGAAGTTTAAAACGAAAGACAGCTCTTTAGCCATTACAAGAAACGTAGAAAAGAAAACCAAGTGCCAGGAACTGGACTGTACGGTAGGTGTAAGCACCTCCCCCTTCTATATGTCGTGAAGAAATGTTGACCACGAACTACATACTCAGTGACCTCGTTTTAAGCCACTTTCTCGCTCGCCCCAACACTGAGAGAAAAAGAACGGAATACTTAGAACAAGTTCACTATCACTTTGTAGAATAATTACATGCTTAACGTGACTTATGACCACTTATAAAAATATTTCCTAAAATAGTGGTAACTGCGATATTCCGGGAGATAACAAACAATAAAGTGTTTGATAGGTTACTAGATTATAAATGAGAAGATATATGTAAATCATCGGTTCATGCGCGAAATCTATCATCAATACTATCTTCAAGAGTGCAAAACAACTCCAAGAATATAGACCTCTAGATCGACCTAACTAAACTAATGACCATAATTCTTAAAACAGTGTATATTTTTGTTCCAATTTGTAATTCAGTTTTAAAGACAATACGAAAAATAAAAGTGCCACGATAAGTTTGGGGTACTTACGATTGAAATAAATCATAAAAAACGCAAGTTTTTTAATAGTGTTTAACAGCCGTTTTTACTTCTGAGGCACTACAGATGATGAATACTGATGATACACGAGATGATATTATATATTTGGAAAGGATTTTTTTTTTAAGGACGGAAACGTTCCAGGCCTAAGTTTAGGATACCTTCCCAGCATTTGCCATTTATGAGGGCTGAGGAAAACCTGAAAAAAAACTCAGTCAGGGAGGACGGATCTGGCGGGATTCGAGCCCCAGACCTCCCGCTCGCGAGTCCGCGCCTTAACGACCTCGGCCACTAGTGGCGGTAAAACTGCAAGTGATAAACCTAGCTTCAAAATGTCTAACATTATAATTATAAATTTCGTCCTTCTTGGAGTGGTAGTTTATTGCTTTTGCAGTTTCAAAATGTTATCGGTTTTAAAATCATTTAATGTTGGTCTGTTCCCTTCTTTCTTAATTTCTTTTTTTGTCTTGATTACCCAGCTGTGGAACACTAATGTACAAAATAAACATTAATTCGTAAATAGAATATGTTTTATTTATTTAGTGCTCTGTTTATTAATATCGAAAAATTGTTTAATAAGTCACATGCATTTAATAGCCAATTCTAAAAATATAAACATACATTTTTAACTACTCTACAAAGAGAAGTTTATTGAAAATAAATTGTTAAAATTCGAATATTAGATATTTATACTTTCAACAATAGTGTTCCATACAAAAAATTAAACACATTTTGTACAAAATTTACAAATCCATAAAAGATTATCAACAGGGAGTTCAATATTATACATCAAAATATTTAATGTTTACTCAACCATATTAATTATTTATATAATAATTATGTCATTTAAAAGTGTTCCCATAAAATATTTTGTAGCAACTTCTAATTATTATGTAGAAGAGTTTTTAATTTAAAAACTATCCATAACATATCATATCATATCATTGTAAATAAATGTATATTCTTTGTGATGGTGTATATAATTTTTGTTACTTAAATTACTTTATTATATTTGTTTTTGTTGTACCTTGGTTAGTTTTAATTTTTATGTATCAGTGAAAGTTGTACTAATTCATAGAACTCTAAATACCGTATTTACGAGAATGTAATGTGCACCTTTTTTGTTCAAACATGAATTCAAAATTGTGGTGCGCACTAGATTCGATGGCATATCAAATTCGAGTGCAAATCCCTTCCGTAGTTTGCGGGTAACTTCATTCACGTTTTATTGTTTATTACGTCATAAAGCATTGCTGCAATTCTTCACTTTGTTACATGTATTTATTGTTGGCCAATTATTGAATAGATTGAATAGCAGGTAGTCACGAAATGAAGGGCAAACATAGAGGAACAGCTTATGATGCTTCTTTCATGCGTAAAGTAATTATACTGAAGAAAATGGTAACAGAAAGGCAGGAAGAGAGTTAAATGCAGCTGAGATCAACGTTCTCTTGTGGCAACAACAGAAATTGGCATTATTTACAACTAAAGCTAGTAGGAAGAAATTCACTGGTCCTCGCAAAGGAAGACATCCTGATATTGGAATTCGTACATGAAAGGAGGAAGAACGGGAAACCTGTGACTAGTGACACCATAAGAAATATCTAACCTTTCTTTCTTCGACCTACGCCATCACTGGCAACGGCACCAGTGATGGATTTTGTCCTGTGTGTTCCAAGATGTACCAGTAGTCCACTTATAAATTCTATGTTGTCATTGTTTTAAGACACAAATGGGCTTATCTCTAAGACTCCGTGTAACAGAATGACAAAAAATCGTTTTTTATGAGGTTAAGTTTCAAATTTGAGGTGCGCATTACATTCTATGGCGCATTAGATTCGCGTGAATACGTCACATGGGCAACCTTTAAGGGAGGCGGTCAAATTTAAACAATTATGATATCTGTTGGGCCTCAGACAAAAGTATTATGAATCTAAATGTTACATGCAACCCCCATTAGATGTATTTTTGTTCTTTGTTTTGTTACATAATATGCAAAAATGAGAGAAAAAAAAGGATATTTCGTATCACTTTATTGTGCAGCTTGTATACGACCAGACAAAATTGAGCGCATGCACATTTATTTCCATTGACGATGTAACATCTAAGCAATTTTCAGTAGTTTTGGACGCAGTTAAGATTTAGTGTGTTTCATTATGCCGAAGAAGTTTCACACGGTAAGTGAACTTTTTAATATTGTTTAACCCCGTTTTTCCTGCTTAGGCATCATAGGTGAAGGACACTGGTGATACATAAAATGAAAAGATAAATTAGTAAAGGGTTTTCTTTTTATATATTTTAAAGGAGGGAAATGTTCCAGGCCCAAGTTTAGGGTACCTCAACGGCAATTGCTATTTAAAAAGAATGAGGAAATCCTTGAAAAAACCTATTCTGGTGGGAATCAAACCCAACCTCCGTTCACGATGTTTATAATAATTTTTATTTGTCCAAATTTGTATGTACATTTTTGTTAACTCACCTTCCTCTTATTTTTCCTTAATTGTAAATTACAATGCAATTTACATTTTCCAATCTGCAAATGTACGCTAGTTACTGAATGGCGTTGCAAATTCAAAATAATGATCGGTGACTTCTAAAGTGTTTAAATTTACAGTCTTTACAGTCCGAAATGAGTTTCATATTTATTTGTTGTAATTATATGGATAAGATACGAGGGTAGGTCCATAAGTTTCCGGCCTAACCATTTTTAGGTATAAAACTAAAACTAAAGACAAAAACTATAATTCACTTTTTTCAATATATTTTCCTATTATTGCAATACACTTCTCACGTTTTTTAATTAACATTTCAACCCCCCCCCCCCAAATAGTCAGAAGTCTTGTCTGCAAAACCGGCATACACAGCATCCACTATTTCCTCTTCACACTTAAATTTCCTTCCTCGAAGACCTTCATTGAATTTTGAGAACAGGAAATAGTCACTGGGAACTAGGTCTAGGCTGTAGGGTGGTGGTCGATTTCCTTGAAGCCAAATTTCTTCACAATTTCCTTTGCAACAAGAGCTGTGTCCATAGGCGCGTTGTCGTGAAGAAGGCGCACATCACTCAGCTTTCCTCGCCTTTTCTCTTTGATGGAAGCACGTAGTCTTGCAGCATAGTACTCCCCATTTACTGTGGTGTTCCTCTCCTTGACAGTCCCAAAAGATTGTGGCAATGATCTTCTTGATTGACTGAGTAACCTTGGCCTTTAGAGGCGGTTTTTCGCCAGGTTGATTCTCTTTTGGACAAGGGATCATAGTAGATAAGCATAGTTTCTCCTGTAACAATGGTTTGCAGAACTTCTCTCTCGTTGCCACGGCAGAGCTCCAAAAATGCCTGACAACAGATGACTCGTTGCTGCTTTTGGACTGAGGAAAACAAGTCTAGGCACCCATCTCACTAACCTTATTCATGTTATGTACATGAATGATTCGGGACTGTTGTTTTAGAAATGCCCATCCTTCCTGCTATTTCTGTAACTTTGAGCCGCCGACCTTCCATTATTTCTCCTTCTACAAGAGCGATGTTTTCAGGAGTACCTTCAAGGGCCGACTTGCACGTCCTTCATTTTCAATGCTTTCTCTACCCATTCGAAAAAGTTTGGCCCATTCTTTTACGGTAGAATATGAGAGGGGATGGTTACCCATATACACTATTCAATCACTGTTTAATTTCATTTGGATTAAGTCCTTCTTTTGTGAAGAACTTAATAACAGGTCAATACTCCATTTTGAGCTCGTCACAATCTTCTACACATAGCCTTCTTTGTGCAACTATCAGAACTGAGCACAGCGGAAGGGAAGTTTCAGCTGCAATTATTTACTTAATAAATAAGGTATGACACCAAATAAGGGATTTTGTGAAGGCGATAGTCTTTATCGGTGAGACCGGAAACTTATAGATCTACCCTCGTAGGAAGTGAGTGCTATTTTAATTTTATAAATACAGTTACCAATGAAGAAGTTTAATTTAGAAATATAACTACATATGCGTTAATTAATTTATCTTTCCCTTGGAGTCGCACATTAATTTCGTTAAATAGCATAATAATATCCACTAAAAAGTAAAGTTAAAAACCGTGTGTTTATCCTCATACTCACTCTAGTTTATATTTCATCCTTAAGTCAAACGTTGTTTTCAACATTTTAGTATTTTCAACATTTTAGTATTTTCAACATTTGCTCTTCCAATAACACTTTGTGTCTGAGAGGAAAGGCTCGCGGACCGCGGGTTGGTCGAGTCTGTACTGAACTAAACAACTGGAAGATTTTGCAGAGAGAGAGAGAGAGAGAGAGAGAGAGAGAGAGAGAGAGAGAGAGCAATGTGAACTCCCCTGCGTTTGTGACATGTTTTGGAAGTTTTTTACAATCCTGGATCCCAGTATCAGTCAGTTGTTATGTCGTGTCTGCAAGTTCAATTGCTTACACCGGATGCTTCTGTGCTGTATCTGTACAGATTAATGGGGTATGCAGGTATCAAAAAAGGGAAGTTTTACCGTTTATCATCTTTATTGCACACCAGAGTTTGTTTGTTAAAACGAATTTGCGAGCTTTTGTAGTTCACAGTGACAAACATAAATGTGGAGGTAACATTTAAAAGAAGATTTGCCCTTCAAATGCAACATCTAGGAATAAGCAAAACGTTCTGTAATGTACATGTTATTTATTATTTTGCATATTTACATACATATGTACATGTGTGAGATTGTAATAATACGCACAAATGAAGTCAAAGTAAAGTATAACTGCATTGTCTTAATACAATAGTTGTTTCTGACGTAAAACAGAGGACCTAAATGTTTTCATTTGAACAGAATCAGGGCAAACCACTTTGACTGCAGAATATTTTAATAGTGTGAACAAATTTTAAGAGCATTAAGTTTTAATGTCATTTACATAAATAATAAACATAACACATAAGAAACAAAAAACGCTTTTTAATGTGAAATCACAAATCTCCATCCAAAAGATTACATATTACACAATGCAAGAATATAAATTAATATTTTTTATATCCTTGTCCACATCTCTCTATCTACATCAGTTTTCACCAGAGTTGGAAAAGTCTCCCCACATCTTCAACTTTCTTTGTTGAGGGTAGTTGAAATATAAATATTCTGTATAAATAATTCTGATGTTCTCCTTCTCAAACTCAAGTTGTTCAACAAGAACCCTAAACTTATTTTATCTACATTATTACTTCCAAAATCATCACTGAGAAAAAAGTTGTGCTGGAAACATAAATCACAATAAAACCTTTCTTTTATACAGTTGTTCATGAAATACACACTAACGATAGTATAATGGTATTGCTCTAAGAATACATCAGTGAACAAAACTGATCTTTAAATGAGCAGTCTCCTTTTAGGGTGATTTTGAATGAGCCTCCTAAACCAATTTCTTTTAACGGTGTGTAACGCCCGTTTTTACTACTGAGGTACCACAGGCGGTGAACGCTGATGATACACGAGATGAAATGAAAACAGGAAATTTTTTTTAAAGAAGGAAGCGTTCCAGACCTAAGTTTACGGTACCTCCCCGGCATTTGCCATTTATGAGGACTGAGGGAAAACCTGAGAAAAACCTCAGTCAGGAAGGTCCTGGTGGGAATCGAACACGTCCGCGCCTAGTGACATTTGCCAGTCATGGCGGTCCTGAACCAATTTGTTTCAATGTTTGCACAAAGTGTATTTTGATTCTTTGCTCATCAAATATAGAAATAAGGATAATTTTAGTATATTTACTTATAAACCCTCGTTATTTAGTAAAAGAACAACACTTTTTAATTGTGTTTCCACCTGTGTGTGCAAGTTTAGACGTATTCAGTTCTGTCTATTGCAAAGAGGAAGTGACAAACGAAGAACAATATATTGCTACGAAATTTCGTTTCCTTTCAATATATCTCAGCTGAAGCGTATGCAGTGTTTTCATAGGAAACTGGATCCGAACTTCAGTTAATGCTATAACGAAAGAAAGGGTTAACACTGCTGCTGTCCTTAAAAATTCACTGGGTGCTACCCACAATTTGGTAACTGAAAAGTCTCACAGAAAAGTCTTGAGTTATAATGAGCACAGCCATATTAATTTTATCCTGTAGCTACATGTGATATTTTGACTTATTCTATATCAATGCAGTTAGTCAAAAGGACAAAATTAAGTTTAAAAATTTTCCATCGTACGTATGCACTTTATAGGATATGGGATTATCATCTTTTTTTTTTTTCTTTTGTAAGGAGGGCATTTCTATCGAATTTGTGTTGTCTCTTTCGTCACTATTGTTAACCATTTTCAGTTATGTGTTATTCTATAAAAAACTAATGACGATTTTTATGTAAAATTAAACTATTTTACTATAAAGTATAAAGAATGAGTACACTTTACAAATTGCAATACATTGAGTAGTCTGCTATATGATACATCTTGCAGATGTTTGAACATAATTCCTTATTTTCTATCTAAACCTCCCAGCGATATCTTTGCAACACAGTAACAGCTAGCTATAATCAAGACCGTTATCTCATTTTGTGCCATATTCTTCTGTTACGAGAGCACAATTTTCTTCTCATTTCTGCACCCAAGTTTCACATCATTGTTCTAGTACTTAACACGCCTTCTATTGTGTTCTAAGCGTGACAATTTTCCTCCTCCCAAACAAGCGACTTTGTTTCACGTAGCTTTCTTGGCTGCTACTTGTTTCACTCTCACTTACTCTCCTTTTCTCGCTCCTTGTCTCTCCAAGTGCTCCAAACATATTAATTGTCCACAAACGCTTTGTTTAATGCTTCCCGAAACTCCTACATAATTCATTTCTCTTGCTTTTTCCACTTTCCTTCCTTGAAAGCGATGCCAAAACTTTCAGTTGGGTCAAATGCATTATGTGTGGTTATTTATGACCTGTGAAATATAAAAAAGTGCATAAAAATCAAAGATAAATCATTCTAAAGAGAACAGAGATGAAGTTAGTTGCGTATTTTCATTTGTTTTATTTATTATAGGGAGTAATAAAGTAATTACGTTGAGCTTATAATACATATTTTATTCTTAAATCATAAATTTGAATATTGAATAGACATTACAGATTTAAGCTGTCTTTAAAACTACGACAACTCTCGAGCATATGTTATCGGGTACAGCCTTGGATTGAGTTGGTAGGGACAGAGGAGAAATTTTTGGTACTTCTACTATACAAGGGTTAGCAGTTTGTGCCTATGGGGCTCTTCAGGAGGAAGTCGATCCTGGTGTCTTGTGATAACCATACTTGTCTTCTAGACTCAAGGTCACGTGTTCAAACCCTGCCAGTATTGATGGAGGTTTCAGAGCTTTAAAATCCTAAGTATGGCTTCTTCCGGAAGGGAAGTAAAGCCGTTGGCCCCATGTCGCAGCTTTACTGGACGCAAAAGAACCTCAAGCCTGAAAGAAGAAGCCTCTGGGCAAAATTTACTGGCCATTTCACGTCCTGAACTGAACGGGCCGTTAATGCTAATGTTAAAGAGCGTTTAAAAATAAAAACCAAATAATAAAAAAAAAAAAACTTCGGATGGAAGGGATGAAGTGGTGAAACCGCCGAGCGACCAGGGGCACTTAGACGGAGTCCCTAACATTGCATGCGTATAGCAGTACCGCTTCCACCAGGCTTAAGCCACCGCCACACCGCACATAGCACCATCCGTGCAGTACTAACATTAAAAATTAGATGAAATGGGAGGGGATATTCGTGGAAAGAAAAGATCCCAGGGGAAACCATGAACAACACCAAAGTCAAGTTGGTCTTATTGTAAAAATATTAAGTTGAAGAGTTGGGAAGTATAGCTAGTTTTATTATTACATAAAGTGAGGATATCTGGAAAGCTTATGTTTTATTTTCCGCGCTTTAAAACATTTTTACCATATGATATCCATTACTCGATAATCAAGTGGGGGAAGGAGAGAGTATACAAAGAGATATGAGTGGTGTTCTCCAAAATTACTGTATAAAATAATCCACTACCCAAGAGAACATTTCACTGCATAAATACCACTTGGAGTTGTTAATTTTTCTATGTTAATTTTCTTGGCAGTATTTTACCACATAAGAATACCAACGCGATTTGTTTTAGTATCAGTATTAATTATTATTCTTGGAACACTTTTCAATATTTTTAAATGTTTCCAGTAGTGAAAATGTATGAGCTGTGAACTTTTACGATCATTTGATCAGAATTATTCAGAGAAATTAGATTCTGCATTACATTTTGTAACCTTTTCAACCAAAATTATGCACAGACTTTAATTCCCGGGAGTGCGTAGTGCCAAAATAATCAGCTACCCGGTAGCTTAAACTTCAGCGTCAATAGCACTTAAGTTAATAGCAAATATTTCGAAATGCTTACATTCGGCAATAATTATTAATAGGATTTAGTTGGCATAAATATACCTGATATTTTGAAAACATTTAGTTTTCCGGTTATATTCAATTATGCCGTTTCTTTATTTATGCAGAGTCGTCTGTAGGAGTGTACAGATAGTAGAGTCAATTTCCTGACCGCGCACTCGGAATTCTCTCTCGTGAAATTCCCAAGCAGTTCCTATTGTATATACTTTTATTACAGTAGCTGATATAGGAGTAACACTTCCGAATAGTTCATCCAGTACATGTGCCGCTTTTGCACGCGACAATAGTTCCACCGCAATTCAGGCACAAGAGCACTCATGGTAAAAAAAGTGATAAAATGAAGTTGAAACATATCTAAAAAAAAAAAAAACTCAATTTTTATAATAAGGAACAACATATTGCAGCCAGAAAGGTAAAAACAGCATAACCTTTATAGTTATAAATATGTTGCTGGAGCGCGTATATCTACTACCTAGTAACCTTCTCCCTCAGTCCCCTCTCGCCCTTCCGTGGCGGTGCATTATTTATATACCCACAGGTTCCTCCTACTTGTGGCGATTGCATCCCCACTAAGACGGATTTGAGAATGGGCAACATAGCTGGGATTCTGGCACAATTTTAGCGGAAACTCGGAAAAATGAAATTGGCAATTAATTCATTCACTTACACACTAACCTCGGGTAAATCGTAGAAACCGGTGGACCCAGGTTTTGGTGCGGCGAGCTATGGCCTAACGGCCTACCCTTGCCTCTTTTTCGTAAATATAAATTGATAGTGGATTGTGTGTTTCCATGTTAGCGGGTAAATTATTGTAGTGATGGCAAATCTCCTTTAACTCATACAAAACGTATGTACTGTCATCTAGTGATAGAAACCATAAGCAAATATTCATGAATACAAAATAAATCAGTGCAACAAGAACTGTATGAACTATTTGCAATAATTACCGATATAACAGTAATTTTGTAATGATGAATATTTATATTATGAATATTTAATCTTTTCGAGCGATCTTGCAACAGATGAATGTCGATTGTCAGTAATTCCAATAGAGAAAAGCCAAATATGTAATCAGGACTATTTCATGAATAGAATAAGAATAACACACACACACACACACACACACACACACACACACACACATATACATATATTTGAAATTCGCACACAAAATAGTGATAATTGTATAAAATGTTTAAACTTATTTGTGAATAACTACCTATTCAGAAGCTGTGGCATTGAAATAAATGAAAATCGACTATCAGAGTTTGATTTACTAATAGCAGCCGAGAAAAATAACAGAAATAACATTTTACAATTCAAACAACGTGTTTATTAAAATTGATGATTCCTAGGCAGATATTGTTACACCATTTACAAAATCATTTCAGGTTGTTTGGCTGAATACGCAAAAATAATTGTTGAGCGAATGCACATTAAATTAGTTAAATGTAAATTACCAAAAACACAGGGAAGTGATCAATGATGCGTGCACAGGAATTGTGTAGGGTAGTACAGAGTTGGCTACACTGACCACAAGACAGCTGCACTCCGCGCGATAAGATGAATTTGATAAAAATTTACGATAATTTTACTACCATATCGGGCTGCATTGGTCAATATTAAAATTTTTGTTTTATTTCATTGGTGGATTTTATGACGACGTCATAAGTGAAACAGTCAAAATAATTAAAATACATAAACGACACTATAGAGCAAATTAGAAACTTACAATACGAATAAATATAAAATCAATCTTTCAGAAGCATAAAATACATAGAAATTAAGCTCCGTAATATATTCAGCATGTTTCTTGAAAACCATTAAACGGATGACTATATATGTACATTATTATTATTCTATGAAATAGAATATGTATCTTTAAATATTGATTATAGTTGCTATTTTTCCATATTCACTACATACCCACTGAATGATCTTGCACTAATTGCATGTTGGAGATATGTTTACTTAATGAAGATTGTTTGTTAATGACAAAATAAAACGATAAGACAATTTGTGTAAGGTGGAAATAAGTGGGGAAAAAAACTGATTATTTAGTGCTCATCAATGACGAAATTTGGGGATTTTATGTATGAACTGTATTTTAGGGATGTATATAAATGACGATGATCATAATAATAATAATAATAATAATAATAATAATAATATAGAACAAATTCAACTTGATGACACGATCTCATCTGCAGAAAATCTTACTTTACAACCAAATCTTCGTGGTAAATAAATAAAGAGCTGTTAGGTCTTGGAAAACAATACCCATAGCAATCAGGAAAAATTATCTTACGCTCCTTTCTGCTTCCTTGTATGTAAATGGAAATTAAAAACTCTCCCTTTCTCTTTCTACTTCTGCTTCTTCCTTTCTTCAGATTGTTAATTCGGACGCCTTACGAAACAATGGGTAGCAGCTGTGTGGAAAGAAAAGTATGCGTCACTGCTGGGCTCAATAAACACGTTCTTTAGTGCAAGAATACCTGTCATGTATCCTACAATGTGCATCTTAATGTAATTTGTTACGAAATTATGAGCTGCTATTATTTTAATAATTGTTTTAAAAATAAGAACGAAAGAGATTTATTCTTATAGTAAACACTATTTGAAAAGTGCAGTCTGATTCCTCAGAAGCTGTTGGGATATCAGAGATGCCTGATATGTAGATTAGCAGTGGATTTAGTTTGTGCACAGATAGATGGCTATGTCCTGTTCACTAATAATAGTGGCCGTCGTGAAAACAATGCCCACATAAGGCAATCCTCAATAATTTACCTATATTTTTATGTATCACTTACTGCTTCTACATTTTCTAAATATAGTTGCATTTTTTCACTGTTTTAGATACACGAAAGGACATACAAATATTTACCAAAAATGCAACCTTTTCTTAAGAGTCAAATGTCTCTAGTTGAGGTTTATGCTTGCTGTTATGTGTCGATAATGTAGCCGAAAATAGCGTTAAATAAAATGATATTACTTACTCCTTTTAGGAAAGGAGACACTGAAATTTATCATCGTTGTTTTATCATACTTATACATTTTTGACAGGCTAAAGGAACAGAATATGAGATACCTTTTTTATGTCAACATTTGTAGAGATCTGTCAATTGACGGACATGTATAAAAAACAATTTTAACGAGACATAATGCTTTATAACTCCGCAATATAGTTCATAAATTAAAAAAAAAGTTTCTTGGATTTTCAAAGTATCCCCCAATACGAAATATTACTTCATATTGACCTACCTGTTATGACATAATAATATTTAATAAAATATTGAAATCAATGCTTGCATAAAAGCACTTTTAATAATAAAATAAAAGTATATATTAAAAGGATAAATATGCTCATTTATATAAAACCTAACATAGCAAATACCTGCAACATAAGATTTAAAATTACCCACAGTATATAAAAGATCGGAATAAATATACGACCAAGTATATAAATAGAAAGCACAAAGTAAATTTTAATATACAAATTACGAGAGAAAATGTAAATAAATTACCATGACTGGGAAAACACACACACATATGTGTATATAAAGTCATGATAAAATCATTCACGACTGAAATTAACTAACCCCAAGGTATACATATAGCAAGAAACAAATATATTATCACAATTATATTTGAATTAGTGATAGACTACACCTTGTCTTAGTTCTTGTTGTATGTCTTTTTTTTTAGAAAACAATTTGCATATTGTCATTTTGTGCCATAATAACATTCATGTATTCAATGGCATGTTATAGAAATAGAGAATATTCCAAAACATTGTTGTTCCCAATTCTGTCAGAAAATCTTAATTTGTACATTTATAAGTTTCTTTTCTGTGTGTTCATCTGCTAAAGCGTTTGAAAATTATAAAAAAAGTAATCCTACTCAACACTATCAAAATGTCTATTATACAACTTAGCTGTTTATCTACGATATTAAGTAAAAATAATACTTGCGATTTTAGGCATTGTGAATGATATTAAATTTTCTTAAAAAATGTGTGCTGTAACTTTTACTGGTATTTTACTCGTAGGTACTATGCTTTTGAAGTCACAAGAAAAAAAAATGTGTAAAATACCTGTAATTGTGATCTTCTGAGATGAAAGCGCGAATTTGCAATCGTTTTATATACCAGAATCAGTCTGTATATCAGTCCTTATTGTTGATAAAATTCACAATAAAGTGCTACATTGTGACACTAGTTGCATAAAATTGTCATAGAATAATTACATCATTAAACTGTTTTCATTACTAAAATGTTGTCAACTGAATATCATCTTACAATAATATTAAAGAAAACAATTATGTATTACTGAAACTACCATATTTGCAGAATCAATAGAAAATTAATAAGTTAATATTAGATTTGATAACAGCAACCTGTTCTGAAATATATGCCATCACCAAAGTTTATACTGTAAATCAATTAATGAATATGTCATAAATCTTCTGACAAGATTTATCGATATTCAGCCTTTTCTTGCAGTAGATCCATCTTCTCTAACAATAATAAATAAACGGTGTAAATTATCTTCATTGATACAATGGCATAAGTATAATAAAAGAAGGCACTTGACTTCAGAGTTTATAAAAGTGACTTAATATTAATTTTATTTTCATGTTTAATTATAATTCTGGTATACAAAAATATCATATGACGTCATTTATAATTTTTTGCAATTATTACATTTATAATTACCAAAATGGCTTCTATCACTTATAAACATTATAAGCTGTTATAATATATATTATGTATATATACATATATACACTATATATAAATACTATCGTTTTTCATCCCTTGCATTAGTTATAACTGGATAAAAAACTAATTAATGACATATCTTGCTCAATTTATATGCGTGAATAATAGCTGATTTTTTAAATACATGGAGTTGTGAAAAAAGCTTTAAAAATTAATATATTTATAATGAAACATTCTATTGTTTTCTTTCTACTTATAAACAATTACAATTTAACCAACTTTTGAATTGGGTTGGATAATATTGTTAGGGACAGAGAAAGATATTTCGATACTTTAGCCTTGCTCAATACCTGCCATTTGTCCCTACATATTCAGTTGAACATCTCAGGGAGGAAAGGATGGGGTGAGGGAAACACCGAACTGCCAGAATCCACGGGCGGCGAGTCAAGATCTTATGCGTTAGAGGTTCCTAATGTTGTTTCCAGCCCCGACGCCGGCGGAGTCTCCCCCCTTTAAAGAGTTAAAGTCTCTCAGAGGGACGGTTTCTAAACCAAACGCCTGTGCAGAAATCTCTCCAAAACGCAAGCCACTGTCACACCGCACTAGCTAATCTCGCCTTGGCACTTTCGACTGTAACAGAATCGACGGAATGAAATATGAAATAGGATAGAGGAACGTTTGTGGAAAGGATTAATAAATTCCAGCGTTTGAGAATGGCTGACTCCAAGGGATTTGAACCTGGAATCTCCTGAATGCAAGTTCCAAGCATTACCGTCAGAGCCAGCCAGTTCGAGCAACTTTTCGATGTGCATTTTTGCTATGGGTAACATTTAATTGTTTTGCCTTTGGTTTTAATAACATAAAATACAATCTTCAAATTGATTGACTTTACTTCAACTTTGCTGCTATTCATTCTCTGAGACATTTTGCAATTATTATATTGTTTTATGGGTCGCTTCTTAAAAGAAATGTGCAGTGTGCCCCACTTATGAAATTTCCCTTCAATAAAGATATATGAGCAGTCAGCCGACACAGAAACAGAACTTATTAGTATTATCATTATCTTTGCTCAGAGACTATAACTTCATGCCCACGAATAACACAATTTGTATACAATTCACTGAAGCAAGTTCTAACAGAACACTTTCCCTCATTAGTGCTGGATGGAAATTACTTGCGTCGATTATCAACGTGGAGACCTAATGTAAATGTGACCAGTATTAAACTTTCTATTCACACCACACACAATAAGATCCCAATAATTAAAGAGGCGGTCTGCTTTTCTGCATCAGCTATTTACTATAATGACGATATTAACCAGAGAAAGATATCTTTTGTTTCCTTATTCTTTTATAGACATTCCTTACCACCTCTTTGACTAAGCATATATTTAGTAGTAAGGAATGTATGTATATAAAATGCAGATTTCGGAGAAAGTGCTTAAGATATTCAGGAAGACAATTGAGTCTTTCCTCAGCCGTATCGCTTTCAAAGAAAGTTACTGAGATATATGCAGATTCTATGACATAAATTCTGGATCTCATAATAAACTCTACATGACAGGGAATGAATCTGACAGATGAAACTGTAAAAAATTGTGAAAAATGTAGTTTAATCCAAGCTCGTTTAGAATAATGTATTAAAACTTTAACAGTGGTAAGGCAAACGCACTGTTACTTTAAAAGGTGTGACTCTGTTATAGAAAGAGAGTCATTCTAAATCAGTTTCCTTGGAAATTTAGCTGGTTAGGGCAAATGCTTATTTACAACTCATCGTGGATAGATACAGGAGATAAAAAGAACTTAGAAAATATTACTCTTCCACAACAAAAGCAGATATTCTGTTTATTCAGAAAAATAAAATTTCATACCAACTTATGAAATTTATGGAAATTTGTTTTCATATGAAACCTCTCACAGGTATTCAAGTGATTAAGTCATTGCAAAATTAATATCACAGCAACAAGTATAACGCCGGGAATTATAACATTATCAATAATTTTAAACAGTTACATTTACTATTTTTATGAAAGAATATGTTGAAACTGGCCACATCGCCACCAGTGCCCGAGGTCGTTAAGGCCCGGACTCGTGAGCGGCACGTCTGGAGTTCGAATCCTGCCAGGACCGTCCCCCCTGACTGAGGGTTTTTCCATGTTTTTTCCCAGTCCACATAAATGCCGGGAGGTACCCTAAATTAGGCCGGAAACGTTTCCTTCCTTAAAAATAAATCCTTTCCCAATAAATCATATCATCTCATGTATGATCAATGTTCACTGCCCGTGATGCCCCAGTAGTAAAAACGGACGTTAAATACCATTAAAAAAAATTTACCATTGTCGTTGTCCATACATTTTGGCACCTCTTCATAAAACTATCCATCACTCGCTATACGTTCACGTTGAGTAATGCTGGCTATTTTCTGGCGGGTATTTTATTTCAATTCTTCCGGGATATGTGGGTTTGTCTCTTATACACAATATTTAAATTTCGCTGAAAGATAAAGTTGGGGAACCCAGATGACCATAAATTCTTGCTAATACTTTCTCATTCTGAAACACACTTTTAATTTCTCCAATGGAAATATTCATTGTATGAACTGTGTCAGAGTCTTGTTGTAAAAATCCTAAATCAAGCTACCTGTCGGTAAATTATTTAAAAAAAGAGAGAGGATATATATTCACCTATGCCACATTTTTTTTTTTTTAACTTTAAACAATTTAGTTGCTCTTTGCACAGAGTCATGTCGGCTTTTTGTGAAATTTGTCTAAATGATTTTTTTGGGGAGGATTCTTCAAACGATGGCCGATACTATTGTTTAATGTCTCTTCTGTGAGAACCTTACGCTGTCTGTTAGGTTTCTTAAACAGACACTGAGGCCTGAATTTTTTTTTTTTTTTTTTTTTTTTTTACTCATATAAAGGTTTGTTGTATGATCTGGAACTTTTATACCCGGGAATCTTTCTTCAAACCGACTTTTAACTTGTGTTAGCCCATATAAATCACAAAAAAGTGGCGCAATAGAAAACATAGACTGAGCCATAATTCGCTTAGCTACTAAATACAAATATCATTGTAATCGAATTGAACTCAACCACTGACAGCCAGAAGCAAGCGTAGCCTTGTTCCAATCAATGGCAGAAAGGACGTGCACATGCTCAGTGGAAAAACACTGCAAGTTAATTCTCAGTTCATTGAATTGTTTCATAGAAATTCTAGGATATGAGATCATATGAATTGTAAGCTATTTTCGCCATAATGGGCTAGAGTTAATAATAGTAACTCTGCTGTCAAAGATTTAAAAACATACTTGAATGATGTAGCTTACGTCACATTGCATAAACCACACGTATTCTCTTGGAATCGTTTTTGAGTGAATGGAACAAAAAGTCTGTCAAGACTTAGCGATTAAATTCCACTAATATTCCAACATTTATTCAATTCACTTATGGTTAGTTCCAATCTCGCTATCAAAATGATGATCGCATTCTGTTTTGACCCTCGCTTCTCCCTCTATGTGCTGCAGAACACTCTTCGGTTCTTATACGGGATGCTGTTGTTTTTCTAATTTTCTTCTTCATGGTCATTCTTTCTTAAAGGCTGTATGACAATGCATTGTAATCTGGAAACTACCAAGTATACAAACTAAACTGCTTATGTTCTCTATGTATGAGTTTGAGAGCCGGACCCCTGCATAGGTGAAAAAAACGATTTAAGTTGATTTTTTTAAGTCAATTTCCACTAGTTTACTTCCATTGTTAAAGCAGATATTTAACATACATCAAATTGAGGGACCGGTGCAGCTTTGAATATTCCAGACATGCTTGTTCATGCATTAGTCTCTTGAGCAGTGTTGCCTCTACTGCTATAATTGCAGCCGTTGAGGGCTTTGCTCTTGTGTCTGCAAGCATGGGTCACCAACTTCAGTATGTCCATTTGTCTGGCTCTTAAGCTTTGAGCTGCTTAGCTGGTCTATATATTACAATATTTAGGCTGCTATGAGAATCGAAACATTTACATGAATTTTGGAGAAGTTTGTTATATAAATTTTAAAGATGCAATTAATATTGAAGATGTAGAATTTAAAATTATGAACAAGTTTTAAAAAATACGTAATTCAAAATATACGTAGATTGAATAATGGCAACTAAAATTGAAGAAATAAAGTTTGTTGCAAGAAAAGTAATAGGAATACTAACTTATTTACATAACTGGTACATTGATGTAAAGTATGTTATCAATACATCGCAACTCTGTTAAATAAGGAAACAGTACACTAATAAATAAGCTGTTAGCAACTGAAGTAAACTGTTGAAGAAAGAAGCAAGAAAGTGAAAACTGTACAAAGTCAGGAATACAAAGAAATCCTCGAATTACACAGGAAAAAAGACATACTCGCTAGATCAAAGAACTACAAAATCTTGGACGGTAAACAAAGGAAAAAAAGAAGAAAGACAAAAATTAGGAAGCAGTGGGTAGATTCTGTAAATAGAAGTAGTGTGATGCAGACCTTTGTATAATCAAAGTTGCATTTGTTTGAAATGAAAACCATTGCATTGTAAATAACCTTAGATGAGATAAATAATTTCCGGAACAATTTAACTGCCGTAATATGTAATTAAATTAACTTTTAAAAATTTTTATATTCATTAGAAAATTAGCTATATTGATCATGTATATTAGGCAGAAACATACAGCTAGAAGCAACATTATAGCAAAAATGTTTACGGGTTTTTCTGAATTTTGAAAGCACGCTATATAAAAACATGGAAATGGAAAAAGCAGCGCCCAAGAAAAAAGTGCCCGCTATATAAAAACTGAAAAAATACGGAACCTATGAAAATAGGAGAAAAGGCGCCCAGATAGTATCCTATTTAACTAATCTAATCTAACCTAATGGAATAAAGATAAAGTTGTGTGTAATCAAAATTTGCAAAACAAGCATTTTTCTAGCTTATTACATTCTTTACACTGCAATGAAATTTAAATAAAAAGAAATTTATTAATAGGGGACGAAATGGTGAAAATGGACGATTTTCATTTAGGCAGATTCCAGGCAAGGCTCTTTTTCCACCTCACACTACTGAGTGGATTTAAACGGGAGGGAGTTTTATCTGCTAGGAACGTACGCTAAGCTACGCACATTTTAATTTTGTTACATGTTCGAAAAGAACACGTTAAAGTCAGTTAAATTTACGATTTTTCAAAATTAATACATATCATGCCATAATTTTTTATATAAAGTAAAAGAGAGTATCATTAACAGTTAAAACATGAAATAAATACACTTGGTTGTTTAAAATAATTCCCGTTTACGACGTAACAATAAACGAGCGTATTAGCTCAGGCTGTAACAATTGAGACTCCCATTTGAGAGATTTTGAGTTCGAGTTTCTTGATACTGGCTTATTATTGAATATTTTTTTCCCCTGGTTTTCCCTGGACGATTAGGTGAATGCTGGATATTTCTTTTCGACGACTTTTCCGCTCTTCCAATTCACATAATTTAATCCATCGGTTCCGTTACAGATACAAAAGTTCCAGGGTGAGGTGGGCTTGTGCGGTGTGACCGTGGCTTGCACTTTGGAAAGGTTTCTGCCTCGGCGTCTGGTATGAAAGCGGCTCTTCTGAGATATTCAATCCCTTGGAGGAGGCCTCCACCGGCGTAGGGGAGTTCTATTCGGAAAGAATGTAACGATCCCTCATGAATCCTGGCCGTCCAGTCATCCCTTTCTCACGGAGGTGCCACCATTGAGGGCTTAGACACACATGGCCAGGCGTTTACCGAACTTGAAGTACGGAAGTCTTCTCCAGACACTAACAATGAAATGCAATGTGAGGCCTAGCACAATCCTTTTGTACAATATTTACTGAT
This sequence comes from Metallyticus violacea, assembly GCA_030762175.1. Classification (NCBI taxonomy): domain Eukaryota; kingdom Metazoa; phylum Arthropoda; class Insecta; order Mantodea; family Metallyticidae; genus Metallyticus; species Metallyticus violacea. The sequence goes on along the minus strand of CM060843.1, from coordinate 17,690,977 downwards.
ATTCCATTACCAACACGGGTGGCCAAGGTGAAGGCATGGACTCGTAAGTAGGAGGTCTTGGATTCGATTACAGCTAGGACCGTCCTCCCTGACTTAGCTTTTGCCAGGTTTTCCTCAGTCCTGATAAATGGCAAATACCGGGGGGGGGGGGGGAGGGTTCATTAAATTTATGCCTGTAATACTTTCTTACTTTAAAAAAACTAAAACAGGCGCTGAACGTTAAAATATATATATATATAAAAGCACCTGCTATCGACACGAGCATGAAGTCAGTTAAGCTCACGGATTCGCAGCCTAGCTACAATTCGATTTCCGCTAGTTTCATCCTCCATATAAAGTTCTTTTACAAATTTATTTCACTCCTAAATTTAGGACTGGAACGCTTCTTCCCGCCGCAAAAAATGGTATCTTAATTGCAAATATTATCATTGTTTACAGCTTATGATGTCGTAGTGATTAAAATGGGCTTTAAACCTTCTTTAAAAAAAGTTGTGTTCTGCTGTCATCAGAATTTCTACTCTCATTTTTCCTTAAAATGTTCTTTTGTATTAGTATTTCTCTTAACAACTTTCTTCATAATATAAAATAAACTAATTAAGAAATTATTATTATCTGTAAAACAACTGAAGTACTACACAGCGACTACTAAGACAATAATATTCCTTTTAGGTAATATGAAAATAATGATGAAAACTTCACTTACTTTTTAAAAAAGTACTTTTTCCTTTTACTTAAAATATATATTGGCTTTATGCTATTGCTGTCTTCCACCTCAAAAGGCTACTGTGGGAAAGTCCTCAATTACTTCCTCGATTATTGTTTTACGTTTTGACATCGTCTGTTTATGTTATAGTAGGCCGTGATAACCTGTAGTTAAATACGATTGCTATATTTTCGTTATCAGTGTAAATTTTGTTGATTTGTTTCATTTACGGACGCTGTTTAACATCTCAGCTCATCAGCGTCCCATTCAATTCACGGCATGAAACGGCCGGTAAATTTTGCTCAGAGGCCTCTTTTATCAGGCTTGAGTTCTTTGTCGTGCCGTAGATGTACGACACGGGACCCACGGATTTACTTTCCTTCCGAAAGAGGCCATACTTAGGATTTTTAAGCCCAAAAAATCCATCGATCCTTGCCTGATTTAAACCCGCAATCTTGGGTTTAGACGGTTAACACTGGTTAACACTACACCACCAGGACCGAAGATTTGTGTAAAGGAAAATTAAAAATATCTGCAAGAAAAAACAATCCGAGTAAATTATCATTCATAATTATATTTTCAACAAACTCTGAACTTGTATTCATGTGAGGAGATTTCCTGTTATTTTGAACGTTTTGAAGTACTCGTTTATTTAAATTATAGGAACAAAGTTAACGCAATGATGGAAATGGAATATTTTGCTAATAAAGCCCACTTTCTCTTTTGCCCTGTTTTAATGACTTGAAAACAAACGCAATTAAAAGTTTCATAATCTTTAATAACGCGGTAACGAGGAAGCAACAAGGGAGATTAAAAAAAAATTGGGGAAGTGGGAAAAGGGTGTAGTGGTTTGAAGGGGATGTTCCATTCAAATCCAATGCGCTGGAGAAATTAAGTGCCGGTATTTATTCCATCAATGCACTGGCGTGCTAAGCACATATTATAACTAATTCACGTCCATTATACAACAGGGGGGTCTTGCGGCTCATGATCCCAGATAATAATTTTGGACGTCATGGCATTAATTGAGGGAAAGCAGCTTATGTGCTGGCTAAAAACAGTGTTGGAGCGTTTCGTTGTTAAAAATTAATGAATGGAAAGAGGGCAATATGTAGCATAATGAGATAATAGACTGTGCTCGTGTTGGGGGCATTTTTAAAAATATTATAAATATATCAAAGCTCATTAAAATACACGTAATTGTTCATAAATGATACGGGATTTTATTAGAAAATGCTTCGATACATAAAATTGCATTCTGAAACAAAAATGTTATATAATTACGAAAATCCTATACGTATACAATTAAACACCATATTCCATTAGTCATTTCTAATGGTTCATTTGCCTGATAGAAGTAATGCTATCATTAACAAATTAATTGTTGATAACATTTTGTAAGTTCATGTGTTATGTACATTTTTTTAAATAAAATATACTAAAGAGAGAACGAAAAAACTATCATTTTGATGAATATGATGAATTTTTGAGTGGTGTATAACGCCCGTTTTTACTACTGAGGCACCACCGGCGATGGACACTGATGATACATGAGATGAAATGATATAATGGGAAGGTTTTTTTTTTTTTTTTTTTTTTTTTTTTTAAGGAAGGAAGCGTTCCAGGTCTAAGTTTAGGGTACCTCCCGGGCATTTGCCAGTTATGAGGACTGAGGAAATCCTGGAAAAAACCTGTCAGGGAGGACGGTTCTGGCGGAATTCGAACCCAAGACCTCCCGCTCCCGAGTCTGTTCCTTAACGACCTCGGCCACTCGTGGCGGTGATGATGATGATGATGATGATGATGTGATGATCCATAAATTCAGTGGGACATTATCCAAAATACTTTCTGAGCATGACCCTACTCAAACAACAAGTATTAAACAAATCAAATATACGATGGCCGTTCAATAAAGAATGATCATAGTTTCTCGCGCTAAAATTTAAATTGATAATATTTTGTTAGCTTAATGCGTAAAGTATACGGGTACCAGTTTCATTGCTGTCATTTCCGGATACCGACTGTGATAGATGTATAAGTTGAGACACATTCACTTCCACCGACAGCAAAATGGAGATGACAGGCAACGAATAATACGATGCTTTGAAAGTTTGCTTTCATATCAACAAGTCTTCATTCTTCCCTATAGCACAGCTAAGACGGTTTAAATTTTTTAAAAGTTGAAATGTCTATAAATTTTAAAGGAACGTGGACCCGGCTCTAATGGATGAAAACATTAATGGTATTGCTGTAATTGTAAAAGAGAGCACACGAATAACTTTATGAACATTTTCAGAAATTCTGAACATTTCACTGGGAGCCATTCACACGTTGTTAACTGTGAAAAGTTTCACATGAGACACTTGTGCACATGATGGGTCCTTAGACCGCTGATTTCTGAACAAAAGGACACTCTCAAATGAGGTCTGCATGCAATGGAAGATAATGTTACAGGAAGATGCGGAGTTTCTTTCAGAGGTAATCACTGCTGATGAATTTTGGGTACATCATTTCGATCCAGAGAGCAAACAGCAAAGCTCTATGTAAAAATATGCAGAAAAAATGGCGATTGCTTCTGCTAGGAAAGAGTTGGTCATCTCATTATTCGAAATTCAAGGAATGGTTTACCAGCATATCGTATCTGCACACACAACTGTAACTGAGCAATATAAGAGAGATGTTCTGAAACATCTGCAAGGCCATAAGACACGTAAAAAGTCACTTTTCGGTACAGGCTGGATGCTGCACGATAATAATGAACGGGCACATATCACAAATGTTGTTGCTGAATAACTGATAATGGATTGTGTTCCTCACCTTCCATACAGTACAGGTTTGAAACGTGTGACTTTTTCTTTTTCCCCAAATTTAAGAAACACCTTCGTGAGCGGCATTTTTCATCATCAGAAATAGTGGTGAAAGCTGGGGAGGCGATTCTAAAGTATTGTCAAAAATGATTTTCAGTTATCTATAAAGACTGGTGGAAGCACTGGGTGCGTTACCTTAAACTTTCAGATATATCATAAAAAATACGAGGATGAGTGAAGGTATGTTATATAAAATATAGTATGATAATTCTTTTTTGAACAGCCCTACTAGAATTGAATTTGTTCCCCATTCATATTTAATTAGTAGAATAATGCCTTACTTATCAGAAACGTTAAAAATTGTAATTGTTTTGTTCAAATAATGCTTCCTTTTGTTTCTTCTATCACTTTTTCATAATAATATAACTATTAATTGCATTCCAAGTACATATGTACAGAGTGTTCTGAACATAGAACATTTCAAATTTCGGGTGTAAATTACTCAACATTATATACATTGTGTTGTATAATCAATTACATATACTGTCTAAGTAAATTTATTCGAACTTTACCGCTAGTCAGTTTGAAAGAATGACGTAATTCCTGGGCAGGGTATTTTGCCTTGAAGTGTATTGACTTCCAGAGTACACAACTACTGTGCAACGTAGAGGGTAGCTAAAGAACTAACATGACCGGATTTTGTAAACAAAATGACTTAGAACTATGACGAAGCAATAGTCATTCTGTTTCTCTCTCTCTCTTTCCTTCTCAAAGTCGCACTTCAGACCTCCACGGCAACTTCTTAGAACTAGATCAACTAATTATATTGATAGAAACTTGCTCCCTAATATCAGGTTATTCATTTTAAATTATTCGCGATTTATCCCCCAATATATGTTATACAAAACCATTTGTCATTTTTAATGGGAAAAATGCATCATGAAAATGCCACGTTCATAGGATAATTCCAGTTATATCTATTAAAAATATTTATCACCAGTAGATCTTCTTCAAAGCATATGAAATATATTTTGCCAAACATGCCGATATCTTTTATATAAATAAAATCATAATTCACTTAAAATTTCTTCCACATAGTAATAGGGCGTTATGGGTGTTCTATCAGTCTGTAAGAGTTTGTTCATCACAGGATAAAAATAATGATTTGAAATTGTTTGGGAGAGTGTTAAATAATACGCATTCATAATGGACTCTCTTTTGATAGCAAGATAAATAAGTAGTTTGTCTATTATTGATATTATGTATTGGTATATTATTAAAAATATTGCGGAATTTAACTAAAAATGTTAATAGAAATGATATATTTACAAGCTGATATCAATATATTCACTTATTTTCTTTTTTGGAGTTAGGTACTTTCGTGAAATTCTGTTGTTAGTATCACAAATTATTTGAACTGCCCTCTTTGATAGTGTAAAAACTCGCTTGTCTTGAACAGAATATTAATCTATATTTTATAATTGCACATATATAATGGTAATATTTTTCTATTTGAAATGAAATGGTGATCTGAGAGCATAGATAGTTGATCTTAGTTTTGAAATATTTAAATTTAGTATTTATTAACTTGGAGACCTAAAAATTTGTCTTCTGTGTGTAGTTCATTGATTATTATAATTTATCTCTCGAGTTATAATCTTTGGTTTATTAATATTTTATGATGTGTTAGCTTTAAATCAGCCATACACGTATTTTATTAGGATGGATTTGTTGGGATTAAACTGCACTCCAGTAGCAGTTATATCGCAGATCATTAATGTACTAAAAAGATCAACGGAGCCATGATTGATCTTTGTGGATTCCGTGTTCCTCCAAGATGAAATGGAAATTTTTATAGGATGAACTTATTTTCACTCTTTAAGATTCTAATTTTGTTTCATAGAATCTTAATTTTTATATTAGAATGTCATGATTAACACCGCTAAAAGCTGTGGCTACAATTCAAAATACTCCACTATTCCCTTAATAGTCTCCCAGTTTTTTTCTTTCCTCCATTTAATAACTAAATGTTACTTTTGGAAGTTTCTTGTTCTCTGCCTCCAAATTGATTTATTGAAGTAAAACTATTGTTTAATATATTATGTTATAGAAAAAAAAATCTAATTCATTTCACATATATTCATTTTGTATTTTTCTTTTCTTCTATAGCCCCGACTTTATATTTTCGGGTAGTCAGACATATCTTAGATATCTTAGATATCCTAAATGCCATTGGAAACGTGGTGGTTTTAAAGGCACTAGTACAAAATAAATTACACACATATACCGGGTGTCTCACCTAACTCTGCGACGTCAAATATTTTCGAAATGAAGTAAGATGTGAAAAATGTAGTTGAGCAGTAATGAACACGTGTCAGAGGTTCATGTAATGGGAGGGTAGACACAATTCGGAAAATTAAAATAATATGTTTTCAACTCAAAGTTACATATTTTTTAAATGGAACATGCATATTTTTTCTAGCGATCTTAAAACTAGAAGTTAAATTAGAGATAACAGAATTAGTTATACTGTTCTAGCCGCATATTTTCTGAAATGGAAAAAAGTTTAAAGAGTGGATATGGACACATGTCATGCAAGGAGTTTTTTTTTTAGATAGTGCTTAACACCCGTCTTTACTACTCAGGCATCACAGGCGATGAACACTGATGATACATGAGATGAAATTATATATTGGGAAAGGGTTTTTAAGGAAGAAAACATTTCTGGCCTAAGTTTAGAGTACCTTCCCGACATTTGCCATTTATGAGGACTGAGGAAAACCTTGAAAAAAAAAACCTCAATCAAGGAGTACGGTCCTAGCGGGGTTCGAACCCCAAATTTCCCGCTCACGAGCCCGCGCCTTAATGACCTCGGCCACCCTTGGCGGTATGCAAAGAGTGTAATACTGTACACAGAGCATGGGCTGCTTGCAAAGTGTCATGCAATAAACAAATCATTATTAGTCTGCTTTGTATTAGTATATCCTGTTCTGGTCGGCTGTACTGCTATCAGTATCAAACAGAGAAATAGTACGAATTGTAAAGCATTTTACGTTTTCTGTTCTCAGTTAATATGACTTTCCTTGTTGATATTTGGGAGCAGTTGCAAGGTAATAATGCATTTAAAAAAATTTTTTTGACGATAAAGCTTCATTCACAAATCATGGTAATATGAATTTGAGAAGCATGTACTACTGGCCTTTGCCTCGCTATGTCACTCAATGACAGTGGAGTGTCAATGTTTGGGACGGTATCATTGGCAACCGCGTTGTAGGTACCCTCTTTTTTATCAGGGAACATTAAACGGACAGCGTGGCGCATCGTTTCTGCAAGACATTTCTCAAGGAGGATGTGAGATTGGCAACGCATCTATCAATGTGGTTCCAGCATGAACACTACGCCCATGTTCCCAGAGAAGTTGTGGGTGCAAAGTTTACGAATCGTTGGTGTCCCGATTAAATGCCATTAGACTACTTTCTCTAGGGCAGTAGAGTGTATCATGAATTCCCAACGACACTAGAGAATATGAAACATCCCCGGCGTGTGAGGCAATATCTACAGAAACACCACAATCTGTGCAACGCTCGCTTGTTCACCGTCTCCATAAGTGTATTGATGTAAAAGGTAGTCACTTTGAACATCTGCTGAGGTGACAAACTTTCTTCAGATAAAACGTTACTGATTATTTGTGAATGGGTTTTTCTGTGCTGGATATAATTTACAAACATGAAGTTTCTTGGACCTATAGACAACTAGTAATTTGGTTCAGGAAAGTAAAAACAATTTTGTTATCACTAAATGAACCTTTATTTTACAGTTCGCTAGAAAAAAAAAAAAACTCACATCTTCCTATAAAAATGTGTAACTTTGAACTGAATTCGATGTTTTTATAATTTTTAGATTGTGTATAGCCTCCCAATGTGTGAGCCCCTAACATGTGTTCCTGCGCAACTAGATTTTTCACCTCTTGTTTCATTACGAAAATATTTGATCTAGCATAATTATGTGAGACACCCGGATTAACAGCTTTTTAATTTTATATATAATCTTTTAGGAACGTGCATGTAAGCTGCCACAGGTCCGTTGCGACAAGTTTCTGAAAAGATAGGGTGTAGTTCAGACTGTTGAATCAAGGCGACTCGCGCATTTACCATTGAAAGTGAAAGTAAACCCAGACGGCAGTGTGGGCGTGGACGTATTGGCAAGCGATAGAGCACAGCTATCGAGGGAGAGAGGTGGAATTTAAAGGAATGACCTTTGTTGCACTCATTTTAGAATATGTGACCACTATAGGTGAAAGAAAAAACCAAGTGCCGTACTATACCTACGACTAAGATGTTATCTCTTACATCAGCATCAAGCATGCCTAGCTTTCCAAGTACGGTGTATTTATTTTAGATACCTTAAGAATAAAGCAAATGTTAATTAAATAAGTAAACTGCTTTGCGCTTTTCTTCATTTTAAGAATAATTTTACTGCGTTGATAGCAAAGCACTTTCTATTAAATTACGGATAAAATGTCACAAAAAAGTATTGCAAGCTCTACAGGCGACAAATAGAAATGAGGGATTTCGCATCAAGTACTACCATGAACTAATGTTAGGAGAGAGTATGATAGGGATCGGGAACGATAAGACTGTTATCAATTTGTATAGCGGGTCAGGGAAATAGCAAGAACGTTTAGAGGAAAGTGAAGAACGGTTGAGGGATATCGATATGCAGCAGAAAATTAGCAATGCAGAGACAATAGCACATCAACGAGGGTAGGTCCATAAGTTTCGGGCCTCGCCGATAAGAACTATCTGGTGTCATACCTTATCCGTTAAGTAAATAATTGTAGTTGTAACTTCCACTCCGGTGTGTTCAGTTGTACAGATATAGTTGCATAAAGAAGTTGCTATGTATAGAAGATTGTGACATGTTCAAAATGGAGTATCAATCTGTTATTAAGTTCCTCACAAAAGAAGAACTTATTCCAAATGAAATTAAACAGCAATTGGACGGTATATATGGGAAAGCATCCCCCTCATATTCCGTAAAAGAATAGGCCAAAATTTTTTGAATGGGTCGAGAAAGCATTGAAGACGAAGAACGAAAACATCGCTCTTAAGGAGAAATTATGGAAGACCGGCAGCTCAAAGTTACAGAAATAGAAGCAAGGCTCGGCCTTTCTAAAACAACAATCCTTCGAATTATTCATTAACATTTAAACGCAAATAAGGTTAGTGCAAGATGAGTACCTAGACTTCTATCCTCAGTCCAAAAGCAGCAACGAGTCATCTGTTGTCAGGCATTTTTGGAGTTCTCTTGTGGCAACGAGAGAGAAATTCTGCAAACCATTCTCACAGGAGCTGAAACTATGGTCCTCTACTATGATGTCTTGTCCAAAAGAAAAGCAATGGAGTGGCGTTAACCTGGTGAGGCACCGCCTGTAAAGGCCAAGGTCACTCAGCCAACCAAGAAGATCATGGCCACTATCTTTTGGGACTGTGAAGGAATACTCTTCATTAACTTCAAGGAGAGGAACACCACAGTAAATTGGGAGTCCTAAGCTGGCATACTGCACAGACTACGTGCTTCCATCAAAGAGAAAAGGCGAGGAAAGCTGAGTGGTGGTGTTCGCCTTCTTCGCGACAACGCGTCTGTGCACAGAGCTCTTGTTGCAAAGGAAGATGTGAAGAAATGTGGCTCAAGGATATCAACCATCCACCCTACAGCCCAGGTATAGTTCCCTGTGACTATTTGCGCTTCTCAAAACTCAAGAAAGGAAATTTAAGTGTGAAGAAGTGATGGATGCTGTTTATGTTCATTTTGTAGACAAAACCTTTGACTATTTGGGGGGGGGGGTTGAAATGTTAATTCAAAGATGTGAGTAGTGTACTGAAATAAAGGGTAACTACATTGAAAAGTGAAATATAGTTTTTGCCTTTATCATATCTAGAAAATGGTTAGGCCAGAAACTTATGGACCTACCCTCGTAAGTAGGGGATGGAACAGTATATCACAACAGGGGCCTAACTCACTATTGGGATGCGCGTGGTCCGCCAGGGCCATTGTGAATGGTTTAGATCACCGACGGAAATGGTTAGAGAATTTTCCCTATCTTTGAGGAGGGAAAATCATAAATACACATTCTGACTGAATGCAAAGATACAGAAGAATAGACAGAAAAGTATTATGCATGACTCTTTACCGGAATTAACAGAGGGAGATGGTTGTGCTGGACTCTGCTGGTGGGCAAGGAAGAAGAGGAGAGAACAGGTAAATTCTAATGAAAGTGAGACAGCTGAGATTGTATTTGTTAGATTGGTAAATGACAGGAGGTAGTGCCTGTTTGAACTCTTCAGCTTTACTGATATGATATGTTCCCAGAGTTTGCAATAAGCTCTGCTATTGGGATCCCAGATCTTGATAAAAGTAAGTTCTGGGTTGAGCCGCAGCAGTTTTAATTGCAAGCTTGTTAATATGCTGACAATCGGTCATCTGGTGCTAATTTTTTCGTTTCAGCTTGGAGTGCCATCCCAATTTTAGCATGTAAATTATTATATTGCCGTTGGTAGGTGATAATAGTCTTCTATTCGAACAATAGACAGCCCGTTTTAGATGCTTAACAGCTTAACTGTTCATATATTTAATCTGCTCACCGAGCAATAAGCTATTAATGGTAGTTAAATTACTGTATCACAATAGGTAATATTATTATTATTTTTATAAAGTGTAACACAAAATTCGAACTCTTACTTAAGAGATACAGAAAGAATGTTTGTAAAATTAACTTTGCACAAGATTTCATCGTGAAAAAAATATCGCATTGCAAACTATAGCATTCAGTTTCACAGAAATGTCACATTTCTGGTTTATCAGTGCATCATATGGAAATCTCCATGAGTGCCGAGGTCGTTAAGGCCCGGACTCGTGAGAGGGAGGTCTGGGGTTCGAATCCCGCCAGGTCCGTCCTCCCTGACTGATGTTTTTTTTTCAGGTTTTCCTCGGTCCTCATAAATGGCAAATACCGGGGAGGTACCCTAAACTTAGGCCTGGAATGTTTCCTTCCTTTAAACAAAAATTCATTTCATTTCATTTCATGTATCACCAGAGTCACCGCCTGTGGTGCCTCAGAAGTAAAAACGGGCGTTAAACACTAATAAAAAAAAAGCATATGAAAAAATTTACAGAATTTTCTAAAGATGCAGGTTATCCTAAGCAATCGTGATGATAGCATCTTTTGCTTGCGACTATAAGCAGTAACAATGCCCTTACAAAGGAAAACAAAATTGCTTTAAAATAATATTGTATATTTTCAGAAATTTTCTTTTTCTGTTGCAGGAGTAAAAGCGCAATTCAAGTGTCCAGAGAAAACTGGGTACTTCCCAGATCCAATACAATGTGATCTTTACTACAAATGCCACAAAGGAGAGGCCGAAGAGCAACTCTGTCCAGATGGGCTGGTGTTCGATGACTCTAATCCAAGTCAAGCCCGATGTGATATTCCCGCAAATGTTGAATGTGCAGACCGAATAGAACTTCGTAAGTTATAATCCATCAGTTACTTACATTTGTCTTTTCATGAGATTTAACGCTATAAATTTCAAATATATACAATGTGATCAGTTCATTACGCAACCGCCGCAAAGAACTTGCACTCCCGGAAGTTGTGGCAGCAATAACCGATAGTGAAGATATCCGGGGGAACGTCAACCAATTCCGCACTAATATGTGTGTGAGTGTGTTTAGTTTAATTTAACTTCATAAACAAAATCAAATAACAAAATATAAGATTTTCCATATCATTTTTTTCCCACAGGTCATCAGCTCCCATTCAATTCAGGGTGTGAAACGGCCGACAAATTTTCTCAGAGTCTTCTTTTTCAGGCTTGAGGTTCTTTTTCGTGCCGTAAATGTACGACACGGAACCCACGGTTTTACTTCCTACCGTAGGAAGCCATACTTAGGATTTTTACGCCCGGAAAAATTCATCAGTCCTGGCCGGGATTGAACCCGCGATCCTGGGTTTAGGAAGCAAATTCAGTTACCACCACACCACGTGTGTGTGTGTGTGTGCGCGCGCGCGCGCTGAGCGTTTTTGTACCTATTTAAAGGTAGTGAAATTAGACATGGCTTATTTTATCTTTTATCATTCATACTTACAGGATACTAAATAAGGAGTAAATTTCAAGAGACAGAAAGTAAATCACGTACACAAAAGCGAAGAGTACGGATGACATTACTTTCGATTACAATGTTTCACTAACATTTTTAATTAGTCTATCTCCATTTTTCTTTCATTATCATAATCTTAATAATTTTATTCAATTACAAAGGTTATAGTAAAGATCGTGTTTTCCTATGAAAATCCGTCAGTGTTTAAAAGCGTTGTAGTTGCAGTAATGTGTAATGAGTTCAATACACAAATTTTTTAATTTACGATTTGTTAGTACGCCTGAAGTTCAGAAATGGTTTAAAGTAAATTTCCTTGAACGTAAGGATTACAAATCGTACCGCAATACATCGATTAGCAGTTTTTTTTGTAAGATGATAGGTTGAGAATAAAAATCCTAAACCAAGGAAAAGAGTAGATACTTGCTGAACCGATAATGGTTATCACTTTATATTGCAATTGTTCTAATACATCTATTTTTACCTTCTCATATAATAAGTCATGTTTTATGTGATTCAATGCAAAAGGCTACAAAATTAACCGAAACTAAAACACTTAAATTATAGTGAAAGCAAAATCCTGACACAGCACAAGTGTCATGTATGCATATCGATATTTGTACTGCAGCATATGCACATAAGAAAGCGTGAATGACTTTCCTTTCATTAATGTTTTTCTTGCAACCTATTGTTTCCCTTACAGAGGATCCACAACCAAGTGAAGGGTGTCCAAGGGCGAACGGCTTTTTCAGACATTCCGATCCTCAAGTGTGTGACAAGTTCTTCAACTGTGTCGACGGAGTAGCCAACACTATGCCCTGCCCCCCTGGACTCATCTACGACGACTCAAGGCAAACTTGCGCCTGGCCATCAGAAAGTCGTCGCACTGACTGCTTTGATGGCAAAAGAGGTAATCGATAACAGCAGTTTTTAATCACACAGCTGGTTCACTGAGGATGCCCTGATGACTTCCCCATCCAAGTAAAGTATGAAGTTACTCTCAGTATTTACCCAGCAGAACGGTGTTTCATATTTCAAAGTTTTTAATATTAATTTCAACTTTTGGTCACAGTCATAGACTTTCTTTGCTATAATGGAAGTAAATTGTGAGCTGTGGCTGAAAGTGATACAAATATTGGGAGTAAGTAAGCATTGAACGGCATCCTTTAAGCCCAATTACTTAAAAGTTACAGAAAATCCTTGGTAAAGAAGATCTGACAAGATTCGAGAGACCATAAGAACCAGGGCACGTATTTTGCAGCAATGTGATGCGAATTCAAATCAGACGTGAAGATGTCTTGCACTGACAGATTTAGCAATGTCGCGAACGCTTCTTCATGAATAATTAACTAATGTTTTCCAGTTGTTCTAACCTCTCGTTGTCTTTCAGTAATATTCTGTCTTTCTGAAAGCCTGAGTGTTTCTCAAAACACGACATTGCTTCGTTTCAGATTTACCAACTTTAACGCAGAACTTGCTGTGAGGTCTCTGCTCTAGTTTGCACTTCATAATTAAACCATAAATTTCCCCGTGCATGACATGATAACAAACTTCTGTAGCGCTGCTACCAATTTTTACAGAACTTCGGCACACGGCACAATGCCTAATGAAGGTCACAGCTCACAATCACTGCGCACGCCTCATTTCCTTTTCTATTTTACAGATCAAGTCCTTTTTTATTCCTCGTGCATTCTGTTCTGTTTTGTAGCATATACACCATGCTGTATAATCCTTTACTCTAAATACTACTGAGGCTGTCAAAAATGTATACACACTTTCACAGTAGATATCTATTTAATATATTTCAAAGTTGGACGGAAAAGCAGCAATAATGTGTATGATGTTCTGTAAACCTATGTGACTCACATATATTATGCTAGCGTTGCTACAACAAAATGGAGCCAAGATAATCTTTTGAACAGCGGAAAGCAATTTTGAAGTGGTATTGAAAAAACGAGTATGTTGTTGAAGTTCAAAGGCAATACAGATGTGTGTACAGAGCAGAACCGCCAACGCGAGTAACAATTGCACGCATTCGAGACAAATTTCAGACTCGTGGTGCTGTATGCGATGTTAACAAGGGCAGATCTGGGAGACCTCGCACAGCAACAGCCCCGCATCCTCAGCTATGGTTTTGGAACGTTTTAAGCACTCACCGCAGAAATCTACAAGGCAATGTGCTCACGAGACTGGGATTAGCAGAACCAGCGTACGTCGTATTATTAAAACAGCAAAGTTAAAAGTTAACGATGTTATATACCGTAGAAAACCAGCTACACTAGCAGCACTTCGGGAAGAAATTGAAACGGCATGTGCTGCAATCGCTGAGGACACTTTCATAAACGTTGCTCAATCAGTAGTTCAACGTACTCAGAAGTGTATAGACGCCGATGGTGGGCATTTTGAGCAACTGTTGTATCTGTAAAAGTCTAAGATGATTAGTGCTCATCATTTTCTGTTTGTGCGAATTCAGTTTTATTATGTTAACACAATTTTTTCGTTTCTTGAAGTGTGTAAACATTTTTGGCATTCTCTGTATAAGCGCAGGAATCTAGAAGACTTAAGGCAGGGAGATGGGAACTGCAGCTCTACTGCATTATACTTAGTACTAAAACATCGGTACGCTTACCTTTAGCAGTGTGTCCAACACTCTCAGTTTAGGAGCATGCTTGACTATACTTCTGTCTTTCCCTCTCCGTCTGTTTCCCCGTCCATCTCTTCATCACCTATAGTAGTAAATAGTTTTCTGTAATTAATTTTTTTAGTTTAATTTCTTTTTAATACACATTTCAGATTATAAAACAACCACAACAAAATGTGTAAGTTAATCCTATTTAAAATGTACCATAAGGTTGGTGTGGTTATGAAATGAAAGTTCTGTAAATGCGCTACATATACTGTTGAAATTTACTGAAAAATATGTAATGTTAAATTATAAAAAATATAATTAATTTCATTTTTTAAAAAATCTGTATTTTCAACACATAATTATTTTACAGAAACGTTAGAAGATGGATTCTCCTGTCCGAAAGAAGAAGTAATTGGACCAAACGGCCGTGTCTTGCCACATCCAACCTTCTCACACCCAGATGACTGCCAAAAGTTCTACATCTGCAGAAACGGCGTGATGCCGCAAAAGGGCAATTGCCCAACAGGAACTGTGTACAACGAAGCCACCTTCAAGTGTGACGAACCAGAAAACGTTCCTGGATGGTAAGGTTACCTTTGTCTTACCAGGATATACAATGTATTGTTACTTCCTGTGAGCTCATGATTAGGAATTGGGATTCTTAAGCACTGAACAACAAATTAGGTACACTCAAACACAAACAAAGCAAGCGATAAACCATTGCCCGGCAGGTAAATAAAAACTGTTGAGGGATAGGCGTAAGGGAAGAGGGGGGTTTTTTTAGTAGTGTTTGACGTTCGTTTTAACTACTGAGGCACCACACACGATGATACATGAGATGAAATAATAAATTGGGGAAGGATTTTTTAGGAAGGAAACGTTCCAGGCCTAAGTTTAGGGTACATCCCCGGCATTTGCCAGGTATGAGGACTGAGGAAAACCTGGAAAACACCTCAGCCAGGCGGGACGGTCCTGGCGGGAATCCAACCCCAGACCTCCCGCTGCTCACGAGTCTGCGCTTTAACGACCTCGGCCACCCGTGACGGTAGGGAAGAGGGTGGTTTGTAGCTCGTGACCTATTGTAGCCCTCCCATCAGTTGTCTACAGTCCAGCACCAACATAACTTCATTCCGCCTTATTTTGTTTTAAAGCTTAGAAATGTTTATGGAATACGTGCGGTGTCTTTTAGAAAGGATAAAGTTGCTGCTCGCTTCCTATCGTTACTCTGTACGAAGACATCCGAGCTCATGAAGAGTGAATGTAGTAGTCCAAGTACCCGGTAGAGGATGTGCACGCTGCTCTTAAATACATCGGTCTTGGATAGAATTGAACTGTAGGTTGGAGGAGGAGCCTTACTCAATGATTTCCGTTTGTACTTACGTCCCCATTGGGAGCTCTGTCGGAAAGAATGAGATAGGGCTAGGATTACGGACCTGAACAGAGTCCCTAACACTGTTTCCAAATAGAACACCCCGACGCCGGCGAAAATCCCCCCCAAAGAGTTTGATTCCTTCAAAAAGTCCATTCATATCAGACAGAAATCTTTTAAAGGGCAAGCTACCGTCACATCGCACCAGCTTACTTCACTTGGAAGTTTCCACTGTGCAAAAGAACCAACGAAGTGAAATAAGAAGAAATGGGAGAGAGGTTAATTCGTGGAAAGGAAAGATTCATCTCAGCATTCGCCTTATCAACCAGAGGAAGCCAGGAAAAATAATCTAAGGTCAAGATGACCGGCCCCAAGGGATTTGAACTCAGAACCTTCCGAATGTGAATTCAAACGTAACCACCTGAACCGGGGCGGTTCAGACGGTTAAACACTCGTCCGCCTTTTTTTTTTTTTTACTGAATTTGTTAGTTTAAATTATTCAGTTTAAAAAGCGTATCAATTGTATATACTTATATATGAACTAATTATTGCGATTAAACAAATTTTAAATGTAATTCATCTCAAGGAGCTAGATTACTCCGATTTCCAAAAACCGAGAAATAAAGGACCAAAATGGACTTAGAACTGCAAATGTAATAAATTGACATTTTGTACAACACTTTCATGTTAACTCTACTGCAACTCCATTTTGTAGAACTCTAATTAAACTGAACAGTGATGATGGAAACTGCTTGGTCGCAAAAAAATTCTGAAATATTAGAATGTACAACTGCTATGGCAACTTTTCATAAGTGCAGGAGGAAATCGTAAAAGAAATCTTGCAGCAAATTTCCTGAAAATAACTTCTAACATTTTACTTTAGTGAATGCTACTGAATGAGCTTAAGAATTGTTCATTTCTGTACATGTCAGTGATATTGTACATTTTGCGGATGATTTTTAACAATATTCCACAACTAAAATTAGTTTTATGTAAATTGCTACTGCAGAAAGGAAATATATCCACGAAATAGCAAAATTTAGCTATTTGCAAACGTGTTGTTTAATGCATGAAACACCTGTAGTTAATAGCCATTGTTGGACATTATATTAACATTTCTATTTATTGAAAACATTGAAAAAGCTCAGGGGTTATTTAATTTCTGTAATTAAGTCACTAGCAACCAGAAGAAAAGAAAGAAAGAAAGAAGGAAGGAAAGAAGTGAGAAAAAAGGAAGGAAGAAAGGGCGTGAGAAAGAAAGAAAGAAAGAACGAAAGAATAAAAGAAAGAAGGAAAGAAGTGACAAAGAAGGAAGGAAGGAAGGAAGGAAGGAAGGAAGTGAGAAAGAAGGAAGGACGTGAGATAGAAAGAAAGAAAGAAAGAAAGAAAGAAAGAAAGAAAGAAAGAAAGAAAGAAAGAAAGAAAGAAAGAAAGAAAGAAAGAGACCCAGCTTATATGGACTGCTTTCCTTCCATGCATTGCAGTCAAGATGTGAATTTTCTTGGACAACTGACATGAATATTTTTGGAATTCCTAACCTGGAATCTCCTGAAATGACTGAAATGAAATGTTCTTCGTGCAATAAGGCAATACGAAAGGCTTTAAGACGCATGTTCTTGGTTGAACTGATATATGAATATTCAAATTAAACACAATGTTGAAACAATTAACTTATAAGATATTTAATCATGCAATTGAATAGATTCAAGAAAACTGAACAGATTTCCTCCAGTTAAAAGGCTACTCTTTCTTCCTGTTCACTTGGCTTTTGGCGTCAGTAGAAGGGAGGAAAAAAATCACAAGATATCAAAATATGCACACAAAATTTCAATAGAATCCAAAGAAAAGAAATCATAGATGACCAACCTTCTAAAAGAAGTTTTGCCTCGGCATAGTTTTTATGACAAACGAGTATGTTTGGAAAATAAAAGTTATTTTTCACTTTCAAAACACCACGAATTATGTTCATCCACTGAAGGAAATGCGACACAACTATAAAAGAACTGGTGGGGACGTACAGATTGAGAAAACCAATATCAATCTTCCATCTTACGAATAATAGAATTAAATTACAGAGAGGAAGTCCACTAATGGAGGCATTAAGAAATATTCGCTTAATTATCTCGAGGGAGAATAGAATAACATCAAAACTTGGCCTATTACATGTACCAACCCAGATAGAGACTGAATAAGGCATGTTTACTTCAATCTATTGAAGCGATAATAAACGTGATTTTTCTGCATTATTGTTTTAATATTATCTAACATGACCCATTTTGTGCACAAAACTCCATAACTGATATGTTGTGTAATTTTGGCATTATTTTCATGGAAATCAACATATCCTCCCGTTATATGAGTCCATTCTGAAAATCTATAGAATTAATGCAATAATATTGAAAAATATGCTTTTGGTCGTTGCATCTTTTCGAAGTCTTCTCCACCACCCTCCATTTGCGTTGAATGTCGTGTTTCTTTAGTAATGATACAAACACACTCTTATTATGCAGCTTCTGCAGTTTCAGGCGATTCAACTGGATGCAATGCAATTTTTCTTCATTTTAGAAAATAGGGAAAATGGCACATACAGAAGATATTCAGTTGTTTCCTGTGCAACGCGGACGGAGACATTGTCATGGTGCTGCAATGTTCCACGCAGGTTTATCTTTGAACGCTTTGTCTCAGAGCATCGAGACCTTATGCATACTTTTTGTAAAGTACCATCTGGAACTTACTGTATTTTATCCTTCAAGCATGGCTAGCTGAGAAGGAGCAGAGCATCTTCTTGCCAGCTCTTCTCATCTCTTCACTTATTTTTTAGGGGGGGGGGGAGAATCCTATCCTGGATAAATACAGAGTGGCGGCTGTTGCTTATTTTCTGTCATATCCAGCTTTTGTGTTAAATATGTTTTGATCTTCCTCAAGTTTTGTAGTATTTTCTGGCGCTTTGAGGTGATCGGGTTCCAGCTCAGTCTTTCAAGGAATTCTCCCTGCTAAAATCAACTTTAGTTGCATCAAAATCAAGACACACTTATATTTTAATCCTCGTATGTGATCCAACAACACCATGTTCACAAATATGCAACACATTGTCAAGTGCCTTGCTCAAACTTGCCTAAACTTCAATCCAAAGGTAGTAACAGCTGTAGTATCTTCTGATTGCTCATTCTTGACCATTCTCAAAACTTTCTGAGTGGCCTTAGTGCGACAAAGCATTTTTCTTTTAGTGCCCATTCATGAGAGAGATATTAAGTTTTTCTTTTATATTCTTTTCGAGCATATGTTTTTATTTATTAGCTCTTTCCCCCTATTCCTGTTATCCTTTATGCTTTTCTCTTTAGCCATCGTTTCTTGGTGTTCAAAAAGTGTAACTATTTTTACATTTTGAAACTGTTTTAACAACAAAAACATTTTTGACATTCTTCTTTTCAGTCATACATAAGTTGTAATTCCCAATAAAAGTAGCCTAGCACTGCATCAAGTGGGAGTCATCTTTTGGATCAATGTGTCCTTCATATTTGTGAATATATTGTAATTATTGCTGTATTTTAATCGAATACAGACCTTTCATGTTTATTTTGTTCTACACTTCAGTTTCTCTCTAGCATTTTGTTTGTTTTAAATATTTTCAAGTGTTCTAGAGCATTTACCATGAGTGTTGATATTAATTTTTTTCTTCATATTCTCGAGATTTAGCCCTAAAATAGTTACAATCTTGCAGCATAATATTAATGTTCTATAGCATGCAAAAGGAACACTACGATTAAAAAATGAAAACAGCGGTTCGTCTATGAAATGTGTTTTTAAGTAGGAAGAAAACGTTTACTCATAAACTGAATGCACGATGACGGCCTTTAGAGCTAAATTAAACATTACTTCCATTAGCTAAGAAATATAACGAGACAAAGAAAAATTGATAAGAAACGGGAATGGAAGAAGAAAGAACGTCTAAGTAAATAATGAATTACAAGACAGCAGGAAGAGAGACCGGGGAGCTTAATTCGGAAGGAGAAGGGAAATTTTCATTACGTTTAATCAAAAATTTTCCCATGGTTATTAAATCTTTAATATTTCCTCATTACAGCTACGTTAGGGAATTTTCTCAGTGTGTAGCCCCATGCACCGGACTTTATAATACATTTCTACAACATTCAGTACTGTGCGGTATCAAACAGCGTGTTTTATTCGAATAATAAAAAAATAAAGCAGTCCATAATATAAAATATTCCATCTTAAGTCTGTCAAACTGTTTTTGTAAGGCATCTTTGACCTAGTTCCATAAAAATCGCACGGAACTGGGTGCGGAAATCTCTACGGAAATAAAAATGCATGTTCCCTGGAGTGGATATTTTTCCTGCGGAAGAAAACGTATTTCCATTCAGCGGATTTCAAGAGCTATCGGAGTGCCTCTCGGAATTATGGGGAAGCTGTAGGTTATTTCTGTAAGAATAGGATGGGCAGCTTTTGAGGTCTACATTCACATCAGATATGTTTTAACGAATATATATGCACACATACTCACACAAATATAATGGAAATAATTTAAACTTGAAATTTGTTTTGAATAGAAAAAGTTTTCATAGCAACTATATTTCCTTAGAGTATGGTAGAGGTAATACTACGAACAAGCAAAGCTACAGTAATTCTTTACTAGCTGTATACAGCAAACTCTTGTTACCATGTTATGGTTTCAAATGGTCATAGAAATCGTAAATATATCGAAGGGTTTGTAGATTTGTATGTATATGTGTGTCGTATATATGTACGTAAGGATATGGCCCCTTTGATTCTTATAAGGACGATATTAGCATTTACGGCCGTAAGGCTCATGTGAAAGTTGTATTTATTTGAGGTATCCTAAAACGTATAATAAAACGTCCATTACTACTACCACTACCACTACCACTACTACTATTTTATTTTCAGCATTATAGATCACATGTTTAAGGAAGTAAAACGATACATCAAAAAGTAAGAGAGCATCAACAACAATAATAATACAATTTGCTATTAAAAAGCAATATAAAAATTATACTGCAATAAATATTACCTCTGTGCAGCAAGGACATTAATTAATTTTAATGTAAATGCGTATATAACATTTTACATTGCTTACTCATTGATATATAATAATCTAAATTATTCATAAAAATTTGTCAATAGATATATTTTTGCTGTATATTGTTTTGAAGGATGTATACATAAAATGCCCATGTTTTAAACAGAATGCCTTTAGTTAATTACACGAGTGGCCCAACAACGCTTGGACTAGATATCAGCAACTTTGAATATTAAACAGTTGCGGACAATTGTAGTTGATAAGTCTCCATGGGAAAATAGGATACATTAGCATTCTTTTTTTTAAATTATGAATATTTAATACTTTTAAGTACAAGGAAATTAACGGCCAATGAATGCTCAAAACTCTAATAACCATAACAAAAAATTAATCAAAATTATTGTTATTTTCCACAACTTGGCGCACTGATCCTTTTTAAAATCTCAAATAACTTAAAACATTGAATTAGATGTAAAAGCAGGAAGATTAAAGAACTGGGAACTTAATTTTAATTATGCTATTAAAGTTGCATATACATATAAAATATTAATATTTAAACATTTTAATAGTTTATGAGAAACTCAATAGGTTGTTTCAAAGTTTAAAAAACTGAAATGTTCTACTTTCCTAACCTATCTAAATTTTCACACAAGAGAGTTAGAGAGATGAATGCTGTAAATGTTTCATAGCTATATTTTGAAATGTCTGTTTTTAGAATTTTATTTTTCTTACTTTTCGTTCACAATGTTCTATACTGTGTATTTTTAACTTAATTTTCTTCAGATTTTCAACATTTAATAAGAAATAACGAACAAAAACAGTCACATTATTTTAGAACAATATATCGCTCAATATATACGATAATTAGTTTGATAAGTTGTTTTAAAATGTACAAAAGGGTATTAAAAGCTTAAGAAAGGTTTTTGAGACAGTAAGGGGAGGGAAAAAATAATCTGTATGACATTTTGTTTTATAAAAAATGTATATGTAAATTTTTATTTGGTCAAAATTAAAAACTATGCATCGTAAAAAATATTTTGCACATTAATACATAAGTGAATAAAATATAGTTTTTAAAATATTACAGATAATAACCGGAATCGTAAAGATTATGTAGTTTCTATTTTAAATTCTAATTTACATTTTCCATTTTTTAAAAAGTGCTTTAACGCCATATTTTACGGTTGAGGCAACACAGGCTGATATCAGGGGAGGGAATTGGTGAAACATATTTACTGAATCCAACTGTGTATCATCCATAATGGAATTTCTTTATATTTTATTATTTTATTTTTATTTATTTACTTTATAGCTCATATTACATATATATTAATCGAACACACCCACTGTATGAACCCGCGTATTTGTGCCACTGTAATAAATACACTCCACTGTTACTATGCCGTACACACATCTTTTACAATTGAAAGAAACTTATTTTATAAACTTTTTATAAATTTTAATTTTCTTGCTTTACTAATTATGCATTATTTTCTATTATTTCTTTGCAGCTAGTAAATTTGTTCATTGTAATAATTTTTAAATGTAATAGCCTGTAAGTTATTCTTTTTTTTTTTTTAATTTGCAGTGAGAAATGGTACGAGGAAACAGGGAAGAGAAGTCGGAAATAGAAAAGTTGAAGACTGGTGATAGCGAGTGGGAAGATAATGTTCACAAAATAAACCTTCAAGACATTCACAGTTCTCTACAACACTAACTTATTTAATATGCTTAGTTTAATCTGCTCAAGGATATTTCAGTTCATAAAACATTCCACTAACATCCCATAGTAGGAAATTCTCAAGTACAAAGTTTAAACCTCTTTTCTCCTATTATATATCAACTACTTTTCAATTCCTAAAAAGATTGCAAAAAAGTCATCTTTTAAAGGTTATGAAAATTACGTTGTCTTTCACAGTAAATTTCCTAGTCCTTTGTGGTTTAACATAATTGCTCAGTTACACATGCAAAATGTCATTTTAATATCAGAGAAAGTCTATTACACAAATGTGTCGTCGTAGAACGGCGCATTTAATTACAAAACCAGTCATTTCTTCAGTTTTTATCTGCATGTTTCGCAAACAGCTCTTTTATGACTTGTAGTGAACGTCTTCGATGACAAGTGAAAATAAGTTCCACTCTTTATGTTCCTAAGAATAGAACAAACGCTCGCACTCAGATATTCACATCTTACTAAATTACTTTATAATTATATATAATTTGGTTATTATTTAATGGTGCTAACGATGTCCCAGTAACATCATTTCTGTAGTACCCCTCCGAGCGCATATCGTGGGATATAGCATGTACTTTGCTATCGGACAACATTTAAAAAACACTCAATGTGAAACAACTGAGAAATACTGTGCAAGTTGTGCTGAACAGGTTGTCCAACTTCTGTTGAATGCATAAAACTCATCCAATAAAATTCTATCGTTCATTTTTTTAAAAGTTTAATTCAATAGTAGTGTTTTTTAATAATTATATTTAGATTATAGATTATGTATAATTATCAGTTTAAAAAGGCTGCGGGCATATACCGTTTGCCAGCCAACATTCCAGATTCCGCGCTGTTGGCGACCCGACGCGCACAATGGCTTTTTATCGAGTCTTGGAGTTTGTGTACTCATTAGTAATTATTTTCTGTGCTAACTCATCCGTAAACATGAAATCACTTCTTTACACTGAATAACACTGCCTCCGTGTGCTAGTAGTAGCGTTTGCCACTACTAATCTGGAGGTCCTGGGCTAGAACCCCGATCAGGCCAAGCTGTCTGGATAAGCTTTTTTTTCCGGAGTTTTTCCTTGTTCTGAGAAGGTGAATGCCATATAATTTTAGGGCACGAAGGACTCCGAGCTCATTAATTCATTTCATTCATCCCTACGGACCTACACCTTTAGTATTCGATCCACAATCTACAGACATCGGGAGAAGATGAATACAGTCAAAGCCACAATGAATAGAAATTTAAAAAACAACAATGGTTGCTGTTTGTGTTGCCGTCACATACGGACTTGAGAAACCAGGTACAAAACTGTGTTCTCCTCTATGAGTCTGTATTTGAAGAGTTGCCTTCTCTTGTTTTGTGTGGCCGAATTTTCCTTAGTTTTTTTCCTCTTTGTGTGCTGACTTGCTGTGCTAACTTCAAATACTTTCGTGGCGAATGTTCCAATAAAGTACCGATATTTTCAAGCCTTTCCGCTATCAAAACGCGAAGTCTTGTTTTTTTTTTTTTTTCCAGTCCAATAGTAACCCTATAGTTTAGAATTTGTACATCTGTTTGGAAAGCGTTCCAAAATTCATGTTTTATAAAGTTACAAGTGAAAACTCTTTGTTCTGTAGTAAATTGCGCCGTGGCTCACACTTAAAACTGAACGCTTCTCCACTGCCCTGTATTTGGTTGGCTAGCCTTGCATGCCGAAATTATCGCTACCCGTGGGCGTATATGCTGAGTGTAACCGTGGAATTGCCTCGCGCAACAGCGAGACCCTTTAATCTGATGGCACCGCACTTTATAATGCTTTAATTCTAACAGCGTTCTTAAATGTAATAATTGTTTAGACTTTCTGAATTTAATTAATAGAGGGAAATCATTTCTTTTGTACCAACGACTGGTAAATTATTTTTCGTATTAATCACCATATTCAAACTCTGACGTATAAATCATCGCAGCAGAAATAAATGTCGGAAAAAGGTAAACATTCCTCAAAAACTAACTGAGGATATATCAAGCTTTTATTTAATGTTTTTAAAGAATCTTCAGATGAAGTAGGAAGTTATATATATTAAGTGTACGCTTTTCAGATTTTCCAGAAGTCATTTAAAATCAATCTATATACTTTTTCCACAGTGCTTAAAGGTCAAGTTTTTCAGAAATTTATTTTAATATGTAGTGACATTTTATGACCTTTGCAAACTCATTTTTTCCTTAAAGTAAGAGCAAGTTGTAATTCCTTTGTTATTCACTAAACATATAATAATTAATAATACACATTGTTTGATAATGTATTTCCTAAATTATTATATATACTATTTAAAATATTCATGCAAGAAAAAGTAACTTGTATTTTGTAAATTTGGTATATCTCTATTGCTAAAATGTTTAATGTTTGGAAAGCTATTTTAAAGTATTTCCCTGTATATTTAAATGATTCGTAAGAAAATATATATTTAAGGAATATTAATATTCTCTATAAGTAAGGACTAATAATAAAAGCATTGCAAACTAAAATATTAAATAGATTTTCCTGTTAGAGTTCATAAAATTGGAAACAAAACGCTTTTTATCAAATGAATTTCAGACAAAACGTAGATTTATAAAAATAAGTGCATTTAATTGTGTTTCCAATAATGCAGCTACCGATTTGAAGATATTTAAGCACAGTGATGAAATACATATGTCAAATGTAATAAACATCTATCGGAGTGTAATTTTCATATTAGTGATTTATGTGTCTAGTAAAGAAATGAAACTATTTTCATCGGTCCATGTACATGATCATTACTTCTTTTAATATATTGTTTATAGCCTGAATGTTTATTTTTAAGTGCAGGAATTAAGTTATCATGCTTCTGTCTCAAATGTTACAGTGCTTCATTTAAAAATAAGCAATTATAAAACAAATAGGTAATCTGTGCAATATACTATTTTATATTTATAAATTTTATTCTGATAAATGTAATATAAAAAAATAAACTGATTTTTATTTCTAAAACATTATTCCTCATTGCTTTAGTTGCTCATAATAATTACATCATCATCATCATCATCATCATGCTTTAAACTTATTGGCCCGCTCCTACCTTTGAGTTTTTTTTCCATTCATTGGTTTTCCCACGATTCTTCCTTCTTCAAAGGGTGCAGAATAAAGGACTTGGGCCATATATTTTATTTATTGCCGCTTTCCTGTTAGGCTTATACACGAAACCTCCTCCTTCCCAATGTTGAGGAGGAAATTAGACGCCTGCCACAATTTGCCATATCATGATAGTGCTCTTGACGTTCACTTGGCAACTACACTATCTCAATAGACCAAAGGTAAAATTCAAGGTGCCATGCCTGGCATGCGGATACCTTGAATAAAAAAGCGTCAAAACCACATACAGAAACACTTTCCTACATATAGAAGGTACAAAAGCATAAAACAAATCAGCTAACGGTACGGCCATGCTACACTCAAGGAGTCAAATCCCCCCACATCATCATGGAGAAGTATTTGGTATCTCTCTCCTGTCAGTCTGCACCTCCAACAATAGAAACAACTTACAACCTCTTTCCTTTCCTGCGGTTAAACCCAATACAGGGTAGGTATGTAGCAACCACACACAGGCTGGTTACTAATTCAGCATGCCATCAATTCTGGTCTGGTCTATAATTTCTTGAGTTGTGCGATTTTTACTTTTGCATGTCTTTCTTCTGACATTCGCATTACGTGCATTTTCCAATTATTTTTATATTTTGTTGTGTTAGTGATATTGGCAATTCTAATGCATTCTTAATTTCTTTCCCTCTTTTATAATCAAAGAATATAGCTCATAGGAAGCTCATTTCTGCTTTCTGCTGTTGTTTTGTCAATGTAATTACATGTAATAATAATGGTACTGTTGTTACTTTATAAAATTGTATCACTATTTCCTTGTTTATTTTATTTCTTAATGTACCCAAAAGCGTTTTAAACTTGATAAGTTTAATTTCGATATCTTGACATTTCTGCATAAACTGTTATTACCAAAACATATAAAATTATTCACTTGTTCTATTATTTTATTGTCGATTATAAGTTTTGCTTTTAATGAGTAGAAACTCTTGAAAGATGATACTTTAGTCTTCTTTGGCAAGATTTACATATTGCTTTATTCTTTTTTTTTTCTTTTGTTGCCTATTTTGTCCAATTCATAAAGAGCTTCATTAATAATATTTTCTATATTTCCTACTATTATCTGATTATCTGAAAATAACGTTGTAACAATTTACTCCACATATTTTAAAATGCTCGTCAACAAAATTTAGCAATTTATTGATAATCTTTTGTATATTAAATTAAATAGTGGAAGATATATGACATTCTTTCCTGTGTCGAGAATTTAAACTTGCAGATGACTCTCCTTCTTTAAATGTCTTTATGTTACATTATTTTATTCTCATAAAGACTTTGTATTGTGTTATAAGATATTTTTTTTTTGATTGATTTATTTATGGACGCTCTTTAACAGCTCCGGTCATCAGCGTCCCATTCAACTCAGGGATTGAAACGGCGGTCAAATTTTGCTCAGAGGCCTCTCTTTCAGGCTTGAGGTTCTTTTTCGTGCCGTAAATGTACAACACGGGACCCACGGCTTTACTTCCCTTCCGAAGGAAGCCATACATAAGATATCTTGAAATGTCATTATTTTATACTATACATAATTATTTAATGGAATTATTGAGTATAATTCAAAATGCCTTACATTTTCTTTATGTCTGGATTTATATTCTTTATAGTTAGCTGTGCCTTATAAAACATTTGGAAAATAAATTGTGCAACATGAGCATTTACATGCAATTCCCTTTGTAAATCCAAGTGAAGGTAATGTTTGCTATATCTGCGTGAACCAACATACAACTTTCGTTTTTAACAAATAGAACATAACCCCCCCAAAAAGTTGAAATTAAGACAAAAAATTGTAGGAAAACGCCATGCATGTGGCACTGATCCTGAAACTTGATTTATAAAAATGCCCTGTTTTATTGCATTTACAACGCCCATATGCAACGGAAAATACTAAGCATATACAGAATGTTTTGAAAATACTTTTACAAATTTTGTTAGCGGATTTCTCACATCAAAAAAAGAAAAAAAGTCCATATAAATATGTGTCCGGAAATCCTTAGTTTTTGAGTTATATATGAAAGTTCACCAAAACAATAAAATAAAAGTCCACATAAACCACCGTCCGGATATTCATAGTTTTTGAGTTATTCATAAAAGTTTTCTTCAACACGTTTCAATATGAAATCTAACAACTTAAGTTCGTAAACGAAAATAAAATTAATTTTGTTAAGTAATCGAATGATGTTATCGATACAAGTCTGTTGATGCACTAGGTATATCAGCATTGCATACTTATATGACAAAATATTATTCGCAAAATGCAGTAATAGGGTAATAACCCTATTAAAATGTGATAGAAATAATTATTTCTGTTAGTGATTATGTTCATCAAGTTTTAGAGTTATTAGAACAAAATAAAAAGGTTATTTTATTATAATTTTATTTATCAAAAGCTTTTGATAATTGAGACATGATCTTTGTTATATATTTTGAAATCTAATGAGATTAGAGCAATTTCCCACGAAATACGTAAATCTTATCTTACGCATAGCAAACAAAAACTGAAATTTATACTAGAAACATTATTCTTATTTAAAATAAGGTCTCAAAGTGGATTAGTAAAACATAGAATCCCACAAGGCCTCGAATTTATTAATGTTTTTATATATGTACATGATAAAGCGTACCCTTTTTTATAAATTACCAGTAGAGATCAAATCTGTAGAAAAACCAAAATTTTAGTATCAGGTGAAGAAATATCTCATAAATAGACATTTATGTTCAATGGAAAAATTATAAGTTATATTTTGTATGCAGTATTGTAATTAACACTTGACAATGTCAGAAACTTGTATTACAATTTATTGATGTAAATAAATTATCATCATTAAATTATGCCCAAGCCTCTCTTTCTTCCTTTCTCATAATCATCATACAAATATGTCTTTGACTTCAACATCTATAGCTACAAGTTCCAATGAAGAACTTCAACAATAGTACAAACTATGTAGCTTAAAGATAAATAAAAGTAAATAAAATATTTTGGTATGTAAAAAAAGGGAACAAGCTCAGCAGAGATGATAGAGGAGTGTGAAATTGAAGAGCTAAGGACATTCAATTATTTGGCGGTAAGGCTGAACAGTAATGGAAAATGAACAGAAGAAAGGAAAAATGCACTAGGAAAGGGAAAATTAGTTACCGATAGTACGTACAAGAAAATGCTTGAAGAATATATCAATGGTTAGAGAGAGAGTATATTCGGCTAGAGTTAAATCGAAAATGATGAATGGGATAGAAATATGGGGTACAGAAAAAGGGTGGGAATGAATAGATCAGATTCATGGAACAGTCTGTAAAATGATATTGGGATTAACTTGAGTTGCACTCAATGGAGTAGCCCTGATGGAACAAGGAAGGGTTGGCCATTATCAAATACTGGCAGAGGATACAACCAATAGAGAAAGAAAATATTCTCTAAGGCTGCTTGGGGACGCAAGAAAAAGGTAAAAGGTAGGGGGGAAGGAGTTGGGTATGTAGATTAAAGGAAATTGTAAGAGAAATTGGTTTGGGAGAGCTAGTTAGTTTACACTCATCAAATGGGCAAAGCATATGGAATAAAGTGAAAACAAGCATTGACAATATACAGAAACAGAAAATATTTGGCAGCCTAAGGGTTAAGAGTACTCTGATATATTATAGGAGTTTTTAGAATGTACAGAAATTGAAGGATGGAGAGAGGAAATGTGGAACAAGGAGTACATAATTTGCAGACAGAAGTTCTGACATTAAAAGATTTTTGGAATTAGCAGAAAAGAATTTTTGAATCAGTTTGGAAATTATGTAGCGAAAGTAAGAGAAAAGTGGTGAAGGAAACTGGTCAAGGCAAAGGAAGATGGTAATAAAGTAACAATGAGGGAAGATTATCACCTTAAGTGAAGTATTTGTAAAGTTTACTTGATAGTATATGGGATCCATGTTCACAACAACCAGTGTATTAGTTGTATAGGATCCTGAATTAACAAGCATTCCAGGATCAAGGAAATATTGTAAAACTCTAATTGTATCGTGTAATAATAATAATAATAATAATAATAATAATAATAATAATATGCATAAATAAGTACAGATCGATAAGTGCACATTTCAAGTTCCCTGCCAAAGAAAAGATCAGTCAAACTCAAATGTGTTAGTTTTTCACTCTTTCTGTATTATAGAGGACTGTAGATTTAAGAACTTCATTAATGATTTGAATTCATTTAATAGAAAAGTACTACCCTGTAATTTCCTACAAGCAACATATAAGCAATGTCTCACAAATGTGCAGCAAAAATTATTTATTGTAGGTATTTATGAGAAATTCATGGATTTCAAAAAACAATTATTTATATTTGACTGTTACCATTCATTTTCTAACTGAAAATTCCTTACTGCTGGACTAATCACCACTAGATGGGTCACATGTAAATAACAACTTGGCTGCAGTGATTGATTGATTGGTTTTATTTACGGACGCTCTTTAACATTTCAGGTCACCTGCGTCCCATTCAAATCAAGGCGTGAAACGGCCGACAAATTTTGCTCAGAGGCCTCTTCTTTCAGGCTTGAGGTTCTTTTTCGTGCCGTAAATGTACGACACGGGACCCACGGCTTTACTTCCCTTCCGAAGGAAGCCATACTTAGAATTTTTACATCCGAAAACATCCATCTGCCCTGGCCGGGTTTGAAATAGCTATATTGGGGTTAGGAGGCAAGTATGGTTACCACTACCGGCTGGCTACAGAAATAAAACCCCATTATAGACAACTTCATCTAAAAAAAGATTCTAAAAGTTGTTACAGACAATTTTATAAACATTAGTGAAAAAAATTTAAATGAAAGGATTTTGGCTGCTATCTCATTTAATTGTTCAAGAGGTACTACAAATTATAAATTCATTACATGAAAAAGTGAAAAATACTGTTGGGCATACTAAATGTAATAAAACTACCAACCATAGACTCTTAAAATTGCAAACCACTTATGGAATGAATATTCCAATAAAACTTATTCAAGATGTGGAAGTGAATTCTACATGTTCAGCCATTTTTTGTTGAAATTATGGACATACTAAGAGTAACAATAGCATTGAGCAGTGCTTCTGTGCTCTCTGTATTGTAAGTTTTAGAGAACAAATTGGCAAAAAATTAAAAAATGCCAAAGACAGCAGAAGTTTAGTACAATGCACTTTTTTATATTCTATACAGGGAATACGTGGATATTGTTCCGAAGAAGCACAAAACTTACTAAACTGCTACAAAAGCATTCAATTAAGAGTGACATTCACAAGCTCAATTTGCAGTAAAGAAAATCACAAATCTAGCAAAGGTGAATCTTCCTTATGGCACAAATTTTACAGAAAAGTGCAAATTTTTCAACCTCAGCATAAGTCAACATTGATAACATCTTCTGTCAATTATAAAAACATAACGAACTAGCATATACCATTATTATATTTCAATTTCAGAAAGTGGTATACAGGGAGCAATGGAAGAAGTGTAATGATTCCTGCAATCTTTTTAGTTTTATTTATGCACGCTCTTTAACATCTCAGGTCATCAGCATCCCATTCAATTCAGGGCGTGAAACGGCCGACAAATTTTACTCAGAGGCCTCTTCTTTCAGGCTTGAGGTTCTTTTACATGCCGTTAATCTATGACATGGGACTCTTGGCTTTACTTCCCTTCCGAAGAAAGGATAGGATAGGATAGGATAGGATAGGATAGGATACTAGGACTACTTAGGATTTTTACGCTCGAAAAAATACATCAATCCTTGCCAGGATTGAACCCGTGATTTTGGGTTTAGGAAGCTAGGTATGGTTACCACAACACTACTAGATCGATACAATTCCTACAGAAAGGCTTATTAGCCAAGGACTGCAGATCTCCTAATGTGGCGGTAAAATATCACCAAAATTACGCAATACATTCAAAAGTGGTGAGAGATTTAGGTTGGCTGCCTCCTAGTTACATGCAAGCATTTACTTTCAAAGAATGATAGTGGTCTATAGGAAAAGTGACTAGGACCAGAACTTTTATTTTGTTTTGTATTTTGCTTAACGATCAACAAATAAATGTCAAGAATTACCGAACTGAAGGTGTGAAAGATTAAGATCCTTTTTAAGTCTCTCCAGAATATATAGTGTTATTTTATTTCATTCCTTTACTCTAAAAGCATAAATACTCATATTGAAATTTTATTGCCACATAATATAGCCATTTTTGATAAGATGATAGGCTGTATAACGTTATAGAAACCATTATTTTCAAATATATATATATATATATATTGTATACAAACTTATTAATTGAAATGATTTCACTATTATGCAGAAGGAAGTTTACTGCTAAAAATTTGTGTTGATAGGTCTTTGGCAAAATCTGCAAGTTTTTGAAAAAGATATATATTTGATTCTCCTGATTTGACTCCTAATATAAGTAATTTTTCTTTGTTGCTGCATAAATATTTATTTACTGTCTGTAAAATTTCATTTCAGAAGCCATTTATAAGGGGTAATAGTTCTAGTATATTTCTACTAGAGTACTGGTGTTTAGATTTGTTGTAAGCATGTTATTAGCATACTTAACACATGGTTGTAGACTACCCTTTTTATATCAAATATAAATAAAGGAAACATAAGTCCTATTTAGTTTTTTCCCCACAAAGTGCCATGTAATCATTATCTATCATGTCATATGTGTAAACATGCAATATCATTTCAGTGAATCTGGATTTTTCTTTTCTCTCTGCAATTCAACATATTATAAATAAATTCAGTAATAGGAACAATATACAATGTTTAATATGTTCATATTGAATAGCATTCATTAAGTATACTGTAATAATCAGGAAGACAAGAAATTGGAATATTTTTTGTATGCTAAATCTAAAGCACAAGTCTTGGAAAAAGGTGATCCAGGGAGAACAGTAACTCAAGGAAAACTAAGAAAGCACATGCAATCACTGCATATTCTTTATTCATAAAATGTAGCTCAAGTAGGGTACTGCAAAAGCAACCATAGAGATCTACGCTAAGAGTAAAGGCTGCTACGCACTTCTTTATTCACTCATTTGAAATGGATAAACAAAATCAAATTCATTGGCACAAAACACATTTGCTTATTAAGGGTCAAAGAAGAGATGGGAGCTGGAACTGAAAGGGATCTTTGGATTGCAAAAAGTTCAGGCTTTGTGAATCTAAATGTCAGCTTCACAATCTGCTTCATTGCACATTTAAAAATTAGTTTTTAAAAGGCATCATAAAATGGAATTTAATATGGATAATTAATGATAATTAAAGACTTCTTGCTAAACATAATACATCATTTCAACACAAATCTATTTCCACTTTCTCATTTAAAGTTTCATTTCTCCCAACTGAAAGCACTAATCTAACAGTATACAATTCCATAATGCTATTTTGAACAAAGCCATGTGCCTTTTCTTTGCACTAGGGCATGAAATATGCCATGTTATAGGATATGCTATTTCCGGCATCTTCAACACTACAATGTAAGTTAATTAAATGAGCAACTACTGTATTTCATATAATTTGCTGCCTTTAAGATTTAAATTTTTTTTTATTTGCAGGTCCAAAGTTTGAAATATTCTCTTAACTCTGATCATTTTATGTGATTTGCAATATATAACTTTAAAATGCAAACAAGCCTTGAGATAAAATACGATTTTGTTCTATATTTTGAGATTTAATAACGATATGACATAACCTCAATTTTAATATTGGTTATCTTCAACAAAATTAAAATCGCTATGCATAAAACGTTTAGTAACTTTTTTTGAAAAATAAGCAATACCGCTTTTATTTAACTTATTGCACATATTAAATCATTTCAAAACAAAAAATATTACAACATGCCATTAAATTCTAAATCCATTTAATTGTACCAGCAGTTGTAACTTAAATCTCGTCCATTTCACCACACACGTAACATACTTGATTTTAAATATATGCTTTGTGTTTATTGACTATGTACTGTAAATTCTGATTTATAACTTCATCCATTGCATTCTATTGTTAATATTTTTGGATTTAGGTACATTTCAAACTTTTCAATTATAAATCTGTTCTTTGCAGTCTGCTAATCTAGTGAATTAGTAATAAAAATCCAACGTTATAACAAAACGTTCAATTCATGTTGGGTATTAAAACACAAGATAAAACAAAGTTTGCTTTAAGGGGCAGGTTTAAAAAGAAATGACAAACTAATGACAAAATGTTAAAAAGGAAAACAAATTACCATTTTCATATATGCTGCTGCGACATCTGTGAGTGATTATATTAAACATGTAGTTGTATTCGTTTCTTTTCCTCATAGCCTAACAGATGGCTCTGGTGGCATTGTTACTTTAATAATTTCAACAAATAATTGATTCAAAATATGCAGAGAAGATAGGAGGAATTTATTGCAACAAATATAAACGATTCTGTTTTTTGACTGTATGAGATGGCATTACGTAGTTTACATTGCTAGTTGCATAAATTATACGTACATTCCGAGTTTGACATATGATAGGCCTTTTTGTGGATATCTTGAAATAGAAGTCGCATTATGCAAAAGAGTAATGTTCAACTGGGATAGAAAATACAGTTTATATGACCTTGATTCCTAACTTTCTGTATGATTAGGGGGCCAGTTGATTGCAGGTTATTATTGCCAACTTAACACTAAGGAAGTAGGTAAATATCACATAAATTGTGTGAAAATGAGCAATACATAATGAATTATTAGGAAACTTAATGATAGATAACAAATTTATCTAAAATTAGTACTGATGTTTCTAATATGAAAAAGTCTATACTTGAACAATATTATACAGAACAACGGAATAAAACTGCGTTTAGCCTACGGTCTCTTCTCCCGTTCGTTTTGTTTGTTGTGTTTTCATTACAATTCGATATTTTCTCTACTTGATTGTACTACAGAAAACAAAAAAATTGAAATCTGGCTACCAAAGCCTACCAAATTGCCTACATAATAACGATTTTTATGTCATAATATCATGATTTTAATTACATATTTTAAAATGTATTTATTTACTGAAAATATATTAAGTGCTAAAATCATTTATTTATTTAAAAATTTAACTTTTACATTTTCAATTCCATACATGACACATTTTTTTTCCCTCATTGTAGTAACCAATGACTTCTGGTGAGGGTCTATAGTCTATAAATCCCCATATCCCTGTCAGATAGAAACTTTTATGCATCTTATGTAAAAGATTTATACTATTGAAATTAAATTCGGCAAGCAATGATATTTCAAGCTCTATGATTCTCTATAATCAACTGCTAAATTCCGTAATTCATTTTTAACAGAAAAAAATCCCCAGAAGCCAGTAGTCATGCAGAAATTTTCATCGAGAAAAGTCGCCAAAGAGGGAGAGGCAGTTACATCTGGTTACATTGTGTATCACCTACTATTAAACGCAAGATGAAGTAACAAACACCAATATACCAGTTAGTTTTAGGAACTCAGGGTTGAACTGAGGACCTGTTACATGCATGTATGGTAAATATGTAACTTAAGCAACCTTCCCACTTTTCCGAACGAATCTACAAAACCAAAAAGAGCAAAGGCAGGACGAAGAGATTACTCTAAAACGACACGATGAAATCGTCACCATCAAGGGCTTTCTGTTAATTTCTCTGTTTGTTTGGTCATTCAGTGAGAAAGCGAGCGGCGTGTCAAATAGAACCCCACCTCCAGAGCAAACACGAGCGGTGGGAGTTGCCAGGGACAAGATTAATTTCCAGCGAGAGAGACGACGGGGCCTCTATTTGCTGCAATGTTGGCAGCAATGTTGATCCACATTCTACAGCAAGGACATGCCGCAGTGAAAGTTCTGCCACCCAACTTTCCGTAACAACGGTACTTGCTCGCAGCTTGCACTGCAACACAGTGGCGGCTCCTCATTAGCGGTTAAGCGTAAAAAGTAGGCAATGCTGGAGAAATTGTTGTTTAAAATTAAGGTATCATACATAATTTTCAGGATATATCTGCTTTCAGTAATTATTGAGCTGAAGTTGATACAAACCTTTTATTGAGATCTAATGCATGCATTTTTGAAAGTGTATCATCTTTATCGCCTCCCTTTCCTAAACAGATTTAATTTAAAATCAAGGGTTAAATTCCATAAATCATTCTGAGATTTGTAGATTCATCAGATTGTCATATAAAATACATTTACATATCTAGTATTAAAAGTAATTCATTTAACACAACCGCTCAAACTTGAAACTGCATTTCGTAACACTCAGGGGCCAGTTGCATAAAAGTTACTACCGAAGATTAATTGTAATAACCAGAGGTTAATCAACATTTCTGTTGCTTGCATGAAAATGACCTCTGACTACGTGACTTCGAGTTTGCAATAATTGTCAACATCGCGAAATAATAAGGAAATGCGTGTTTAGTGTAAATTGATGCTTAACTGTTCAATCTGAGGAAATAAATAATTATTCCAGTTTGCCGCCTCCTAGATATTTGCCTTTTTTCCCCCTCTCTCAATGTCTTCAAACAAATACAAGGAAAAGTCAAAGAGAACGCGAGCGGCAAATTTTAGCAAAAGTGAGAATGATATTATTATTATTATTATTATTATTATTATTATTATTATTATTATTATTATTATTTATATTATTATTGTTGTTGTTAATCTGGTTCTAAAATATCATGGAATAATTGAAAAAAATAGATTCGATCTCAAATAAGGATAAAGGACTTACATAGGGGAAATTGCAAAGAGTATAATAATTCTATTCTGAGGACTTTTGCATTGTTATCCTCAGGCATATGATGGGTATTTGTGCGTGTGTGAGTGTGTATAACTTTATGGATGGTTCTAAAGCGAAATCGCTTGAATTTTTTGTCCTTTAGTTCTAGTAACAGATTTTTTCTCTCATGAAATACACGAAGAGCACGGTGAAATTCATCTTCGGATGAGATGTCGGAAATTATAAATCTGCACAATATGCCACTTGTTAGGTTAACCATTGAATGCAATTCTTCCTGTTGTTATTGCGCGGAATGATAAATGAAACATTTAAGAAACTTTATCTACACGAAATAAAAATAAACATAACTAACCATTTTATTTATAAATGAAGTTGTTATGCTTCTGTACTCTGAGAAAAACTTTATTTAACAATTACTAGACTAGTTCGTGCGTTAACTTGTGAAATTTCGGGAGTTAGATTTAATTTGAGGTTAAGATAAAATAATCTTAGATTAGTGTTTAAACAACCAATTTTTTCAAGCTAAGTATAGCTGATGGGTAATTTTATGTCTAAACTCAAGTTAACTCGTTATACAACTGGCTCCAAATGTTTTAAAATCATTTTTTTTTCTAGTGATGTGTAGTACAGAATATGATGCCTATTAAAAGGGTACAAATGATATATTTTAAGATGAATTATTTATTTTTTTAGATGTTACACTCCTCACGAAATTTTCGAAATCAGGCCAGAGTGCAATTAATATAGTTACATAGTAACAACTAAACTGAGTTTTAAAGTAACCGTGTTGGCAACTGGAGCCTTTATCCCATCATTGCGCATGCCCAAGTGTATACTATAGCTTCTTTCAACGCAAGAAAATGTCATTTTGAAACAGAAAATTAGTATGGGTAATAACAAAAAACAAAAATGTAATTTGAAAATTGATCCCGCCAAAATGCTAATTACATCGCTGCAATACTGGTAACATTTTTCATATATTTACCTAATGTTCCTTCTAAGCTTCTCCTATCGAAAATTAAAGGAACTATTTCTTTAAAACAATGTTTTGGTGTAACTGGAATACATTTAATTTATAATTATTAATTAATTTATAAATGTTAAGGATACTTTTTTTTTTTTATTCTTTGGTTTGCCCAAATCAGGTTCCGATTTCACTTTCCAAACACCCTACTCACAAAACGCACTTTTAATACTTGCATGTATAGTTTATCGTCATAAATAGGACTTTGAACAACAAAATTCAAAGTTATTTTTGTAAAAATAATGTCTTTCAACTTCATTGAAACAAAACCATTAAACAATAATAATACCTTCTAGTTTCTTATCCTTTATATTGTCACGTCTTTAGCCTTTGGGTTTTCGCTCAAGGGATCTTTAAAGACCTTAGTGTATGTCA
Source organism: Metallyticus violacea (assembly GCA_030762175.1). Classification (NCBI taxonomy): domain Eukaryota; kingdom Metazoa; phylum Arthropoda; class Insecta; order Mantodea; family Metallyticidae; genus Metallyticus; species Metallyticus violacea. Next base: position 17,653,244 of record CM060843.1, on the reverse strand, counting down.
CATCAACCGATAACTTACAAACATTACAATTTGTAAACAGTATAAATTTTGACAGTTTTCAAATTAACATAAATTGACTAATAAGATAGAAAATGTGGTGACTAAGGATGATAAAGTAAATAATGTAAAAGCGTACATATATATCCAATTTCGACAATCTTCAAAATATGATTAGGTTAGATTAAGAATGAAATAGTGTTCAAAAATAGTATTAAGAATAACATGTAACAATGAAATGACAGCAATGCATGTAGTATGACTAATTATTATAGTAATGGAGCATGCAGTAAATAATAAAAAAAAAATTACAGGCGCGTATGCTCCAAACCCGAGAGCCAGACAATTCTATTTACAACATGGCAACGTCTAAGATGCAGTAACAACTTATTTTTTTATATTTCCATTTACTGTTGTTTGAAGTCGGTCCTGGTGGTGTAGTGGTTACCATACTTGCCTCCTACACCCAAGATCGCGGTTTCGAACCCGGACAGGACCGATGGATTTTTTTCGGGGCGTAAAAATCCTAAGTATGGCTTCCTTCGGAAGGGAAGTAAAGCCGTGGGTCCCGTGTCGGACATTTACGGCACGAAAAAGAACCTCAAGCCTGAAAGAGAGGCCTCTGAGCAAAATTTGTCGGCCGTTTCACGCCCTGAGTTGAATGGGACGCTGTTGGCCTGAGATGTTAAAGAGCGTCCATAAATAAATCAATAAAAAAAATCATCAATCTATTGTTTGAATTTGTAGTCTTTCCTGTGATGTACATGTTCTGTCATTATGAGAATCTTGATTCTATAATTTCTTTAAATTTAATTTTGTCTTCATATCACTAGATAAAATTAAAATTTTAACAAATAATTTTAATCACGGTAATTACGTTCTATAAAACAAACGAAATGCTACTTATCGATACAAGAAGCACGTTCTCTTTCAGATACTATTTTCTACGATACTATAAACTGCACAATGTGCTAAGACTTACTGTTTTTATAATAAAGCCTTTCAAATTAATGGAAAGCATGTGGAGCGTTTTCTCAAAAATTTTATTAACATTAATTCAAAATTTGGATGCTTTTAAGCACTGTGTATTATAAAATCCTCTACTGAGATGAAAAAATTTATGAATATATTATAAATGCTTAGATGAGATATGATCATCTTCTGCAGGACCCAATTTATTAGCATAAGCTAATTAAGAAAGTTTTTAGAGGCACAGAAACAGAACATCTCAAGTAAAATAAACGCACTGTAAGCTTAAACTTGTGGGTAGGCATTTTTGATGATTCCAGGTGATTATAATAAAGTTTCAACACAGAAACTAGTAAACTACATAGAAAATTCCAGCGTCATAATTAGAATAAAGCACTAAGATCCGAGATAGGTTTCAGAACTTGATAGACTTACCTCTTCAGGATTCTATCTACTGGTTACCATAAGCTCAAATACTAACAGTTTCATGCCGCCACTGTATTGCAACAAATTTTCGCAACAACATACTTGCTCCTTGCCTGTAATTTTACAATATAAATAAGATATGCAGCTTGGCCAATCCTCCCAGATTGAGCGGTCAACTTCTTCCTTGTCGGTACCACTACCAAGATATGTGGCGAATAGCCTTTACCATTTATTAGCGATTGTTGAAGTTCACGACCCTGACGAAATTATTGTTATTTTCCTATTTCTTAGTAGTACCGTATTTTTATGTTCATGATATCCGCATATTTGCAGCAAACTTTTTATTCACAATACTTTGCACTGGGAAGGCATTTGTGTGGTTACATTCTTTATGAATAATACAGTGTAGTACACCGAAATTTTATTTAAATATTTAGTTAGTTAAACGAAATTGAATATGTTTATCGTTGATATTATAGGGAACTTCAATTTTCCTGAGAAATAACGTGCATTTTATAATCTCGTTAGGGTTCTAAGTGACAGAGAAAGAATATTTATTGTGGAGTAGTATTTACACTTCAAGGATTCGCTAATGACGAAGCGTGACGTTTTATATATACGGTAGGCTAATACGTGGAATGTCGAAATTAATGAAAAAAACTAATTTTAAGTAAACCATGAAAATTACTGTAATGCTATTGAGTAAAGCGTTTATATCAAAATATAGCATTGTGACATAATAATATAATGTAAGGTATAATGTATAATCCTCGTCCAATATGTAAATGAAATATATGGTGGCCCCATTTGAAATAGAACATTGGTAGAAATCACCCATGCCTTACATCTCGGCAAATGTGAGCAATTATACTAAATGCTAAATCAATATTTAGTGAATAGTGTATAGCTAAAATAGTCCTGTTATAATTTGAATTCCTAGTAGGATTAAATAGAAACATTGATAAAATTTCATTCCATCCATATTTTACATTCAAAGATTTCTTTGGATTTATTATTATAATTATATCTATTTTATCACTAAAAGAACCTTATTTATTAAGAAATCCAGATAACTTCACTCCAGGAATGATAATTTAATTAAATTACGTGCAATAATTGTTGAAAATGCTTTGATTATACGTGTATCATAATTTTCCTATGTAAATTGTAATATGACCGCAGACTTGGTCTACTTGCATTTACTTGTATGTCTGGAACGCGAGTCAGAACATGTGGTAACTCATTTAGTTGGCCTCTAATGGTTAATACAACAGATAAATGCTTATTCCATTTCCTACTCATATTAAAGGCTATTCTAAAAAAAATTACATTTTGAATCTCTTGTCTACTGTAGAATAATTTTTCATCTGTTGACGTTTTTAAATGTCATATTTTTGTTTTTGTTAACATTTTATTTAATGAACAAGACCTTGAAAGCTACCGTCTTACATTTACCGCCATACCCATTTCAGGCAACAATCTTCTACGATGTGAATTCCTATTTGCAAACCGTGTCTTGTTAAAGATAAAAGAATTAAATCGTCATAATACTAAAGTACAGGAATGCATGTACTGTTCACTTCAGCGGCATTTGAGATATAATCCATAGATAAATTAAACATTAACGTAGATGTATTACATCCCTGACGAACTCCTCTACTGGCTGATCTACATCCCGCTATAGTGCTTTGCTCTGTTTTAACACCGAATTTCATATCGCTGTATATCCGCATCAGAGCTTTTATCGTTTTGTTGGAGATGCCTTTCGGACACATTTTAACCCACATAGCCTCTCCCTGAACACTGTCGAAGGCTATTTTAAAGTCAACTAATACGCTGTATAATTTACCCTGTTTTTATATCTATTACCGTGATCAAAACGAATATCCACAGTTGAAACCCCTTCCCTGCTTGATACATAGATATGCTATTTTACTCTATAACCCATCCCCTTAATCGTTCATATAGAATCTTGCTCTACACTTTACCGAACACAGATAATAGCGATATACCACTGTAGTTCTCTGGCACCCGTGCGTTATCCTTGTCTTTGAATATCGGCTGTATTATCGCCATTGTATATCCTTCTCCGCTCAATAATTTATATAATGATTCGCTGGAGTCTTATTACTTCCGGTACTACTAAAAAGAATATTAATAATTCACCCGAAATTCCTTCAATTCCGGATGCTTTTCCATTTTGAAGACTTTGACCGCCAATATGATTTTGTTATTTCTCCGTCTAATATCGGTACTGGAGGAATTAAACGCAGTTATCTGGGGAATAGTCGCGATGCGTCTCTCACTCCGTTTTCTCCACACACGCTTTTCGCCAGCCATCTTCGCGGGCTTAATGTTCAATTTTGTACTTTAATTTTTCATTCTTGAATTTTTCTGAACAAATTCCACATCTTATCGCTCCGATCGACTGTAGCTCATGGATCCATTACCATTTGGTTTTGCCATTCCCATTTGGCACTTTCCAATACGTCCTTCATTCTTTTCTTGGTTGGACATAAATAAAAAACGCTTTTCCGCAACTCCTGTCCCTTATGTAAGCTATGAATGTCTCCATGTCTTTTTTCTTCTCTTGTTTACATTTTATTTTGTACCATCCTACTTTTATATGACCTTTTCTTGTGTTATCCGGATTTTCATGTCTGACTACTAATTGTATATTTTCTGCCAGTTTTCTAAGAATAGCCGCCCTGCCTCTTTCTCCCCATTAAATCAATTTGTCCAGTCACGCAACGTTGCCACATTCCCTCTGAGATCCATCGGTATCGTAACAACGGCGACAGAGAGATGTCATTAATTTCCCTTACATTTACTGAAGCTAGATATTAAAGAGATGCAGAGTAGAGAGCGAGCGGGGAACTGCCCAAGGTTTATGAAATTCGTGGCACAACCTGAAGTCGAGTTTACTAGTATGGTGGGGCAGCTCTTGAGACTCACATTCGTAAAGTTCCGGGTTCAATTACTCTGGTGCCGGCTATCCTGACCTTTTATTTTTTTCCGTGGTTACCCTAGCACTTAGGCGAATGCTGCACAGTTATTTACATTCCATGAATGTCCTGCTTTAATTTCATTCCGTTGGATAGAAAGTGGTGGCCGATGTGGATTGATGCTGTGTGCGGTGTACCGGTGGCTTTATTAGGAAAGGTATGATTTGGAGATTGGAGATGCTACTGAAGAGCTTGAACACCTAAAAGGGGGCTCCTTGGCTGTAGGGATCCTGTCTATGTCCGTCTCTTATCGCCTCTGGATCCTGGCCGTCCAATGTATCCATTATGCCATCCTTTCTTCTCGGAGATGCTACCATTTTGAGCCTATGCAAAACCGCCAATTCTTGAGAAAGGCTAAAGTATCGTCCTTACCAATCCAAGATAGCTATACATTTAAAATTCATGATACTCGAAAATTACCTAATGGCTTTATTACAAACACTTAAGATTGAATTTTTATGCATGGTGATTTTTTCCACTATAGGCCTGAAAATAGTCTCCAAAAATTGATATTTAGAAAATGGCTTGCAAATTTATATACACACACCTTCAAAAGTATGGAACCCCCCGCAATATAATGAACTCACAGTGACCTTAGTTGTTCCGCGTCACGGCATTTCGGCAACACATAGATAGTGCCCGTCTTTCACCAAATTCAATCCCAAATGTCATTCTAGACTCAAGATTTTCTCCTTTAGAACTATTAAAGAGCAGAGAATAAACAGATTATACAAGATAACGCCAAGAATGAACTAAACGATTCCAATGCTCATAACATTCAGCGAACATCACGGAATATATGGCGTGCACACTTATGTTTGGATGAAGATGGAGGCCATCTATTCTGTAACAAATTATCGTTCTAAAGACACTGCACGTTTTTATTTAGTTTGTTCAAATATTATAAATGTTTACAGGGATTACTCTGTTTTATATCCTAAGATATGATAGCCCAAAGCTAAAAATATTAACAACGCAATAAAATGTGATTTCAAGTTCCATTGCTTAAAAGAGAATCATGACCATTAATAAGTGCATAAGGTATCAAAGAATGGGAATTTAAAGTTACTTCAGGAGTAACGTTGTAAATGTAACGCATTGAATAAATGAATAAATAAAATAAAAGTTGCCTATCAACAAAAATTCTTTTTCAATTAAGTATCAAATTATACCTATTGGTGAGAGAAAAATACTTAAGCTCTATAATATTACCACCAGGTATTACGTAGGACAGTTTATATAATGGAAATCTGCACAAATAAAAATGATCCACTACATTTTTAAACGTGATGAGAAAGAATAGCATTCATGTGATTTACCGCCGTGGTTCTTAAATTTCTAGTTCTCTATAGATGTATCCAGTGATCATGAAATCTTCTCCGTTAATCATTCGCTCCTGAAAACGAGACCGCTCCTGTTCAAGTGCACTGTACTTCAAACCTGATTTACCAACATCTATCCAATAAATTCTTTAACAAGAATATAAAAGCATATTCGAGCAATGAACTCTTGCTTTGCCTTACAAAATCTGTGTCAAACATATTGAACCAACACCTGCCGAACGACCGAAAACCAGTCTCGGCATATTGCACCTTCAATTGCAAACTTGCTTGTGAATTTCAACCTGTTAAACAGGATTGTACACTTGCATGCAATAATTCTCTTAAAACTAAGATATGCTGATGAATTTAGAACAGAACTGTAATCTTTGGAATGCAAAAGTGAATTTAAGAAAATACTTAAGACATTAACATCATCTACACTTTTATTACACGCTCAAGGAATAGAGGCAAAGTACATTCGTATCCTACACAAAATCTATAGTCAAAGCTTTGCGAAAGTAAAAACAGAAGAAGAAGGACAACCATGCCGACTAGAAAGAGGAGTTTGCCAAGGCCATTCAATCTCTCCCAAACTCTTAACTATTGTAAGGGAGCATATATTCAGGAAAATGAACTGGCATAATAATTTAGGAATCAACATAAACGGCAGTCGATTAGCAAATCTAAGATTGGCCAACGATGTGGTCTTATTCGCCAAAACACCGAAAGCACTGCAAACTATGCTGGAACAATTATGTGAGCACAGCAAAAATGCAGGGCTGTCACTAAACAAACTGAAGACACAGTTAATTTCAAACGGACCTAAAACTCCAATAAAAATATATGGAACAATCCTCACATATGTAAGCGAATGTACACACTTAGGACAACAGACTTTCTTCCATGATAAAGGGGAAAAAGAAGTACAAAGAAGGATCTCATTAACATGGAGAGCATTTTGGGCCCTTAAGTTTATATTGTTAGACCAAACACTAACTAAGAAAATCAGATTCCAGACGCTCGAAACCTGTGTATACCCTGTATTACTATATGGGTGCCAGACATGGTCACTAACAGAAACACAAAAGAACAAAATTCAAATACGCCAAAGAAAAATGTAATGCAAGAACCTGGGAATAACTTTGAAGGACAAAATACCTATAGAACTAATAAATCAGTTATTTCAAACAGGCATTGCACAAATAGCTAACAGAAGTAAATGGCAATGGGACGGTCACGTCGCAAGAATGCAGGACAATAAATGGGCCTACAAGATCTCCATGTTGGACCCCGGATAGGAAAAAGGACACAAGATAGACCCAGAAGAAGATGGACAGATCTCTTCAAAGAACATGCAGGTCCATAGGTCCAGATTGGTCCAGAGTAGCAAGAGGAAGAGAAAAATGGAAAGCTCTCGAGAAGGAACTAGTGCAGTGAGAAATGGAATAGCCAAAGAACAAATCAGTCAGTGTCTTAAACAGCATTCGAACAACTAGCGTGGAATAGCTCACCACGTTAGAAAAAAGCGATTTATCTCCAATTGTTAGGAGATCTTTGCCTTTAAGGGACACAATATCTTTATCTTTTACACTTTTATTGTAAAAAAATATCTGGAAATTTATGATAATCTAATATCTTTATACTTTTTGTTCAGGAGAGTTCCAACAAAATGTTACCTAATACTTCTATTAATAAATTCCACCATAAATGTTTATGCTATAGATCCCAAACAATTGACTATAAATTCCTTTATTTATAAAATGGCTTGCAAATTTATATATACACACCTTTAACATCATGGAAACTCCCGCGTTATAATGAACTCGCATATTGTCCTTAATTGTTCCGCGTCATCGCATCTCGGCAACTATGACTCGACTATCGAGTGATTGACAATGTTCACAGTTGCAGAGTAGATGTTCTTTCGTAAATACTGGCAAACAAGTTTATTTAAAGCATTTTTAAATTTTAAAAATATATAAATGCTGTTAGAATTTTGTCAGTTTTATTTTTTATTTACCAGGGCACAACGCCTATGTTGAAAAGATTTTCTCCTTAATGAGTTGTCAATGAAATGAATATGCTAAGTGACCTCTGTAAAATCAATTTTAATTTTACTATATAATTTTAAAGACAAGAAATGTGTTACTTTTCATAATTATCTGGTGAATAAATAAGTTTCATTAAAAAGTAACCTCACAATCTGATGACAGGCAAAGCAATGTAAGTGTAAATGTATATATATAACTGATCAAAATAACTCCAGTTTAATGTCAATTTGTATTACTATTAATAGAATATTTTGAAACATTGTTTTTGCAATGGGAGGTATAAAAGATCTGTGTACATCTTCTTTTCACCTCAGTGTTCTGAATTTTTATATTACTGATATGGCTAGTCATCATCAAAATCATTATGAAGATTTTTCTAAGAAACTCATCTTCCCCATTCCAATTGTTAAAGAGAAAATAAAAGGAAAGAAAGGAAGAAAAAAGCAAAACTATGCCCTTAAAGTGTATCTTTGCTCTAAAACTGAATGTGATGAACCACGAAAAACATATTGGTGACCAGATCTCCTGACCGAACGCCTTCCGAATTCTATTCTTTGGGGCGGGCCTTTGAAAGAAAGCGTTGTCATACACTCCTTCCAGATGATGAGCGCTCAGGGCGTGCCTAAACTGCTACGATCGATAAGGTAGTGACAAAAATTAAAAATGTATACTTAGTGATAGCCGAACGGGGGTATGCGAGTTGATTGATATTGAAAAGATCTTGACAGTCCGTTTCCACTAGATATTCTATGCGAAGTTTTGGGTGTGAAAAAGCTTTTCGCTCTATGGTTCTCAAGCGCATTCGTATGAACATTTCGCAAGAGTGTTTACACTTGTTAAACCCAATGAGTTTCTCCGACTTTTATAACATTACATGAAACATAGATTCATAATGTACATCATAGACGAAGGACCAGTCCAAACAGTGGATGGCAACAGGTGAAAGTGCATCATAGATAGCAAAAATGGTTCCATCTGCAGAAAAAAGTCATGGCTATGGTTTTCTGGGAATCTTATGCTGGTTCATGGACCACCTCCAGAAGGACAGAGCCATCATCGAGTATTAAGCTTCACTACTGGGCCAATTGAAGGATGTTATTCAGGCTAAAGGTCCACACCTTGAGAAAAAGAAATCTCACTTTCAACATAATAATTTGCCTACAACATGTCTGAGATTGTTGCTGCGAAACTGCTTGATCATCGCTTCCAAGTGCTTCCACATCCACCATATTCTTCGGATTTGGCTCCCAGTGATGACTTTTTGTTCCAAAACCTGAAGAAATGCCTAGGTGGACAAAAATGATGAAGTTGAGGCTGAGACAGACGCTTTTTTCACAGTTGGACAAACTTATTTTACTGAAGGCATTAAAAAGTTGAAAAGGTGAAGTACTAAACGTATTAATTTACAAGGTGACTATGTTGGAAAAAAATTCTCTTAAATCTTGTGCTTCCTAGGTCAGGCCGAGAAATTTTAGAATGCACCTCGTATGTATATACATTTTATAAACAAAAGTTTGGGGCCTGTAACCAGGGAATCAACCTATATAAAACTATTGTTGATTTTTATTTGTCTACATACAAAAAGTTATGAAAATATGTAGTAGCAAAACTTAAAAACAAAAAAGAAAGTGAAATGCTGCACCGTATAGGTATGAACCTCTAAAACCATGAATGTTGTATGGATACTAATTGCTACAAAAGTGAAGTTGAAGTTTCCATTTTTTTGGTACATATGGGCTTAATTGATATTTTATCTGGGATCTTTGTTAACAAGCCTAATATATCAGTGCAATATGGCCGGTATATTACAAGATTAACTTTCATTTCGACAGCCAAGATTTTGTTGCATCTTCAACAAATGTTTAAAAACCTTGCTTTACTATGACCCAACTTGAAAATTTGTACAACTGCATGGGCCAACTATTAAACAGAAAATATGCATTAACGAAAAATAAAACGTTTTTAAAATCAATTTTAATAAATCTTTATATTTAAACTATGGCTATTTTTTAAATCAAAATTTAATTAAGCGTAGTAAATTACTTTGGGCATATGATATATATATATATATATATATATATATATATTAGAAGGAGAAGGAGAAGGAGAAAAATGTTTTAATGTTTTAACGAGTTCTTGAACCACTAAAATGGCAAAATAATACTAAAACAGAACTAGGTCTCTTGATGGTATAAGTGATATCTTTTGGGACTGTGAAGGAATGAATACTCTTCATTGACTTCAAGGAGAGGAGCACCAAGGTAAATGGGGAGTACTATTCTGGTCTACTGTGCAGACTACGTGTTTCCACCAAAGAGAAAAGGCGAGGAAAGCTGAATGGCGGTGTGCGCCTGTACCGCTCTTGTTGCAAAGGAAATTGTGAAGAAATGTGTCTTCAAAGATTAACCATCCGCCCTACAGCCCAGATCTAGCTCCCACTGACTATTTCCTCTTCTCAGAACTCAAGAACGTGCTTCAAGGAAGGAAATTTAAGTGCGACGATGAAGCGATAAATTTTGCACACAAGACTTCTGACTATTTTCGGAGGGGGGAAACTTATGGTCCTATCCTCGTACCTTAGCTAACCATTATAATATTACAATAATTGTCATGATATTTATGACATCAATTATTATGCACTTAATGACGATGTTGAATTGATTATTGTGTTAATTGGGAATCTCGAGAACAATAATTCTGCTTTAAATATACATTAAGAACAGGTAAATGTTTCACAAGTACTAATTTTTTAAATTTTCTTATATTGTTTTGACTCATCCTGTATATGCAGAAGAAAATCGCAAACTATTCATTTTCTGATCAATTCTCTATGCAAAATACGTGTCTAAGTTCTGAAAGATGTTTTGTTTAATAGTAAAGCACTAGTTCATGAATATGAAAGACATTTGCAAGAATGAACACCTTTCATTGACAGATGAAGTAGTAAACAGTTGTATAGTGCAACTTTCCAGTCTTGTTGACAAATATGGTATTTAGGATACTGTACTCTAGCAATGGACTTTAGCAATTTACAGAAGCAAATGGCTGAAATGATAACGTTACCTAATGAATGCTAAAGAGCTGCACAATACGTTTGATAAAATATTCATATATATGCTTATATATTACTTAAGAGTGCAGTATTTCAGTACATGAGTTAACCTACGATTTTAATTCGAAATTTGGGAGTTACTGCTGCAATGGTTCATATTATCATGGTTTTTGCAAAAAACAGAGGAAGCGAAATGAAAATTCATGCAAGGTTTGCAGTAAAAGAGGATGGCCTTGAACATCAAGGATATCAGTCACTAGTTCGCCTGGTGAAATTCGTGTTATTTTGTTCAGACTCTAACTGGTTAAGCTTTTCTAAAATGTGTTAGCATGAAACGAATTTAACATAATAGCAAATATTGTTAATAAAGAGACTACGGTATTTACAAAAATGTAACAATAATGTAAATAAATAGCACATTGATTCATCGTACGATTGCCGAAAAGTATATAAATTGTTTTGTGAATATACTAGTTACTTCCTAAAATGTTAAAAATATCATGTTATCAAGTTTCTTATTACCTACTTAATTTGTATTATCAAAAAATAAGATTTTTACACTTACGTTCGTATATATTACTTGTTTTAAATATTGAAAACGTAATGAAAGTATAGTGTTTTATGTGAGTTATGATGTGAGATAAAATATTTAAAAATAGTAACTGCTTTCTAGTTTAAATTACCTCAGTATCACATTTAATTTATTTTACTAACACAATATTATTAATTGTTGGTGGATATATTTAGTTTTTGTGTCATGCATGAAACCTATTTTTTAATCAGCACAATATTTTAAGAGGAAATAAGATAAATGATACCCTGATAATTACAGGATTCAGTGACTGACAAATATCAGCAATAATGAAAATGTAGTGCATGGAAATTTGGGATACATCTTACACATTGCCAGTTGAAATAGGAAATAATTAAACCATCTAACTAGTACACATTTGTTTATTAAAGTTAAAGAAAGTATGTTGCTCACTGAAACATTTGTTCCTTTTCTACCAAAACTAGGAATTTTGTTATACTAAGTTTAAACATATAAAAGTTGGAGACATAAAACGTATATATTTGTATGAAAATTGTATTTTGCGATGTTCCTTAATCAGAGCTAAGAAAGTAGATATAGTTTAGTACCTAAAAAATAAATTTATTTTCCATATTTATTGTTATTATATGTACAATCATTTTGAATTTAATTTGATAAAAGAATTTGTTTAAATATCTGTATTAGTTTTTTAAGTTATGGATGAAAAATAAACATACTGTACAAGGCTGTAGTATCGGATTACCGAATTATCTGATAACCGACGTGGCGAGAAGTGCATCGGCCAGTTAACAATCGCTCACGGCAAGTTGAGTTACAATTAAGTCTGAGCGGGCGGGCGGAGCAAAACAAGAGTCAATTGTAGAAACGCTAAGAGTGATCGTCAAATGCAACTAAATATTATATACCCATCAAAGTCTCACAAGAATGCTGGAACCGCTTGTATTCATTTTAAAATTAATCAACAGGGTGTCATGAAATATTTATACTTATAAAAGTTTTACGAATTGTATTAATACTCAGACTTCAATCACTTGGGAATTTCTCGTCAGTATGAGCGGACTCATTGTTGTTGATTTGGTTTGTTTATGGACACTCTTTAACATCTCAGGTCATCAGCGTCCCATTCAATTCAGGGCGTGAAACGGCCGATAAATTTTGCTCAGAGGCCTCTTCTTTCACGCTTAAGGTTCTTTTTCGTGCCGTAAATCCACTTCCCTTCTGAAGGAAGTCATACTTTGGATTTTTACGCTCGAAAAACTCCATCGATTCTGGCCGAGATTGAACCCCCGATCTTGGGTTTAGGAGGCAAATATGGTTACCACTACACCACCAGGACTGACTAGCGGGCTGACATAAATAATAAATAAGCACTTCTTCTGAAATAGAAGAATTAGACGTAGAATTTATTTAGTATTCTTAGTGTTATTTCTTTCACTGTTCAAACGACATTGACTGAGAGGCGTGAGATTCAATGTCATCGTAGCACTTCGGTAATCTCCACGTGCCCTGACTTTTGCAGCCTGGTGGCCTTGAATGATGACTTACTAGCCAATGCAGTTCTCCGCTGCCGCATCGGTTATCAGATAATTGGATAACCCGATAGTTGTCATTGGAGAGTGTGTAAACAATATGCTGATAAATTTATTTTTATAATAGCCGTATAATAAATGATTGTAAAGAGGAACGACAATGTAGAAAAAAGTATCTAATTAGAAGGTGCAGTTATGAGGTAAGCAAAGGAAAGAAGGGTATTATTTTCAGAATCATTTTCTTGATAATTTTAAAACATTAAACACTTGTGCATGTTAGCGCGTATATAACCTTCAGCATTGATCACAATCAAATTTCTGTTTTATATGCTTTGCCCAAAAGAAAAAAAAAAAATGTATGAGTCAAAAATGCAGCAAAATAATTTCATTTAAAATATTGTATATTAACCAAGAGTCTTAATAGTAATCAGTTTTAGAACCAATGGTAGCCTTCAGCATGGAAGTAGAAAAAAAAAAAAAAAAGAACTTGTTGACATTTTATGAAATTTAGATATAAATATTGAAGATATGAATATTGAACACAGGAAGTGGACGTTGTTTTAAAAATTAAATTAGGATTATAATTACCTATTTAAAACGATAATTTTAAATTTTGTGTAAAGCATGCAAACTGAGATAAAAAAATATTGAATCTGACCAATTTTTCACTGGCCACTGTATCTACCACTAACAAATTTAGAAAAAAATACTAAATTCATTTACAAGGATTGAATACATATGTAAGATATTTGGGAGAGAGAGAGAGAGGGGGAGGGAGAGAGAGAGAGATTGCATTTTTTGCCATTAAAAATTAAATATTTCAAGTGCGTCCAACGGTTTTCTAATAAAAAAGTACTTAATTTTAATTAAAATTTAAAAACGTCCTGTATAACATTTGTTGTACCTAAACGCAATAATAGAGATTTACCCTAACATTTTTTTTATTTATCTGCTCCTGGCTCTGTGTCACATTTGAAGATGGTATTAAATTCTGAATATCAACCTGTATAAGCCTATTCTTACAGTAACGTGAATTTCGAGGCACACTGACCAGTTGGCTCAAGGTCTTCTCGTGTAACGGGAACCCAGGCACTGTTGTGACGTACAACTTGGAGATTTGAATGCTAGTGTAGACAAGAAACCGCTTGAGTGGTGTCTGTGGTTTTCTCTCTCTCTCTCCTGCGTAAGTACACGGCAGAATAGCGAACGAGTTTCTGGAGCAAACTGTATGGTCTTGAGATGAAATATAAAAAGAAAGGGAGGTTTAACGTTCTAGTTGAAGCAATAGTAATTATCGCAGATAAATGTCGATCACTTTTTTCTGGGCAGTATTTGAAAGTAAACGTGAAGGTGTGTGCCTTTCTTTTTGTTTCGTGGTTCTTGAAAACTAGTTTTCTTTTAGCTTCCCAGATGGTCGCGCAATATGTCCCGTTGACATATCACCGAGAATGGACAATATCAGTCATTCGTAACAATAAAAATAATTAGTGGATGACATTAACTTCCCAAAATTTTTTTCCTTTATTTTCGGAAAGTTTTGTTAGACAATTCCAGGTTATGTGTAAATAACGCCGTAAAGAGGCATATTAATGCTTACAAGAAAAGGAACGCTGAAAATATTTAAGACTTTAGTCGTCGAAATTGTGTTCCTTAAATGCAAGATAAACGTAAACAAATGAATATTCATCACAGAGAGTTTAAGACGTTTACTGTTTGAATCTTAAATTAAACATTACAGAAAATGTTATAGTGTTCAAATATAGGCTTGTTTTAAATTAAGAATAATATACTATAGCAATTCCATTACATATGTTTCAAATTTATTTTCATATATTCCATAAAGGCGAAGAGTCTTTAAAAGTAACTTTATTTTTAATGCCACTTTGAAGGCGCAATTAGTAGGTTTTCTTCAATTCATCTTGAATACTCTTTTTGTGAGATGGCGTTAAGTTAAAAAGAATTGGATCAGATCAACATCCTCATTAACCCGCTTTTCCTACTCATTCAATTTAAGGGAAAGCAGTTAAAGTCACACTGTGGAATGCCACTATACTAATGAACAGAATGCAATTATTTTGTCTATAACACTGTTATAATACATTTTATATGGTAAAATCCATGTACATAAAGAGTTTAGATATTAGAAATTCAAATTTGAAATAAAAGACTGCATATTTGATATTTTTATGGATATGGAGGAGACACATATAATATTTTTACAATTTCTAATCTAAAAGGGTGTATATAAATTATGCTTCAAATTGTATTGTTACACGGCTTCGGCATATTTAGATGTTGACTACATTATATTTGTATATTTTTTGGGTAATGAACCTTTTTTGGCTTTGTAAAGCACATTGAATTTCAATATGAAACAACCTATGGATGTAAATAGAACAGAATTTTCATATCTTTCAGAAAAATGGGCTTGTCTTTCTGCTGCTAAGATAGAAGAGCGTGTGTTTATTCAAGTAATAGAACTAATGAGGGACCAATTTTTCAACAATGTTGTCAGAAAAACATAAAAAGCTTGGATATGTTAAAGAAATGCAACATTCAATTTCCTTAGAAGGAATATATTTCCACAATTTAGAGAAAGAGATGGTAACGCTTAGCATGATTTAGAATACAATACGTCACCTAAAGTGTACTTCTTGTTCAATTCTCAACTACTTTCCAGAGAACTGCGAGGATGTATCAGACAAATATGGAGACAGATTCCATAAATACATACGATTACAAAAAGCGATATGAGGGGAAGTGAATGTCTACAATGTTTGCTGATTTCTGAAGGAATCCAATCAAGTAACGAGAGCCAGATCAATGTTCATAAATATCTTTTTATGTTCATATTTTCAGAGGGCTCAAAGTTAATGCTACAATTGTCATTATGCCATTAAAATTAAAAATTGTATTATTTATTGCTAAAATAGTGTAACTACAAACAAAATCTTTAACTGAATATCTCAAAAATTATTATATAAAAAAATCCAAGCGCACATTTTAATCCAGTTCAAACATTTCTAAGATTTTCCGCGTATTTTTTGCAACACAGTGGATTGGTGTTAAATGAATTTATCTACGGCATGCGGAGGAACAACTGTTCAATAAAAAGCTTGACTATGGAGAGTTTATAGTGTGGTACTTTCGAATTTTGTTCATCTTTAGGAAAGTAAGTAGTTCTTCCGCTGTCAGTATAATACAATCATATGACGAGCAAGATGCAATACTGGCAGCAAATTGAATGCTACCCAGTGCAAAACGGGGCCTCTAAATGCATGTCAACAGCGCATGCGCAATCGCCAGTAAGAATGTTGACCTGGATCCAAGGGCAGCAGTAAGAGGCTACTAAGGCTACTGATGAAAGGAGAACTTTTCGTTTTAAGCTCCACAAAAGTTTTATGCTCAACTGTGCAATTGACCATTGGAAGTATAGATTACTACAAAAGCTTTCTGTACACGAACGTTTTATTCATGAAAGCTGTTGTTTCATTCCACTGCCATGGGTGGCAGTGGTCGTTAAGGCGCGGACTTGTATGGCCAGGTCTGTGGTTCGATTCCCGCCAGAACTGTCCCTCCTGACTGAAGTTTTTCTACTTTTTTCATAATTTTCAAAAATGGCAAATGCTGGGGTTGTGCCCTAATATTTGTCACTGTGATGCCTCAGCAGTAAAAACGAACGTTAAACACTATTGTCACTGTTTCTAAGCTGTTATTATGCATTCTTATCTTGAATGATGATTGTTTTCCAAAGCACTAGGATAAACATACTGAAGGGATATGATTGTACATGATGATTAAAAAAAGGTTTACAATTAATTGAACATAATCAGAGAGCAAAGAAAATCCAATCTTCCTTCTTGTTCTCTTTTGCACCAGATACTATCTTCTTACTAAAAAAATTACCTTGGAAGGACCAAAAATGCATAGGAATTGAGAAAAGTTGTTTCAGAAGTTGGCAACGTTTAGTGCTTCACAGAAGGTTTAAAAAATTACTTCTTCATTTAAATTTGCTCTTATTCAAAGAAGTATTTTCAAAGGGAAAAGCAAAGCATAATAACGAAAAGGATTCAAAAGTGAATGCATAAAGATAAGCATTTTATGAGTGGACAAACTGTAGTAAAAATCTAAAGAAAAACTTTGCAAATTGTTCCTACATATATTTCTCTGCTTCACTGTTGGGCTCTGACCGCCACGGGTGGCCGAGGTTGTTAAGGTCTGGGATTCGAATCCCATCAGGACCGACCTCCCTGAGTGAGGTGGTTTCCAGGTTTTCCTCAGTCTTCATAAATGAAAAATTTCGGGGAGGTACCCTAAAATTTGACCTGGAACGTTTCCTTCCTTAAAAAATCCTTTCTCAATATATCATTTCATCCCATGTATCATCATCCGTGCCCACCGCCTGCGGTGCTTCAGTAGTAAAAACGGGTGTTAGAATCTATTAAAAAATTTGGGCTAAGTTTAAACTCTTAATGTATTAGCTTTTCCGCTGCTCATTGCCAAAATAAGGAAATGTTTGTAGCTTGAAGAGCAGACTGTATGTTAGATAATTTATTCCAGCAATTGAGCTAATCTTTTCAAAGCGCTATATCAGCAATTGAGGAACGTCAAGAACTGAATATATAAAATAACTGTACGCTGCAGTGAACAATGGAACGCACACTCATTGTCCAACTATTAGTTTGCTGATCGTCCAAAAGAGAGTGGCAACACTTTCGATTTCAAATAGCTCCCCGCCACTATCGAGGAGGGAATGTGTACAGTGCATGAGTGAGATTAGTCCAGCAGTGTTGGGAGCCAGTTAGCCACCATCTTCCGTGCGGACACACACAACCACTCAACATGAAGGCAACTTGCGGCACCTTGCTACTTCTGGCGCTATGCGCAACAGGTCAGTGCGAAGTGCTCATTAAAATTCTGAATGTATATTTAATGTGATAAAAATAAATTATGTTAAAATATGTTTTCCATTGGTCACTTTCTATATTAATAATGTACAATATTTTTTACTGAATATAGACCATATGGGTCATGTTCTTACATTACTTAGTATCTGTTGAGATAATTATTTTTGTACTAAAATTAATTTATTCAATTACAAATATGCTTTGTTACAACATTAATATGTTTTTATTATTATACTAAATATTATAAAGTATGTCTGTAATATATGTCAATTTCCAAAAATATCCTACAAATACATTTTAATGTATGCCACTCAATACAAGATGCTCTTATAAGTTCATCATCTATAGGAATTCTCCAATTTAAGAACGAATATAATTATTTCTTATTTTTTTATACCAGAACTATACTCAGTGTTTATTTGTGGCCAAAATCATTAATAGACTATTACTACAGTATCAATTACGTCATTAAATTATTTTCATTGCTAAACTATTATCATCAAATGAATATTATTTCACGACGATGATAATAATAAAAAGAAAATATTTTACGTATTACTGAAAATAGAATCAATTATTGATCCTGTTTGCAGAATACATTAAAAACAGTTAATACAGCTACCAAATGAATTAATAGAATTTGATAATACTAATTAGTTCTGAAATACATGCCAACCTTAAAATTTCTGAAATATTCTTAATGTTTTTATTGTTCATCCAATTAATCAATTTTTTAATTTCTTTCTGATAAGTTCATTTCGGTATTATTAATGATTCAACCTTTTCAACTTGGGTTAAAACTTTTTGCGGAAAAGCCATGTTCCCTAAAAATCATAACAGTAGATAAACAAACTAAATCATCTTCATCAATACAGTTACGTTATAAAAATAGTAAAAGAATTCATTGACTTCAAAGTAATTCATTACAAAATTGCCATTAATTTTATTTTATTGCCGTCTTTTTATAATTCCGGTAAACAAAAAATATCATATGAAAGGCGTTTATAATGTAGTACAAATATTCCTTTCTTAAAAATTATAAAAAATGATGATTTTCAAAGCTGAAAAATGCAACAAGATGCAATGCATATGTTTAAAATGCTAGATATTTAGGTCAAAGTGTGACAAACGTTAGTTCAGTGTTTAGAAAAATGAGTTTAATTTCTCTTTCTGTATATCACATAATAACGTGAAAGTTTATTCCTTATGTATTGTACCTCTTTGTTCTCTTCCGCCCACTATGACCTCGCTCTACCACCTTCCTTGTATCTTTTCTCTTTCCTTAAATTTCCTTAACAACCAAACAATATATGATGGTGCACAAGCTCATAACATGTGCTGCATCTCTAACGATAACCTATTTTCAACTCCTTTCATTGTTGTACCACCGGGTGGTCGAGATCGTTAAGGTGCGGACTCGTGAGCGGGAGGTCTGGGGTTCGCATCCCGCCAGGACCGTCCTCCGTTTTCCTCAGTCCTCAAAAATGGTAAATGCCGGGGAGGAACCCTAAACTTAGGCCTGGAATGTTTCCTTCCTTAAAAATAATTCCTTTTCCAATGTATCATATCATGTATCATCAGTGTCCATCGCCTGTGGTGCCTCTGTAGCAAAAATGGGCGTTAAACACTATTCATTTATTGTTGAATTTGAGAATTTTACTGAAAGAAATCACTTGAATAACAAGTTGACATGGCACGATCCGAAAACTACTGTAGCTATTATTGATATCTGTTGCCATGTCAATAAGAGGTTCGCTTCTCGCACATTATTACTATCTCTAAGCACAAGAACGTATCAGTTCTAGGATATGAGAAAAAGTATTATAATCATATTAAAATTACCTATAACAGACCTCTTCGATTTTAAGTTAATTTCTCAGTCACTGTAGCGTTTCCCACAAACCCCCACGTTAAGCAGCATTGAATATATTCAATAGTTGGAAGAATTTCGTTGATTTTCATTGTGCGTACATCCATAATGATAGGTGTTTCCTTAGATTGCCCTTGCTGGGAAAGGATTGAAAGGATTGCAGGTACTCTAAGCTAGAGGAGATGAACTTACATTGCTGTTACATATCAGCTAGTTCCAAATTTTCTTATAAGTTAAAAAAAATTTAATTATGAATTTTGGACACTCTTTACACATACATGCCAAGATTTCTGTAATTTGTAGATATTTCATCTGCGCTTTCTATGTGTGTTTTACTACTTTCCCCAAGCTGGCAAGAAATTCTTCCGTCTAACAAAGCATGACCATGCAGCATCGCCTTTAGACAACCATTAATCGGGTGCAGTTATCTTGCACACATTCTATTTCTACGAGATTATATAAGCAGCCTTTTTTGTTTCATTGTCTACTAGGAGAAACCAGACATGTTCGTGATTGAGAACAGAACTCTAACACATGACTCGGTGTTGTAATATCTCTGCAGGGACACAAATGAACTTCTTCGTGACATACTCCAATACAGTGAATTTCCCTTTCCGGACGAGAAAGCGTCCGTATAGAAGGAATGGTGAGTGCGGAGGTTCCGAATGCTTACGTCATTTCTTTGCTTGGGCATCGCAGTTTTGGTGTAGCATTTTCCTGTTAGTGTCTGGCACAATGAGGAATTACAAGACGATGAAATACAGTGGTTCAATCAACTACCTCCCCTTCTAAGAAAAACATCAGTTCTAAATAATTAAACACAGCAATTTTCCCCACATTGATTTCAATTGCCGTTCTGAATAACTCCCTAGTTAAAATTAATTAAATTTAAGCAAAAAGTAGATTAATATTGATATTGCGACAAAATTGTAAAACCATTGTTGATTATATTTTGTGTTCGACAGCTTTGAAATTTTAAATAACACTTCTACATTGTAAAGTAACATTTTAAGTGCGAATCAGTTGTTAGTTCACTATCGATGCCTAGTAGCAACCTCGTTTATTCTTATTGCTGTTTGTATTTGCATGGAATTTACAAGTTTCTTGTTGTACTTGAAAATATGAATAATATCACAATTATTAATATTATGGAAATACTGTCTATTTAGGAACTTCTATCAAATCCATTTACATTCTGTTCTTCTTATAGAGTATGCCTGTTCTTGAAGAATCATTTTCCAAAAACCTAGATATCAGTTTCAATAGTTTTGTGTACTTTTATTTAATCCAAATTCAAACAGCAAAGACAAAACAGATTGCCAGGCAATAATAGAAAACAAAATATATAATAACAGTTGAATACGCTTTAAAATGTTAATACCTAAACGTAGGTATGCCATTTGAAATTTCGTGGCTTGATACCGGCATTTGGGAGGCCTTCCCCTTGGGCCGGCCGGCCGTCCTGGCCTTTGGTTTTCTTTCGTGGTTTCTCTGGTCACTTAGGATGAATATTTACATTCCTGAATTTTCTGCTTTCTCATTTCATTCCGTTGGTTCTGTTAATCGAAAGTTACACGGCGAATGTGGAGGGACTGGTGGTAGTTTGCGCCTTGGGAAAGTATCTACCCAGGTTCCCGTATAAGGGGCGCGCACAATTAGGCTCCGCCGGCGTCAGGTTGAAAAGATATTAGGATTTCGTCAACGTCAACGCAGTCCCCATTCGTGAAACCTGGCCGCTCAGTATCGCCCTCACTTTATCCCTTTCTCCCGACAGTGCCTCGTTATCGTCGTAGGCACAAACGGCCAGCCGTGAGTGAGGCTGAGGTGACAAAATATCCTACTCAGTTCCGGCCAATGTCCAATGGGGTAAGGGGTGAAATGTAAAATATGAACAACGGTTCTAAACATCCTTTCAGCATCTAAATTGAATTGTTTTTAAAAAATTAAATTAATTTTGTGTAGAAAGTTTTCAGACTTAAACATAAAACGCGTTTTTAATATTCGCTAAGTTAATACATTAACCACATTCGCAGAGCATGAAAGAATGAGGGCCAAGAAACTGCGATGCAGTTTGATTTTCCACAGCAAAGAGCAATCTCAGAAAAATAAGTTTTAAAATTAGAAATATTTGCAAATTATATGTATATATCTGTAATACGATTAAAGCCACAGCGATTTTGGTAATATTCCAATAAAATGATTATTAAATGAATAGATATTAAAATAAAAATAAATTACTGTAAATGTTGCTAAACTATAAGATCATTCCTTATGTTGTGAAAGAGAATTACAAGGAGAAGGAAAGCGTTTCGTGTCTCTCTTTTTCTCTACTCTAATATCAGGACGAAGAAGAATGATAAAAATAATAGAAAAAGAAAAAAAAGTGATAAAAATAAGCAACTGGTCTTTTACATACATATTTCCCTTCTACATCCTGTATCTCTTCCCTAAGGACTAAAGGAAGACAAAGAACATAACGAAAGAAAAAGATAAAGAATAAATAGATGCTGCTACTACTGCATCTTAAAAGCAAATCCCAAGACAACTACAATGGAGTGTTCTGCAAACAGATGAATGTAGATTTGCATTTTCTAAATAAACGGATATAACAGAAGTGGGGGAGCACTTAATAGAAAGTAAACTGACAATGTAATTTTGCACGTATGTCCGAATAAATGATCTAAATTGTTATTCTGATAGTTACAACCCTATATCGTCACTGTTATAGACCCGTTCAAAGCCTAGTGCAGCGGGGTGGCGTTTGTGATTAACAAAGTAGAGCTTTTTGTAGTTTTTGCTCCGTTCTCCCATTTCATTACACCATTATTACATATTTTATTTATCTCCTTCCTCTTCATTCCACTCAGACTCAACACTCAACATGGCGGCCATAAAGCTGCACGTAGGTCTCTCTTTCTCATCTGGTCTTGAGCTGAAGGGGGTGGATCATTGCCTTGGACTCATCCTGTCTCAGAGGGGCGATAAGATGTCACTTGGACTTTAGACAATCAGAATCAGCAATTCTAGCGGGAGAGGGGTTGATAGGTGATCCTATCAGGACAGCAGGAGATTGACACAAAAACCCAAGAGATCGAAAAGCTTATATACCATATCGCCGGACTTGGGTAGAAGTCAGAACAGAACGCAAAATAAATGCAGATATAAATATACGCATTTGTTAAATAAAGAATAATAATCAGAAACAGTCATTGTGAAGATAGAGCTCCCAAAATTCTGATTTGGTTTATTTATGGTCGCTCTTTAACATCTCAGGTCATCAGCATTCCATTCAAATCTGTGTATGAAATGGCCGATAAATTTTGCTTCTTTCAGGTTTGAGGTTCTTTTACATGCCGTAAATATACGACACGAGACCCACGGCTTTACTTCCCTTCCGAAACGCCCGAAAAAATCCATCGGAACTCACGATCTTGGGTTTAGGAAGCAAGTATGGCTACCACTACACTACTAGGAGCGATGAGCTTCTAAGAGAAGAGACCACATGCTGGAAATAGCTATCATGAATATGTTGTCCAAAAATCAAGGTTCGGAAAATGTAGAACTAGATGCTTGGATCATGCACAAGTTCTATAAATGATTATCCTTAATTTAAAAATAGAGCATGTCATAAGAGAAAATTACTAACTGCAGCTAAAAACCCATATCACCCACAGTAAAAATAAAATTGAGTATTAGGGAGTTATTCGATCCCCATGTTGTCTCCATTTCAGTGATCAAATAAGAGGAGACGTTCCTTTTACTTTAGTGCTCATATAAATTTAAAATGTAATGGACCAGCCCACATATAGACAGACCTAAGGTACATTACAAATTATTTATCCTTGATTCCACTATCTAAAACCTCAGTTTGCTTAGTTTATTATTTTTTTTCTCTCTTTAACTTTATATTCCACTCCATTCTTTATCTTGTGCTCTACAGGTTAGAGAATTCCTCTGTTACTTTACCACCTTCTCTTGGACAACCAGTGTCTCTTCTTTGAGGTGAATAATTAAATA
The DNA here is from genome assembly GCA_030762175.1 of Metallyticus violacea. Classification (NCBI taxonomy): domain Eukaryota; kingdom Metazoa; phylum Arthropoda; class Insecta; order Mantodea; family Metallyticidae; genus Metallyticus; species Metallyticus violacea. Next base: position 17,629,546 of record CM060843.1, on the reverse strand, counting down.
CTTATTAGGAAATTCCTTCGACTTCTGTCTTTTTAGGTAGTTTGACCATCGAGGTATATATTCCTAGATTGTTTTCTTCTTATAGAAATAATTATAATTATCTACTGAGTTGTGCATTTCTAATATAATCCTATTTTGTGCTTAGATCTTCTTTCTTAAGATGCATGTTTCGTATCCACATAGTGCATAATTATTGCTTTATAAAACTTAATCTGCGTTTTTATATATACATTTCATAAATATCCTAATAGTTAGAGTATTAAAATGCTTCACAATTATATATAATATACAAGAAAAATAAAAATAAAGTAACACTATTAACAATGTAACAAATTAACAGTAATTATAATAGTAGTAAAGGACAAAACACTAAGAAAAAGTCACACTTGAGAACGCTATCGTGGAGTTCTTCTATGGCAAGAAGACAAGTGACAAATTATATATATTCTACTCTTCTAATAGTACTCTCTCCGAAATGGTACTTAACATTTTATTAATAATTTTATTGTACGCCACATTTTGCATATTGACAGCTTTCAGGAAAACTTCTATTTACTTTTTTAATGGGAAAATAAATTTTAATATAACCGAGTTTCGCAATAGATAGCCCATTTTAAATTATTTTGAAAATGCATACGTGGATTGTGTTAAAATTGTACAACGACTATCACAATTAGTTTTCTTTTAAAAAGGTTTTGCGAATAAAATTTCAAAATAAAATATGAAAATTTTCAGCTACCCTTTCCTCAGAAAAGATATAACTGAATTTTTTATTTTGAGATTCTCGTTAAGGATTAAGATTATGAATATAGATTATAATAAATATCAAAGAATAATTAATATTTAAAAGGTTATGCAAACATTTAATATCTAGTTATTTTCAATACATAAAATTCCAAAAAAAATGTAAATAATGATGATAATGATGATGATGATTCCTTTTTCCTGACAAAGTAAGACCATAAGGACTTTGTTACATTCAAATAACAAATATATAAAATGCATGAATATAAAGTACATAAACATGCCTCTTTTGTTGCTATTTTTCAAAAACGTATCTCATAAAATGCTTTTGTTAAACTATTTATTTGTTATAGAACAACAATGGTGTAATAATAGTGACACATCACTTAAAATATATTTTACAAAGTTAAAGAAAAGTCATTCATTTTTGAGATATTTCAAAATATGACGCCTATATACAAAGACGTTATTGAAACTCGATTAAGACATTCACTTTATGCTATTAACTTTCTGGTTTTCAGCCTGCTATAGCAACAAAAGTTATCTTGATATTTGATGAACCTCACACAGCAACAACAAGCGGTCTTGTTTTACAACAGAAAGAATGGAGGTGATAGTCTAAATTAATAATAATAATAGTAATAATAATATTAATAATAATAATGGTAATAATAGTAATAATAATAGTAATAATAGTAATAATAATAATAGTAATAATAATAATATTAATAATAATAATAGTAATAATAATAATAATAATAATAATAATAATAATAATAATAATAATAATAATAATAATAATACTTTGCAATGTCTCACGACCATCATTTCAAGCTTGAAATAAGAAAATGTCGACGGTTCAGTTCAATTGTGTTCGAAATTGAAAAAAAAAAAAAAAAAATGTTAAATGTTCAGCAGAGCAAATACAGAATTTAATGCGGATTTTATTGAAACGTTTTTCTAAGTTTAAGGGTACATTATGCTCTCTGAAGTCGTTACTAGCTGACTTTTACAGCAGTTTGAATGATGAACCTTTTAGATAAGAGTTCTATTGATATAAATTGTTAAAAAAATAAGAATATATACAATAGTAGTATTTAGCTAAGCCGTCTATACCGCCACGGGTGGCCGAGGTCGTTAAGGCACGGACTCGTGAGCGGGAGGTCTGCGGTTCGAATCCCACCAGGACCATCCTCCCTGACTGGGGTTTTTTCCAGGTTTTCCTCTGTCTTCATAACTGGCTAATGCCGGGGAGGTACCTAAACTTAGGCCTGGAACGCTTCCTTCCTTAAAAAAAGTATCCTTTACCAATTTATCATTTCATCTCATGTATATCAGTGTCCACCGCCTGTGGTGCCTCAGTAGTGAAAACGGGCGTTAAACACTACTCAAAAAAAAAAAAAAAAGCCGTCTATGTCGTAATGTTTCGAGAACAATTTAGCTGGGCTAAAGACATAGTTTACCTCTTTGTAAAGAATACCACTAATTATTTACATCCTGCAATTATATTTAAATTTAAATAATTTAATTTTGTTTATTTTATAATTTCAATTAAATTAATATACTTTAAGAAAGAAAGTTTACGAAATACATTTTAAGAAATAATATTTAATATGCTCTTTGTAAGATACATTACTGCATTTATATTTTGCTATCGGTCTTGGTAAGCATACTTGCCTTGTAAACCCAAGACCGCGGGTTTAAACCCGGCCAGGATCGATGGATTTTTTCGGAGTAAATATCTTAAGTATGTCTTCCTTCGAAAGGAAGTAAACCCATGGGTCCGTGTCGTACATTTACGGCACGATAAAGAACCTAAAGTCTGAAGGAAAAGGCCTCTAAGCAAAATTTATCAGCCGTTTCACACCCTGAATTGAATGGGACGCTGATGACCTGAGATGTTAAAGAGTGTTTATAAATGAAACAAATCAATCAGTTCCTATGCTTTCATTGCTAAATTTCATATCAATCACTTCACTTTTCGTTATCGAATTTGTTAATGCTCTGAAGTTTTGGAATTATTATTTGAAACCTAAATGCTCATGAACTCATTTTAGCAAGGCTTAAGCCTAAGATAGTTCTGGATTCTATATGGATGATTTGAGTTATAGTATACACGAACATTATGGTGGCAATGTAGTCAGCATTACGCTTTGCCACGTCTATGATACATATAACACTTAGTCAAGGTGTAAACACATGCTCGAGGTGAAACACATGCCCGAGGTGAAACACATGCCCGAGGTGAAACACGAACCTGCAACCTCTTGGTTATCAACTACTTCATATGATTCCTATGATCACTAGAGCTGAAAAAGATGACCATAAAATCTTAAAACTCCTAATGGCGATCTTGTTTGTACATTGCTCATTTTTAGCTCTGTATAAACGCTGTATTGAGAATTCGGCAATTTAGCACAGTAAATAGGCCGTAAAGTGCCTCCTAATTCCGCACATCAAGTGATTAAGCTGTAACAAGCTTGCGTGCCAGCTTACAATGATCCACAGGTCAGAGTTCATCACTATGGTAACCGTATTAGCAGTGCTCTGACTGAATTACTCTTCACACACAACGCTTTATACGAACTCTATTAGTTTAACCCCTGCATCATAAGCCGGATTCGAACTCGCTCCACGTAGCTCGTTAGCTAACAACCGCGGTCTAATTTGACCTAGAATCCGCAACGCGTTGTGCAACTAACGAGTCATAAAGCAACCGTGCCGAAATACTGGCGTGATTCTGCGCATGTCCACTTTTGAACTAAATAAACGTGTACACGATAATGCCGCCTTGGGGGTAAACCATTTTAAAATGAATTCCAAAATATACATGTATATATACATACATATACATATACATATATACATATACATTGAGATCCTCGGGGATAACTTATCCTAACAATGAGTACGTCCTTCTATTTATACATTTTTTCTTTTAATTTGTTGAAAAGGAAGCACAAAATTAAGTCCAAGTTATCTTTGCATATCAGAACTTTATTCAAAGAAAACGGGACTTTTAATCATCATTAACACCTAATCTATCTCTTCTGGAATTGCCATGGAGAATGTGTCAAGCATAATTATTACTTGTACATATTCTTAATATATCTGAGTGCCATGTACACTATTAATAAAACACATGAACACTCGAGAGCAAAACTATCTGATCTTCCTGTAATATGTTCAACCTTAAACCACAAACTACAAAAACGTGTTCACATTTTTATCCAATTTGCATAATAATTCTATGATAAAAAACGTTATGTTTTTCAAACTTTTAATAGAGAAGAACATTTACAATTTTGGTGAATTTCAATTCATCAAATATACCTATCTTGTCCCCTAATTTAATAATCTATCAATTTACTGATAAAATAGAAAATAAATATTTGTATATTAGGAAGAATGTTGCATTTTATTTATTAAATTTCATAAATTATTATTTACATATAAAATAAATGTAGGATATCCCACATGTTTATGAATAGCCTTTACTCTGAAACTGTTGTGGCATTTATAATATCAATGAATAGAAAATGTGTAAAACTCATTCAATACTCCGGCACTTTACGATTTATCTTTTGTATAAACTTGCCAAGTACAGTTACCACCAATGAAACCAAAGGGCAAATGTTGCCAGCAATTATCATGCACGAAACAGAACTAATCTAACTCTTTCTATGTTTTTACTTTTATCAAATATGAAGTTATTCGAGTTAAGGCCGGCAGAGCAGGGCTGCTTACTCAAAGGCAATAGTCAAGACCTATGCTGCATGTGCAGGTTTCAGCTTGTTTTTGATTTGAGGGAGGTTCTGTCAGCGAATGGTTGTGCGTTTGTGTGTTATTCGCTGTTTTCTGTGTAAAGTGTGTGCTAATTGATCTTTGTTAGTTATGTACCAAATGTGGTCTTGAAGAAGGATGCATATGTGAAAATGAATTTTTGCACAGAAATAGTATTGCGACTCGCAGCAAAACAACCTGGCAATCGTGTTTCAGACAGAGAAACTGTCTGCCAACTTGTTAAAAACTTATGAGAGACAGAATCTGTCAATGATTACATTCGTGATTCAAACCGCCATGTACTTACAGAAGAAAAGTTAAATTTTTTACAGGAATTCCCTAAGCAGATGTCCGCAATGAATTTCCATAGAGAGGCATTATTTACAGCATAGCTTGTAACATAGTTTAGTACTTATTGTCGATTTTGAATAAGTAAAAATTTATGTTTTAATGAAAACATAATTATTAAAAACTTTGCGCTCGGTGACTCTATCCCTTTATCCGGCTTCGCGACTGCATTTCCGTAGTAAATAGCGATGCTCCGGCGGCCCGTAACTCAAATAAAGTCACCGTGGTGTTCTGTGACAAAGTAGTTAATTCTTAAAAGCACTTGTATGGAAAATGAATATTTTTGCGTCTAATTAGAAAAAAAATGTATGAAAAATTTTCAGAACAACATGATATATATTAATGACATTATTTCAAATTAATTACAATATCAGTGGGATATTTTGTGAATTATGTGAGAGAATTTTACAATCACTTCATCATGTCTATTTTCTCTGCATACTGAGTCTTTTTTTTTTTTTTCCTGAATTGAGGGGATTACTATTTTGAATTCCTTCTAAAAATCTATGAATAAAGGCAGTTTTTCCATTAAATTTTGCAGAACTATTTAAAAAAAACTGTGTGAAATAAGCAGGTGTCAGTATTTCTTATTCATTTAAGCGCTTTCGAATAAAGTGGCAAAATTAAATATCAGGAAAAAAAGATCACTAACGCCAGTTCTCCTAAGAAGAAATTCAGGACTTTATTGGCAGAGTAACCATCAAGATTCCCGGGAGATACAAAGACGTGGTAGATAGCGCTGCCATGTTGTTAAGAAGGCCATTCAGGAGTAACGTTGCACGAACAGAAACGGGCCAGCGATTGCACCTCAGGGGCCAGTTGGCTAGTCTATCTGAAAGGTGCAATTGGAGTAACGATGTTGCAACAACCTGTTACCTTACCGACAGATCAGTTCTGCTTTGTGTGCGGTAACCTACAAATTAGCACTTCAGCCTTGTTCAGCACCAAGCAAAATACAGACCTTCTAACAAAGGACAGATCTACACCAACTCGGAAAGAAGCTGAAGCTTAAACCATATTTTATTAGTCACTTACTACAAATGTAAATATTTAGGGCGTGACTTAAATAACTCAAATTAATAAGTATCAGAGCAAAAAATGAAAAATTTATAAAATTTTAAGTGAAGTATTTCCAGTATTTCGACAAAATGCTGTTAGCACTACAGAATATCATAGAGAATTTGCCAAAACTGAGAGGATATAAAACTCTATACGTAAACCCTCAAAATTACCTTAATTCTGGATTCTTAAAAGAATTTCATTTCGTTTCATTTATTATTCGTCCCATTTGTCATCATTAGAAGAGAGGATAAGTCAAATATATAATACTACAAGTAATTTAGCTACAGAGATTAAAACAAAGAATTTGTATTCAGAAATATAATATAAAAGTATAATATTTTTATAAATTGAAGAGCATGTCTTATTTATAATGAATGCATGGAGAGTACTGAAATTAACTAAGTTAGAAATATGTATAGAAACAATCAATTGAACACTAAAAGTAGGGTAATGTGTGACAGGTCTTCGCACGCCCGCCTGCTCGTAAACGAATTTACATAGCAGATATTTAATAATCATTATATAATGTTCAACATCCTATTTTATTGCATAAAGAATTATTGCATTTAACAAGAAAATGTATGTACTTCAGAAGGTTCTCTAATATTCCTGAAGCGTAGGCCGCTGAGAGTAACAAAGGAAAGTGCATAACTGTACGGTGGACGGCGGAAACAATAAGCCCTTTGTATTTTCGCCCTTTGTATTTAGGAGTCATTGCAAACTTTCCTCAGTATCACAACCCGTCATTGTATGTTTAAAAGTCAACCTATTGGAGACGAAAATTTCTAAGAGTTAACAATTAGCGCTTCTAGGTGAGTTGGAACTCGCCAATCACATTAAAGTATTTCAAGAGCCCAGCTTCTGTAGGTGAGCCCGTGAGAACCCTTGTGAGCTAAGAAAACCACATGGCGACATTTCAAAGATAGTATGCAAGAGGAAACATCCTCCGCGAAGAATTGAGTTGAGCCGAGGCAATTGGAGGAGTAGAAGCTATTGGAATTGACGCAAGAAGTTTATTCATTCAGTTCAGTTAAACGAGTTATAAGTTGTTTACATCAGTCATCAATCGTTTAAGTTCACGTGCCGCCGTCCAGTGCAGTTCATTCAGTTTCTCAGAGTACGAGTATGCAATTACGCTGTTCCAAATCTGGTATTTAAGCATTCCTTCGCAATCCGCTCACGCTAAGATTAAGACTAAATTTCCGAATATTAAATAATTGCGTCCAGTCAGATCCTCTCTGCGAGTCGGAAGCTAACTTCGCCGGTTAATGGCAAGAACTAGGTGGCCGTCCATAAACTCATCTTCAAATAAACGCACCAGAGATTTAAACGGAGCAGTTCCTTGTAATTTGCATAACCTCTCTTTCCCTCCCCTTTGCCGTGACCACGAGAAAAGGCGACTTCAGGTCCCTGAGATACCCAGGGTACGAGCAGGGACGCTCGAGTTCGAGATGGTCGCGGCCGGCAACAAGTGATCGTGATTTGATTAGCATCGTATTTGTGCCGCTCCCACGAATATCGCCTCTGCGATACCACTTCAAATGTGGCGCCCAACGTGGGGCCTTCACATCATTGACAATACCAGCTCAAACTACAATACTAATAGCAAGATGGATCAGTTGATATCAGTAGATACATGGACTTTACAAAGTATCAGTCTTCTAAGGAGTAATAACGTCTTTGTGCAATTCATTTTTTACTTTTGATTTGAAGGTTTTTTCGTTTGTACTTTTTAAAGCGTTTGGTAGTTTATTTAAAATAGTTGTCCAGCTATTGTGGGTTTTAAGTTGTATATTGCAAGAGTATGGTTACGAATGTAATAGTTTTGATTTATTATTTTATTATAATTATGCAAATCCTGATACCCAGTCCCTTCCACCTGACATGCATTATTGTTTCAATAATGTAAAGAGGAAACACAGTTGGAATGTTTAATAATTTGAAAGTTGGTTTATAGGATTCAGTTTGCTTTCGGTTCGAAATAAATCTTATTAAGCGTTATTGTAACATGGCTATGTTTAAATTTGCTTTTGCACAAACCCCCCAAGCAGAGAGGAACAGTTTGTTTCTATTAGTCCGAAACTCTTAGAAAATTACACAAAATATTATGGTTTTGCAAAACATTCCAAGATTTTCCTTGGGCTGTATTTCAGTAAAAACAATTAAAGAAACTGGTACAAACGCCTGCCGCCATGCAACGTTAACTTAAGGTTTACATAGTCAACACAAAGTTTCTTGCATTCCTTAAGCGCGGCTTACCTGACCGGACTTTGCTATTTTCAAAACAATTAGCTCTCAGCATTTGGCCTCCAGCGTCTGGATAAACTTTTTGCAGATCCACTTTGTCTCAAAATATTCATCACTTTTGTTCAGAACCTTCGGATCAGCACTACACGTTGAGCATTGGACAAAAGAGACAATTTCAAGGAAAACATTAAAAGAATATTTACCTTTTCTCCAATCTCAGTCTCCAGGAGTTTCTTTAACACAATGCTTTAAAATTGAATTTTAAGGACACGCACTAAAGACAGAAAGTGAGATATTTCAAGGCCAGGAATCCAAAATTAATATAGAAGTTACATATTTGAATTCTTTTAGTTTTTTAATTTTAATGATATTATGCATAATTATAAAAAAATACAACCACTTATTTTGCACAGTGGTATCTGTCGCTTTCCAGCAAATTGCTATAGGACCGCACATGTTCTCTTTTGTGATATATAAAACACTAAGAAAAAGTTACACTTGAGTTCGAAATATAGCCATCTCAAGTGTGACTTTTTCTTAGTGTTATATCCTTTCTACTATTATAATTACTGTTAATTTGTTACATTGTTAATAGTGTTACTTTATTTTTATTTTTCTTTTATATTATATATATACACCTTTACTTTCAGTAAACAAAAGTCTGATATGGCAATGAACCAAATCTGGGCTGTAGGGGAAAATAATAATGGAGGTTTTGCCCCTCTGTGAATATGTTCTTTAGGCAGCTAACTCAAAGACGCCCAACTGCAGATGAGAAACCCTATACGAAAGACGCTGTTACGCATGCGCAGTAAGGATCCCTTTTGGCGGCTGCTAATTTATATTGGCATCTCACGACAGGTTATTTCCAGATAAAACTCGTTTAAGCAATACCAGAAAAAAAAAGGATAAAAAGAAGAAAAGCTTGACCACTACATAGCTCCTAGAAAACATATTTAGAATATTCCTTTTGCGCTGCATACTAATCTAAGTTATTACAAAGCGGCTTCAGTACTAAACGCTTAGTCATAGTTTTATTAAAAAATTCACCTCAATTTCCATCAATGTTCTTTTTCTAGGTTGTAATTTCTCTTTTCTCTGTTGCTATAAAAATGCAAATATACATTTTTATATATTTTTTTAAATGTTTAAAACTATCATAATGCTAGTTAAGATATTACTGCATCTCGCAGACATTAAAAAATAATGTATTTACTCCAAGTTCAATGAACTTGATCATTAGTGCAGAAAAAAAAATAAAATTTTGACTAAGCACATTTTTAACGCATTATACAGGATTCGAAATCTAAAAAATAAGAATCTATGCATGTTTGAACATTTAATCGAAATGCATTAACCGTAATAATTTTGCAGATAATGCCATTTTAATTATGCATGTATTTCGTAGTAAACGCCAATGCTAAAATCAATCGCTCTTTGTGTTCGTTAAATTAAAGCTTTGATGGTTGAAAATATTCCTTTGTTAAATATATATTTTGGGTTTAACATTGAGTTCCCCGACCTTTTTATGAAGCTTTACAAACGTTAAAAAAAATCCATCCACGTAAGCATAAGGTGTTTCTAAAGTTCTTAACAAGAAAATTGTGGGTATTAATTTTAATATCTTTCTAAAGTGTTTTGAATGAATTATAATTTATTTCCACATAGCATTAAGCGTGGAAATAAATATATTACTTAAAACACAACTATTACAATACTCTTGTCACATTTCACAATGTATTTGTATCCAGTATGCAGACTTTCTATACATAATTGTTTGAAACTAGTTGCAATGGAAATTCGGGTCATCCAATTATCTGATGTCCGAAAGGTAATGGGAACTGCATTGGTCGATAAGTTATTGATTACAGCCATCAGGTCTACAGTAAAGGTGGGGTAGATGCTACACAGGATTCGGTGGTAGAAACACTTATGTGGTAGTCTAATGAATTCCAATGAACTTAAAAAGTTCTACCTCCGTTTATTTCCCACACATTTCTACTATGAAATTACCCATTACTCTTCTTAATTCTATTTGAGAAATTAAACTGTGACTAATATCTCCTTTAGTTCGTCTAAAGTGTGTGGACACAACTAAGGTATGTCGCATTAAGACTTGGAACTTGAATCATCCGGAATTTCTCCTTAAACAATCTCCTGTAACATCAATATACTCGGATTGGGTGCAAAACACTCCTTGTGGAATGCTTTAGGCCTAGTACTTGCCATTAACAGATCTTAAACAAGATTTAGACACAAAATTTCACTGTTCAAACAGCATTGCCCAACATAGCAATTAGATAAATCTCGCCAGCCCCAACTCGTGCAGTCTCCGCTTGGTCTTCAGTAGTTGCGTATCGACAGTGCTCTTCCGGACTAGGAATGAGATATTTGAGCGATATTTAAAACAACGTTTCCTTATACTGAAGTAGCACTGCGTGAGATCTGAGTTTTGTTGATTTCCAAGTAGTGTGAGAATTAATTATTGCTGCTGCAGTGAGTCCGAACAGTGGGCCGAAAGAAGCAAGTTGGGTAAGCAGTACACATAAACGCTCATTTCCATTAATGTATCACATAACAGGAAAAATATTAATATTAAAATATTATTAAAAAAAAAAAACCTTTCTCAGTATATAATTTCATTTCATGTATCATCAGTATCCACCGCCTGAGGTGCCTCAGTAGTAAAAACGGGTGTAAAAACACTATTAAAAATATCATACTGTGTAAACCAACTATAAACCCATACTCTAGTAATCACTACTAAAGATAACAAACAGATCATTCAGTACTGTCTTATGCTGGACTAGAAAACCCTGGTTGAGGAACGCAGGGGGGAAGGATAAACAAGGCGAGTTGTCTCTGAATCGAACAGAGAAGATGCCTAGCCTGGGCTCTGCTTGCGGGAAAAGCAGAGGATGAGACAATAGGTAAATTTCTGGCCTAAAAAGACTGATAACAGCACATGAGGGGTGTAGAAAACAAACTGAATGAATCCATCTATGAGCTTGTGACATTCCTACATTCCTATTGTTATTTATTTTTTTATTTGTTGTTAAATATATATTTATTGTTTTATATTTTGTTATATAATATCTAATATCTTGTATTATAAAATCAGATACGGCGGATGGAACCCTGCACCTGTTGAAATTATAGAGCAAAAAATCTACTACTACATGCCTGAATTTTATAGGATTCGATTCTTTTGTTTCATACGTACCCTGCTTACATATATTCTCCTTCCCTTTTGCTTACCATATCTGCAGACAATATTTTCTTCTTGTAATACGAGCAAATGCTGTGTCTAGTACTCATTGCGACAATAAATTGTGCTATAGGCGTGACGCGAGTTAGACTTAAAGTTGGCTTCATAATAATCGGCATTTTTTATAAGCGAAAGTATTTGCATTACATATTGGAATGTATAGAAACCGGAGGGTGGAGAGAGAAGTGGGATAATTTTCGGGCAGAATTCATATCATTAAAGATTTTTGGGATTAGCAGAAAAAATGTTTGAATCAGCTTGGAAATTATGTAGGAGAGGTGAGAGAAAAGTGATGGAGGAAAGTGGCCAAGAAAGGTAGAAGGTAATAAAGTAACAATGAAGAAATATGTTCACCTTTATGGAAGCATTTGTAAAGGTCACTTGATAATTTGTATGTGTAGAATGAAGTAGGCAGGATCCCTGTACAAAACAGCAGGTGTTAGTTGTATAGGATCCTGAAGCACTGAAGGATAAAGGAAATGTTGTAAAAACTGTAATTGTAATGTGTAGAAATAATAATAAATATTCATTCATAAAACAAGGTTATAAAACGCAGCGTAAACAGATTTGAAACGAGTATAAACGGATATACAATAACAATTTGAACTTCTTTTCTTGGTAAATTTATTAGCTTGAAACTTACAGCACGGCTTGCAGATTAGTCCGCCATCTTGAATGATATTACACTCCCTTTTTTTTTTTTCTCTCTTGTGTTCCATTTGATATCTCCATGTTTGTCATTTTATTTTGTTAAATTTGCACATTTTAGCTTTTTTTTTTTTAAATACTTCTACGTGTTTAATAGTGAAGTTCAAAAAAGTACTCCTAATTGATATATAAATATATATGAAGTGTATTTTAGTGCTAATTGTTAATATAGTGGTAAAAAGTGAAGTGACATCATTTGGTATGCTCGAATACGAACAGTGATAAAGTGAGCGAGCGTAGGAAATGTTTACGTCAATTGTGTAACTATAAGAAGTTTGTTGTAAAGCAGGAGGAGACCCTTCTCCATTTGAGGAAAGAGAAGACTTGCTTTAGTACGCAATTTACAGGAATTTAAGATGGTAGCTAAGCCTAACCGCAGGAAGAAACAGTCTGTACTGGTGACATATACAGCGTAAAACTCAGCAATAGTTACCATATTCTTGGGACAAGGAATGCCGATCAAGTGCTCAGAGCAAGTTTTAGTTGCTTCTAAGAATGAAAAGGTAGGAACCACTACTTGAGAGATGTATTAGGGGCATTGCATTCTTACTGAAAGAGGATTTGGGGAAGCACTGCTAAGTTTTAATTTATTTAAGTCTTGTGTTGGACTTGATAATGTTACGGAAGATCAGGTAAGGCTAACATCTGACTTTACCAAACGGGATCATGTTGTTATAGCGCTGGGTTACGAAACAGCCCAAATAGAGACCGAGAGTATAGTGTTGAAAATTATGCTTTAGCAAAAACAGCAGTGTGAAATAATTGAGTCTTTGAGAGAGGATGATAGGCCACAGTCTCAAAGGAAGGTGAGGGAGGTTTATCTGAAGGTTGATGGACAGTTTTTTCACATAGATATGGCAGATGTGTCTAGAATAAGTAGAGAGGGCCATGCTCTGCATCTCAATTCTACAGATAAGAAGACACTTTCTCTTCTGATTGCTAGGAGAATTGCTTGTTATTTTACGTAAGAAGCGACATTTTTATGATAGAACTTAGTAAATTTGTCAAAGAATTTTAGCAGAACTCAATGCTTACATGTTGGTTACATTTTCATAATAAATGCAAAAAAGAAAACGAATAACAAAACAAAAGACTGAACTTTACATAGGAGTAATGACAATCAAACTCTTACAGTGTTTCATCCAAATATTACAAGCAGCATAAATAAAGTTGAGGAACTGTTAGAAAGTGTTAAAATATAAATCCATGTGTTATTTACACATCTGAACATCAACTTGCAAACTTTCTTGTCATTAGATGGATATTTTCTAAGAGCAGGGTACTCATGTGAAAAAATAAATAACATTCTTGCCATTGCTTTACTTATCCATACAAACCAGATTGACAGCTAATAATTTGCGGTGAATAAACATGGATTATTTAGTGCCAAACTTGAGAAGAAAGAAACTTAGCGACCTCTTTGGCACATTTAGCTTGCCTTACACTGTAAATATTTCCACAAAAATATCCGAGACTACTAAAAAGACATTAGACAACATATTTGTAAATAAAGACAACAATTTCTTTAAAAATATATCCTCTAGTTAAAGGACTATATAACCATGATGCCCAAGTAATTTTCATTATGATTAAAATCATAAAGTCTGACGTATTAAACTCTCAGAAATATAAATAAATTAATAACTTTACTAAAACATACAGTGTTTATTATGGTGTTTAACGCCCGTTTTTACTACTGAGGCACCACAGACGATGGACACTGATGGTGCATGAGATGAAATGATATATTGGGAAAGGATTTTTTTAAGAAAGGAAACGCTCCAGGCTTAAGTTTAGGGCACCTCTCCTGCATTTGCCATTTATGAAGACTGAGGAAAACCTGGAAAACCCCTTGTCAGGGAGGACGATTCTGGTGGGATTCGAACCCCAGACTTTCCGCTTACGAGTCCGCGCCTTAACGACCTCGAGTAAATTACAGTGTGAACCGTGGAATGAAGTATATTTATGTACTGATGTAGATAGCAATTTGAATTATTACAATTACAAAATGCTCTTCGAACCGTACTTCCAAGTGAACAAAATCTATAATCCAAATAATAATTAGATTACAATAGGAATTAAAACCTCTTGTAAACAGAAAAGAATACTTTACGATGAAGTAAGATGTAGCGAAAATTTAAACTTAAAAGAATAATATGAACGACATTTTAAATTGCTCAGGGAAGTTTTAAAAGTGGCAAAACATTCATTATCAAAACTGTTGAGAAGTGCGATAACAACACAATATAGAATAATATTATACAAAGAGAATTAGGCCTAAACTCACAAAACCAACATCTAATCATATTAGTAATAAAAATAAATAAATAAATGACTCGGAGAAAATCGTGAAGTTATTTAACATCTTAAAAATATTTCCATTAGTTTAAATACAAATTATGAAAGTAAAAGAAAATGCATTAGATATATTAAAGGCATTTTAATAACATTCCAAACATCCCAGAATTTAACAGTACAACATCGATAGAAATAACTAAAATATATATTAATAAAAATATTGAAAATATGATGAAATTGTTAAGTGTACCACTCAGTTATCAATATAACGAATCGCTCTCATTTAGCATTTTTCTCGAAATACTTAAGTACCCCATTATTAAACCATATTTTAACAAAGGAAGCAAGCACGAGGTTGCAATTACAGACCTATGTTACTTTTAGCAACCTTCATAAAAATATTTGAAAAAGTAATGTATAACTGATAGTATAATTATATTGAAAAAAACATATTCTGGTAAAAGAACAATTTTGTTTCAGGAAAGAGAAATCTACAGAAAATGAAGCTTATAAGCTTACAAATGAAATTCTCAATGTATATTGGGGAGATTTTACTGTGACCTAAGGATGTAATTAAGTTAATTCAAATAGGAAAACTACACTTTTTGGAGTAAAAAATGAAGGCCTAAATTTGTTCATCTCTTACCTTGACAACAGAAAATAAAGGGTGAATTAAATTGTTCAAAAATCAGGTAGTATTCCAAGATGGGAAATTATTGAATAATGAGTTCCACAGGATTAATTCTTGACCCACTGATTTTTTAGTTTATATAAATGATCTATCATTGTCATTAAACAACATTAGTACTACTTTTTTGTTTGCAAATTATACCAGTGTAATAGTTTATAGCAATAAATTTTATAATCCGGTGGGGAAAAAATTAATGACATGCTTAATATAATTTGTAACCGTTCAAAATTAACAAACTATTATTAAATCTAAATAAAACAATCATTCTGAAATTGATAATGTTTAATGTATATGTATAAGTATGTGATCTCACATTAAATGTAAGTGCTAATAAGCACACACACAAACAAGATGATATTAAATTTATAGCCCTTCAAGTTGACAAATACTTAATTGAGAGTGTATTATGCCAAAACTAAAATCAGCAACCTATTCACTTCGCTTAATAATACTAGTAGTTCAAAGCAAACCTCATTAACCATACTATGCATATTTCTTGTCGATTATGAAATACTCTGGACGAACTCAGCTGAAAGCAAACGTGATTTTAAATTGGAAAAGAAGATAATATGTGATACGAATAATAAAAAAAAGCATGTAGTGCTTTATTGCGAAAGTTACAAACATTAACACTTCCTTATGAGTAATCTTCTATTTTATTACCTATTTCATTAATAATTTAGACTATTTCATTAAAATATGCAAATGTAAAAGAGAAATTTGCAAGTTTATATCGTTATAAAAGAGAAGTTTATAGAAACATCAGAATATAAGTATAATGAAATGATCATCACCCGATAAGAGAGAAATATTAATATCTACTCTTACATAACACATAATAATTCACGATGAATAATGTATGATGTTCTAATAGTCATAAGACAGCATATAAAATATGACAAAATATCATCGCACAACATATAACAATGAACAATGTACTGTTCTCTCTCTCTCTCTCTCTCTCTCTCTCTCTCTCTCGCGTTATATTGCAGCTAAATTTTTTTATTATCTGTATAACCTGTATGTTTATATACTTAACGCATCCTTCCTCTCCTTAAAGATATCATTAATATAACGTTGTGCATTTGACTTAATTCACGTTCTGCAGTACATGTGTTGTGCAAGAACTCTATGGAATGTAAATCAAATTTAAGCTAAAGGCCATACAGCAATAGCTCTCAAAACATATAACAGGACTTTCAAATATCTTTATATTTTAAAGATACAATAAAATATTATCTTCACGACATAGGTTATATATTACACTGGGTCTATTAAGCATCCCCTAAATACTGCACAAATTTTAAGCATTAAAGGTCACAGCTATTTAAATGGAAACGGTTTTTAATACCGATATATAAGGCTAATGAACAAAATTTTGTAATTTTATGTAAAATTGCTGCTGTGAGCGGCCCTACAATGTTATTTTCTTTTGTTGAATAAACAAAACTGAAAACTGGAACGAACAGAGAAGATAGCTTTACTTAAATCGTGTTACGAATTAATGCTTAAAATAAACATACTTTAAACACATAACATTTATATCATTTGGTTCCCGTTGAAACACATTTCGTTATCAAGAACCATCATGTTCCAATAGATATTTCATTTGAAACATATAAAACTGTCAGGACTGTAATACATTACCTCCTGGGCGTCTGCAAGTTGAAAATTCACTTATAGGCTAACACTCTTGTTTGCCATATAGACATATCACTCACTCTTCGGTGACTGTTGACACTGCACGACAGGCATATACTGAGCGTACTGCCACTACTCTGGGTCTAGTTAAGTTTGATACGACATAAAATC
The DNA here is from genome assembly GCA_030762175.1 of Metallyticus violacea. NCBI lineage: Eukaryota > Metazoa > Arthropoda > Insecta > Mantodea > Metallyticidae > Metallyticus > Metallyticus violacea. The sequence goes on along the minus strand of CM060843.1, from coordinate 17,612,585 downwards.
AAATGGGGCAGTCGAATTGGTATTAATTTTTAAAAGCATGATATTAACCTTACAAGGTTAGAGTACATAAACAGTCGCTATACTATCTTGTGTAAATAAATTTGAATAAGAAAAAGAATTCTTTTATCTCACGCGAGAACTATTATACTTATTAGCCCTGATTAATACGAATCCTTTATCTTTTCAATATTTACAGTTTGTTAAATAGTTATTTCTTGTTCTACCAGTGCTATCATGTTTCTCTTTCGTACTTTCAATACAAACTAATTAACTAGTTGTTTGTATCTGTGATCTGTAGTAAAACTGAACAGAATGCTTAACACATTTATTTTTAATTATGGATTAAAAATTATGACACGATCATCATAAACAAGAACAGGATGAGGAAAACCTAGAAAAACTTATCTGTAACTAAATTGTATGATTTACAAGTTCAAAAAAGTTCAAAGTATTAATAGAGTTAGTGATTAAAAGAACCCAATAGATTAGTAAAGCTGAAAGAGAACATCAAGAAATTGATTGCGATTAGATTTATAAAATATGTAATTTTTACGTTTCGTTAATTATATAATCTAATTAAACATTGGTCTCTGTAACAGAATTCAAAGCTGCAACTGCATTTTTCTATGTTTGCTTAAATAACTTCTCCTAAATTTATGTATAATTAATTATTATATGATGAACTATTTTATTGTAAATTTTATTTCTCAGATAATCAAATATATATTTCTTTTGGAAACTTTTACTACTCTTAAAAATTTCGTATCTGTCTCTTGAATATTTCCGTTTCTCCTAAAGAATTTTAACCGTTTCTTTGCGGAGATTTTTCTTAGCTACAAGCTATAATGCATCACGCGTCATAAAGCGCAGATTTCACAAACCCAGGAAAAGGCAATGGCTTTTAAATTCCTTTCCACGAAAAGAAATCACTCGAGCTTGTAGAATAATCGCCTACAATTGTGTGTAAAGCCATGTGGCATGACGTACAGGAAAGGGAAGTACAGAATGACTACACAGAGGCTTTGAACTTTACTGCAACGCTTTGGAGAGAAGAAATTCCTTTTTATATATTGCTAAATTGGTGGATATTTTAAAAGTATTACATTTAAATGGGCAAATATAAGTGCTGATACAGTTAGTCGTTGTCTAGTGTACAGTTGAGGACACTTTGTTTTGGAGCATTAAAAAAGAAAAACTTGCTTTTTGGTTCATTTTCACATATTTCATTTAAATATAAAAACTACAAGAATAGATCCAAAGTACGCACGAGATATTATAGATACTTCTTAACGTATAACGTCAAGAAAAATTATGATGGTTAAATATGAGAATTGATTTAAGGGTTCAGTACTTAATATTAAAATTAATTATGTTCAACTTTACTTTGAACCTGTCAAAAAGATGAACGAACCTAACTACAAAACCCATTAATCAGCACAAACCACAGTACATTGCGATGTAGGAAGATACAAACTAGATTTGAAGATGGATTTTTTTTTTAAAGATTATGTAATTGATGGTCTACATTGTAGTTAATGATTTTTATATCACACACAACATTCTAGTATATATTTCTTCTGTAGTTTTTGCATAAAAGAATATTACAGATAAACAAATGACGTTACATCGCATTAAAACACTAATATTTTTAGCAGAATTTTATCATTCTTCGAGCGTGAAAGATCGTCGAATTCCGTTATACGATTGTCTTGCTACAAGACACTCCTAACGCCATCACAATTATTTTCCTTTCATTATTGCAGTCCTCTACTTCATTTGTTATTCTTGGCTCAGTTCCTTGACTGCTATCGATTACGCTTACAACCCTTGATACTGTTTTCTTCTATTTTTGTTCATGGAAGTAATTATTAACCTTTTACAACCGTTGTAGGTGCAAAGAAAGTTAATTAGTGGGTTCTGAGAAGCTGCATTGGCAGCAGTTATCTTCTCACCTTGTTTTCTGCACTTACACAGGTGTTTAAATAAAAGTGTCGTATATTTTCCCGTCAAACTACCAAAACTTTTCCTTGATTATATATATGGAAATAAAAATCTGTTGAGGTATGACCTATCCTTTATTGTGGCCAAAGTCAAGATATCACTTGTAAACTATATTTTTAACTTTTGGTGAGCGCAGTTTTCAGTTTCGGTTCATTGCCTTTTTTGTAATTTGTGTTTACCTTAACGTGATGCTTTCCAGTAAATTGAAACTGCAGATAGGAGGGTACGTCCATGTTCTAAGTATGATAAAGACAAAAACTATATTTCACTTTTCAATACAGGGAGCTATATCGGGGGTGTAGGGTGGATGGCCGATCTCCTTAAGCCACATTTCTTCACAGCTTCCTTTGCAACAAGAGCTGTGTGCACTGGTGCATTATCGTGAAGAAGGCGCACACCAACACTCAGCTTTCGTCGCATTTTTCTCTTTGATGGAAGCGCGTAGTCTGTGCAGTAGGCCAGCATAGTACTCCCCATTTACTGTGGAGTTTTCCTTGAATTCAATGACGAGTATGCCTTCACAATCCCAAAAGATTGTGGCCATGATCTTCTTGGTTGACTGAGTGACCTTGGCCTTTAGAGGCGGTTCTTCGCCAGGTTTACACCACTCCATTGATTCTCTTTTGGGCAAGGGGTCATAGTAGAGAACCATAGTTTCATCTCCCGTAACAATGGTTTGCAGAACATCTCTCTCGTTACCACGACAGAGCTCCAAAAATGTCTGACAACAGATGACTCGTTGCTGCTTTTGGACTGAGGAAAGAAATCTAGGCACCCATATTGCACTAACCTTATTCATGTTTAAATATTCATGAATTTTTAGGACTGATGTTTTAGAAAGGCCCAACATTGGTGCTATTTCTGTATCTTTGAGCCGCCGGTCTTCCATAATTTCTCCTTCCACAAGAGCAATGTTTTCACGAGTGAGCACCTCCAAGGGCTGACCTGTACGCTATTCGTCTTCAATGCTTTCTTGACCCATTCGAAAAAGTTTGGTTCATTCTTCCACGGTAGAATATGAGAGAAATGCTTTCCCATATACACTGTCCAATCGCTGTTTAAGTTCATTTAGAGTAAGTCCTTCTTTTATGAAGAACTAAATAACAGGTCGATACTCCATTTTGAACATGTCATAATCTTCTACACATAAACTTTTTTATGCAAGTATACCTAAACAGAACGGACGTTACAGTTGCAATTATTTACTTAACAGATAATGCATGACACCAGATAAGGTTTTTGTGAAGGTGATAGCCGTTATCGACGAGGCCGGAAACTTATGGACCTACCTTCGTAGGCCGTTTAACAGTTTTAATCCTTGACGAAATTGGAAAATTGGCATATTATGAACTTCGATAAAACAAATCATCATGTATGAACAAGGTTTAAAAATTGACTGTTCGGATATCATACGCTTTAAGCAAATACAGCAAAAACAAAGACCATTTGTAGTTCTCTGCTTGCTCCTCGTTGGTTATCCATTGAACCAAACATTAATCCTTCTTATTCAGTATTGTTATAAGTGACAAGAAATAGCGGCTTTGTGTTAACATATCAAAAAAGAATTGTTTGAAGAAGATGTCATACTATATAATTGCTTCCTATGAATGTAACTCTCAATGCTGACATTATTGCAAACAACTCAAACGCCTTATAGCCGCTGTTCAAGAAAAACAACCGAGAACACATCAAGTGCTGCTTCGTTACGATATTGCATACCCACACACAAATAACATGACAAAACAGCTATCCCAGGAGCTTGGTTGGTAGGTAGTTTTACAGCCCCCTTATTTTTCCAATCTTATGCCCTCAGAATTCCATCTTTATCACTCTTTATCCAGCAGTCTTTCTTTCATAACTAAAAATCTCTTCAAATTTGGTTAGACAACTTCTTTAACTTCTAACCAGCAGATTTCTTCAGGCATGGAATCGAAAAATGTTTCGTATAACTTCTCATGTATATATATTTATAAAGCATATAATATTCTTTTGATATGCAAGCTTTGAGTCCTTCATCGGTCATAAATGAAATATCAGATTTCAAATACATTAAGCGAGATATCTGATCTGCTCATTTTATTACCTCCTAATGTGATTTCGTTGAGGACAATGCGCGTGCGTCAAATCAGCGAACGCGCTTTATAATGAAGCAGAAATCTATCGGGTCTTTGTTTTGTTTTTCCTCGCACGCGGACCGGGTTCGAAGCTAACAGATCACAGCTACACATACCGATAGTCAAGGACGCGCATTGCACCTAATAAGTTCGGTTGGTGCATGTTTAGATTCAATAGTGAGAAGTTACTGTGTTGTTGCGTTTCATTTCACTGTTTGTTATGACCTAAAGATTTCATTCAGAATAAAACATTTTCATTTGCTGTAGCTTTTTAAGAAATGAACCGGCTGCTCTATTAGTGCAGCAGGCGTCATTTGTCAACAGACGAAAAACTAGTTCATATCTCTGCTCGATTAAAACAATCATCGCGAAAATCTACCAAGCGAAGGTGTGCCGTACATCAGCTGCAAAATTGTTAAAATTTAATCCCTCCAAGGTTACTGAAGTGCATGTCCACTTAGGGAAGGATAATTTTCATCTTCTGTGAGAAAGGTAAGCACTTTTCACTGCTTTGCCCGTTGCGCAGCGGGCTGTGTGAGGGCAGCGGCACTGTGTGCTCCCGGCTGTCGGCTCGATGCACTTGCGGGGAAAAACAAAACAAACATACAATACAACGTAGGTTACGAAAGTTTTCAGGCTGATTTACAATTTCCTCACAAGTATTAAAACACCTTAGGTGACCGATATACCATTTATCGAAAGGTTGGCGTAACAGTTTTACCATTTAGTAGGGGGAGAAGTAAATCCTTGGACCCATGATGTACATTTACGGTCAAAAATAATCTCAAGCATGAAAGAACAGACCTCTCAACAAAATTGACAACAATGAAACTAGTACTAGTACTACTACTATATTAGGCAAACAAAATATTGTAAACTTAAATTTTAGCGCGAGAAATTGTATGAAAAAAATATCATCGTTGTTATTAAGAATAACCCTCACACGTGTTTGTTTGTTTTTTATGCATTTGAAGGCAACAAGCAATTCAGAACGCAAAGGAACAAAGGGTAATTTCGTTTTTATGTCATTGCGTATTTCATTGTTTAGTTAAGATGATATAGTTAATTCTATAACCACAAAAAAGAGTGGAATTTGATAATTTTGATAACGAATACATAATGTTCAGTATAAGCTGTTCAGCATATTATATTTTATTTAGACGGCAATACTTTGTAGTAACCCATAATGATTATTAAAAAGTTCCTCTGCACATGGCTGAGTAATTATAAAAGTACGTTCATCCTCAATTACTGTGAAGTAACATTTTTTCTGCGCCAGTTTTGAAGAAAAGAATTATATTAATGGTTATTCGTACATATATAGCGTATCATAACGTCGCTTTGCTGCACATGTCCATCATGGCTTCCTTTTTATATCCTGACAGCAACAAGTACTGTCAAAGCTTTGCAGCCAAGAATGGCCCTTATTTGAACACATAATACTCGCCTCCTCATTACTCCGCTCTACCCTTTCCCTCTGTAGCGTGTAAGGGGAAAATATCGCTGTTGGCCGTACAAACAGCCAGACCGGTTGTGATGTCATCAGTTGCTAAGCGACACATGCCGTTTATTTTCCAGGTAACCGTTGCTAAGGAAATTATTATCGCGAACGCAGTCTCCCCCTCCCCCCACGATGAAGTGTTCACCTTTGATATTTGGAAGTCTAAGAAAGTTAAGCTTTGGAAAGAAATGAGAACATTTTTCCCATATTTAAAAACATGTCGTTGTGTCATAAATAAAGTAGCTTTGTTACGTAACATATAGACAGTAAAACAGTTTTTAACTCTAATTTTAATTAAGTTATTTTTAAGTACTTATTGTAGGGTTCTAGAGCAGATAAATCGTTTTACAAAATGATATAGGGTTAAGCTTTAAAGTATGCGTATATGAAAAACCAAAGTTATTAATTTAAAAAAAATAACAAGGGCTCCGTTTCTTAAAGTATTTTGATCCTTGCTAGCGAACTGTGATACTTTAACGTAGTTATCCATTTCTTTATTATGGGAGTCACATAGTTGAATCTTATGAAACCTTAAAATTTTATATCATTATGTACAGAGAAACTTTTTGTATACACAGATATTTAATGGGTACAAAAGCATCTCATTCAATTATCAACATATATAGATCTTGATATCATTGAATGACTCAATAGGACGTTGAAACCTACACATAGCTAAAACTATTGTTTAAAAATGAGATATAATCCGTTTTCTTCTCTTTTTAGCCCTTTACTGTCCTGTGGGGGCCTTGGCTTTCTGCGTCCTCTAACTCCATCATATGATATCATAGATAGAGTGCAGTATTGCAGGAAGACATGTGATCACACACCGTACCCCGCCGATCGTTATATTGTGACTTAATAGATCGAAAATCGCCACCTCTCAATCAGACAGCTTCCAATTGCCCTCACGAGGCTGGGGGTGGACCCCGTTACAGGCCTCCATAACTTAGAAAATTTCCCAAGTAGGCACCAGGAATCGAACCCGCGCCTCCCGGCCATCAGTCAGAAACGCTAACCACTAGACCAGGGAGGGGGGTCTATAATCAATTTTAAATTACTAAAATTAAATTTAACAGAATTTACTATAAAACTGCATTTAAACATTAGCCAATCATATGCATCTTGATGAACTTAAAAGACAAATCATTGCATTTACTTTTATAATAATCGCTTTATTGCTAACGTCGTGATGGGTCAGTTTAGACCACACAGAACCTGGTAAACCGGCTTCAAATTATGCAACATGCTGGACAAAATGAACCACAGCACCATCAGAGGCGCTTTACGCATTCACGCATTCAATTGCCATCAGAAAATCTTGATGAGAAATTTTTACAGCTTGTGACCGACATTGCGGTCTACAGATCAAAGCAGGGGAGACATTGAAAATTTTGTACCACATCCTGCCTAACTCACGGCTTACACCGATTGCTTGAAGAAGTTAGGGACAATTTCCAAGGGGTAAACAACATAATTTCATCCGTGAAGAAACCGCCACGAGTGGCCGAGGTCGTTAAGGAGTGGACATATGAGCGGGAGGTTCGGAGTTTGATTCCCACGAGGGCCGTCCCTCCTGACTGAGGTTTTTCCCAGGATCTTCTCAGACCTCATAAATGGCAAATGCCGGAGAAATACCTTAAAATTAGGACTGGAATGCCTCCTTCCTTTAAAAAACAATCCTTTCCCAATTTATCACTTCATCTCATGTGTCCACCGCCTGTGATGCCTCAGTAGTTTAACGAGTGTTAAATGCTATTTTAAAAAAATCCGTAAAGAAATCCTTCCAGTTGCATTCAGATTTTCAATTAAATGCTAACACAAACATCTCTGCCACCAGAACTCATCATCACACGCTGTGGTACTTGGCTACGGACAACCGCCTACTACTAAGACATCAAGAGTGTAATAGACACGTTTTATGTCAACGAAGCAACCTGCATAGCAAAGTGTAAAATCGCTCTTCACAATAAGAACAACAACATTAAGGCCAATTTCAGTGATCTTCCTGCAGTTGTTCAACACTTGGAATCCGCATCTTTACTACTAAAAGATGCAAAGAAAACAATTCACGTAATTTCAATGAAAGAAACATCAGGGCTAGTGGATGAGCCTCTTTTTTGAACTTCACCAAGATTTTGCAGGGGAACTGAGGGTTTGCAATAATGAAAAATATATCTGCTGCTCTTTAAGGGAAACAAATTTGAGATGATTTACCGCGGGGAGATAGAAAAACCAACAATGAATTTAATAGTGCAGTGCAATAGTAACCTAAATAACTGAAAAATGTTCTAAATGAATCTGAGTATTTAAAATGCTCTAGTAAGTTTACAACTTCATTTTTTAAAAAAAAAGAACAGTGCTTTAAATTTTTTTTAAAAAGTCAGCGCCCTGGCATTATAAAGATTTGGAAATTTTAATAAAGTCAGACCTTTACAATTTAAAAAATGTTGCGCCTTAATATTAAAATGACTTGAAAATTTAAGGTTCATGTACATTTGTGATTCAGAACAATGAAAAATGCAAGTAAAATTAAATTAAAATAAATTTATATATTTGTTTCATGGGTAATTCTACTTTAGCAAAGAGAAACTTTAAAAATTACTCTTGAAGGGCAAAAAACTTGTTATCATGTTAAAAAAACTAATTCAGGGTTTACAAAAATCTAACAATCTGGGCCCTAAAAAAAAAAAAAAAACAGATGTAAACCGGGTGTTTCAACTTATCCTTCAGATTGTGAAATTGTTTGTAGAGCTTGCGTCCAAAATCAAAAAAGTCAATCAATACTAGTTTTTCAAAAAAGGGGGGAAAAAAGTAAAAATGACTCCCACATCAATAATGTGATTTAATGTTTTGTGATACATTGAGGAGTCACCTACAAATTAATATTATAAATTACATTTTGTTTACACAAAACGCGCAAGCTATTGTAAAAATTTTGTAGAAAATGCCCAGTTTTTATTGGCAGGATTGGAAATTATTCACTTTCTGATGAAAATAACAAGAGTAAAATATGTCAAATGAACCTGTTTCATTTTTATTTAAAAATAACAAATTGGAATATATTCATTCACAACTTCATTATTATTTACTAAAACGGTGTTAATTTTTATTTTAAAACTTTCCAGTGAACGTTTTAGGTTTTTGCCTAAAACTTTATTTCAAGGCAAAAGTTGATGGAATTTGTTCGTTAAATCTACTCGTGAATCTTCTTGTTTCTCTGTTTTCTCTGGAGTATTTATAGTTAAAAAAACAGCATATAAGATTTAGTCAGCCCAGTTGATTTTACATAAGATTTTAGTTATAAACCGAATATACTCAGACAGTGTTTCAAGTCTAGTTGACCGCCATGGGTGGCCGAGGTCGTTAAGGCACGGACTCGCGGGGGGGGGGGGAGTAGAGAATACTATTCATTGTAGGACCCTTCTTCCTAACTGAGTTTTATTCCAGGTTTTCCTCAGTCCTCATAAATGGCAAATGCCGGAGAGGTACCCTAAATTTAGGCCTAGAGCGCTTCCTCACTTTAAAAAGTTCCTTTCCCTTTAGCACTCTTTCTCAAGTGTCAGTGTCTACCGCTTGTGATAAAACCAGCGCTAAACACTATTTAAAAAAAAAATTCAGTGCTATGTGTACCACAATCTATGGCATCGTGCTTCAAACACAACTTCCCACCCTCTCTGTTATGTCCTTGAGCTATTCCTTGCCGGTCTCACGGTAAAATACATTCATTTGATGGTCAAAGAGTTGTTTCTTTTTTCTTCTAAACATTATTTTAAATATAAATATCAGATAATTTATATTTAAAAGAATTTGTGCTTAACATAAATTCTCTAACTTAACTTACTTTGTTATTGTAGGATGGCATATAAATTATAAATGAAAATATATACATCAAAACAGAATAAATAGTCGAATTGCCATCTTCAAAAATTTAATTGTCTTTAATAAATACTTAACAACATTTACAAGGATAAAATTATTGTTTTATACAGCAAAATACTATACTTTAAAGACTGCAGAATTATTTGGGCCAAACATCAAGAATACAGGAGGAGAATGAAGACGAAATTGTAATTACTGTATATGCCGAGGGATAAAACTTACACTCAGTGGAACACGACAACTATGACAACATGACTCTCCCATAAGGGGTGGAGGGAGTGAAAAGTAAGAAAAACGACGAAGACAATTATAACCTATTTGAAATGGAAGGTAGATGACTAAAATTTAAATGTTCAATACCAATAAGAACTTTTAAGCTAAAATCTATCATCCAATCAATGGTTTTTTAGCCGATACTTAGCAAAAGAACTGTAGAATTTTAAGTTTAATGAAATATGCAGAAATATATTAATATTTATAACTGAAAGCCCCAAGAGCAAGAATAAACATTGGTGTAATTTATCATGTTGAAAACATGTTTATTAAAGAAAAATAAACAAATCAGCTTTCAACAACATAATTTAAGTCTGTAGTTACGAAATTTCCATCCCATGTTCTGTCACAGCTTTCTTCGATTCCTTAACAAACTGCATGAAAAATGGTTTCTGTATATGTTATGATAAAATAAAACCGTCATTTATCAACCTGGGGTTCAACGGCGTCATCAGGAAAATCGCTACCGTTTCCTACAAACATTACTAGAGCGATCAAAGCGAATGTTTTGTACTCCCCAACTTTTGTGAGACAAGATTAATGTACTGGCATAGTCCACTGAGAGTCTCGCCCTAAGGAAACTGCTGACACAGTTCCCCTCCCCCCTGCTGCGTGCCGTGCCCCTCTAATTGTCAGTAAGACCGACCACACCCAGTTCATATCTCACGGCGCGCTCCACTACCTTCACGGAAAATGTCAGCTTTACAAATAAAAAAAGTTACAGTGCTTTGACATGGTCGCTGCGTGCAACAAGGAGACAAACCAAAGCTATGTATTGATTATGGAGTTTGTAGCACGAGTTTTTGCGATTGTTTTCATTTTTGTTTTTTTATAGGCCGTTATGTAACGTTTTGTCATCGCTAAAATTAATACATGAACACCGAACACAGTTACTTTTTCTCTCCTCTGTTAATAGGTGAGTCCAGGAGGCGGGTCTCTAACATTATTAATAGATACAGTACTCTGACACCAGCGGCCCTCCCTCGAAGAACCCGAACCCATCAAAAGGGTTACTTCCATAGAGACCTTTCCAAACGGCAGTTCAGTACTCAATAGTAAATCTCCCAGACTTACTGTGTAATTTCATCTAGGCTGCTTAACAGAACTTTCTACTTTGTATTCTGTAGCAATACTATGCTTGACCCTTTGTAAATTATCTTCACTAACAGCAAAAATGACTTGGCCTTCTACAAAGTCGTTATACTTAAAAGCATTGTTCCTATTTTAAAATGAATATGTAATTCACTTTACCATTTTTATTGATTGCGTCGACGTTTTTATTAAAACGTAAAGCCAACAAAACATTCCCCTAAACGTTAAATTAATATTTCATATCTGAAAGCCATCACATCATTGCCTACACAGATTTCTATATTAAAATACATATTTTTATTAAAATAATTAATTGGTTTAGATAGCCTTTGTTTGTCAGCATATCCCATAATTTATCTCTAACTAGTCAATGGAATGCTTTTATATAATTGACAATATATGTGTTTCTAGATTAAATTTTGCAAATCAATTTCAACAGCGAAAAATTAAAAGAATTATTTTCATTCTACAATGAACTGTTAAGAATGATATAGCGAAGAAAAATTATTTCCGTTCGAAGTCAGATAGAAAAAATTCAAGGTCACAGCCGGGACTCGAATCACTCGCCTTACCGTACCGATACCCTAACCATTTGAGCTACAGTCACCCGTATGGTCAAAGATAAATAAAGTATTTCTAACTAGGTAGTTCTTCGAGGTAAGAAGGTAGTTCCATAAGTTTCCGGCCTTACCATTCTCTAGGTAATAAAAATAAAAACTATATTTCACTTTTCAGTATACTTTATATTGCAATACATTTCTGAAATTTTTAATTAACATTTCAATCCCTTAAACATTTCAATGACTGCAAAATGGGCATAACAGCATTCATCACTTCATCGTCACAATTAAATTTCCTTCCTCGAAGGTCCTCCTTTAGTTTTGAGAAGAGGAAATAGTCACTGGGAGCTAGATCTGGGCTGTCGGGTGGATGGTCGATCTTCTTGAAGCCACATTTCTTCACAGTTTCCTTTGCAACAAGAGCTGTGTGCACAGACACGTTGTCGTGAAGAAGACGCGCACCACATTCAGCTTTCCTCGCCTTTTCTCTTTGATGGAAGCACGTAGTCTGCGCAAATGGCCAGCATTGTACTCCCTATTATTTTCTTTTGGGCAAGGAATCATAGTAGGGGACCATAATTTCATCTCCTGTAACAATGATTTGCAGAACTTCTCTCTCGTTCCCACGGCCGAGCTCCAAAAATACCTGACAACAGATGACTCGTTGCAGCTTTTGAACTGAGGAAAAAGTCTAGGCACCCATCTTGCACTAACCTTATTCATGTTTAAATGTTCATAAACGATTCGAAGGGCTGTTGTTGTATAAAGACCCAACCTTGCTGCCATTTCTGTAACTTTGAGCCGCCGGTCTTCCACAATTTCTCCTTCCACAAGAGCGACGTTTTCAGGAGTGAGCATTTCTAAGGGCCGGCCGACCTGCACGCTCTTCGACCCATTCGAAAAGGTTTGGTCCATTCTTTTACGATAGAATATGAGGGTGATGCTTCCCCATGTACACCATCCAATCGCTGATTAATTTCATTTGGAGTAAGTCCTTCTTTTGTGAAGAACTTAATAACAGCTCGACACTCCATTTTGAGCATGTCACAATGTTCTACACATAGCCTTCTGTATGCAACTATATCTGAACAACTGAACACAGCGGAGTGGAAATTATAGCTGCAATTATTTACTTAACAGATAAGGTATGACACCAAATAAGAGTTTTTTGAATTCGATAATTCTTATCGGCGAGGCCGGAAACTTATGGAGCTACCCTCGTACATTAATCATTATATTGTAGCCTACAGTGATATTTATTATTAATTAACTATAATTAATTTATATGTAGTGTCTTGAAGTATAACAATATACTTCGCCATGTTATCTTTACGATCGTTCACTGTTTTTTGTTTACAGTACGGGCTGGTCCACTTCTCGCGGTGCCGGCATGCCCAGAACCCTTTGGAATACAGAGCTATCCTCATCCCGAACTCTGTGACCACTTCTTTCTCTGCACGAATGGCACCGTGACCCTGGAGCAGTGTGAGAATGGTCTCCTCTACGACGGCAAGGGCAACGTTCACAACCACTGCAACTACAACTGGGCTGTGGATTGTCAAAACAGAAAGGCCGACCGTATGTAGAGCTTTAAATTCTACTTCTTAAAATGTGCAATGCACGAGATAAGTCCAGTAAGATGGTGTGCATGTTCTTTGACATTGTGAAGTACAGCACGTTACAAAATTCAGCATATTTGCTCCTTTTGTACTAACATAATATTAGAAATGATAGAAATTAAAATAAAATTAAAAGAGTCAAATCAAATTTGATTTAATAGATATTCTATGTTATAGATTTGTTATATTTTAAAAAGATTTTGCAAAAAAAAAAAAAACTGTTGAAATATTTGCAGGGAGATTCTTAAAATCTCTTTACATTACAATTATTTTTATATGTTCAACATTTTGAAACTTTACTACAATTTCCTTCCTCGCCATGTATTATCGAAAATATGTATTCGGATGATATTTAATGAAAAGATCAACAGTGATAATTTTTAACTTAGAGTGAGGAACTAGGGCTGGAAGTATCAGATTTCCTTTAATGTGCCTTACTGTACACACGGTATAAGGAAAAGCAACTTTTTTATGAATAGTAAACTTAGGAAGTAACATAAAAATGAATAGAACGTTTGGAGAAAAGGCCACTAAAAGGCCTCGTAAAGAGCGTAATAAAACCTCATCGACTGCCCCCATGGTTTAATGGCAGCATTTGTGGATTCGATTCCCGGGCAGGTCAAACTGTCTGTGGAAGGTGTTTCAGAGTTTTTCCTTACCCTTAGAATGATGATTATGGTTTAAGGGCGCAAAACAGCGGAGGTCATTAGCGCCCAAATACACTAAAACCGTGCCAATATTACAAGAAATAAATAATCTACTTACGCTAAAATACTGTGGCATTAGCACAGCGGGTAATAAAAATAAAAAACAAAAAAATGAACACCAAGGACAATAAAATTCAACAATATACAAAAGACTGTTAATAAAATACACCGGCATTAGCTGAAAAAAATAACAGCCTTAAAATGTGATAAAAGAACACCGTCACATATCAAATAAAAAAAAAACATAACTTGCTCCAAAAATCACAAATATGCATGAAGCGGAGGTCTCGCTTGACAGCAATCATATCATCCCCAAGTACTTCCTCAAGAGAGGAGGGCAAACCCCGAGGAAGTCTAAAAGCCGCTAGATGATGACATTCAATTAAAATGGGACGCACTGTAAAGGGGTGGTTACAATGTGGTACACATAAAGTTACCCTTAGAAGGCAAATGACAGAAGCGCCAAGGATTCCGAGCTCATTTTTGTAACCATTAATTAATTTCATTCATTCATAAGTACAGACTATAACTGCAGAATTCACATCCAATTGAATTCACATCCAATTCAACATCGCAATGCAGTCAAAGCGACGTAAATATACATTAAAAATCATCCTACAGCAGAGGACGTTGATATTTAAGTTAGCTTTATGCTCATTCAGTAATATTATTTAATCTTGTTCTCTACACTATGAACGAAGATTTTCCACTAACAGGTGAATGTGCAACCAAACTTATATTATTTTTATTTATTTAAACTGATAATGCTAAGACAATCAGATTCAATCTTCCATACTATCAACATACAGTACATATTAAAAAATAACTTAGTAGTGTTAATAGCAATTTAAATTAAACAATGTATAAGCAAATGTACTGACAAAATAATTTTGGGTACACTAATAAAAGTACTTATGATTACCATGAACAAAATAAAAGTACAGGAGTAACCTTAAAGGCATATCATGTAATTAAGTACAGTAGAAAAAAATTAAATTAAAAATAAGCTACAACCACAATTTAATTAATAGAGTATTAACAGTAACATGTTTTAATTTGTCAAATGGTCTGAGAGTCCCTGATACTACAAAATAAGGAATTCCAAAAACGAGTAAGAGAAATTATGAAAAAGGAAGGTTATGATGTAGTTCGATAGTAAAGAATGATACTGTGATCCATGCTGAGGCTATGATGTGAAGATAGTGTATGAAAATTACGTGCTAGATAGCTTGGCATGAAGATGTGAGAGATCTGATAAAGTAATGTGAGAAACTGGATAGTTCTTCGCTCCTTAAGAAAGAGGCAGGGTAACAATCAGAGAAATGGAGTGACATGTTCGAATCGACGAATGTTGAAGCTTCTGGGCTAGGTAAGCACTGAAGTCAGTACAAAAAAAAGTCTCAGTAATCGAAGTGTGGCATCAAAAGCGTTTGTACAAAAATCTTTTTCAAGTAACACGTTTTAACGTATGTAGTACTGAAAATATATTTTGAGTATTTCTACAACACAATAGAATATAAGAGATATTAAAAAAAACAACGTATGTACATAAGTCAAGAGATAAACATAATTAAACACAAAAAATTGGATAACTAAGTATCCTTATTCATGCATAACTACATAACAACCGAAGAAGAATACATAGTTATCCGAAATATCGCGCGTTTTGTTTATCCGTTTTCATTGTTTCTTTTTAGTATTTGAATTATATATGACTCTCGTGCATCTCTAAAAATTACAGAGCAGCTAGGTTTCTGCAGTTTTTGGGAGTTCAGTAATTAAAAATTATACTTTTTAAGTATATGCAGCGAAGATGTTAAACTGAGGATATACAATTTCCAAATTCAAATGACAGAATGTCAGTTCTTTCGTCCTC
The DNA here is from genome assembly GCA_030762175.1 of Metallyticus violacea. NCBI lineage: Eukaryota > Metazoa > Arthropoda > Insecta > Mantodea > Metallyticidae > Metallyticus > Metallyticus violacea. The sequence continues at coordinate 17,596,960 of CM060843.1, read as the reverse complement.
ACTTCATTTTAGCATTATCTTCAAAATTCTATTGTAAAATATTCGGTAAACGTATATTTTGGCTCCAGATAACAGCTTTTTTACTGATAATTTCACTGTGATAGAGCTCCTTTTTCAATTATGGAATGATAATCCTTGATAAAAAAATAAGTTAGTAATCCATATTGACAATTTAAAATTATAGTTCCAATACAATGATTTTTCTTGAGTTTTTTCAAAAATTGTTTCACGTGTTTGCAGTGACACCCATCAGCACTCCAGGATGTTTGTACCAGTTTGGTATCTACCCAGAGAGTGATCAGTGCAGCCCACACTACACAAAGTGCGAATATGGTGTGCCACACAGCACACCTTGTGAACCCGGCCTCGCTTACGATGACAAGACCCATAGCTGTAACTGGCCTGATCTCCTTCTTGAAACTTGCAACCCTGAAGGTAATGCATTATACTTCACCAAATCTTTCACATTACACAGAATAAGAAACTATTTCTTTTCAAAGCCTGCTTCAGTACCTATACTTTGTGCTGGATAAAACCATTATATGTTTAAATGTATTTGCTGAACCATTAATGAAATTAAACTATTTTTATTGCAGCCATCGTGGGATTCAAGTGTCCCGACAAAGTGCCATCCAATTCAATAGCTGCCAAGTTCTGGCCTTATCCCCGTTTCCCAATTCCTGGTGACTGTGGACGTTTGATCACCTGTGTCAACGGCTACCCACGACTCATTGCTTGTGGTGAGGGTAAGGTCTTTGACGAGAGCAGTCTCACCTGTGAGGATCCCGAAATCGTCCCCAAGTGGTGAGTATGCACACGCGGCAGGCTTAATTAGGATTTACACATTCATCTGGTTGTTCATTTTACTAGCCTGCACTACAAGTTTTAAGTACAGAGCCCTCGTTTGAACAAGTGGCCGGCCTTAACGAGGATTTGCCGGGAAGCACGCTGTTTGCCGGCGGAGTCAAATATTCATAGCCCCTTAAATTCAACAGCATAGGTTTCTGCAGCTCACCAAAAACAATTTTTGGTCATACAAGGTATTTTGTGAACAAGATTGGGATGTTCTATTCTATTGTTTTATGTCCTTACACGACTATGTAAATAAACCATGCTTCATCAAAAAAAAAAAAAAAATTAAACGCAGGTCAATAAAGCGAACATTAACACTATCCAACACCCTATTGCAGAAATTAACTCTGCTCACATTATCGCGTGGGTTGCAATTCCTGAACTACAGTCAGTTATCTTGTAGGGTTTTAATTTTAAAAGTTCGGTGTCATTCTAAGTCAAGGTTTACGAAATTCGTGATTTCCGTGCAAGCTTTCGCAGGGGGAATTTCAGTATCTCTGAAATTTGATTATTTGTATTGGAATGGTAATTTTGGGAATATTTCTGTGTGTTAACTTTTTTCCTGCTAATGCGATACTCTCGTGTTAACAAATCCTTTGCTTCTTCTTCGTAATTTCATTTCTGCATTCATACATTTCTTATCGAGTACCCATGTTTCGTTGCCATACAATAACAAAGCTAGAGCCATTGTTTTACAAAACTTCCTTCTCGTTAATTTTTGTTATTTTACGTTTTAAGCTATTATGAATAGTTCCATATATCTTTTGAAATGTTAACCTTTTTACATTCTGATGCTTTTGTACTGTGTATCCTAAAGTTAATCTGCAACCTAGATCATTACTTTAAAACGTTGTTCAATAGTTAATATTGTTTTTACTCTTATGCGTATTTTCCTGAAAATGGCATATTTGTTTAGTTTTTCAAAGTTTTATAACGTTGTAAGTATATAATGAAATGATAATTTATTTCATTAATAACTTTATACAATGTCATTTGTATGAATATGGAAAAGAGTAGGAAAAATGCCTCATTTCTGATATTATTAAATCTGGTGCATGTCCATCATAACACCAAATAGTTCACTTATTTCATAGTTCTTAACCAGAAATTTCATTCCATATACTAACTTAAGTGCACTAAATATCCATTTTCGAAGTCATACAAAACTTTTGGAGCACTTGTTTTCCAAAATTTCAACTGATCTTTCATGTATTTTATAATATATTTTTAATTCATGTATGGAGATAAGCCTTTATCCAACAAGTATTTAGTCCGAACTTTCACAGGTATCTTCATAATGGCACTCTGATAATTTTTCGTCTTGCACAGCAGTTGTGACTCCCTGTCTAATGCCTCAAGGAAAGGATAAAATGCGCAGTTTTACGATCATATTTTGTGAACAAATAAGAAAGAAAAAGCACAATTTATTTATTTTTTCTCACTTGTTAATGTTCCCAAAAGAAATCCTATATTCTTGCATGTGAACCATGTTAATTAATAATCGACAGTTTTAAAAAGTTCCTTGCTCATCGGCTCCAAATGTAGAAAACTGTAACAGATAGTCTTTAACAACCCACATCGGCAAAGGTCACCTTGTCTTATACTGCACAGCTCTCCTGATTCTGTAAAGATTCTTCTGTGCTGGTTTTCCTTGACACTGAAGGTCGCTTACATGTTTGCTACGTCAGAAGCTCTAAAGAAAGAAAAAAATATGTTCATTAACTTGTTACTAAGGTTTTTATGAGGGGAGAAGGTTTTTTTGTCTTAATGCTCACATAACTATTCTACAGATTTACACAGAACCTGAATTATACAGAATGTTAATGAGATACATCGGAATAATTTCAGCAATTGTAGGGGAGTGGTAGCTAAGTCTGTACAAATTTAAAGTAAATGACATTTTCTAAAGAACCAGTGCGCCACTGACTCAAGTAAAAGCGAGTCATTGTCACCTACTTCATTTATTCACAAAGTAAATTATTAATTAAATTGCCTACTGCGCAGGCTCCAAACTTATGATTTCCTAAATCAGTCTATTGCTTTAATCATTAGGCCACACATTCAGGTGTATCGCTCCCTCTAGACTAAGCTACATAACAGAATCTTCAAAACGTTGAAGATGAGCTATTGGAAATTGGGATTTCCCTGCTCGTAAAACAAAATTAAAGACATTTTAAGGCATGTTTTTACCCATTTCCCTTTAACACTGACTTCTCAGAAGGTGATTTAAGGTTTTATCATTATATATTTTTGTAGAGTATAAATTCTCTATTTCAAATCCTTTGTCTACAGCCTCTTTACAGTCTGTGAAATATTGTCACGGCCTACGGTAGAGCTACTTATCTATTACCAATCTTCAATCATTTCATCATCATTAGGCTGGACAAGGGGACTAGCTGCCTGTTATCTATAAAAACCCAACCATCCGTAATTTACATGAAAATAATGAAGCGAGGTAATCTCTGCAAATATAAACACTTCCAAATTCTAATGTGTTATTTTATTAACATAATTTAGAATGTGCTCATCTCGAGTTTTCCATTATAAAGGTGACCACCCCAAGCAAATGGTGCAGTTTCCACTCTCTTCGCACTCCAGAGCTCGTCTCTGAAAACTTCAAAACACTACGCATTGCCCTTCTGCGCATGCGCAGAGCTAATTTTTCTCCAACCGTCACTTCGAACACCAACCGTCTCTATCCTATAATATACGTGCTAATTCTCTCACATTGTCCATCCCTATATGCCACAATAATGCTGTGTAGTTCACAACAACAGGTATACAAAAAATTACAACTAAGAGCCAAGAGTGCTCCCAGTTCAAATTAATTAACTGAAACATCCAACATCCGGATTTAAAAATTTAATTTAATAATTCCCACAGATAACGTTTGAATTTCACCCTTGAGGCCGTTTGCTTTCAGTTGCTCTTTGGATTTTGTGTCGTCTTTCTGTGACTACGTTTTAAATTAGTAAATGGTATGAGTTAAACTTTAGTGGGATGCTTAAGGCATTTAAGCTTGGTACTTGCATTAGGAAGATGCCAAGCTCAGTTCCCTTTGGACCGGTAATCCTTACCTTGGGGTTTTCCCATGGTTTGCCCTGGTTACTTAGGCAAATGGTATATTTACATTCTACGAATTTTCCTTTCATATCATTCCGTAGCATCAGTGTAGGGCGGTGGTTTGTTCCTGTCCTAGCGTCTAGTGGATTCTAGTTTGGGGCCTCCAGGGAGATTTCGGGATAAGACCTTGGGGGAACCGGAAGGGGTTCCCGCAGGCTTACTGACGACTGGGACTTATCAATGAAAACGTTAAGGCTACTCATGCATTATCTTCTCAGATCCTGGCCGCCCGATTTATCCTCCCTCTCATTTCTTCCTCTCAGAGTTTCCCCGTTGGGGGCATGTGAACAATAGGTCCATTAGCGATCGCGGAGCGAAATCCTCCGTAAGGTAGAACAAAACAGGTACGAGTTAAAACATGACTTGGTAACTACGATGAATAAAGGCACAAGAAAAAGGAGAAAAACCTATAAAACATAAAAATTAACAGAGCAGGCAAATAAAAGTGAAAAAAGAATAAGAAGTAATTAAATATGTAGCATACTGAACTAGGTAAATAGTAATGTAACTTTAATATAAAAATTAATAAACCACCAGAAATTGATTCTTCATTTGCTGTTATGCCATATAAACTCTGTGGGTAGGGTATCAAGTAAAACGCTCCGGTGGTGTAATAAAAACGGAAGTAACCGCTATAACTCATAACTCTAGACTCAATACGACCCATCTTAAAACCATTAAAACATGGAAGGATTTGCACATGAACATTAAAGTTCATGATAATAAAATGTTTAACCGAATGTTTCCTTCGAGTTCAAGAAAAGTCACGAAAAACCTTAGTCAATTTAACTAACACTGAGGGCTGAATTAGGTATCGCATTTGCTTCAAAAACTATTTAATTGTGAGCAGCGTGGAATATAAATTGCATCTAAATAAATAACATTAATTAGATATTCCAATTACAAGTCTATATTAATAATACGCCAAACCAGTTTGCAATTATACCCTTATACAATGCTTTGATTTCAAAATAAAATGAATTTATTTTAGACAAAAAAAAGTCAATTTAGTTACTAAGCAGAAGTTTATAACCAATGTTGGTTACATTTGTCTCAACGCTTTTACTCCAACTACCTCTCATTATTAAATTTCAAATGACACCCTATTTTAGAGTTCTTAAATTTTAAAGAGAATTCAATTGTTAGAACTAAGCTACCGAATTTCTAAGCACTAAACCCAGAACGAAGCGAAATGCAGTTATAACATTGGACTGTAGGCAAGAGAAGGAAGGGTCACGAGCAACAAACCGTTCTCTCCTCTTAAGATTGTCAGTCATCAGTTCTTTTTTAATTGTCGAACGATAAAGTTCTTGTTTTATTTGTATTGACATGGTAGTTTGAGTGCATTTAACTTGATGTTAAGTGCTCTCCGATACCTAGCTATATCTTTATTTGCTTTATATTATTCCCTGGAAACATGGATTGTTATTTTTATCTGAATTTGAAAATAATTAAATTACCAAAACGATAAAATATTACTGTGTTAGTCGTATTTTGGAAATAAATTGTTTCACAAAATAATATAATGTAAGCGTGCTAGTCAGAAAATCCAAGACAGGCTGTGTTACTGTGATGTTAATAAATTTTCACCCTACAACTAACTTAATTTAATTCTGTTCAAATCCAAACAGCTATTTCAATAATCCAAGTTGCTAGGCAACGAGAGAAAGCAAACGACGTGATTAAATGGTTCCTTATTAAAATGCACCATAAGGTATAGATGTCATTTAAAAAGTCAAGGTAGGCATGGGGATGAAGTTGTGACACCTAAAATATAATTAACGTTGATTAAAAGTTTCCTCACTATCTCAGTAAACTTGATTTTATTTAAATAAAATATGCTTTGGATTGGATTAGATATTTCGATACTTCATCCTTGGCAAGGGTTGGCCGTGTGGGAATACCTCGGGAAGAAGGAAGTAGACACCGGCTGTCTAAGATAATGTTTTCAAATAGAACACTTTGACTTCGGCGGAGCTCCCCTCCAAGTGTTCGAGCCCCTCAGAAGGGCCGCTTCCATACCATACGCCAGGGTAGAAACCTTTTCAAAGCTCAGGCTACCGTCGCACCGCACCACCAGCCTATTTCCATCCTGGCCTTTCGATGCTGCAACAGAACCAACGGAACGAAATGAAATGAAACGGGAGAGTGGAAAATTCGTAGAAAGGAAAAATCCATCCCAGCATCCTCCAAAGTGACCAAGGGAAATCATGAAAAACCCAAAGTCAGTATGACCGACTACAAAGGAAGTAAAATCTGAACCTGCGAAATTCGAGTTCCAAGTGTTAAATAAAAAATACATCAATGTGTTTAAATTTCTTAAAGAAACAACCTCTAAAACCAAATCCATCAAGAAATCATATTTTTAATAAACAGGCGAACAATAAAGTTTGCCTAATTCTTCATAAAATCTAAATAAGGTTCCTTTAAGGATATAATAGCTAGAATTATAACTATAATTATAAACCCGAAAACGTCTTTAAAGGCAGTCCTACTGAGCCACCCTTCTCGGCTATATTTATTTTAAATAGGTAGTTATTCAGCCTTTCAAATAAGTTTTAAACGAAAGCCTATATACTCGTTTTTCACAGTAATAAATGAAATGCTTAAGAAGACTTGTTTTAGGAAATATGGCGATGAAGATTATTTTTACTGTAATCGAGGATTATAGAGGGAATTCGCAGAACACTTTTTAACTAACAAAGAGTTCTTCATATTACAAAATTATTTTAACATATCTTACAGTGGTAATGCAAAAATCCAAGACAATATAGTAATATTTCAGGTGATTAGTTCATCCTACGAAGTAGCATCTAGAAAAACTTACATTTTATAGTGTGACACTAGTAGTCAAGTATCCCTTACTTTATTTCTAGAATTAAAGCTGGTTTTGTACGCTTTCAAAAGACATAGAATAGAAATTCAGTAACAGCAACCTTTGCAAAGAAAATGCACCAATACGAATTTACAGAATATTAAAAGGAAATAAACACACATGAAAACACAAAAAATATAGAAATACTATCTATACATTTATAGATAATCTAGGGGGGGGGAACATACCATTCTTATGTCAAAATGAAACCTCATAGCTCTATCTTATTTCTTATTCTTACAATGGCTTTAAAGAAATAACATTTATTTCTATAATACAAATGATAGTTAATTTGTTTATTTACGGACGCTCTTTAACACCTCGCGTCATTAGCGCCCCATTAAATTCAGAGCGTGAAACGGCCAGTAAATTTTGCTCAGAGGTCTCTCCTTTCAGGCTTGAGGTTCTTTTTCTGTCGAAAATGTACGACAGGGGACCCATGGCTTTACTACCCTCCCGAAGGAAGCCATAATTAGGAGTTTTGTACCCGAAAAAAGTCCATCGACCCTGGCCGGGATTGAACCCGCAATCTTGGGTTTACGAGGCAAGTGGACCACCAGGACGGCTCACAGATGACTGTGAGACAACATGTCCAGATACTTTTTGTTGCAATGTATCGTTGAACTAACGAAGGTATTTGAGGACAAAGATAAATTCAAGAACACTGCGTTTACTAGCAATGTCTTCAAACTAGATAGTCCCGACAATTCAACAGATGGAGGAAACACAAGAAAATTAGAATCTAAGATCTACCGCATTACAACATTATGTTATAATACGCCGGTAGGTAAGATCGTTTTAACTAGTGACGATGTAATGCGATTGTATGTACGGAATTGTTTGCCAAAAATGTAAAGAGTGACCCAATAATAAACTGATTCTCGCCTTGTAATTAAAAGTGAGCATCAATTTACATGTCGACTTAGTAGTGCTTATGAGCGCCCATGCTTGAATATCCGCTACCACAGAAGGTGTTTGTTAAAAACGGGTGGGGCTGAGTTTTTCTTGCGTTCCAAATGATCACATAATATGCTACAACATATCTTGATACTGCTCTTTGCAGGATCACTAACTCAAGAAATTTGACTGCAAAATTCTACCGCGTTTTCTTAATCCAATAGGTATGCACGTGAGTCTCCACTATTGCTGTTCTTTATTGTAGAGAATACATCTCGTAGGACAAGGCTGTGAACATTTTCCTCGTACTGAAACAGATGTTGAAATAATTGTCATGTATGGATTGCAATACCATAGCTTTCGATTTCCTTTCTACTCTCCGGCAGCATTCCTTCGTTACCTGACTCGCCGTGGCCAGGCGGTTGTTTCTTAAGCTACTCTTATAACGTCATAATGTGAAACAAACTTAAAGACGAAAAAGAAGAAATTTAGGATAGAGAAACAAGGAAGCAGAAAAAGAATGAAAAGCAAGCAACCTAAGTGTCCGGAAAGAAGCGACAGGGAAGGGTATGAACAATAAAATGCAGTAGGAAATATAACAAAGGAACTCGGGGAAAATATACAAACAGTGGGAAGGAAAATCAAAAGAAGAAGCAATTGAAAAGAAGTATATAAGTAAACTAAACAGAAAAGAAAAACATTAGAAAAAGTATGGGTAGGACCAATAAAGAAAAAAAAAATAAGAAAAATGTAAAAAATTTAGCCGAAGGGCAAAGAAAGATGGTTCATACAAAGCAAGGAAGAGGTTTACGAGTATATTTATTTACCTTTGTGTGCAGAGATGTGTTCGTGCGGAAGCAATTATTTTGCTATGCAATGTTTGCAGTTAATAAAGAGGAACTTTTATCCACGCGCGTTCATGACAAGGAAAACAGAAAATGCATACCAGCAAAATACCATAAAAATTCCCTCTCTCAAAGGCTGAACTTCCTCTCTTACGGAAAAATGAATGCACCTTTGATGTAGGATATTAGCAACAGTTTTAAGGAAAACTGCCACAGAAAACTCTTTCGTGTATTTAGCAACAAGAACTCATAAAATTGTTATCAAGCAACGCTCTCTTTCTGTGCGTAAACCGGATTTGCTTGTTCCAGTTGAAGGGCAATATTAAAATGTCAGGAGAGAAAGAAAACTTTGTTAAGCCGTTGGTAGGGGGGAGAAAAAGAACAAAGTGACAGAATCGTTTCCGCTTCACGCTTTGTTGATCTGTACCTAAACCTCTGATCTTTAAAAGACATTTGATTTTACATGGGAGCAGCTGTTGTGGAAAGCAAGGAATATAAGAAACAGCACATATTGTAAACAATTCTCATTAAAAAAATATATATATATACATATAGGGTCCTGTTTTGATCTATCTCAGGGTAACGTAACCCTTGTTTTGGACTCTGGGAGTATTTGTGCTCTCATTAACAAAATGTTAATCCCATGTAAGACTTACAGCAAGGGGATGGACAAAAAAACAATCTAAGTTGTTGATTTATGATGTAGGTTCCGTAAGTTTTCGGCAACTTGTTTTTAGAGGTAGGAGAAAGAAAACAACCATGCCACTTTTCAACATACACTATATTCATTTACTTTGTTTTTTACGTCTTTAAATTAACATGCCTATGCTTTTGGTTCGATTGGATTGTTTAGGGCGGAGTACGATAGTTCGGTACTGCAGCATTGCATACGGCTGGCCGTTTGTGTCTTTGCTGGCAATGGGGGCACCTCCGGAAGGAAGTCAGTTCAGGTAGTCTAGTGGTAACCATACTTGTCTATTAGATCCAAGGTCATGGCGTCAAATCCAGCCAAAGTATGTGGATTTTTTAGGATATTAAAATCGTAAATACGGCTTCTTTTAGGTGACGTATATTTAAGGCATGTAAAAGAACTTAAGTCTGAAAGAAGAGGCATCTGAATGAATGAATGAATGAATGGTGTTTAACGCCCGTTTTTGCTACAGAGGCACCACAGGCGATGGACACTGATGATACATGAGATGAAATGATATATTGGGAAAGGATTTATTTTTAAGGAAGGAATCGTTCCAGGCCTAAGTTTAGGGTACCTCCCCGGCATTTGCCATTTATGAGGACTGAGGAAAACCTGGAAAAAACCTCAGTCAGGAAGGACGGTCCTGGCGGTATTCGAACCCAGACCTCCCGCTCACGAGTCCGAGGCTTAACGACCTCGGCCACCCGTGGCGGTTGAGGCATCTGAGCAAAGTGGCCGTTTGACGCCTTACGTTGAATGGGAGACTAAAAAGCTTTCTCAAATAAAACATACCTAACCGAAATGGGAGAAAGGAAATGAGGTGAGGGAGACACCGGATGATCAGGATTCAGGGCCGGTAGCTGCGCGGGTATAGGACCCCAAATAGAACACTCCCAACATCGGTGAAAGCTCCTCCCCGAAAGGGGTGTAAGCTCCTCAGAAAGTCCACTTCCATAACTGACCCCAGGAATAGAAACCTTTTCAAAGCGCCCTGTGACAGAACAAACGAAATGAAATATGAGATATGAAATGGGAGAGTGGAAAATTCGTGAAGAGTAAAGAATGGTCCTAGCATTCGCCTAAGCGACCAAGGGAAAACAACAAAATCCGAGAAGGTTTGAATCCAGGATCCCCCGGATGCGAGTCCCTAGCCTTAGACACCTCGCTCGGCATGCCTTTGAAAATATGTTCTGAATTTTTCCTTAAAAATGTTCTAAAACGATTTCCTTCACCTCGATGTCATCATTAAATTTTGTAAGTCTTACTTCAGTTCTGAGAAAAGTTAATTACTGCTTAGCTCTCGGGTGTAGGGTCAATGGTGCAAGTTGCTGAATCCACAGTTCTTCACGCCATTTTTGCATTGGCACGCAGCATACTTCATCTGTTTTCTTTAATTACAGCTTGCAGTTCTTGCAGAAGGCTGCAATTTATTCTGCGTTGTTGTGGGCGTTTCTCTCTTCGAAGTAAATGTAAGCAATCTCCCTACAGTCCCAAAATCATTCTCCAGGATTTGACGATATTGAGGCGGCACCTCACCAGATTTATGCCATTCCGTGGACTCCATTTTCGAAAGTGGATCGTGGTAGAGAATTCCCTTTCACAATTGTTTCCATAAATTCCTTCCTGTTTATTTGACACAAAATGAAAAACCTTTCACAGCAGTCCATTTTAACTGCCGGGAGATGTCACGGTACCCATCATGCACTGACCCTTTTCATTTATATATATGAACTATTTTGAAAGGTCCAACCTTTTTCATTTTTAGTCTTTTGTCGCTCATCACCTCCTCTTCAATGGAGCGATGGATTTGTTAGCACCGGTGTCTACTGGTTGGATTTCATATGATTCTTCTTTACATGTTGTCGTCCTAACCGAGACTGTTTAGCATTCTTATGCTGCTGAAAGGAAAGTGAAGCTTCACCATACACTTCAATGTATGCAGTTTTTAATCTTTGTGTAAGTTTTTCTTTTATGGAACAACAACAAGCGAAGGTAAAGCTATTTCCTCCTCAAAAGGTTTTCTAATTACTGTGCTGTAACTTTTTCAGGCGAAAAGCTTAAGGAACTAGTAGGCTATAACATTTAAGTACATTTTAATATATACGAGTAACCAGCAACTGTTCAGAGACCATATTTCCGATACCAGTAGCAAGTCAACAAATAACTTAATTAAATGTTATATTTTCACTTTTCTATTCCTGGCTATTGCACTATGGAACAATTGTCTAAAAGCTAATCTCAAAGCTTTGAGCTTTGCTTAAATATGTTAAAAAATACTTCATTCGTCGTATTTCCCAAACTTAATTTTTTTATTTTATATTTACAGTACAATATTAACCAAGGGACAAGATTATGAACAAAAAGGAAGAATAATTGGAATATGCTCGCGTTTTTTTTCTACAAAATATTTCATATTTTATATTTTTGAACCAAATCGGGACATGTCCTATTAGATTACATCACGAATATTTCTACTCCTTCACAATGAAGAAAGAAGGTAACTCCTGACGATAGTTCTGTCCTAACTCATGTTTTCTCAGGTTTAGGCTTCCTTTTCTTTCGTTTTATATAGACTAATTGCTGCAAGAGATGTTTTTAATTAACTTGATTACTTTTTGTGGTCATCTGTAGTGAAGAAACGGCATATAAATCATAAAATACATATTTTGAGCTAACTAACATAAATCATAGAGCCCCTACTTAAAATTTGCTCTAATCACAAATGTAGGAGAATTAGGTTTTGGTGGTTTCAAAGTAAGTGTTTCTGTTTTGGGATCTCTGGAATGTGTAGCTAACCCCTAAATTACTCAAATAAACCCAAGTACTGTAATCTATAAGTATAAAAAAAGAGAAAATCCGAAGTTATAGTACCCAGGACGCCATGCACTACATGTTTTTCTTTTCTTTCTATCAAATGGAATACATAGTAATATTAATACACTCTTTCCCCCCCATTTTGTGGTCCACTTCTAAAAAATAACTTAACATTAATTAGTTTGGTAATATCTGAGCACACAAGTAACTTAAAATCAAATGAAACAGTTGTATTTACTCCAATTAAATTAGATTACCTTTGTTTATATTCATGGCTTGTACTCCGTTATTATCGTTTCGATGGTTATTCAATTAATTTTCAACATCGTTATTTATTTAACTAACTGATGTCACATCCTAAATAAATAAAACTCTTTATTTACACAATCGTGTGGCAATTTATACATTACTTTTAATTAGTGTCATTTCTCTTTGTTAGCAGATCAATTGCACGTACAGTACTGGGCACTAATGCTTATAGCTTGCTAAGTTCTAATCACAGAGTCCCAAACAGCGTAGCATTAGAAAGTTCCATTTGAATTCTATTTATATTTTAAAAGTATTTATGTATTCTATTCTGTGTACATTCTTTTTAGCGGTATACAAACCACGAAAATATCAAATCAATTGGTGACTGAAAGTTTGAAATTCTTTCTATTATTTGAAGACATATAAATACTCACTGAAATTTTCAGCATGCCTTTTCTGTTATAAGAAGTGGACATATGTTGTTTTATTATATAAATAATTACAATTTGAACACAATGATGATGATGATAATAATAATAATAATAATAATAATAATAATAATAATAATAATAATAATATGCATAAATTGGTTTAGTAAAAATAGGTCATTTTCATAATTTTTCTAAATAATGACCTATGTAAAATAAATTTAATACAACAAATAATATGTAGATTTACATACTGAGGGGGGAGTTTAAAACCAATATTGATTAAATTTTAGATTTCGTTCTCTCCCGTTACTCGTACTGTTAAATTTCAATAGCGTCCCCATTTTAAGATACTTAAAATTTAAAGAGGATTCAATCATTACATCATCATTTTCGTTCTAACGTTGCCCGCTAATCTGAATTATGGTTATTATTGTTTGAACTTGGATAAAATAAAACTACAAAATCAATTGAGCATTTAATGTAAAAGATGTGTTTTGCTAATAAATTATTTAAAAGTGCTTTCATCATACGATTAACTGATTTATTTTTATTCTCGCCAAATTCAAACAATAACTGTGAGGCAACGAAAACAAAAGATAATGTATTCTGTTTAAATTTTAAATATCATGATATGGAATACCATTTGAAATTTTGCAATGGAAGGGGATGAAATCTAAAATGTAATCAAAATTGATTTTAAAGCTCATGGTTCAACATTTAAATTGATGTGGTTTTGTTCACATTAAAAATTTAAATTGGTACTTAGACTTGCAAATTTTGAAATAAAATACTCTTATAATTATTCAACTAATACCGGTGATTGTGAAAATAGCTTACGTTGGAAAAATCTTTGTTTCCTGTAAAATATTTAATTCCGAAAAATACATTTAAAATTCACAAACAGATTGTTAAATTATTAAACAAGACCCACAATCGCTTATCTTTAACACAAAATATGTTCTCATTTTTATATATTTTATTAAAATATATAGACAAACCGCTCAGATAAAATCCAACATAATAAACAGACATTATATCGATAAAGGTGTTATTTAAAGTTTTAATGAATTATTTTGATAAAATCTACATGAATATGTTTTAAAAATGCAGATTAATTTACACTATTGTCGTACTCACACAAAGTTCAGTTATTTTTCAAACATCTTAATGTTACAATTTTATAGTTAATATTTTGGTTTTTATTGCAAGGACACAAGAGTAAAGTTTTCTATGTTTTAAAATAATATTCTAAATTTTAATAAAACAACGTAAAAAGAAAAATGGTAATGCTATAAAACAATGAATAAACGTTGTTCAAATGGAGTATTTCTCATTTGTTTAAATATTAAAATTGTTGAGCTAATTAAGATCAAAAATGTAATTACATTAATCATGTAATACGTTGTTTGTTTTCTGAGCTTTTAATTAATGTTTAATGTGTTTTTCTGCATTCTTTTGTTTCAGTGCGAACTTCATCAGAAAATAAGAAGGGCTTCTAAACGCCGATCTCTCTCTCTCTCTCTTCCTCTTTCTCCAAGATTCTTCAGTTCATTCACAAATGTCAAAATAAAGATAACATTACATTAATGAAGTTTGGTGTTTCATGTCTCAAAAAGTGAATTGAATTTTCCAAAAAGACAATCATAAATAGATAAATTGAATATTTTTGATATTGCATTTTAAAAGCTTAGAATTTCTATATGTAATTCCTTAGTGAAGTGAACGTTCAACTGAAAAGTCATATTTTATTTATCAACAGAAATAGAAGCAGTTTTCGAAATTTTGTTCTATTTTTTTAAAAAAATAGAGAACATGATTAGTATTAAATAGGTTTTAGTTTAGCATTTGTTATAGTTTATGCACTAAAATATTTGAAATTTTGTAAATATTTTCTCCTCCAAATGTTTCATTCTCTACGTAAAACAGTTATGTAGCAAATAAAAACCTTTCCTCTCTGTACTGCCCAGCATTTGAATTTTGCTTACTTGGCCACCTAAAAAGCTCTTCCTTCTATCCTTCTTTAAAAACCTGTGATTGACATGAACGAATGAATGAATGAATGAATGAATGAATGAATGAATGAATGAATGAATGAATGCATGAATGAATGAATTTATTTATTCAAATTAACATACATACTAATAACTTTACAACCTTCGCAAGGGTAGGTGTCTTTCATAATTCACAAAAAGTACATTACTTGAATAAATAAGTAAATAGGTCATACCTCCATTGCTTAACTTGGTTAAATTAATAATAGTATTAACCTTAATAATATAAATAATAATAATAATAATAATAATAATAATCTCAATATTAGCTTCATATACACATATGAAATATGGAACCCCTTGTCAGTGAAATAAGTAAACACAATACATACATTTAATTCAGTTTATTTCCTCCACCCCTCCTACGGTTTTCAGATTTGAGCTGTCTTACTTCGTCATGAAGTAAGACAGCTATTTAATGAAATAGGCATATCTCATTCTTGTCTGCCAGCAGAGCCCAGCATGCCGCTTGCCCTCTGACAGAGTCAGTAAAGGAAGGCAGCAGAAACTTTTTTCTCCACACCTCAGTGCTGCTACAGTTCGCTAGAATGTGCGACCACGATTTTTCCTCTACACATAAAGGGTAAATTCTTAGTCCATTTTCACCTGAGATTCTGATCTGCTGCCATACTCCAAGCCTAAACCACGCGAGTCCTTGTTTAACGAGTCTGGCCCCTGATTTGATGTACAGCTCCATCCCCGCCCAGATTTTAACCCCGTTTGTACTTCTAAGAGATCTTCTCTCTACATTGTAAGCTGCCTGTTTATATCCTTCGATATAAATTATGACTCTATAAATATCTTGGATATAGCAATTTTAACTTTAAAATGAATTTTCAGTGAATTATAATCTAAGGTAACAAAACATATTTAAAAATAATAATGTCCTGGTATTACTACTAAATAAAGATTTCCTCCATGGCATAATTTTCATGGCACAAACGAAGGAACGTCTTTATGACTGCCAAAGGATGTTGTGTAATTGACGTTAATTAGGGAAAGAAACATAAACATTTGGCTTTGAGCGTGATATTCTATGCTGTTATGTTGTGCAATGTACTCTTTCTCCTAATTGGATGACTTTAAGATTTTATAGCAATTTTGCAAGCTTCCAAAGAATGTATGTACTTCCTTAATAACCGACGTTAGCAAACAATCACATTAAAAAAGTACTGTACATATTTAAGTCTAACTGCCTGTAATTGAATAAATGGTTTACTCTAACTTACGTTGTTTATATAAAGTCAATATAACTACTTTAACATTTTTTAATATTTTCAAAGAATTGTACTTGCTAATAACTATACAGGCTATCGAAACATTGTCTATCTCCATTATTTAGGGAGTAAATGCGGGTAGAAAAACTTATGTAACATCCAGTATATTCTGTATGTTAACATATCAATATATAATATATATAATATAAAAGAAAAAGAAAAATAAAGTAACACTATTAACAATGTAACAAATTAACAGTAATTATAATAGTAGAAAAGGATAAAACACTAAGAAAAAGTCACACTTGAGATCGCTATATTTCGGGCTCGTGGAGTCCTATGGCAAGAAGACAAGTGACGGTGATAAAAGTAAATATTGAGTATCGAAGGTAACGTTATGCATGGAAACAGATGAAACTAGAAATGAGAGTGGAGGGAGGGATTAATACGTAAGATTTAAACCAGGTGGTATACGCGCTTTATGTAAAAATATAGCTGCCATTTTTCTGTCTCTGAGTAAACTTTCAGAGCATTGTGTAGGTAACGCATCAATAAGTGTAAGATTAAAAGCATCATCAAAATCCTTACAGTGAGATACGGCATGTTGGACAACCGGCAAGGGAGGCTTGGTTTTAACAGAACGTCTATAATTGTTCATGCGTAGCGAAACAACAGTACAAGTTAAACCAATATAAAATGCTTTGCAAAGCTTACAAGATTACATATATACGACTTTCTTGGAGGAACAGGTAGCAAATGAAGAAATGTTAAATTCTCTGGATAAATTAGGGCTGTGGAATAATGGCAAGGCATATTTAGCGCACAGGTTTTACATTTAAGGCGTTGGCAAGGACATGAGCCAGCAAAGGGACGTGGTAAATTCGGAGGAGATAGGTTTCATCGAAATATACTTTTAAGGTTAGGGGGTGTTCTAAAAGTAAGGCGGGGTACAAATTTAGAAAAATAACTTAAAGATGAGTGCATTAACAAAGTATCATGACATTCTTTCAAAATAGGTCTGATGCTTTCAATTCCAGGCACGTAAGTAGTAACAAGGTTAATGAAGTTCTTATTAGAAGTTTTAGATTTGCATTGGAACGTTTTGTGCGCTGGGATTATACGGGATTTTAAAAGAGAGGAAGGATAATTTTGGTCTTGGAACTTTTGAGCTAGGTCTTAATATACTTGTCAAGAGATGAAAAGTTGTTACAAAAGTTGTTGTCACTTGTCTTCTTGCCATAGAAAGACTCCACGAGCCCGAATAATAGCGATCTCAAGTGTGACTTTTTCTTAGTGTTTTATCCTTTTGCACTATTATAATTACTGTTAATTTTTATGTATATACATATAATGAATGGTGTTTAATGCCCGTTTTTACTACTTAGGCACTACAGGCGATGGACACTTATGATACATGAAATGAAATGATATATTGGGAAAGGATTTATTTTTACGGAAAGAAGCGTTCCAGGCCTACGTTTAGGGTACCTCCCCGGCATTTGCCATTTATGAGGACTGAGGAAAATCTGGAAAAACCCTCAGCCAGGGAGGATGATCCTAGTGGGATTCGAACCCCAGACCTCCCGCTCACGAATCCGTGCCTTAATGACCTCGGCCACCACGATAATATTTGCTTATAGTGTTTACTGTTATAGTACACAAATGTTTGTTGACTGGTATTAAACCTTTGGAGACTGAAAAGGGGAGCTTTTCTAGCAATGCTAATTTACTCATCATGATATTTGTCATACCTAAATCATTTCCAAAAACTTCCCGGAAATGCTTATTATAGGCTCTAGTAATTATTTTATATATTCACGATGAATAAGCCTAATAACGCCATGTACACCTTTAACACCAATAAACAATTCTTGCTACCATGCACTACAGAGTCTGTAATGACAAGTCATTTAGTAAAAAATGAATTAATGGTAGTAATCCAGCATTATTTGCTATTGAAACGATATTCTCCTCCTTTTTCTAATGTGATTAGCCACTGAAATGCTGTTATTATAGCGAGATAAGAGAAAATATTTTGTGAAATAGATTTTGTAAGAATAACTATATAAACTACATTTTTCTCAGATTATTGAAGCTTCCTCCTAATATGAAAAAATAAAATTTGAAAATATGGAGAAATAGTTGAGTAATGTTAAACACTACCTAGTAATGTTGCCACACATCCGTAGCTCTAAAGGTCTATACATATTTTGAATTATTCACAACACTTATCAGCTTATATTACTTATTTTTTTAACAACACTTACCTCCAGAGGCATTTAATTTATTTGCAGAAAATACTGAAAAGAATCCACCTCGTTCCCAAAAAAAAAAAAAAAAAAAAAAAAAAAAAAAAAAAAAAAAAAAAAAAACGAAACTAAAAACTTGTTGATGAATTTTATAATTCATCTCCAGATTAAGTAAAATGGAATTGCTATTGCGTGAAGCTTTTTTTAACAAAAACTCTATTGTCTATTTTGATTACCAGTTAGTTATGAAAAAGTACTTAATTCTCTGTATTAGAAAAGAGATAGCGTCAATTGGTTCAACCTTTCCTAATAAGGCGAGTATGCAATTGTTTCCTGATTGAGTTATATTGAATAACCAGTATAAAATATAATTATGCAATTATTCTGTTATATAAAAGATTTTAACGTCTTTTAGACACGGTTTTCTTGTTTGCATATACATTATATCCAAATGTTAAGATGACGTTATTTGTGCAGCTTACTTATTATATATTTGGTCAAAATTCTTAACTTCAATTCAACATGACATCACTATATGCGGTACATGCATACTGGGGTACCACTACATTTTTGTGTTGTTGCCATAAACATTTTATATGAGCGATTCCAAAACAAAAGGACAGATCGTGGAACAAAGATATCAGCAGATAAAGCAGGCAGCTGAAACGTTCGGAAGAATATGACAGCCGTTGAAAGGCGTTTAAAAGTTTCAAATAATCAAAGTCAAGACAGACATTTTGAGCACTTTCTTTGAAGGAAAGTATAGCATTTATAACATGTATAATTGTGTAGTTAGAAATGTAAATATAATAGACTACGTGTTTATTTGGGCATTTTTCTAGTTTTTAACTAGACTTAATCTGCAAAGGTTTCCTAACAAGTAAGCAATAGTATATGTACTATACATACAACTTGCTGATAATCATAAATTATTTATATATATATATTTAACATAAATTATTTCACAATTTTAAAATTCCAAAATAAATATTACACTTTATTTCTTAAGAGTAAAAGTTTATAATTTATAAAAACTTCATTTAAAACTTATTCTTATGTTAGCACACATTGTATTTTCCGAAATATCGCAATTCTTGGCATATCAAACTTCTGGCTTTTAACTACAGAATCTTAGATTCAGTACATAAACACTTCTTTTTTTTTTTAAAGCAAACATTTTGAAGCTTTTAAGTTCGAATTTATTATTTTATTAGAGAGAGTTATAAGTGATGAAATGAGCTCAAGAGTCTGTCATGCCTGGGAAGATGCGCTACGTAAGAGACGTAAATTTCACCACAATAGGTCAGAATATGAGAAATAGAGGTGACAATCTGTTCGCAGCCTTAATTTTTGGCTCACGCCCTTCCGCCATGTTACCTCTCGAAAGGTAAGTGCATTTGTGGTTTCGTAACACTATGTTATTGTCGGGTATAACAATGGTTGTGCTGTCTTACGAGAACTGGGAGAACTCGAGGCAAGTGAAAGTTGTGTAAGTATTATGGATATGCTGAAAGGAGATTAAAAAATTACAAACAGAATTATCTTCCGGGTGTCTTGAAACTGTAGTGGAAAATTATTGGCAGCGCTGTAAAGTCTTTGTCAGACTTTGAATCTGTCATATACTCTGCCTGCTGGATATAATGTGTATTAAAAGTAATATAAATGCTCAGGCTTCTTAATGACCAAATATATGTTTTTATTATAACATTGACTCCTAAGAGGAATAGATGAAGACATTTGATGAGTTGAAGTATTTTAACAAAAACCTATAATGGGTCGCTATCAAAACGTCGTATATAAGCACAAAGCAGTTGCTTATCATTCATTAATCTCAACATACCATGCATGTTCTTCCGTGATACACACAATAAATAAATATGTTCATTAGGTGGGGAATGTAATTATGGAGGCAAAATGTATCTATTAAAAGAAATAGTATTAACGATTCTATTCATCCAAATATCCATCTTGACTTCAATAACAGCCTAGTACACTAGAGACGTTTGATTTTTAATTCTCTAGTCCTATTTCTTTCCATGTTCATCTGAGATGGTCTAAGCTTTTAAAAATCACTTTATGAATAGATCTTGCCACTTTGTCCCATACTAATTCTATTCAGTTGCAATCTGAACTTTGGGACACCAGGCTAAATCCTTCAGCACCCATTTGTTTTTCTTTAGAAGCTATGTTCAGATTTCTTATCTTACTTAAGAGTGATTGCATTCCATACTAGATACAATACAAATATAATGACTTTTATTATATTGTTTCTGATTCGTTTTTCCTTTACGTTTCGTAAAATCCACTTTTATGAATTTCCAGAAAAATACCCCAGCCATAATAGGCACTATACAATGTTTAATAGTACTGGTGGGAAACCTTTACTCCTTTACATTGACGGATATATATTCTTCTCCTGGTACTAAAGCGCTTATATTTGAATTCAACTGTGAAAATTAGACCAGGCATCTCAAGGTGAGGTCTATCAAACAGAAATTGAACAATAGTGAGTAGCATAACCAGTGGAGAATCGGGGGAATCGGCCTATGATCTACACCAGAGAGCTCCAACTGGTTGTCTTCCCGTGCGCAGGCAAAAACCCTCAAGCCCTGAGGTTTGGTTGGGGGAGAAGGGAAGCAGAAGCCATAATGGTGGTACAAAGATTTCGTATGCAAAACCAAAGCTTGATAAAGATACTAAATGTAACAATATAAAAATAAATTAATAGCGCATTTTTAATAAAGTATGCTTTGACTGTTTATTGCATTATAATTAATTTAATAGCATAATGTGAAACAAATCAAGGCATATTGAAGAGTTTTGTTAGTGGCCGCAGTTTTTGCCAGTGAGGGTTTATTTAGTGAATTTATTGATGCCCTCAGCCTGTTGCCTATGTTTCAAGACAACATAATCTCAGGGCTATTTTAACTGTTTTGTTGAGCCTCACTTAACTGGACTGGGAGAGGATTCGTTTTGTTACAATAATTATTACAAGACGTAACATTTCACACTACAGAGTTTATTGGCCGTAACGTTGCTTTATATTAGCAGGTGTTTCTGAAAATATCGTGATTCGTTGTAGTGACCTTCACCTACATTCAATCCTGGTAACATTATTTTGCGATGGAGATAGTAATTAGAGTTTGGTTTTTATCTTAGGACTGAACCTGTCCTCACGTTTGGGTCACCGACCCTCTTACGATACGTAAACTTTCCGCTACTCACACGGCACTAGAAGTATTGATTTGGCTAAGTGAACGAGCCACTAGAAATTCAACTCTTAACATCGACCACGTGGTCCTTGCGCCCGTAGACCAAATGCACTGAACGTAATAGAAGACAGATTACATAAAAAATGAGGTGAGTCAAAGTGGTAGAAGATATATCGGATTGCTCGAAGTGTCTTGAAAAAAAATCATCCTAAACGAGGCGAGCTGACCGCTTATATACTCCCTTGAATAATTACGTGGTTTACAGACGGCCACGGGGTTCGCAAATATAAGTGCACGCTACCCGCGACAATTTAAAAGCTCTCAGGTATACAGAAAAGATTGACGCTACCAGCGACACTTTAAATGCTCAAAATTTACAGAAAGAATTGACTAGACAAACAATAAATTATTACATTTGGCCAGAAAACTCAGCGTCTTGACGTGACCAAAGTACAAATCATAACTACCCTCCACTTGACGCTTGGTAATTACAAGAAAAGCTTGCCATTTGTATTCTCTTTTGTTACATTTTGCTATTTCATCATCTTGAAATTCTTTGCCGCCATTGAGTTGTACAACGTAGTGATATAAAAAAGGCATTATCCTAGAATTACACACTGTGATAAATATATAACATTAACATTATTATTTAAACAAAAACTCTATAAAATATTTACTATATATATGTGTGTGTGTGTGTGTGTGTGTGTGTGTGTGTGTATAACACATAACATTAAAATTTTAACGGAGGCATGCGATAAATACTACTTCAATATTTTGCCTTCTTCTTATGGAGGTAAATTAAAGTAAGTAAATCAAAATACATAGTGTAAATGTAATTATTCAAATGATAGTTCTTAATGAAAGCATTTTCTGCACGTATTTGAGGCAAAAATCACTTAGAAACAAAAGAATAAAACAAATAGTTCAGAAAGCGTTTTGCTTCAGTTGCTCTAAATTACGAATATTCGAATAAAAACATTATTTAACCCTTTTTAAAACTCTGGTTTAGTGTCCGAATATTAAAAAAATACAAAATTGATAATATATATATGCCCAATATGAATTTAATTATACAATAGGGAGAAAAATCGATAATCTTTTGCAATTTCCAAATAAACAAACATATCCATTATAACCTATAAACTAGAAGGCTATTATGCGATACAGTATTTGTTCTATTGTATGAAACTTGGTGAAAATACAATGTCTTAATGGTGCTAATGAAAGTCACTATTAAAATTATCCCTTTGCTATTTAAACTAGTATAAAACTGAAACAAACGTGCCGAATGACGAAATCACCATAATATAATCAAACTTGCTATTACCCCCAAAACAAATTTTGCACAGATTTACCGCCACGGGTGGCCGAGGTCGTTAAGACACGGACTCGTGAGCGGGAGGTCTGGGTTCGAATACCGTCAGGACCGTCCTTCCTGACTGAGGTTTTTTCCACGTTTTCTTAAGTCCTCATAAATGGCAAATGCCGGGGAGATATCCTAAACTTAGGCCTGGAACGTTTCCTTCCTTAAAATAATAAATCCTTTCCCAATTTATCATTTCATCTCATGTATCATCAGTGTCCATCGCCTGTGATGCCTCTGTAGCAAAAACGAGCGTTAAACACTATTAATTCATGCACAGATTTGCTGAATAATCTCTTGCGTTTGTGATTTTCCGACACAAAATCTGAAATTGCATTTAAAATGTTCAGTTAAATTGATTAATTTGTCATTTCATTATTCATCAGAGCAGCATCAATAATATAACCATCATCAGCACTTCTTTGATTAGTAGGCAGTTCATAGTTTGCCGTTTAGGTCACCATAATATAATCAAAATTACATTACAGCTGCAATTATTTACTTAATCGATAAGGCATGCCAAAAGATAAGGGTTTTGTAAAACCGATAATCCTTATCGGCGAGGCCTGCAACTTATGGACCTGCCCTCTTATTATCCCCAGAAGCTCCCGTATTTTTTCTATTATTTCGTTAACTACAAAAACATCGTCGCACGAGTGACCATTATTAAAGCTATATTGTCTTTCGTTAGGAGGCATTTGATATAACTTTCATTACTTTATTTATTATTTTTTTAATAATTTGTGCTAAGAAAATCGTTGCACATTTGGCACATTCGTTCCTAAATAATGGTTTCTTCAGGTAATTAGCATTTTCCTAGGAATTATTGTAGCAGTATAATAGCTATAACTTAAATACCAATCCTAAATATATATTAATTCCATGTTTTATTTCATTCTATCCAGATGATTTTTCTATTTTAACTGATTCCGTACTTTAATCTATCTCTTTAAATTCTATAGAGCCTATTACTTTTGAACTTCTCTCATAATATTTTCTTTAATATTAATATTTACAATTATTTTAAATTATTAGTTCTATGTTTGCTATATTTAATTTTAAACTATATATTAGATAATTTTATAGAAATAATAATTTTATTAATTTATTTATTTATTAATACTTTAACTATATTACTTACCCTGCATGTTAACACTCTTGCTGATTTTGAACGAAAATATACTTCTGTGTAAGGAGATTTTCTAGTTTATGTTCTCAGAATTGTTTTATTATTACACCATAATTAAAACATCACACGATGGAATAATTTGAATACAAAATATTTAATTAATATCTATTCTTTTCTGAGGAATTCGTTTATGAAAAAAAACACCCTTTATACCTCTGAAGTTCAAACCTTTTATAGTAACCTGCTTTTGCTTCATTAGCCTAAACAATTCCTTTTGAAATATTTCTGTAAGAGTTGACTTAGTTCTAAATTTGATTGTAAATAACATTCTTTAGTATTAAAAAGGAACATCCGTAACTCTGGCATAATCAGGATTTGAGTATAATTAGTGATTCAGAAACGTAACTAACAAATACATTTGTCTATCACATGTTCTTTTGCATTTATTGTGAGTTTCATTGGTTTCTCCTACACCGCCAATACAGCTATTTCATCTGCTTAATCATCTCTGCGGCATAGGGTCCAGAGCCAGATCAGCTGCTGGATATTTCCTTGGAAGCATCAGCTTGGACTTTCCTGTGTTTAAATCTTACCCCTGATCATTAGGTAGCTTCTCTGTCGTTGCTGTGCTGGTCGTTTCACTTGAAATATAAGGCAGAAGCATAGAACAGAAGTATATGCTTTCCAGTTCAGGGGAAAAAGAACATTGTCTTTTGTGGAGAAGAAAGGAAAGGACTAAGAATGTGTCGTTGCTGAAAGTTCACACATTAACAACATATAAGTGTATGTAAAATATTTTAATCCGACAAATAAATTTCACAATGTATGATACAATAGCATCTACTTACTAATGAACATAATGATTTAGTGCAAAAATTGAAAATATGAATAACAAACTGTGTACTGCTTGTGTGGCCTAATGATATGGAGTTTGTATATGTGACCTATGTAATTTTCATTATTAGTTTCGTCTATTGGTAAATCAATTTAAATTTTAAAAATTAAGAAAATGATAAAGAAAAATCACTCATAGGCCAATGGAAAATACTTCAAGGGATATATATGAATAGTCACACATGAGACAAGAATGATTAAGAAGAATATTGAAATGATTTTCATTCAAAATGTTATAGGATTGCATCTTTTAACAGATACATGTGTACTACTTAAGACTTAAAATGTGTAGCTAAAATATTCTGGACTATTTATCCGTGGAATATGATAGTTCAGCACCAAGTTCATACTCTGCTCTGTTTGTATTGGGGTAACCTAGACAAAACTGTGGAAAGGGCTTCTTACTGAATAATATAAAGAGTTGATCAGCTTCAACCTTGCAGTGTCAGTCGGCTCTACAGTAACTGGGCAGTACAATAAAGAAAATATAAGATTAAGAAGTTTGATCAATTTTATTTAGGAGAATAGTTTCAATATCTCATATCTCAAATTACTCCATTTTGAATCACACAAACTTATCTGGACAATTGTTTGTTCTCCTGAATGAATTCGGTCTCAGTAGATTTTCATAATATGTAATTTGGTTTTAACAATTTGAATAATTCAAGAAACCCTCATCTCGAAACAACTCATCCTGAAATCCTGATTATTACTAAAATAAATTAAAACCGCTGCAAGATGTCATGTTAATTTCTACTTTGAGGCAGCATAACAGATCAGCTGAATACCACTCCAAAACGGATTTGCAAAACTGTTCATTGAGCACTGGAGATAACGGAGAAGGAATTGAGAAGTAGAACAGTCTCAGAGTGTTCAGACATGGGCTGTATCCTTGCCTGGAGGTTTCGTTTATGTAATTATTAAAGAAAGAAGTAACAGTTGGCACTTGGCAGTATTTATGCTATGCTCTTGTTTCAAAACCACGGCCTCCTTCTTCTGACCCACAAAGTGTTTCAAAGATATACCAATGTCACTCTGATCAGCTAGCCTCAGTCTATTCATCCCTAAACGCTGTCCTTACAGAAGGCGCGACAGGGTGGAGAGGAACCTAGATGTGCTCTAGTTCCTTGGCCTGTTGCGAATCGGTAGAGGCACTGCACCTGGAGGGAGGTCGATTTCTGGCTGGGGTCGATTTCCTCCGCCACCTCGTGGAGTTGGGATGTTCTGTTCGCCATCTGACTCGAACTCGTCGGGAAGTGGGGGCTGTGTCGTTGGAACGTCGCAGTCCTCCGTGGGAGGCACGACACATCTCAAGGACCGACGATCGAACACCAGCATGGCGGGGCACCGCTGCAGGCGCGGGTATCCTCCCTGACACTGCCAGTATCTGTTGCACGATTTACCCAAAGGCACGTTTCCGTTGGCGTCGTCGTTGCAGAGCGCTGTGAAAACAATCCCTCGTTAGTAGAGTCTTGACCATACACAAGTATTGTTTATTTGTCCTCTGAGGTCGCATTGCTTAACTGAATACCATAAATCAGCCTTCCCAACATGCTTGGAAGTCTCTCGGAAAACAACAGTGTGTATAATCAAGCGTTAGTTTAAACAATCCCAGTGGCTAATTATGAATTTAATTAAAGTGTCAGGGTTACTCTTTCATATTTTAAAGTTGAAGCATTTTTTATAACACAATTCGGATATCTCGGTAAGAGCAGGGTTACAAGATACTTTTCATGCTTTCTTTACCTCTCTTCTCATTTGCCACTTCTTAAGATCGAGGCGGGAATCAACTGAGGTAAGTTGTTCGCTCAGATGTCCAACAAGACAGTTCACCATGATGCAAAAATTTTGATATTATTTATATATAAGGTTTTTTAAAAGTAAGATATAACTTTAATTGCTCATATTTTCATTTTCTATGCAATAACCTGGCTAATTATTTACCCTGGCAAGAATTAAGAAAATGGAGCTTTCTCTTTCACTCTACCAGGCGAAAAAATCCAGCAAAAATACGTAATATAGTTATATAAAACACAGAAAACATCAAATTAAAGATATATACTACATGTACTTGCACATTTTTATATAGTTAGAAAATTAATAAAGATAGTGTTAGAATCCCACTAGTTCTTCAATAATTTTTCTCGAGCACAAGAGGGAGGAAGGCGGAGGAGGAGAAGGAAAAAAGAAGAAGCGAGAGACTAATTGTTGTGATTCCTAGAGGTAATACGATAATTTAATCTACGTTTAAATTGCTTTATTGTCCGAAAATCTCTAATTTGAGGAGGAAGGGAGTTCCAGATTCTGGTAACTGACACGTGAATAAGGTTAAGTAAAAATGTGTTTGTTGACGAGGGGTAGACAGTAAAGTCGTGTTTCGGGTCTGAGGTAAGGAGAGGTTTACGAAGTGAGAGGCAATGTACTCAGAGGTGGAGTTACGTTTCTTTATTTATTTATTTAAGGACGCTCTTTAACATCTCAGGTCATCAGCGCCCACTTCTATTCAGCTCTTCTTTCTTGCTTAAGGTTCTTTATC
This sequence comes from Metallyticus violacea, assembly GCA_030762175.1. Classification (NCBI taxonomy): domain Eukaryota; kingdom Metazoa; phylum Arthropoda; class Insecta; order Mantodea; family Metallyticidae; genus Metallyticus; species Metallyticus violacea. The sequence goes on along the minus strand of CM060843.1, from coordinate 17,569,526 downwards.
GTGCCGTAAAACACGGGACCCATGGCTTTACTTCCCTTCCGAAGGAAGGCATACTTAGGATTTTTACGCCCGAAAAAAATCCATCAATCCTGGCCGGGTTTGAACCCGCGATCTTAGATTTAGAAGGCAAATATGGTTGCCACTAGATCACCAGGACCGACGGTGGAGTTACGGAGGATGAACAGGAAACGTAAGGGAATAGAAAGTTCTACGTTCAAAATTACACAATAAATGAAATGTTTTGCATCACCATGACAATGAATTTGTTTGTGTCTGGAGTAGAATTCAGATTTTTAACGTGTTTCATTAACTTCTATCTGTGAAGAGAAATGGTATTACCTTTGCAAACTCATATCGGACTAATTCAATGTTATTATGAATGTCGACACAGTTTTTCAGCAGTCTTTCGCTAGTTTCATACCAGAATGGTTTAACACCTGAACACATGCAATTTAAATGCTTTCAAGATGTCCATAAGTTGCCTGTATTAATTAACCCAGCAGATTATTTACTGTTGGGTTATGTGAAGAAAAATGTATTTCTGACAATAATTGAGTTTGACTCATCGCACACCAATAAGAGTCTATTGACCTAGATCATTTGTTTGCTTATTTAAGTTGTAAATTGGCATTTCACAGAGAGGGAGATATCGGTTGAAAAACTGCGCTTTAAACTATCTTTGTTAAACAATGAGAACCCAGAGTTAAATATTTCAAGAGTAACTTAAGCCAGGGCTTAAAGTTTCAAAAGGTATGAAAACCATTGCCTTTGTCAACCTTAAGGCATCCCAGATCACGCGAACGCCTATCAACAGATTAAAATAAACATTAGTACGAATGTTTAGCACGTATTAAGGAATCCTTCCACAGTAGGTCTCTGCAGCTTTTATAGCACTTTCCCATTAATGAGTTATTTGATGAGATATTTTATTTTATATCTTTTGGTCACAAAACAAACAACTGTTTTATTAAACAATTGACAGATATCTCGTAATAAACAAAATCGCGATTTTGTTTCCAACTGAATTAGCACATCAATGCAGTGGCGTACAATCAATCATACGTCAAGCCTAAAAAACTCACGACTTTAAAGCTAATATTTTATATTAAGAATCAGGGCTTTTTTCTATATAGGAGGCGGGCAGTTATTTTAATATAAATTCTAACGCTATTTAGCTTTAGTTTGAATTTCTAAAAGACAAACTTTAATAACTTTAATACTTCATAACTTCAAAGTGTTACATCTGTGACTATGGATTGCGTATCGCAAAGTACTTGTCTAAGATCCCTGCATATACCGAGGGTGCCAAAAAATGTAGATATCTATTTAATATATTTCAAAGTTGGACCGAAAAACAACAGTAGTGTGTAGTATGATGTTCTGCAAACAGATATGACTCACATACATTATGATAGCGTTGCTACTGGACAGTAAAGCAATAATGAACAAATGAAGCCTAGATTATCGTAAATCAACAATGAACAAATGAAACCAAGTTTATTGTATGATGTTGTGTAAACAGATGTGATTCACATTACGTTATGCTAGCGTTGCTACAACAAAATGGAGCCACGATTAACGTTTGAACAGCGGTGTGGGTTGTCATCTAGGGGTCTAATTGAACCATTCTTTTTTAAAACAACATTAACTGTCCCAGCGTACCTGAATATAATACGCACATACCTCTTACCCGCCATACATAATGGAAATGAGGAAGTTTACTTCCAACAGGATGGTGCACCACCACGCTACCACCGAGATGTATGTGCGTACCTTGATGACAATCTTCCAAGTCACTGGATAGAACGAAAAGGTCCGATTGAACTTCCACCGCGTTTTCCGGATCAAATTCCGTAGGACTTCTATCTATGGGGAAGTCTTAAGAAATTGAAACGGAATGTCCTGCAATCGCTGAGGACACTTTCGCAAACGTTGCTCAATCAGTAGTTCAACGCACTCAGAAGTGTATCGACGCCGATGGTGGGCATTTTGAGCAACTGTTGTAACTGTAAAAGTCTAAGATGATTAGTGATCATCATTTTCTGTATGTGTGAATTCAGTTTTGTTATGTAGCTTTGCTTGAAGTGTATATATATTTTGGCACACTCTGTATATATATATATATATATATATTAATGAAAAATAAAAATAAAGAAACACTATTAACAATGTAACAAATTAACACTAATAATAAAAGTAGATAAAGATAAAACAGAGAAAGAGTCACACTTGAAATTGCTATATTTCGAACTACTGCGAGTTCTTCAATGGCAAGAAGCTAGACAAGTGAAAGTGAAAGTTGAACAGCGGTGTGGGTTGTCATCTAGGAGTCTAATTGAACCATTCTTTTTTAAAACAACAATAACTGGCCCAGTGTACCTGAACATAATACGCATATACCTCTTACCCGCCATACATACACTCTAGCTTCATGCCATTGAAGAACTCGCAGTAGTTCGAAATATAGCAATTTAAAGTGTGACTCTTTCTCTGTGTTTTATCTTTATCTACTTTTATTATTAGTGTTAATTTATATATATATATATATATATATATATATATATTATATCGTATATATTATTTCGGTGGTGTTCATTAACATTTTGTATATAACTTTAAGGGAAAGCAATAACAGCCTCACAATTGAAGCTTCACAGAGCAATCATGTAAGTAAAATACATATAAGTAAAATGTGATTGCCAAATTTAACTAAAATAATTGTCCATTTACAAATTAGGAACATGTTTAAAATGTCACTTCTCACTGTTTGAAATAAGGGTTATTTCTTATGAGCTAGAAAGCACAAACCTTAAAAGATAACTGTGTATAGAAAAAATCGTAAGGGATAGAGTTTTACCTACATCTAAAGAGTTAATTTTTATCAAAAAAGAGCAGTTTTCAAAACGATTCTTGCAAAAGACTGGAGCGGACCTGCTGATTTGAGGAGAAAGGTCTTTGTAATGCTGACAATGTTCAGAATATTGTACGTTTTAATCCAGTTTGAAAGACACTTCTTGCCTCTATGAGGAAAAGTTCTCTATTTTTTAATTGTGTTTAACGCCCATTTTTACTACTGAGACACCACAGGCGGTTAACACTGGTGATACTTGAAATGATATACTGGGAATGGATTTTTTTTAAGGAAGGAAACGTTCCAGACCTAAGTTTAGGGTACCTCCCCGGCATTTACCATTTATGAGGACTGAGGAAAGCCTGGAATAAAACCTCAGCCAGGGAGGTAGGTCCTGGTGGGATTCGAACTCCAGACCTCCCGCTTACGAGTGCGCGCCTTCATGGTCTCGGCCACCCTTGGCGGTGTTTTTCTCTATTTCAAAATGAATTTGTTACACAGAGTAACCATCAATAAAAATTCAGAGCTACTGGAATTATTTAACTGATCTCATTTTAATCCCCCAAAATTACAGCAAGTTAATACAATTATTAAGAAAAAAAAAGAAGAAAATAAGAATGAAATCACCAACAATAGAGCTTTGTTAATGCGGAAATATGAAGAATCCTTGAGATTTATATTGGACGTTTTGAATAAAATACCACAAGCCACGGTATCATATTTAATAGAGGCTTTCCGATCTATAGGACTAAAGTGAAGTGTATGATATATATTCTCTTTCCTAAATTAAAAATTATTCCTTCTCTCATACATGTAATTAAGCACTACTTTCCATGAGGTATGTTTTTCTTTGAGCTAAGTTTTAATCAAATCGCGACTGATACCACATAAAAAGACGCCGATAATGACAAGCGGTGCTAAAAGCGAGTATAGATTTACAAAGGCATAGTTAAAGATATCAAAGAGAGCATTGCATTTTAATGTATATCAGATGTAAAATGATCAGTTTTCTATCGGTTATCGGTTTTCTATCCTGAAAGAAAAAATAATTTAAGCGTTACTGGTTAGGAAATAACTACACCTGCTGTTAAAGTCAAGTATGATTCTGTAGAAAATGTCACTATGAAATGTTGTAGCATTTTAATACACTCTGTTGGAGAGAGAAAATACCCAAGGAAGACTAACAGAAAACAAAGAACATTAGCTGAGGCAAAATAAGGGCATTTTCTCCTATATAGAAATCGAAAATCGAAGTTATGCCAATGTAAGGCAAACAACTAATACAAACTAAGAGAGTAATAAATTACCAAATGGGTGATATAGTAAACTCTTTCAATTGTTTGAGGAAGATTACATAAAAAACGAGATAGCGAAAATAAAAAATTCAAGTAACAGAAATATATTTTAGGAATCTTAACAATCTTGGCTTCAAAGAATCTAGCCAACTTACTTTAATATGTGGATTAAAAACTTAAGGTACATTGAGACTAAATTAAAACTTTCCATAAGTTTTAATTCATTGAGTTGAACTTGCTAGAAAATATAATTACACAATTAGTATGCCCAAAATTTTGATAATTTGCTTTAAAAAAAATTTGACAAAAAATGCAACTTTTTAAAATATTGCTTGTGCCAGTAATATTGAAGTAAATAATTGCATAAACATTCTCCTAATTTATTAGGATTATTAGATCAGCTTTTGTTTTGAGACTATAGCATTTCTTGCAGGTATATTAATCTTGTTACCTCTTAATATTTGTTGTTAAAAATCTAGTTCTTTTGCAGATTATAAATATTTTTTGCAAAAATCAGTAAATATAAACCAATAAAAACTAGATTTGTTCATACATTTCCACAGAGTATGCGTGGCATTTTAACTGAAATTAGAACATAATTGATGCATAATAAATTTTTCTGCATTGAAAAAGTATGAACATGAATTTAATGCATTCTACAGACTACCCCTTTTCTAAAAGTGTCATTATAATATGAGGTTGTATACTAATATATATATATAAAGTAATAGTAAAGAATGCAGAAACTGAGAGTAAATACAAGTGAAGTACATAACTACAAGAAAAATGATATATTGAAACAGAGTTGTACAATATTTATTTAGTTACTGCAATGAAAATGCAGTACTTAACTGTGTGACTTGCTACACAATACAGAGCAAATTCGTTATCAACACAATACACTGAAACAACGACATAAAAATGTAAAACATGATGAATTTATGAGCTTTGATCTATTATACAAGGAAGTAAGTACACACTGGCCATTTAAAACCGTGCACACTTTGTTTCATTTTTAACAAAAATTCAGTTCCTATGCCTCTTAAAGTGATAAAGACTAGGTTATAGGTTCAACAACATGTTGCTAAAATGACACTGACAGAAATGTGGTGTATGACGTATGAATAAAATAATAATGGCAAATCACAGAAAGGATGCCAGAGACAGCCTAATCTTTTAAGACAAGAGAAATGTAGTAGCATTAGAGAGACTGGCAGCAGAAGAATTCGCAAGCATAGACTGGTTACACAGTTGCCTATGGTGGATTCCACGGCAGTAATGCGTGCTATGATAGTATCAGAACAGATAAGGGGCGTCAACACAGAGGAGTGTCATTTTGATAGAGGAGGGTCGGAGAGGGATTCCGGTACATTAGAATGAAAAAGCAAATGACCTCTTAGAGCTTGATCTTGTGCTAAGGTAAATATTCACTACTATGCATTAAATAAGAAGAGATTGAAGACCTTCTCGGTAGGGAACAGAACGGCGTTAGCCCTTCCAAAAATGGAAGTATCCCGAGGGAAATGCAGCGATAACAGTTTCAGGATGCAGACTGGAAATAACTTGTCTTACTTGAATAGGATTGATAAGGAACCATACCTGTACAGGGAGAGATGATATCTATTGATTGCCTACGCTTTTAAACAACACACAACGTCTTCTCTTTGGGACATGGAAGCTAGTTAACATGGATGTTGAACTGTATGAATGGCAAGACTATTAATATCTGAGCACTGTGGTCTGACGATATTCATCCCATTGGCCAGACTGTGCCACAAGTCGCTAGATGCCAATAGACTGCCTTTTAAAATTAGTAAATTATATTTATTTCGTGCAAAAGGTGAAGATGTGTGCGTTAACAAAACGTATCTTGTTGGCAGTGGACTTCCATTTCATGGCAACTTCAACCTTCTGAAATCAAAACTTAAATCTGCCTTTTCACGATCCTATTCATACAATGGGGTACTGTACAAATTTTTCCATATTTATATTTTTTTTTTCTTCTTAGTGATCCCACCCAATTAATAATAATGAATGTGAAGTTTGAAAGTTTACCTTGTGCTGGGAAAAAGTTACTAATTTGGTGATTCATTTTCTAATCTATTCAGATATCGTTCCAAACACTTAGCCCAAACAGCCTTTGACTGATTGCAGTGACTTTCAACTCCGTCGTCGGGTTGCACATGTGCACTCTCGGTTTTGCAAGTAAAAGAGATTCTGGAATAACCGGAAGTCACACGACGTAGAGTCGTAGAGTACTGAGTTTGGCGAACGATTACCGTATCTTTATTTGTCACAAAATTGTGGATGCAGAATTTCTACTCCTGACGTTCCTTCAACCTAAACAAATGAAAACGCGACGTTACACAGAAACCTTATCTTATTCGTCAGCTGTCTTGATGCGTCATGTAAGTCTAGCAAACTTTGTAAGCGCGCGCGAGAAGGTTCCTTGCACGTTTGTACAAAGGATTCCAACTTATTATAATTATATACCGCCGGATAAAATAAAGCCTGATACTTTTGAGACAGTCCTGCTATGCGCCCAATGTATACTTTAAAAATGTAAAATGTTCAAAAAGAGAACATTTTAAATATCTCTAGAAGTTCATCCCCTGAAGTCTGAACTTCAGCAAGGGGAAAAACAATATAAATGTAAAAAGTTACACATTGCTCTTCAACTAATGAATCAAAACGACCTTAAATATGTTCATACGAGTTGCAAAACTAAACCATCTTAAAAATAAACGTGGGACTGACTAAATTACAGTGTACAAGTCAGTTTAAAAAGCAATAAAGAACAATAAGATACTCACGATGTTTCTGACACCCCTCTACATTCTCGGGCCAATCACAAGAGTGGGTGTTCTCGTTGTACAGTAGGCCGCCGATACAGAGTTGTTCAGTAGCGGTGCCATTCCAGCAAGTCCAATATCTCGTGCAAGATGTCTCGTGGCCGAAGATGCCGTACAGCCAGTCACAATGCTCGGTTGATATCGGCGGATCTGCAAGCAAAGTGGTTGTTTTAGCTTCGGCAGAATGACTGTTAACCTTCATGCATTGTTTTCATGTAGATGAAAGATATCCAGTGAATGTCTCTATGGAATACAAAGCTGCATTACGGGTTATAACCTCTTACACGTTTGTCTCTTCTTATTAATTATGCAATAAACTTGTTATATTCTGTTTTAAAGCCTATTAAAGTAGATTAATGTCGCCAACGATTGCCTTAGGCTGTCTTTATAAGTTACTAATGATTGGTACTTTTTCTGGAGGGGACAACATCATCACCAACCTTATCAACACTATCAAATTTGCAGAAGAGATTTATTTAACCTAAAGGTATTTATTTAGTCGGTCCTGGTGGTGTAGTGGTAACCATACTTGCCTTCTAAACCCAAGGTCGCGGGTTCGAACCAGGCCAATATCGATGGATTTTTTCGGGCGTAAAAATCCTAAGTATGGCTTACTTCGGAAGGAAAGTAAAACGGTGGGTCCCGTGTCGTACATTTACGGCACGACAAAGAACCTCAAGCCTGAAAGAAGAGGCATATGAGAAAAATTTGTCGACCGTTTCACGCCCTGAATAGAATGGGACGCTGATGACCTGAGATGTAAAAGAGTGTCCTTAAAGAAACAAATCCAAAAATATAAAGGTATTTATGTGCGTGTAAAATGAACTTTGCAAACCTCAAAGATATTTTCTGTATACTCCTCGACCCATTCTGGCTGATATTAGTACATTTTCCTCAGGATTGCACTTTGTTCCATTACATGCTGCAACTATTTTTTAATTTACTTAATAGCATTTTTCTATAAAACGTGGTAAACTTTCATATAATAGCTGATATCTGTTTATTTTTGTTCACATTCTTGATTTATATGTTATACCATTTTATCATACTATTTAACTCATACTCCGTTTATGCTTGTCCCCATTTGATTTTAATATGATATTTCTCTCTTTCATATCGGCAGTTTTAATGTACATAATTGTGAAATGTTAATGAAAAAATGGGTGATAATGGGCTGATTTGTTTTATTCCTTGTAATAAATACTCCTTCACCTACACTTATGCTCCCTAAAGTTCTGCCCAGATCAGTTAATACTCAAAGCAAAGCATAGCCAGCCCCACTTACAGATGGATCGGTCACTGCTGCTGCCTTTGCTATTTTTTCAACTACCTTAGTCCCCTTACGTATTTTTACTACAGAATGCATCGCGTTAATCGACCTTACATAATTGAACATGTAGCTAGTGTATATAAAACCACAATGTACAACTGCATTGGCGTTTTAAATTTAAATAAGTGAAAAATTGTTGTGAGGAAAGAAACTTCTTTTTTTTTGAACAATCGGGGCTTGCCGAAGATTTACAACAGCCAGGATTTATTTCCGTTGAGAGATTAAGTTAAACTCCGTTTAGGTGGGGCATCGAGTGTCAACTAATCTGGGCTGCAGCACCACATTTTGTAAGGTCTCTTTTTATAATAGTTTCTCAACAGTAGTCAAATCTAAAGATAGCAATTGCCATTGTTTTTTTCATTATTATTTTGAATAGTGTTTAACGCCCGTCTTTACTACAGAGGCACCACAGGCGGTGAACACTGATGATTTATGAAACCTGCAACAAACCTCAGTCAGGAAGGACGGTGCTGGCGGGATACTAACCCCAGATCTCCCGTTCACGAGTCCGCGCCTTAACGACCTCAGCCACCTGTGGCGGTTCCGCTATTGCTGACATACTAAACGGGTCTCTCCAGTCAAAAATATTTCTCTGACACTATACCGCTGCCATTAGTGACAAGCATAGTGGACTAGAGGTATGGAAATTCCTACTTTTGCCATTAAAAATAACGAATAACTGTACAGTACGGTAACTGAAAGAGCTTTCTATACTTGCAACGCAAGCGTGTATCATTCTGTGTTCACCTGGATCATCCGTCACTCTCAAGACCTAAGCTTGTTCTGCTTCGTCCATTATGTACAAGTAACGATCCTCGAATCGGTTCGAGTTTTCTAGTTCCGCCTACGTAACGTGTACAACTTTGTTTCGTTCGCACAACGAACGCGTATAAATGGAATGTGGGCCATGGAGGAAATTTCAGAGCGTGAACAGGTGTGATTAATTAATATCTCACGTACGACATGTACAATATCACGTAGCAAAATGACGATGGCAGGAAAAGTTTTGTGTGTTACAGGGCTGTAATCCGAAACGAGAAATAAGAGAAAAGTGGGTCATAGTGAAAGCCTGAAAAGAATGAGTTTTCTACCTTCTGTGAAAAAAGAGAAGCTTTATATCGATTCCCCCTCTACCAAACACACACATCCACACAAATCAGCGCTCTATGAGCGGGGTTTCATATTGTGTATGTGACCATACTTGTAGCTTACACAATATGAACTGGAGATTATCTGTTCGATATAGGTATATGTGTTAAAGGTACCAATATATGACTTCTAAAGAAAGACCATCCTTTATTTGAGGTTCCAACAACATTCTAAAAAGCTAACTATCAGGTTTAATTTCTTAAAAAAATACTAAAATAATAATAATAAAATGTTTGATTAGTGGCACAGAAACACGATAAATATAGAACTGTAACTCGACTTCCACTATTAACCAGTATACCATGTACTGTGTGTGTACGTTGACATCATAAGTTTAAAGAACTTTAAACATATTAGCATGAAACAAAAATAAAAAAGTGGAAATGCGATATTGTAATAGTATTATTACTACAAAAATAAAATAACTTTGTTGTTGATTTTATTTATTTATGGACGCTCTTTAACATCTCAGGTATCAGTGTCCGTCCCATTCAATTCAGGGCGTGAAACGGCCGATAAATTTTGCTCACAGGCCTCTTTTTTTCAGGCTTGAGGTTCTTCTACATGCCGTAAATGTTCGACACGGGACCCACGGCTTTACTTCCCAATCGAAGGAAGCCATACTTAGGATTTTTACGCCCGAAAAAATCCATCGATCCTGGCCGGAACTGAACTAGCGATCTTGGGTATAGGAGGCAAGTATGGTTACCACTACACCACCAGGCCGACATAAGTAATAACGATTTAGAAATTCTTATGAAGTTTAGCCTTTGATTTGTGTAAATTTAGAGCTAAGTCTGTTTGCTTCACTTATAAACTGCTGTATTAATATATGTTGGTTTATTCCAGTGTATTGACTTTAAAACATAAGAAAATGGTACTTCGTTTTCTTATTTGTGAAAATTGAGAGCAAGTGTTACAATTCTTAGGCTTTACCAAGATGTTACCAAGCTTTTGATCTGGCAGAATTTGTTGATAGATTACTCAAAGCTTTCAAGGCCTGCACTCAACGAAATCCTGCACTAAAAAGTGATTAGAAGATTTTAAAGTAAAAAAATTAAATGAGCTCTCAAGAAAGACAATAAGCGCAAATTCCTAAGACATAATACCGGGTATTTCATAGTTTGTCGCCCGTTTCACGCCCGCTGTCGGTTCGGCTGTCAGAGCGCGATAACTTTCGGCGAAGCGCAGGTAACATCCGCCCAACTGATTAAAGTTATCGCAATTACAACTAAAATTATAATAAAAGTACGTAACTTATGATTGGAGATTGTAAAATGTTGTCCTGTTACATCCACACATTTCTGGCACATTTTTAGAACATCACATCAGTTGATCTTCCGAAATTAGGTAAATTTATATTTTTTAAAAAATGTTTAACGTCCATTTTTACTACTGAGACACCACAGGCGGTGGACACTGATAATACATGAAATGAAATGATACATTGGGAAAGGATATTTTTAAAGGAAGGAAGCGTTTCAGGTCTGTTCAGGGTATCTCCCCGACATTTGCCACTTATGAAGGCTGAGTAAAACCTTTAATGGAGGACGGTCCTGACGGGAATAGAGCCCCAGGAATCCGTGCCTTAACGACCTCGACCACCCGCGACGGTCAATCAATTTAAACTTGAAAGCAAGCATACATGAACACAAATTTTGACATTAGGGTAAATTTTGTAATTGAATGTTAAGAAACGTTAATGACATAGTAATTGATGCACTTTAACATTCTTTACTGATGAAGCGTGGTCACGTTTTGACTCAAAATAACGGATACTGCAGTACAGAAAACACCCGATTTTATACACAAAGCCTGCTTGAAAGACAAGAACGTGTGTGTATAGTGTGCAGTAAATGCGCGTTTATTTATGAGAGAATTTGAAAAATGAAGTGCATGGAACAAATTCCCACACATTAGAACAGCCGAAAGCAAGTATCAGGAGAAATATTGACTTAATTTTGGAAGATGAAATAAATAATTGTAAATGACAATTTTCTATAAAAAAAAATGCCATTAATGTGTGTCAGAACAACATTTCCAACATCTCCTGTCATAAGGGACGAGTTTATTTTCATTACAATTGCAGTCATAACTGCGAGAAGTTGAATCAGTTGCGAGCATATTACATCCGCTTTGCCGGGAGTTACCGCTATGACTGCCGATCTGTCACTTGTCGTGAGACTCGCGACAAAACCATGAAAAACCCAGAACGTACCATGTGTTTATTGGAATATAGACAAATATATAAGTGATTTAAAGGTACGTTGTATAGGCATGAAGCAAGAGTTCTGTGCTAGAAAAACTACAATTAGCAAAATGTTTGTAACAGTGTATGACATCCCATAGAAAGTTAGCCTATCCCATTGTATGCTCTCTGTGATTCTTAAGGTCACACTGCCCGGTGGGTAGCACCTGATAAGAATTACGAGCGGACAGAAAAGGCTCGTAGGCAGCCTGTCTAGGAAAGAGTGAGCCATAAATCAAAATACGACCTTTTAGGGTGGGGTTAAAAATGAACATTAAGAAGCCTCACAAAAATGAATCCCTCATAGTGGCTAAGAAAAAGAATAAGAACTTGTATAGCAAAAATATTTAAAGCAGAGACTGGTTATTTATTAATTATATTTTTATGCAGATGTTCTGGCAACTGTCTTTGGTATATCTTTGAAATCTTGAATATCTATGCCTCTTTGTTGGAAAATATTCAGTTAGTAGTAAAAATGTAATAGAAAAGCTTATCCTGGAGCAAATATGTATTTTAATTACTTAGATATGAATTACTAATGATAAAGATAAGGAGATTAAATTAAGCAAATATGCACTTATATGAGGACAGGTCCACAAGTTTCCGGCCTCCCCGATAAGGATTGTCGCCTTCACAAAAGCCTTATCTAGTGTCGTACCTTATCTGTTAAGTATATAATTGCAGCTTTAACTTCCGCTCCGCTGTGTTCCACAGTTCAGATATATTTGCATAAAGATGGCTAAGTGTAGAAGATTGTGATATGTTCAAAATGGAGTGTCGAGCTGCTATTAAGTTCTTCACAAAAGAAAGAATTACTCAAATGAAAGTAAACAGCGATTAGACGGTGTATATGGGGAAACATTCCCCTCATATTCTACCGTAAAAGAATGGGCCAAACATTTTCGAATGGATCGAGAAAGCATTGAAGACAAAGAACGTACAGTTGGCACTTGGAGGTGCTCACTCCTGCAAACATCGTTCTTATGTAAGGCCGGGGGCTCTAAGTTATACTGATTTATTTAATTTGTTTTATTTACGGACGCTCTTTAACATCTCAGGTCATCAACGCCCCATTCTATTCAGGGCGTGAAACGGCCGACTAATTTTGCTCAGAGGCCTCTCTTTCAGGCTTGAGGTTCTTTTTCGTGCCGTAAATGTACGACATGGAACCCACGGCTTTACTTCCTTTCCGAAGGAAGCCATACTTAGGATTTTACGCCCGAAAAAAATCCATCGGTCCTTCCCGGGTTCGAACCCGCGATCTTGGGTTTAGGAGGCAAGTATGGTAACCACTACACCAGCAGGACCGAATCAAAGTTACAGAAATAACAGGAAGGTTGAGCTTTTCTGAAATAATAGTCCTTCGAACATTTAAACAAGAATAAGGTTAGTGTAAGATAGACGTCTAGACTTCTTTCCTCAGTCCAAAACCAGCAACTAGTCATCTGTTAGTCAGACATGTTTGGAGCTCTGCCGTGGCAAACGAGAGAGAAGTTCTGCAAACCATTGTTACAGGAGATGAAACTATGGTTCTCTACTATGGTCCCTTGTCCAAAAGAGAATCAATGGAGTGGTGTATACCTGGCGCAGCACCGACTCTAAAGGCCAAGGTCACTCAGTCAACCAAGAATGTCATGACCACAATATTTTGTGACTGTGAAGGAATATTCTTCATTGACTTCAAGGAGAGGAACACCACAGTAAGTGGGGAGAACTATGCTGGCCTACTGCACAGACTACTTGCTTCTATCAAAGAGAAAAGTCGGGAAAAGCTGAATGGTGGTTTGCGCCTCTTGCACGACAACGCGCCTGTGCACACCACTCATGTTGCAAAGGAGGGCTAAGCAGAAATGTGGCTTTAAGGAGATGGACCTCCATCCTATTGCTCAGATCTAGCTCCCAGTGACTATTTCCTCTTCTGAAAACTCAAGAAGGACCTTCGAGGAAGGAAATTTAAGTGTGACGAAGAAGTGATAGATGGTGTTTATGCCCATTTTTCAGACAATACTTATGACTATTTGCAGGGGGGGGGTTGAAATGTTAATTTAAAGATGTTAGAAGTGTATTGCAATAAAGGATTACCATATTGAAAAGTGAAATATAGTTATTGTCTTTATCTTACCTAGAAAATGGTTAGGCCCGAAACTTATAGACCTATCCTAAATAAACAAGGGAAATTTACAGAGAACTAAATCTGCTGAAATAATTTTAAGACAACTATAAAAAATACACTCCAAGAACATGATTACCAATGAAGAAATAAAATCAGAACTAAAAGTAAAGACGTAATACAACAATAAACTAAACTTAGAGTGGTAGGAGCAAATGTTGAGAGTGCCAGAAGAAATGTTCTCAAAATTGTTTCCAACCTGTAGGGCAACGAGGAGGATTTATAGAGAAAGTGTGAGGCGAGGACAGGCTTGAAAAACTCAATCCATGAAAGGAGGATGTTTGTCGAATATGCAAGAATTCGTACACGTCGCTGTATCCTGCGCTAGGATCTTGAATGAACTTTATCTTTAAAGCAGTCAGAACTACTTTGACTACAATAAAAACATTACTTTCACAAAATTCTAGTTGCCAAGTCTTCCACCAGGCTCTCTTGAACCTTGCTCCTTTATATGATGCTAATAAGAGGCTGAGAAAGAGTATGTGTAAGGAGATTGGCTTGTTGCTGATCCATGTAAGCTCAGTATTGGTGAACATGTCTGTTCAAAGCCCCATATAAGTTGATCAAATAGTGCGCTGAGGATTTATATACAAGGATTAAACTCGGTATAGAGAGTGAAAATTTTAAATGCAATATCAGCTTCAGTTCCTAAGCATAATATTAGTTATACTGTGCTTAATTTGTTTATTTGCAAGATATTCTTTTTCTGTGAGCAAAATGTTATAACTAAACTAGGTAAAGCTTTATGTTTTCATACGGAATAAACTTATGATTACTCCAGTTTACTGGTTATTATGTTTACCCTTCGTAGTCTTTCGAAAGAGTTCGTACAAGAATGACGTCAGAAAGAGGAGCTATAATGATGTAAAATAGTTATACAGTACAAATTCCAACAGTTAATAAACGAGGTGCTTTTACTGATTTTAGCTTCATTAAAGAGCATAATATTATGCATTTAGGCTAAAAATTTAAACTTCCTTTTTTCTAAAAATTGGAGAATAAAATAATATTTCTGTTTTGACTGTAAAAGTTAAAATGGTATAATATTAATTCTCTTTCTACAAAAATAAACAGGTGCTCTGTTTGGTACGTGTTACAAGTTTTATTTTAAATAAAGTACCGTTCAGATGTCTAAACCATCCATCCAACCCAGATAAAACTATAAATCATTCAGACAACCTTGTTAAAATGGGAGCAACGTGTCCCTGTGAAGTGCGTTTGCCTTCGTCACTGATGACGGAGGTTGAATAAGAGAGAGTTAAAAATACTCGGGTCTTTTGGCAAAGCATTCATATCTCATGGCCAACATTGTCTAAACACCAGGGTAGTCCAGAGATCTGAAAAAATGGCAGATTAAACTTAAAATCATTTATATACATAATTTTATCCAATTCTAAATGCTAGCAATTGAGTAACAGTTATTGCAAAAATCATTAAGATTTTGACAATGAAATATTCTTCAAGATGCATGAAATTTAAATTAAATGTTTAAACCAAAACTTTTCTCTGGATATCTTTCCATTCAAACTAAGACATATCAAAACAAAAAAATTATTGAAATATTAATTTTTATGCAAAAGCAATAAAAAGCAGTAAACATGCACTATCTGTACATACTTGGTTAAAATATTTATAGCTACGTCTAAGTTGTCAGAAAGGCATATACGGTCATGTTAATAAAATCAAGAAAGATACAATAAAATACATTTTCTGCACGTATAAAGATAGCAGTCATATTCACAATAGTTCATCCATTTGCGCGAAATAAAGTAGTTCCCATTAACAAACAATTATACAATAATGCTTAACGTATTTATATGCGTTTAGTTATCCGTGAATACTTTCGTTAACTTTTTTATTTTATCTCACATAAAATGGTGTGTATACATAAACTGTTTACATATTCGGGACATTAAAATTTGGTTTGAGCTAACTATAGTAGAATTTTATTCACGAGGGGAAAGTTTAGCGCTGGAGGATAAGCCGAGGGAATAAAGTAACTTTACTCAGAAGTACATATGGTATTTTTCCTCATTACTAGTATTTAAATCAAAGAAATGTTAATATTTAATTTTAATTAAAATTTGTACATTTATCATTACTTAACAAAGAGGCCATTGTTATCGATGACGATAGTGTTGGTTGTTACGGAGATAGAACTAAAGCACATCGATTTGTATAAGCGTTGTAAATTCAATGTCTGAAGTAAACGATAAATTTATTCCTGAAGAGATTTTGTTTTATGTAAGAGATGCTCCGTCATTATTTTATCTGTGTATAAGTACATATTACTCTTAAGAGTGCATTTATTTCTTTTATTTCTCATTAATGGAAGTAATAATAATAATAATTTGTAGCAATGAATAACGTTTAATTCACTACAACGAATAAACCAACTGTTAAATTGCTATGGACTAAATAAAAGCCAGTTTAAATGATAGTAAGTAATAATAAAATTAGTTCACTCTACACTCTACCAGAATGCTGTTCAATAAAGTAGGATCCTAACTTTTTACGCGCACAATTTTTCGCGCTAAAATTTACTATTTGCAATATCTTATTAGCTTAATGCGTAATGTATACGTAGTGCTAGTTTCATTGTTGTAACTTCCGGTTCCCGCCCCTGAGAGACGCGTTGAGAGGTTCAATACCGCCTATAGATAAACAATATGGTTCTCTGAAATTTTGCTTTCGTCTCAACAAATCTTCAGCTGGGACCTACGCAATGTTAAAGGATGCAATGGAAAGTTTGTTCTTTCTATAGACAGCTCGAAGGTGGTTTAAAGAAGGGAGGCAATCAATTTCAACGAAGTGTGTTCAAATTCCAGTGTGTGTGTTCTACGGAAGAAAACATTAACACTGCTGCTGTCATTGCGACAGAAAATGGCGAATAACATTAAGAACACTTTAGAAATTATTAAAATTTCACTGGGTGTCATCCACAATTAGACGCTTTGCCACCTGAGCTATAACGGTAAACAATATAAATGGGCCAATTTGTTTTATTTTATTTGTCTTGCCTCTATTCTATGTAAATTCAGTCTTTTATTGAAACACTACAGTGCCATTTTAAATTACATAATTTATCTTACTACCAATGAAGAAAAATACTTTAAAAAGTAGAATTCTAGACAAATGGTGCTTATGCAATATCTTTTGTTTAGGTACATTGACATTTTACCCCCCCCCCCTTCTCTTTCTCGAAAGATGTAATTTTTATTGAACAGGGTATTATACAGAGGGTAAAATATAAACATGTTTAAGATTATGCAAACAAAACGTAATGCGATTATTCATTGTCTCTCCATATATTGAGTAATACAATTTTACTTTATGGTGTGCGCTGTTCCTGATTCTTAATTGATATTTTATGTCTTAGGTTTGTATTTAACCACGAACGCCTTTAAAGCTAATTCGATTTGTTTTAATTGTTAGTATTTGTGTGAAAATAAAAACACATTTAAAGGACAGTATCGCTATGCAACAACTAGTAACAGCTTGTCCATTTTGCTAGAGTTATAAATAACCCCAGGCTATATGTACAGTCTGGCGTTCAAAAGAAGACTGAAATGCGAGGGGGCTTGAACTGTTTACGAGTGTGTATAGGATACGCATACTTCCACTGAATGGGGACCTCTCCGACTTTGATCTTGCACGCCCACTGGACTTGTAACCATGGGGGAATATCTGACAACACTGTTTATATTTATCGGCACTACCGAGCATGAACACAGTGAGGAAGTAGAAAATGTTTACATACTTCATTCGCTCGCTTGCTTTCTTCTGACAGACAGTGCATATGGACATGTGGATTCGGGTACTACCAGGCTCTGGGTCCAAAGGGCGTAGCGCACGCACTACATGACAGAGGTCTGTGTGCGCAGTGGTTTTTTGCATTAGGACGGCACCTTGTTTCCTAAACCGACCCGCCATTCGGCTGCAGGCGATTACGTCGCCCAAGCGCACCGAGTGAACTGCAGCTTCAAAAGCCGAGCGCACCCAGCTACCAGAGTTTCACTGGCTGATAGGTCGTACTAGCATAGACCTACTATAGGGGTGAGTGACCCCAGCATTAAGGAAGCCACCACCGCCTTACAATGACGGTGTTTCCGGCGCACCCGCCTGCGGTACTCCACTGGGACACACCGCTCTTGCGAGTACTCAATTGCCCGTGAGTTCCGGGTACCACTGCCACGCCGAGTCCAACCCAATCCGGACAACTCCCTTTCGGGAGGGGCTCGTCTCAAGTCCGGCCCGGCTTCCTCTAGTCTCGTCAGAGGTACCACGGGCGCTCAGGGTCCGCAGAGCTCGCGCCTGGAGCATCTGAAACGCAAAGCCTAAGCCCGCCCCCCTTACGGGAAGTGCATATGGACGCGAGGAAACGATTTAAATAGTGACATGGGTAATATCTGGCATTTTAGGGACGCTGTCAGAGTATTATTAACAGCGCAACCTATGCCATGTTGATATAACTGGAGTACATGCCGTCACCAACAGTTAAAACGATTATAAGTACCCATTCATCCCGCTGCCTATAAAGTTTTCGCTATTTATTTAATGAAAATGCTTATGCCCGCATTTGACGTTCACTTGATTCTACCCCGTCCAGACATCCTGAAAAGACAATGTCTTCAAACTTTAAAATTGAGGATATTGTACACGGGTTTTAAAATTATTCCGAAGCTGTTTATATATAAACGCTATCTTTACACATGCAGTCAAATGTTCTGCAGCAGAAGCTGAAGTGTCGTCAGTCGGTCAGTCCAGTGGTCCTGCAGCAGCATCAGCTGTAAAAAGAAGAAAAGTTAAAGACTAACTAGCTATCTGTTTGCCCTCGCAGTAATTCGACCGCCAGGGGTAGTCGCAACCTTCGGTGACGCCACGATGTTTGCCAGCGAACACCAGGCCGTTAGGACAGTCGTATAATTCTGGCTGTCCTGAGACACACTCCCAATAGCGATCACAGTACGTCACGTCGCCTACCACTCGACTCTTCACCTTGCAGGGATCCTCCTGGTCTGTCTTCTTCTGCGCCTGCACCACTAGAGGAGAAACGACAAAAACTACGTGAGTCATGTTAATAGAAACGTGGGAGGATGGACAGGAGGCTCTTTTTAGGCTGGTTGTCAAGCTTTAGAGTGTCAATATTCCATTTTTCTGTTTTTTAATGGTTCACATTATCATCACAAACTCTATGAAACATTCTCTGTTTCGTTTTCTATTCTGTTTTGGATACGTATGTATTTCAGCTCTACATTCTTATACTTAACTGAATAAATATTCAATCACTCTTAAACTGTCATTTGGAATTAAAACTTGAAGTAAAGCAGAATACATGCTGTCTAGAGTCTACAGCATTGGTTCTCAATATTTCCTCGACCGGAACCCCCTTACAAAATCTCTCGCTGATGCGAACTCCTAAGATATAACTCAAAGTTTAAAATCCCAAATGTTCATCCTGTATATTTCTTAAAGTTGTTCCTCACAGTTCACAAAATTTAAAGCTATAATGAAACAAATAAATGCACATATTTCAAAATATGCCTTTTTACGCTACTGTATTCTGAAACAATAATCAATAATATGACATTAAAAGTACAGGACGTTAATACTAATAACGAATAATATATGAGGGTACATTATTCATTTATTTTAATATCTAAATGAGATGGATGATGCTGTATTTCATTTACAAGCCATGACATATTGAAGATTTGTATTCTAAATTATAATTCTACGTTTTTCAAGCTGCTTCTAAACTTGCTTTTGAAATAGACGATTGAATGATTTTTCACAAAAGTATGTTGCTACGAAAGGCATTAGTATTTTCATGGGCTTTGATGGTCCGGAAAATTTTGATAAACGCCTGCCCCAGTCAATATAGTTTGCTGTTTTTTTTTTGTGTTTATTTACGGAAACTCTTTAACATCTAAGGTCATGAGCGTCACATTCAATTCAGGGCGTGAAACCGCTGACAAATTTTGCTCACAGGCCTCTTCTTTCAGGCTTGAGGTTCTTTTTCGTGCCATAAATGTATGACACGTGACCCATGGCTTTACTTCCTTTCCAAAGGAGTCGGTCCTAGTGGTGTAGTGGTAACCATACTTGCCTTCTAAACCCAAGATCGCGGGTTCAAACCCGGCCAGATCGATGGATATTTTTCGGACGTAAAAATTCTAAATATGGCTTCCTTCGGAAGGGAAGTAAAGTCGTGGGTCCCGTGTCGTACATTTACGGCACGATAAAGAACCTTTGGCCTGAAAGAAGAGGCCTCTGAGCAAAATTTGTTGACCGTTTCACGCCCTGAATTGAATGGGACACTGATGACCTGAGATATTAAAGAGTGTCAGTAAATAAACACATCAAAAATAAAATCAACCTTCAGAAGGAAGCCATACTTAGAATTTTACGCTCGAAAAACATCCATCGACCTAGCCGGAATTGAGCCTGCGATTTGGGTTTAGGAGGGTATGGTTACCGCTACATCACCAGGACCAACTAGTTTGCTGCCGAAAGATGCGTGCTGTTGGTAGGGAAATTATGACGGTACATATGAGTCTACTTCCAGTATTTGGTTACCTATTTCAAAGTTCCTTTCGGAGCAAATAATCGCCTTTAATTTGATTCTAATTCAATATATACACATCGTAAATGTATTTTCTCGGTATTGATTGTTTTTATTTATAGATACTTTATTCCAGATTCCGGTACATACCATGCGACGACGCCCAGACCTCAAACAGAACCGCAGACGCTAGGACAGGAATTTCTATAAGTACAAAACTACTGCCAAGCCGCAAAGCCCGAGCACACTTTGATGGAATTAAAAGATTAATTTATATGAAATGAGATCACGTTAAGGATATTTGTATGCCAGCATTCGCCTTAATAGCCAAGGGAAACCACCAAATTCTCAAGTGACCGGCCCCAAGGTATTTGATACTTTTGAGCTAAGTATTGGATAAAAGCATTTTTATTCATAGAAATCAGACCATCAATTAAATGAAAAATATGGAATTCTTCTCATAGCATGGAGCTATTGGACCTGTTGGAAGAAGAAGCAAAATATAAAGGGAACAATTAATTACTAAAGACAAAACAAGCAAATTATCCAATTATCCATATCTTGAAGTAATGAATAATAATTGTATATACGTGTAAGGATTTTTGAGCTTTTTATTGGAACTGGAGACTGTTCAGAGATGAAAATATTTTACAGCACACTCAAAAATCTCGGTTGGTCTGTGTGATAAAATTCAAAGTCTTTTAACTTCTCAGCGGCCACTTTCATTTTCCCTGCAATTGAACAGTTTCCAACTCCGGTAATATCGTTGATTTTGCTTCAAATATTTTAACCTGCATTGATTTCCTTTTCATTTCTTATTTCTCCACATCACACAAGTGAAAGTTGCCGTTCCGTTACTAAGAAGTGCCTACTTTTTATTGACTATAAAGGCTAACAGTACTTGTCTACAGACAGACAAACACGACTGAAAACCTGTTGCTGAACTGGTCTGTCTGCTAAGATGACACACTTCATAGCAATCTACGGCAAAGAAAGTACTCCCTATTTAACGTTGCTTACGCTTTGGTACCAGAACATTTAATTATTTGTATTTTATAAAGTGTGTGGGGTTTATAACAATGTCTGAAATTCGATAAAAATAGCGATCTTTGTAAGATTTTAGATATTCCGCGAAACAAATTAGTAGGAAACTTACTAGAAGTAGAAAATAATAATATAAATTTGAGATTTTATTGCAAATAATTAAACTAAGTATTCTATACAGGAATTTCATTTTAAAACTTGCAGGATAAATAAATTCGTGGTTAAAATTAAGATTTTAATTTAAATAAAAACAAGTCAACCTATATTTAAGGGGAAGTTTAACATTAACGTTTATCACATTTTAGGTTTCACCCACTCACCCCAGCCACCATTTGAAATTTTAAATGGCATTCTTTCCTTGTAATACTTAAATTTTAAAAAATCGGTTGATATAACAGCTTTTGGCTTGTATCGTTACTTGACAGCCTGGATTATTATTATTTTTTAATTTGGATAGAATAAAAAAATAAGGTAGGTTTGGTAATATTACATTAAATAGTCAATAGTTTTTGTAATTTTATTGTGGTCAAATTCAAACAGCAATCTTACGTCAGAAACTAAATTTTGTGCAATCTCTTTAAAATGTAAGAGCAGGGATGCCATTATAAACTTCACGGTGTGGGTGCTGACAGAGAAGGAATGAAACATAAAATGTAATCAACGTTACATTTTGAAATTTTAAATTTCCGCTCAGTATTCAAAAAACTTTTATTCGTTTATTTACGGATGCTCTTTAACATCTCATGTCATCAGCGTCCCATTCAATCAATTCAGGGCGTGAAACGACCGACAAAGTTTGCTCAGAGGTCTTTTCTTTCAGGCTTGAAGTTCTTTTTCGTGCCGTAAATGTACGACACGGGACCCACGGCTTTACTTCCCATCCGAAGGAAGCCATACTTAGGATTTTTACGCCCGAAAAAATCCATCGATCCTGGCCGGGTTTGAACCCGCGATCTTGGGTTTAGGAGGCAAGTATGGTTAACGCTACACCACCAGTACCAACAGTATCTAAATAGACGTGTTTTTTTAATATGAACTTATTTAGACTGACAAATTTTGAAATTAAAGTTTCGTTTCTTTTAATAAGAGCTAACAAAATAAATAAAGGAATTACATTTTAGATAACAAATATAAGTATCATGTCAACTTCACTGGTTTAAAGTGAAGTATAAAACTAAACTAAAATAAATAAGAGAACATACATTTTCTAAATTTTTTCAAGCGAACGGAATAGGCATCTCTAGCTAAGAACGAGAGCTGAATTGCAACGTTTATCCAAAGCATATTTGAGTGACAAACAAGTGGAAGACACTCTCGAAGCCTTTACTTACCACCCTTGAGGAAGCCTGCACAATTCCATCCTCCCACTCTCTTTCTCTACAACTTACTGCGTTGTTCCCTTCCCGTGCAGTCCACATTGAAATCGTAGTCGCACACGCCGTCGAAGGGGCCTTTTTTCCCCTTGCCTACGTACACAAGACCATTGGGGCAGTCGAACTCTGCCGGCTGTCCGTCGTAGCATGCGAAGTAGCGGTCGCAGTGAGTAGTATGGGGCGTGGAGCGTGTTCTGGTCTTCACCGTACAGGGGTCTTCATACTCCAAGGCTGCCATCACTAAGACACAGTACCTTGTTTATCTCTGAAGCTTGTAACAAGTCCAACTAGGGATATACTTTACTTGACTGCATATTGGAACAATAAACTTTAAAGAAAGAGAATTCACGAAGGTTTAATTCTACTCTATGAACTTTTCTTTTATAAAGTCGTCACGTGATTACAAATATTACCTGGATAGATCAGGAATCAAAATACAGAGTGATTCTCTCGCTAGAGGTCCCAAACTATTGTCTACAACAGGTTCCGGGGCCTCTAGAGAGAGAATCGCCCTGTATATAATTTTTATAATGCCACAATAAGGCATTTTAAAGAAAAACTCCTACTGAATTCAAAAGTATTATAAAATGGAGTTTTACAATAAGCTTTTCAAAATATATGCAGCAAAATAAACAGAACTTTGTATTAGAAATGATACAAGGATCCATGTAACTACCTGAAATTGCAGAAATGAAATTCTTTCATAAAAATGAAACTACATTAGGAAAGACAATATAAAAATGAAAACATCATATAAGTAGATGCAATAGAAAGAGCGATGCTTGTAAAAGGAACTGAAATTTATGTATATAGAAAATATTGTCACAAAACCGAATTATATACACAAAGAGCTAAATATCGAGCGATCAGTGATGCGGGGTTTTTCCTATGAGCGAACCCGCACTCTTTTGCCGCGCCGTGGAGGGGGTAGCAAACCTGCTTGCTTACTTGGTGACTTTGCTGACTGTCGCAGTCTTAGCGCAGTTGTTCCCGAGTATGTGTTATGTTGTTCGTTTCTTAAATAGATATATGCATACAGTGTATTATGTCTCGCGTGTTTACAATGGCACAGTGTGGTTTTATGTATAATTCATATGTATTAACTCAGTGGTGAAAAAACTAATTTCTTTTTTAGCACAAAGTTGATTCTGTTACTTACATGAATACCATACTAACCCCCCTTTTTCAGAGAATTAACCAACAGGGAGCGTGATCATGCATTTTTTCCACCGAACTCTGCCACTGCTCACACTGCGTTTAATTTCATGAGAACAATTTACAATACGTTTCGGTAAAACAGAGTTATTAGTAAGGATTTGTGGCCCCTCGCTTCCCCGATTTAACAGTCTGCGATTGTTATCTCTGGGATAAATTAAGAAATGCGGTGTACAAGACAAACCCTCACACCATACAATAACTCAAAGATAATATTCGTCAGGAAATTATTGGGAATTCTCAAAATGAGCTACGATGAATGATGAATTATTTCCTAAAGAGATACCAAAAATGTGTGGAGAATGAAGGCGAACAGTTTGAACACGTTATTTGATAATTTTTTAAGGAATGGGCCTCTTAAATTTGTTAACGTAACATTGAATGGTTGGTTTGTTTTATTGTTTTACTCTCCGACTAATCACCGAGAGATGGCTATCCGGCTAACCGGCCAACTAACGCGCCGCCCTTTGGCAAAATCTACAGGTGAAAACAGAACAAATCGCATGGTACAAGTATTTTGGATAAAATATACTTTAGAGGCCAGGAAAAACATGAATAGGCGTATCATCATCATCATCATCTATATTACTAACAAGAAGAAACACGTTTTCAGGGATTGTCAATGTACCCGCGTCTAAGGCGTCCATGGAATGTTTTTCCACCAGGGGACAAGTAACTTTTGAAGCAACACTGACATATATATATATATATATATATATATATATAGTCATCATAGTTTATGCGTACTAATTATTCTACTGGCACTATGATTAGCACCATAATTTATTTAATTTGCTTTTGAAACTCATGAGATGCAAAGAAACCCATAATTTATAAGGTGAAGGAATTCCAATCCTTCTAATTTATCTAAATGTATTATTTTAACTGGCAGTTTTCTATCTTCAATGTTTTCTTTTATGTTATGTTATGTTATCTTTTATTTTTGAAATCTGTTCAACTCACTGGAAGAGATCGAGAAGGATGTTCCAGCATTTCAAACCCAGCTTTATGCATTTCAGGCATTGCAAAACAATAAACACCTGACTTCAAATTTACGAGACTTTTCTCTTTTACATTAAATTTGCGTAAAAATTACGTGTTAATGCGATGCCTCTCTGCAAATAACAATCACCAGAATAACTCGTGTGTATCCCATAAGACAGACAGGCCTTCTGGTGTGTATAATTAAAATTTCTTAAGAGAGCGGAGATCCATAATTTGCATTTATGTTTCAGAAGTGTAGTCGATGATCCGATGGTTCATCCATATTAAGAAATCTGTCAAAAAACTTGTGCGTTT
This sequence comes from Metallyticus violacea, assembly GCA_030762175.1. Taxonomy (NCBI): domain Eukaryota; kingdom Metazoa; phylum Arthropoda; class Insecta; order Mantodea; family Metallyticidae; genus Metallyticus; species Metallyticus violacea. Next base: position 17,544,135 of record CM060843.1, on the reverse strand, counting down.
ACTTTCGAGGTATACATAAGGCAGTTAATGTTTTCATCTCTAAACACTCTCTCTAAACTTGGCAAGAGTTGTCTGTTTTCCGTTTTATATTTATGAGAGTCATTGCACGTTTTATTCAATACTAAATCGCGTGCTTTATATATTTTATTTTGTAGTCAATAGTCTTCCAAGGACTACCACTCTGCTCATTTTCACAGGACGCCCTAACACATTTAAAAACAAGATACCATACTTTTACTATAAGGGACGGATTGTTAGAGACGGAGGAGGATATCCGGTACTTTAGCCTTACTCAACGGCTGGTTGTTTGTGCCTACGTCCCCAGTGAGAGCACATCCTAGAGGAAGGATTAAGTGAGGGAAACAGACACCAGCGTAGCTCCCTCTCAGTATAGCCCCTTTCATGCCAAACGCCGGTACGGAAATATTTACAAAGAGCAAGCCACCGTCTCACCGCACCAGCCCACCTCGCCGTTGCACTTTAGACCCTGTAACAGAATCAACGGAATGAAATTATATGAAATGGGAGAGCGGAAATATCGTGGAAATGAAAGGTCTATCAAAATATTTGTCTAAGATCAGGGAAACCATAAAAAGCGCAAGGTCAGAATGGCCAACTCCAAGGAACTTCGATCCGGGGCCTCTCGGATGCAGTCCCAAGTACCGCCTGAACCACCCTGCTGGGTACTGCAATACAAGACTCAGCACATTTCCCCAAAATGTTTGAAGTATCAATGATAAATTCTCTTCATTTGCAGTTATTTGATCATAGATCTTTTACCGACACACTTGACTTTCCTTGGGAGTCGGTAATGGGGAAGGGGCATTTATACACTTCAGAAATTCTTGTGTCATGAAATAAAACTTTTAAATCAATTAGAAATGGGCCAAGTCTATTTATTTTATATTTATTTGATGGTGTTTAATGCCGTTTTTACTACTGAGGCACCAAGGCGGGGAACACTGATGATGCATGAGATGAAATGATATATTGGGAAAGGATTTTCTTTTAAGGAAAGAAACATTCCAGGTCTAAGTTTAGGGGTACCTCCCCGGCATTTGCCATTTATGAGGACTGAGGAAAACCTGAAAAAACTTCAGTTAGGGAGGACGGTTCTGGCGGGATTCGAACACCAAACCTCCCGCTAACAAGTCCGCGCCTGAACGACCTCGGTCCCCCTTGGCGGTTGGGCCAAGTTTGGATCAACCCTTGTGCATTCATATTATATAGCTCTTTTAATATTTGTAAAAAGTATGTTGAATGTTTGTTTACGTATGTGAAAATTATTTTTTTTTTCCTTAAGAAATTGCTTTTGGTCATTATCCTCTCGGGAGGATTTCAACCCCTAGAGGGTGTGTCTTCAGATTACAAATAAGGGAAAAACCTGGATAAGATGTGGATGTGAGGGGAAAATTAAATACCCTTCTTATCGCCGCTGCCTTACGATGGAATATTGCTTTGTCAAAGGCTAACGAATAAAATCTGAAAAAAATGTTGCAAATCTTCCAACTTAGAAAGTGATACATAAATACAATAGGGCAATTTTCCAGCTCATTAAATTCGTAAATGCTAGAAGAACAAGAAAGGTAAAGTCATATGGGCCTAAATGTAAAAAACTCAATGTGGAACAAAAAATGCAGAAGAGGTTGTTAGCCAGGGTAGACAAAAGTAGTTTAGAACGATTTGGACTTCTGATGAAGGCAAAGAAGAAAACATGTCGCCAGGAAATTATGACATGGGAGAATCATTTCTGGTGCAAGTAGATGACCATTGTCTTACATTTTGAGCACTCTTTTCTTTCTGAAAGAAAGAAATTGCATGCGTTTTTTTCGATTTGTAGACTGTTTTGTAACCACAAAATGTTTCTGAACTTCCTCTTTACGTTGTGAATCAGTCCCAATTGTGTAAAAGCGCTGAAGTTGAACGCGATTACTTCATCTCTCACGAGAGACTCAAGGATGAAGTGGTGTGTCGGTTGTTCCCTTGTGTTAAATGTTTCATAATTTTTCTTCCACGGTGCATACACGGAAAACCACACTGTACAGGTCATACACTTGCTGACCCGAGTGTACAGGTATATTCCCGGTAAAAGGAGGGGCCCGGTATGTGATGCACACCCTGAGAATGGGGCGCGTGACAAGAATAGCTTACTGAAAAAGAAAACATCGACATCACAAAGGCCATCAGAGTTCGTGACGTGATCGCATTAGAGTTGACGTCGGGAATGTTGTGTTTGGCAACTATAAAAGCTGTTCATGATAAACTGCTACCCATGGGGTGCGGTAGGTTAGGCTACAAAATTCCACGAACGTTCTTATAGCGCCCTCTCTCGGTCCAGCAGAGTATTGGAGTACTGGAAAAGTCTGGTCGGTTGAAAATCTGAACGTTGCAGACATTCTGTCACCTGTTACGATTAGAGAAACTGTTTCACCCAAAAGGGAGATAGTAGAAATGTGACGATGATGCCACAAACCTTACAGAACAGGAGTTATTTCAGTAGCAGTAGAAGAGTACTGAAACAGTGCAATCGATTCAATTTATAGAGAGGTAATACAAATTACTTGTGCAGGATAGCAACAAGACTAAGTGCAATAGGTTTCTGCTTGGAAATAGAACATTGATATCAGAATATGTTACAATTTACATCAATTTGTTTATTAACGAAAGTTTATGTCGTCGTCGTTTTCCTAGAAATAGAGCCAAAGTTATGTTTCCACTTCAAAGCAACGTGCCTTGCCAACTAGTTAGGAGTCGGTCTTAGGGTTGGCAGATTAATAATCCCTTCTGTATTATATCGCACTCTTTATTTGAATATGGCGATATGAATTTTGTTTTATTGAACATATTAAGTTTTGTTCTTTATTCGCTTATTAAGGATTGTGTAACCTGCCATTGAATGGAAGAATTTTACTGTTTAAATTCTTTCTTTTATCCGATATTAATTAATTTAAAAACTTCAATGCGTGATTTTTAACTTCTTTACTTTCATCAGTCTGCTTATAGTTTCGCACATTGTATAACATTTGTTTAATTTTAGATTGATATCCTTGCAGTATAACATGATAGAACCCACCGCCACGGGTGGCCGAGGTCGTTAAGGAGCGGACTCGTGAGCGGGAGGTCTGGGGTTCGAATCCCGCCAGGACCATCCTCAATGACTGAGGTTTTTTCCAGGTTTTCTTCAGTCCTCATAACTGGCAAATGCCGGGGAGGTACCCTAAACTTAGATCTGGAACTTCCTTCCTTAAAAAATAAAATCCATTCCTAATATAACATTTCAAATATCACCAGTGTTCACTGCCTGTGGTGCCTCAGTAGTAAAAACGGGCGTTAAACACCATTAAAAATAATAAATCCTTTCCCAATATATCATTTCAAGTATCACCAGTGTCTACCGCCTGTGGTGCCTTTGTAGCAAAAACGGGCGTTAAACAACATTCAAAAAAAAAAAAAAAAAAAAAGGATAGAACGTAGGTTGTTAAATTATTATTGTATTCAAATGTGTTATTATTTAGTGCTAGTTTACACCTCATACTATGTTCCTTCCCTTTAAATGTCGCATTTGATTTATCTTCGGTTATATTGTAATATTTTTCAATTTTATTAAGCTTATTCGAACCTAATTGAAAATAGTCTTCGGAGTCACTAAAGTGGTCTGACCATCCACAAATAAAATTGTGCACAAATCTTTAAAATCTTCATTTTATAATGACCTCGTTAATATTTCTACGCAATCGGAAACTGATTTTGTCGATAAAAATTACTACATAATGACCTCGCCACCTTTCGAAGCAAGTCATGTCGAGTAGTCGAAACTCATAGAATTTTCTTTTCTTTCGTCATTTATTAGTTGCAATAGTAGTTATTGTTGTAGTTACATCTTAGTAGACGTTTGAGGCGCCCTAACGCTTTTGAAAAGATTTAGGAGCACTCGCAGCAAATAATTCTCCCGAAAATTGTAAACAGCTTCCCAGATATTTTGTTTCAGCGTCTGAATGGATCTTATTTCAGGTACAGTAGCAATTTTATACGGGTGAAGATACAGCAGCTGAGTGGCTTTACACGTACTGTCAACAGAGACACCAACTTGCTAAGCTAATCGTGCTAAAGACTTTCGAGAAGAAGTATCTGTTGCTACCCTATTTCGACAAGCCTCTCTTCCGTTAACATTCGATTTTTAGCCTCTGCTTGTTGTCAATGAATACGCCTTGGGTTCGAGCTTTGTTCACCAAACTGAAAATTTCACTTTCCAGTGGAGATGTAACTCTTGAAATACTTATAAGACTTACTTTGCATTCGAAAATCATAAACGAAATTCTTTGTTCTAGTGTGTGTACTTTAAAATGCACAAATTCACAGTAGGAAGTCTAACACGCACTCCCTACAGAAATGCTACTGAAACACATGACATACAGGATTGAGTAAACCAAATTTCCTCCATCAGTAGTTTTTCCGGGATTCGCGGTTCACTGAAAATCAACCAGTTTCCACTAGTTTGTATAAACTCCGATTGCGTAGCGGAATGAGGTCATCGTATATGTTATAAAAAGCTGCAAACAATATATAGTTCTGCTCAACCGCATGGATTGTTTTCAGTATGTGTTTTTCTGTTGTTTTCCACCATCTATTTTGATATCGAACTATAATACAGGCTTTGAACATTTTTATCGCGTGCTCTGTTAAGCAATTTTTTCATTATCTCACAAAGTTTTCCGCTGATTCTCTATTAAACACCTTTTCGTAATCTATGAATAAAAAACATTTCGATAAATTAAATTCTCTCCTTTTTGGATAACGTATTAAAGGAAAAATGAAAGTTTTCTTCTTCTATAAGAATATACCTACACATACATTCAACCGCCTGTCGCTGATCTTAGCGAAGTTTCATATGCAAAGTTTAACAAATGAGTATTTATGCATTCGTGTATTTTTTTTTATTTAAAAAGATGTAGGTGCTATTTTATTTACCGACTTCTCTGTGTTTTTTCCGTCATTTGTTAAATATATTTAAAAACCCAACTTATTTAGGTGCATAATTTATTAATTATAAATTTATAGTCTATTTTCATAAAACAAAATACGTTTTTTACTTAAAATGAAACAGTACAAACATTTGAAATATTTGAACCCCTGTATTTAATATACAAGAAATTGTATAAGTCAAAAAATTATTAAAAATCAATGACGAATATTTTAGAAGCAGATATTAATAGAACCACAAGATTCAGGTATATAATATAGAAACAGAAGAATTAGACACACCTCTATTGAAATAATGCTTTTTAATTGCATTAAATGTAGACTTTCCTAAATTTAATAATTTTAGAATCCAAAAATACTCATAATTAATATTGGTGATTCTTTTTATGAATAGATTTTACAAATAAACGCACTCTGTTCATGACTTACATTCAAACTGCTTGAAGTTGTGCTTAACCTATAGCAAACCTTTCATTGAATCAATGTTTATGTTGTTTCTATCATTTTTCTTTAAACAGATATCGAGAACAAACGTTTTAATATTTTTATACCTTAATACAATTACTATCATACATATTTTACGTGAACCAAAAAGCACATCTTCATATCACACTAAAATCTCAAAACTATAGATCACCAAGGCATAAATTATACAACATATATGAAGGACGGCCCATCTAAATTATAGCAGCTATTTAGAAAGCAACTAACAAAAAGTTTATTACAGCGTGAATATTATTCTATGAGCTACGCATTTTACAATTAGTAATTCAACTATAGTTTCTTTTACTAGCTTTTAAGCCAGTATGTACATTTAAAAATTGTGTAATTTCAGTATAATCACAACTGTTTGTATTATTATTATTATTATTATTATTATTATTATTATTATTATTATTATTATTATTTTATTATTGTATCTATAGAGGGTGTTAATGAAATACATCAAAAATTTTCAGAGAGTCACATTTGATATAGGCAATATATGGTCCACAACTAAACATAACTAACGCATTTGAATGGTTTGTATGGTTTAAACATTTTGGCTTCAGATCTGATATATCTGAAAGGTAATAAGGCCAAGCAGGGTAAAAATTTGATTTAAAATGTCTTTAAAACTGCCTTGCGAGTATAGAAATATCGGATTTTCCGCAGCTTGATATCAGCATTTTCAAGATTTAGTGCCATAAAAACCTTTCAGATCTCTAATTATTTGACAGTGCGATACTGAATATCTATTAACTGCCTTCTTACACTATGTAGCCTCCTTTAGAAGGAGCTCTTTAACTGCTTGCGTGATGTAATGCATAAGAAAAGTTGATGACCAACAGGCTGCGAGTTCAATTCTTGTCAAGCCGTTAATTTATTTTTATTTAATATGAATTGTTGCGATACGAATACTAAAGAATTATGAATGAAATTTATTTAATACTTCCAAGTTTTATTCTCCTTCTCAACAAGGAATGTGTTATCAACATACAATAACTATAGCTTACCACTAACATGATGCCTAAAATTAAATTATCTAAGTATACTCAAGACACGATTCTGATTGGTAAGTACAATAACAACAAGAGTTGTAATTATATGGATTGATATGTTAAGATTTAAAGTGTAAAAATTGAAAACATCAACTTAAAATGTAGGCTAAAAGCTGCCTTATTATGCCCTGGGCATGCAAAAAAAAAAAAAAAAGAAGAAAAAAAAAGACAAACGAGACTCGAACTCGAAAACAAATGACTACCTCTTAGTCATTACAGAGCTAATGCCATAACCATTGCACCAGAGAGATACGTTCAGAAACTTCCCTTCGTTATCGTGTGTTATGCTTTCTAGAAGTATCTTCATAAGCCAGTGGTGCACTGGCGCTTTAGAAACTTGCAGCCATAGCTTCGAAATATGAAAAGATAAGGCATACATTCTCTATCTCAAATTACCTGTCTAAGATATCCCCACACTCTCTGAAATTATTTCGGTGAAGTGTATTAACAGTCTTTATACTTCCTTAAAATTGTATCTTATTTAACATTACACAGTTTAAACAGTTTCTCTCAAGTTTTTATTAGCTTCTTCGAAATCCAAACTTATATAAATGTTATGGTGAACAAATGACATTAAATGAATTATATTATTGAAGATAAATTTTTATTTCCACTATTTATCATACTGTTTTCGCTGTAACATATTGAGCAAAAGGCAGACAGGTTAAACAGATACTTAAGGGGAAACTGAATTTTGCATCAACCTGCAAATGAAGGTAATGCTAGATTTAATAGAAAACTAAAGCAGGTAATAAAGATTAAGGGTGAAATAGTTTAAACTTCCAAATATAATTTATATCATTTTTCGGGTTAGCTGCATAGCATTAGAAAAAATTTATTACCTATGCGTCCCTAATACACATTCGCCGGACACTATCGATATGGGTGTGCACGTTAGTTAATGCCTAAGCAGACACACTAAAAGGAAAAGTTGTCGCAGCGAAGAGTAACTTTCTCCGTTTTCTCCCACACTGCCAAAGGTCGAACGTCGTTAAATGTGCAAGGACAAACAACGGGGAACTCGACCCACACGAGAATGTCAGGTGTTGTGGCAGCTTCTTGCGAAAACGTTACTTGCCAACGGTTATAGCGGACGCTGCAGTTTCAGCACTGTGGCTGATGGCCGGAAGTATTTTATGGTTTTCATAACGGTATCATAAGCTTTTCTGTTCCATTAGATGGTAATAATAAAACATAGAGATAAGCAACGAATACAGGGGTGTTAAAAGGAGATAAAACGGGACAAAACTTATGATACAAAAATGACTTTTTTTCTACTTTCTCGCTATAATTGTCAATTGGCACGGGGTTTAAAATAGCAGCTTTAAATATAATGCAGTGTTTAAGCATTATGTACTCTTATATGAGAGAATGCTGGCTAAATTTCAAATATATATATAAATCAGTTTTACTATTCACAAATATTTAATTTATTTCTATATTTAATGCTTTTTTCAACGTGTCTTATATTTTAAAATCAATAATAATTTAGGGTAAAAACAGCGATTACAAATATTAAATACTTTTTTCCTAAAAGAATGCAGTTCAATAATGTCAATTTGCCATTTTGTTTCAATTGTTCCAGTTTAGTTGGTTTGGAAGCAAATAAATCATTTATTAAATATATAGGTTTTTATCATAAGTATCCTATAATTTCAGTTCAAATTAAATTAAAAGCTTTTGAAAAAGCATTCGTGTACTCATGAATTTTTATACTGAAAACAGAACATCATTACGGTCATATTGTACAAATGTTATTTGTTGTATAGAAACATATGCTACAATGTTTAACAGGTTGTGTTATCAAGAAAATTTACACAAGGGAGTCACCAAGAATATAAAATAAATTAATGTTATACTCTAGCCATTGTCAAACTGTAAATGGATATACTTTTGACATCTAATTCGTAAAAATATATCATTTAAACTCAGAAAAAGCAGTTAAAAGTATTATAATACTAAATTATCGAATGTTGCAGCAACATGACATTATTGTGATGTTCAGTAGTTCAAACGTTCAGAGTTATTTTAATTTTGTTTAAAGGAATGAGATAATTTATGATCAAACATTTGAATATATTTTCTTTCACATGATCTAAAAGAAAAATAAGTAGAAAATGGCGTTGATTAAAATATTTTCATTGACAGCAATGGTTGGCTTAAAATATCCTGTTTTCGTAATATATATATACAAAACATGCCTGATGAGCATTTTCTCAAAAAAATTTACAATCAATGTACTACTTTTTAAAATCATGCACAGATTACTTTGTAAGGTTTAGCAGTCAGAATTTTCAAGAAGTTTATTTTGTAACAGAAGAAATTAATTCAATAAAAATATTGAATTCTATGCAAATGGTTCTTTGATTTTGAAGAAAAATGCAGTCATTTTAGTACTTAAAGAACAATTATTATTTGCATAAATATATTTAAAAAATAACCAACTAAGATTCCTAAATGAATTAAATAAAGGAAAACGTTACAAACTTGAAATGTCAATCAACAAAGCCAAGATTGCCATAGAAGACACGTCTGTGAAGCAAGCTAGTAGTACAATAGTAGTACAATAATAGTACAATAATTTAAACAGGTAGAATAAAATGTATATTTATGGCACAATTAGAAAGACTTTGTGTGGTAAAACCATCATTGAAGCGATTTTAATACTTTTAAAATAATATCGTACCTGCTGTCGTTTATGGTTCTGAGTGTTGGACCCTAACAAACAACGAATAGAAGTAGTCGAAATGATCTTTCTTAGTAAGATGGCGGTATATAGGAAAACAGGTAATATTAAGAATATACATTGCGGAATAAGTATGTGTACAACAAGTTTATGAATAGAAAGGTCTGGTATCTTCGTTGTGATGCTGTGGGCATGTTTAAGGATGATCAAGAAAAGGAAAACACAATATCTTACTTCAGATAAATACTTTGCTTCAAGGTATACAAAAAATTACTTCATTGGATCATTAATGAAGTTCATGTGCAGAAATCGTTCATAAAACTTACGTACAAAGACCTGAACATTGAGTGGCAGTTAAACAAAGAGTAGCGAATCCGGTCTGGAAAACCGAGATTGTCAAAGATCCGTAATACTAACTTACATCCCTGGAAGTGCTTCGGCATCCCTTGGTTCTTTGGTCTCAACATTTTTTTTTTTTTTTTTTTTTTTTTTTGAGCTGTTGCGATAATCAAACTATCTGGTTCAAAGTGATCTAGTTTGCGACACTTTTCAGCCTTTCTAATCTGTAATTAAGATCTAGTTATGCGTTGAGTAGAGTAAAAATCAAGTACACAAGCTAACATTTCTACTATCACTAACATTCTGTTTTTGTAGCGCGGAAACTAAATGAGTCAAGGACCGTCAGTTCATGAGCTCTTGTTTTAGCAATATTTTACAGATACGATTTTGCAGTGAGTCACGTTACTTGCGTTTGCAAAGGATTTAGCTCTCTTGACCTTTCATTCGCTACATGATTGCTTGTTATTTGTCTTCGGCATTTCAAACCCCACCGAGGTCAATTGTTTGCCCATCGTTGCTTGCATCTGACCTTCTGTTCCGCAAAAGTTCTCACACTCCCTTTGCTGTAGACTATATTGGTCTGAAACTTTAAGAGTTGGTCGCTTTTTACACAACACTGAAAGTCTGAGCTTTGAATGGAAAAAAAATAACAAAAGCGTTATATACCAAACAATTATATATATTAACATAAGTAAATAATCAACTTCATAGCTTAATCCGCAAGAAATTGTTCCATTTCCAAGTGGTATATTATTTAAAAATAGTTATTTCATCTTTTCTTTTGACTTCCCACATCACCTTTCTTTGAGTTTGTAAAATTATTTGAGAGCCTGTTATTATTACTGCCCTGTATTTTGTAAAGCAAGGTAAATATCTGAAAGTATTTTCTTTATTCTGCTGAGAGTGGAAAAAATACGTACAAATAATTATTCCGGCAGAAAGAGGACTAAGCAATAATTTTCTTGAGACTGGAACAAACAGTCTCAATGGCCTCACTATATAATTACATTCAATCAATGTCATAGCTACATTGCGATGTGACGTACGTTCATAGTCAGTCAAATGTAAACCAAGGTCATTGGCGGAGGCTCCGTCATAGACAAGCTGTAGCTCAGATTTCAAAGTAATTCCTCAAACCATCCTTACGAGGATGCATGGGCATCGCTGCAGACTTTTGAATTTCCAGGTACATAGAGCAAAAAAAGCAAAGAAAAAACTTACACTTTTATTTTAAAATCCTATGACAAGCGTTCAGATGTTAACTCTAATGATCAAAAATTATGCATAATGAATTACCTTTGCATTATACAAGTCCGGAGCTCAAAAGTGTTCTTCTGGTGTAAGTGTCTTCAATACACGTGGCGTTAACAACACAAACGATGACTAATTATAAAATGAAGTTGTTTGAAACACTATATTAATAATTAAATAAAAAGGAATGCATTCTAGAAAATACAGAATATGTTGTGCCTTGTCAATAGTTCATAAATGTTGAAGGCTTATCTTATTAATGTTATACTTAGATATCAAATATACTTAATGCAAATTGTCTCGGTATCTTATTGAACCTGCATAAACCTTTGTCATTTGTTCCATAAACTCGAACTTTAATTCCTATATACTTCTCCTCATTCCTCATTACCGACAAATGTGTGACGGTATCCTAAACTTAAGTCTAAAACGTTTTAATTACTGACGGTGGGGTGTTAGTTATACATGAGATGAAATGATAAATTGGAAAAGGAAAGCGTTCTAGACTTATATTTAGGATACCACCAGACATTTGCCAATAATAAGGATTGGGAAAAAATAAAAAACAAAAAATGAAAGTAAGATCTTTTTGGCGGGATTAGAACCGCTGACTTCCCATTCACGAATCCATACTTTAGCAACCTCTCCCATCCCCCGTCGTCCCTTAAACCATGGTAATACTTTTAGATAAAAGCTGGGTCTCTATACATATAATATGCTTAATTTCTCTTTCAAGAAATGAATATATTTGCAACTAGCATTGAGGTTTTTTATAAGTATTATGAAATACAAATATTTTAATTACAATGTTTTTATTTCTAAACTTTGTAACAAAAATGGATATTAAAACTATGCCCTATTTCTTAAATATACATTTTTGTTACAATTTAGTTTTAAGCTCTTTATTATATCCTTTTTTTTTCCCCCCCATTTTTATATAATTGTACAAAAACATCGTACATCGAAATTTAAGACACTTTCATTTATTAAATATTTATGGTATAAAACATACTTTTATTTTAACAAGCTTTAATTGATTTATACAGCCTATCCGTGGCTCTGTGATTAGTATATTTGCCTGGTGTTCCAGTAATGGCGTTTAAAATCGTATTTGGTTCAGAAATAACTTTATCCGGTCTTATAACACCAATTGGTTAATTGCTCGCTTTAAGAAATAGGAACTATGACCTAGAAAGTCATTTGAGGTACCGCTGCGTTGTCAGCGGCACCCTTCATGGAGGTAACTGGTTCAGAAGACGTTGGAACCGATTCACCTATTTTTAATAGTGTTTAGCGCCCGTTTTAACTACTGAGGGATCGCAGGATGTGGACACTGATGATACATGAGAGAAATGATAAACTGGGAAAGGATTTTTTTTAACGAGGGAAAAGTTACAGGCCTAAGTTTAGGGTACCATTCCGGCATTTACAATTTATGAGTACTGAGGAAAACGTGGAAAAACCTTAGTCAGGGAGGACGGTTCTAATGGAAATCGAACCCTAAACCTCCCGCTCACGAGTCCGCGCCTTAACGACCTAGGCCATCTGTGGCGGTTCCACCGTTATTTTGAACAAACACAAAACCCAAATGTGACAGCATTTTATTATGAAAATACCTTAAAATTACGGTTATTATACCCTATTAACTGGTTTAACGCATTTGCATGTTTTTCTGATTAACTGTTCGTGGTTTTATGTTTGTGCAAGCCAAATAATATGGTAGACTAAATTATTTTTAATAGAGAAAGAAATTAAAATTTAACGAATTTAATTTATATTTTATTCCAAATTATTTCTTTCAAATTGTATGTGTCAGTGTACAAGGAAAAACTTTACATTTTGGCAACACAATTATGAGAGGAGTATTTATCTAAGTGACTGACTCTTTAGTTTTTACTTTTAGAAATGTGTAAACCAAGGGTGCTGATATAAATTTCTACTTTTTTAATTAAAATCAAAATGTGTACTTTGATATATATACACACACACTCCGATTATGAAAAGACATTGAGTTTTACTCTAATAGACACAGGATTATGAATCGGATATAACTATGTATATAAGGTAGATTTAAGGATATTAAATTAACAGATAGTATTGAACACTGCAAGGTATAGAGACATACTACAGTAAAATATCCATTATTTCCAAGACTTTTCCTTCTAAAGTAGCATTCATATTCACTCCAAACAAACATTTCTTCGTTGAGCTTCAGGAAGCCTTATATGAAGTTTCTATGGTATTTGCTTTGACCATGAGCACACTCAAGAGTTCGATGGCCGTTTTCTAGGGTAAAGAACTATAGCGGTGGGAAAGTGCAAGCTGCTGGAACTTTCAGATGTACTAACTGAAACGTAGTGGGGGAATTCAAGCGTGTGTGTCATTTGTTCTCAGAACTAACAATGATGACGTGTGAAGTATTATTCTGGCTTGTCATAATGGGTCATTTTTTTAACAATCTGAAAGACAATTAATTTGGTATTGCGTAAAGTTTTAAAATCTCGTGTTCTTCCGAGTTTCTCCTTTACGTTATGCTCTTTGGTCAAATCTTGATACTCCTTAGCTTGCAAAACAGATAATGTATGTTTTAACATTAATACAACTTGCGAAGCTACTTTCTGCATTTAACTAAAACAAAACATCAAATTACTCGATATATAAATAAATGGGTAAATCAAAAAGTAAATTTCCCAAGGTAAAGAAAATATTTTATTTAAAACATCTCTTACTATTTCACATAACTAATCATAGCTAATCAATTGTTTATCATTTCGTAAAGTTAATTTTTGCACATACATACAATATTATATTGTTCGTTGAACCATTTCAATATTTAAACTTTCGATAGAGTCGAAATCATTTACCTCGCAGAGCTGTTTTTTTTTTTTTTTTTTTCCTTTTCTTTCTAGTTTCTCAAACAGATGAAAATCAATGGTGGGCGGAGAACATGCTGCTAAGGCCAATTGCGCAATGAACCATTTGTAGTTTGACTTTCAAAGTCATGGAACTATTTTCGGACCTATTGCTTCCGCCTCATACACGAATGGTGGGTATATACAGTTTCGGTATTTTCTGACCACATAAATATAATAATTAGGCGCACTTCCTCTTTGACCAATCACTCAGTACCCCATCTATTTATTTTTAACTATTGCTGACATATGCTCTGTTAATGTACAGCAAACTGTACCTTCGTTTCGGAGTAATAAAAAGGAAAACTTACTTTTTGACTCACCCCAGCAAAGGAAAGCTGGAAGAAGGTGCCACTATAAACCTTTTTATTACTCCAAAACGAAGGTATTACAGTTTGCTGAACAGTAAGATTACACAAATTTCAGTAATTTCATGTTGTGTTCTTACCCGAAGAAAAAATCTTAAAGAAATGTAATTAAAGCGATCACAATTTAGATCAAGTGTCTTCAAAAATATCTTTCCGTATATTTTTTATTATAGAATGTCTTTTCATTTCAGAGACAATATTCGTTTAATCAGATATAGGCAGTTAAAAAAAAAAAAAAAAAAAAAAAAAAAAAAAAAAAAAACATCCAATGGACCGACCAGTTTATATACCATTTCAAAACTTAAGTTTAAGTTTAAGGTCACTATAGGTATATTAATTCATCAAGAAGCATAACAGCGTTTTAATTGTTAATTATTTTCATTTTCTTACTCAGTTTTAGACCTTAGATGGAAAAATATCAAGGAGTTTATATCTTAAGAATAGGTTACTTTGGCATCCTTAGTAGTTTCTAATGCAAATTAAAGGATATATTTCTAAATGAATTCCAGCTTTAGAAGCTCACCACTGATTCTGGATTAGCAACATGGTTGGACTGCAGAGAAAGTTTCTAATGGTGAGCGCTTAATCTCGGATCAATGCGACTTGAGGTTGACCATAACCAACAAATTCACTGTGGTAAACATACTGGCTGGCCGATGGGACTGCTGGAAAATTGCTTTAATGATCAATAACTTAATAAGATAAATGTTTTATAAAGGGCATTTTACAAGGTGTGCAAAATGCGCATGTGCTCCAAATATAATTGTGCAGTGGTTTGATTTTACAAATATTGGATAAAAAGTAATGGTAAAAAACAAACAAATTTTAATAGTTTTATTATCAGAGGAAAATAACACACATTCCTTCATTGTAATTTTTGTCACTTTCTACCACACTGGTGAAAAGTGTTGTACAATTGGTGCGTGCATTTTTTTTTGATCTCATATAGTTATTGTCCTATAAAGTAATAATTGCGTCTCTTGTGAAACACTGCTTTCCACAAAGTGTTTGTTTCATTTTTTGGCGAAGAGTTCGTAGTAATAATAATAATTATCTAAGAGGGAAATAATAAGCTGAATTGTGTAGTTGGCACTATGAGGTTGTCCTGAAGGGCATCACTGCTTTCATGAAATATTTTCATTCATCGCGCCATTGCTGCATCACCATGTCTTTTACAGAGACCTTGATGACAGTCTTGTAAGCTACAACCCAAAATAACATCATTTTTGATCCCTGAATGTTGCTCCACTTACGTAAATAGATCTTAGATCACTTGTATATCCTGCTGTACTTCAAGGCACCACAGAATATGACTGAATAATATTGTAACCATTACCACTGACGGAACTAACTCGTGTAACCTTCAGTTAACAGTTCCCACCTGACTCATAACCGTCATATGGCAGCAGTGTTGTCACTACCTTGTACATCAATTCAGTTGAGAAGTTCAGCTCAGAGATCAAGCTCTCCCTACACTGCAAAACAGGGCTTTGAAAGATAATAATTCAGGGTAAGTTAACATTTCACTTTGAGGTGATTCAAATAATCAAATATATCAATGTTAATCTTTATAGAATGATTACAAGCCTTATCAAAGCGTTTGACCGTTGTATAGCGAAATGAGCATATTTTGTAAAATAAATTAATTTTTAAGAAAGAAACTACCGCGTTAAGGACTTCTTTAATTGTGTTTTTTAAACATATTTTGTGTTTCATTTTAACGACTAAAAAATCGTTGCTATGCAACTGTGACATCTAGAAAGTGTACAAGGAAGCAGAATGCTGTCATTTCTTCATACAGTGTTTAAGTTCTCGAAATGATTAATCAGTCATTATTAACACCTTCTATGACAGCCTGTAGTTGTTGCCTAACGTTGAAAAGGGCAAGGGCAACGTGAGGAATCCAGTAGCTGTGTCCTGGAACAGCTGCTAAAGATGCTGATGAAGTCAACAGAAGCGAACATGACGAAGACTGGTTTTGTAATTACCAGAAAGAGAGTGTTTATGTACTGAGAACTTTCCTCTTGCGTAACCGGCACTTAGTCGTAGAGATGAAAGTGTAAAATGTTAAAAGTTGTCTCCCTACTCGACGCTGAAACTGGTATGGGCATCATAACTTTAAGTCGTAAACTAAAAGAATAAGCAGAAAATGCACACGTCCTCCCAAGTAGTGCTTGGTTCTAAGAATGTATTTCAGATAAGATGCTCGCTCCTTGCGCAGCTTAGAATTTAACAATTAAACTTGTTGCATTTAAATAAATTCATATTTAAACTGATTCAACATCATTATTGACATTTCATTTCTTCGAGCACTTTATTTACATTTACAATGAAAATGTCTGTCAGTCCTTTTCCATCTTTTTCCTTACTCCTAACCCTTTGCTGGTGATAAAAGATTTTCAAGGCAGCTTATAATGGTCATTAAAATGAACATACACCGCTGCCCATTAATTTTGCAACACAGTGTCATATTCATGAAAGTCTAACGGAAGTGATTTCTCTTCTCGTTCGGTTGTTTGTCGGGGAAGTTGGGATCCTTCACATCTGTGTGTTCGTCCTACTTCGATTCACATATCACATTCGTTTCGCTGTGAAAGCAGCTCGTCCAACACGAGCACTAATGCACTCTCGGTATGTCACAATCTCCCTTATTTAAACTGAGACACCTGTTAGTATTGCAGAGTTGTATTTTTGACCAGCAATACTCGTTTCTTCTGAGAAAATGTGGGGTTGGTTAAAGCGTCTCTTATGAACGCCGCAATTTAAATGGTCGTCAGGACATATACGGCGCTCATTTCAAAACTTGCCAGTCTGAATAACTACCTATTTAAAATTAAATTAATTTAAATATAAAACATTCGTAAATTTAGATATTGAGAGGGAAGTTTAAACCCAATGTTGATTACATTTTTAAGTTCCACCACTTACCAGTCACTCGAATTTTGAAATTTCAAATAGTACTGCTACCTCTGATTTATATAGAATTCAATTGTTATTCAGTTTTTGTTTTCTATCGTTGTCTGGCAATCATATTTGTTGTTATTATGGATTGAATTTGGTTTTAAGTTTTTAAATACTCACCCCCAAATCTCCAACTTTGAAATTTTGAACAGTATTCCTCCTTAAAATTTTAAAGAGGATTAAATTATTTTCGTGTCTTTTGTCTTCTAATTGTAATTACTGTTATTTGCGTACAACAAAATTACAAAACCTGTTCAGAATATATAGTATAATTGTTTTTCTTAATAAATAAATTCAAAACAGAGTATATACATTACAGGAATGAACAGAATGTAAGCGAATTAGTCAGGAATTAAAAGCAGGCTATTTACTAAAATGATTATCGACTTATAAGGATTAGGCCTTAGACCTGTTCTCAATCCTGACGACAATATGAACAATTTGAATTTAGTTGCACTTAGCACCCACAGATGTCAGGAGGATAGTTGTAGTTGTAGAGTTGTAGCACCTACAGATGTCAGGAGGATAGTTGTAGAGTCTAAACATAATTTAATTTGGATAAAATATACATTATTATAAATTATATAATATATTACTATGTACATTGCAACCAATGAATTATTAACATTACTATTACTCCGAAGTTCAAATCCTCCGGGAGCCGTGGGCCCATGAACAAGTTAAAGTAGTCCATACCGGAAAAAAGAAGTCCCTGGACAAAATTAACAGCTGTTTTAAGTTCAAGTGACACTTTAAGCGACCGGCTGACATCTGCATTCTATTGATTTTTATGGTCCGTTAGGATGCGGAACAGGCCTTATGCCTAATCTCTCTGAATCAATGATTATTAATATTACAGTAACACAGCCTATTTCGGAATTCCTGACCGCTTATATTGTGTTTTTTCCCCCTTGGAGTATAAATCCCATTTCAAACAATTTATTAAAAAATACTATTATTGTACGGATATAGTCAGTATATTTTTATGGTTTCATTCTGTACAATTAATAACAATCAGAACGATTGCATTCTGTTTAATATTAAGTATTAGGTATAGATGTCATTTATACCTTATACTTAAGGCTGGGGTGAGAAGTTTAAACCTAAATGTAATCCATATTGGTTTTAAAATTTCGTGTCTATCTTGGCATTTTTTTGTTTAAATTAAATGTATTTTAAAATTATTCACACTGTCAAATTTTTAAATGAAATTCCCTTTAAATATATTTTATTATTCATTTATCCATTGTTTATAAGATGCATTCATCCAATGCAATAGATTAGCAAGAAAAGTTCATCTAATCGCATAAAGGGGTGCCAAGAGATTCGTTAGGAGATAGAAGAGAGGTTATGACTATTCAACAATGGGTTATTTCATTGTCATTTTATATTTTAGCCATTATGCATTGTTGTGCGTTACAATTATGCAAACGTTAACACTTTTGTGATACAATATTGCACTGCTATTATGTGATGAATAAAAATATAATACAGTCAGTAGTGTCACATAAACATTTGAACACCTGCATACATTGATCAGTGGAGCTACATTATAACTTCGTAAGAGAAGTGTAACTGTCTCCTCGCTTCTGAGAGTATTTTTATTTGACTCACTACATCAGTGTTATTTAACCAAATATTAGAGAATTTAATAAGTTAGTCTACTGCTTTTAGTAAAAGAGTGTAAAATGATCCCGTTTTAAAATGCGGCGTAAGATTTCTGTGGTGGGTATATTAAACCTTGCAGAAAGAACAATCAATACAAATGTATATATAATGATTTTTTTAAAAAAGTTTTATTGACAGTAATCGCAGTACAATCAACAGAAAATTGCATTTTCTCGGATGATTCAGCCTGATTCAAATTTTCGCACAGACCCACCCGAATATATCCATCGAGAACTTCTGAAAGATAATTAGCAATGTTGTGGCAGAGAAAAGGCCAAGAATTAAAAAATAACAGATTAAAAACATCCAGTGTGTGGTTCTAAGATATATACCGGATCCATAGAAGTTTATACCTTCAATACCCAGAGGTCTAATTGCAGTAACAAAAGCATATGAGCAAATTTTTATATTCTGATCTTTCTCAAAATAAAAAAGAGGTCTGATATATAATTCTGGTGTTTGATATAATAAATATTTTACAGTTCATATTAACCAGTCCATGTTTCATTTAAGGGGGCATCGAAGTGAAATTTGGAAATTTGAATAATTAAACCTGGAGATTTTAGATTTTGCACATATATTTTCAGGTTTTTATTATTAGCTCTACAAACTTTTGACTCAACTGGTCAATTTTTCACTAAACCATTTTAACCATTTATTCGTTTGTTTTCCCCCCGATACAAACCTATCTTCTCCCATTAAAGTTTAAATTTTTATGTAAAACTTGTAAATGTTTTCTAAATATTATCTTTCATAAAACTTTACCATGATTTTTTAAATATGACCATTGGTTATTTTTAAACCATAAAATATATATTATAGTGAAAAATTAGTAACTAAGTGTTTTTCTCAAGCTATTTTTACTTTTATATAAAAATGCAGCTACTTTTATGAAGCAAGAAGGTCTGCAGAATGTCTCAAAAATGTCAGAATATACTTTTGCATGTAAAATTTATGAAAGAAGATAAGCAAACACACTAAAAATTAAAACCGAGAAAAGGAGTTTCAAATTTTGGATGCGCAAAGTTAAAGACTAAGAGAAGGGGATTTAAAAAGTGCAGCACTTAAAAATGACTGCTAAAACAAACGTTCCAAAGGACATAGGTGTATGAAACTTGCCAGGTAGGTTTCTTGGGGTTCAAGTAATTTTTAGAAGCAAAAAAAAAAAAAAATTGAAAAAATCATCTTTTCACTTCGGTGTTTCCTTAAACGACACGTTTAGTTTTGACAACATATGTTCTTGTTACTGTGTAAACATATAAATTTGTCTGTTCTATCAGTAATATATACTTGTTTTTGAATTTTTTAAAGACTATTTTAAAGGTGTTGCAATGAGACATTCTGCATAAAAGTATATTATTATATTTAAGTTTTCCTGAAATCTTTGCCATTAGTTTCTACAACTTAGGACAAAGGGATGTGTCTTTATTTGTAGTATATATTTCACATATATTATTCATTTTAATGTGAAACGCTATGGGGTGTTTTTATATTAAATTGTGGAACAAATAAGTTAATGCAATTGAACAGAAGTCACAAGTTTTAAGCTTCTGTACATCATTTTAACTATGGATTCTAAAGGAATAACATGCAATTATATTTCTTCCTTTTTTCGTAAGGAACTGTTTTATTGTTACAGAAATGATAGGTGAGAATGAAAAGGCCTATCACAAAAAATTACCTTTAGTCTCTTAATCCACTGCTACAGTAAAATTTAAATTATCTTTTCACACAAATATTTATGACACAATTTTTAAAAGTAGCATTTTATATTTTTATTACTCCCCAAAAATCCTTTTGAACAAGTGTGTCATATACTATTTTTAGACATCCTTTAATATTAATAAATCAATTGGTAAGTACAAATCAAATTTATTTCAATCGTTCTGAAATATTCCTTATTTCACGGAAATAGTTCGTATTTTTCACTAGGAGGAGCGTGAAAGAAACTTTATGTAAATATCTGAATAATGTTACTAATGTCGAAGCACGACAATTGGCGATTTTTAAACGTGCTTTGGCTGTAAGATATAGTTATTATTACATTTTCTTTACAATTACTCTCAATTGCTGTATAAAAATATAATTTTCTAGCTCAGAAAGAGACTAATAGTTGCATTGTGAAATCAGTTGTATTTGATTTTCTTACAGATTTTCAAGGCTACTTGTGTAATTAAATCATAGAAATGTGTTAAGCCAAAGGTGGTAACACTGTGGTGATAATGAAGGAAAAGAAAGAGTTATTTTGAATTTCATAATTAACTTGGTACTCCTAATTATCATTCCAATAAGAAAGCTTTAGTATACTGATAATAATAAATGAAGACTATAGAGCCAGAAATATTCATACCAGATAAGTGCCCTTAAATAGGAGAACATTTCTCAATGAAAACCAGAGCCAGCTAAATCTGCTAAATGGAAAATAGAAATCGAGTACACATTCATAGCTCATCAATGTATACACGTAGAGTAAAACACCCAATTTTGAAATAATTGATAAAGAAAGTTAAAGTTATTAAATCATTTTGAAAAGTCTGCCATTTATAAATGGAATAATAAAATTGCAAAAAGGCGATCACAACTGAAGCAGATGCGTTCTCAGTCGGGAAATATGGGATCTAGGACAAAGTTCAGTAAATCAATTACATGTACAGTCACGTTTTGGAAACCTGTGAACTATAAATTTTCGTATACCCACAGCTTTGAATCTAATAGGTTGCAGATGCTGTCTGGAGTTTTGTAACGAGTGAATTCCGCATTACTTGTTCGAGAGGCACGACCCGTACGCAACCTTTCACTTTATCTCGCGCAGGACTCCTCCCTAAGTTACTTCACATCTGCCTATCACACATTTTTGCATGCGAGAACTGCTTGGTGCAGTACGAACCAGATAGACCTCAAAATTTAAACATGAGAATGCAGGTGAAAAACGAAAACAAAGATATATTCATAAACCTGGCACAAACACTTACTAAGAGCTTTAAAATATTAAAAAGTTGAAACAAAACTATTTCCTGTATACACTAAGACACGCGATACACATGTCTCTGCGTGCTGTCTTGCGGTCTTTAGCCTCATTCTGCCAATGCCAGTCACATTGAGTTCTCCATGACAGACATACTCTGATAGTCAAGCGGTTAAAAGCAGGTGTGTGGGCAACGAGAACTCCCTAAGTTTGAATCCTACCCTTGCGGGAATTGTTTCACTTTTTTTTTGCAATTAAAACAATATTTATTATAACATGATAATACAATTTCCAATTGCAAATATTAATGTAAATTTAAAATATTCATGATTATACACACAAAATAATTTCTTTTTTTTTTCAAAAAAATAGTTGTTTTAAATGAAATAAAAACAATTTTATTTTTTTTTTTTAGGTTTTAATTTTACTGTATTTATTAAAGTGACATTTATTTTATAAAAAATTAATTCAAGTTTTTGTGTTTGAGCATGAATGCCTTAACACTGAAGTATATGTTGTCCATTAAAAGTTATATTGTTGATGCATATTAAACATTAATTTTATTTGTAAAAATTAACATATAAAATTATGCATAAATAGGATTCAAAACTGGGCAACTCTTTTTATTAAAAGCCTACTTTTGTACGCTGAGCCATCAGAGCACAGGATTCAAGTAAACGCATTTCCTATTGCGAATCCAGCCTTAGCAAATGCTCAAGATTTTTACCCAATCGGCCATGATTTCTGGCCTTTCAATTTTTTTTTGTCTAAGGGTTTAGAAATAATATTTTAAATATAAATATGGGCATACATTGGCGAAGTTACAAGTTACGCCGTCTTTATGTTATCGGTAGAGTTCGCCCGCACCGAGCCGAAAGAAAAACGTTACAAGGGAAAATAGCCCAGGGCCCTGTTCCACAAAAGTGTGATCTGATACATTACAAGTGCATAGACTTGTAACTTGCAATTTTTAGTAAAAATAAGTTCCACAGAGAGTTCTAATACGTTTATACTTTACTACTTCGTACTTACAAGTGCAAGGGTATGTTTGTTGTTCTGTTCCACAGAAATATTAGTATTAGTCGGGCACTGGTAATATGTATAAATTTCTCTACAAGTGTAGGAATGCTGGTAACTTCAACTACTAGTACAAAATGTATTTTCTTTTTAATGATTTTGGGAATGGGTTAACGTAAATGTATTAAGTATTTGCGAAGGGATGATAAAGATGAGTAGGAAGATATATAGAGAAAGAATAAATATGCGTTTGTGTATAATGATAGTGTTAGGTCAAGTGAAATTAAAGTGCGGCTTATGATTGATATTGGCATTTCCTGTTCCAAATGCATATTTCAGATCAGCATCATAGATAAGGCAATTTATTTTCATTCTTTATTCTCTTTTAAAATTAATCTCTTTTGACACAAAATTCCAAATTTTTTGCTTATAATGAGAACGCAATGATCAAGCAAACAAATAAATAAATATAAATGACCGAGAGCAATCAGGAAGATCGATCTCTCGACGACTGAAACTGATGTTCCTAAATATAGCTATATGAGAGCGTCGTCTCAAAGTGGAGTATTACACTTGAATATCGATAAATGCATGATAAAGTATTTAAATTGTCATTACATCTGAGGAAAAACACAAACCCATTTAGCAGAAATGACAATAACCCTCTCTGTGCATTAAAAATCCCTAAGGAATAGACATAATCTAATTCAAGGTAAGGGACTGTGGCAAACAACTATTTCTCCATCTTGTTCCTATATGACATCACTTGTAGCTTTTTACTAATGCTTTACAAGTGTTGTGCTTCTCTCGTGGAACAGAAAGTTACAGACTATACTGTACAAGGACTTGCACTAATACACTTATATGTATTAGACCATCCTTTTGTGGAATAGGGCCGAAGTAATCAATCAATAGGCATGTGTTTGGTGCCTTTACAAAATTTTCGTCATCAGAATATAAATCTTCATTACATTTTCAACAAATTGTACATCAGACTCACTAATTTTATATAATTTATTTATTACGTTTTCATAACTTGAAAACAATATATAAGTTAAATAATTAATAATAATTAATTAACAATATAATAATTAACTACATGAACAGTTTACCCCGCAGGGGGTGATTTATAATCCAGCTGCCTCCTTTCACTGCATGGTAAAGGAGATAAATCCGACTTTCCATAGACAAAGGAAAACGCATCGTTTGTGGATCAGTGGGTCAGGAGAACAATTCATTTTATGACAGGAGAGCGAGCAGAGAACATGACGCGTCATCTGGAAGAGATGTGTTCAGAATGCATGCTGCGCAGATTGTCATGTCTCTGTAAGTGACACCATTCTGTCTGCCTCTCTTTAGAGGACACTTCACTGCCCTCAAAGTAATGACGTAGTTGTTCAAGTCTAGGTAAGCAGTCAGTCATCTGTTTTGTACCTATATAATCATATTCTACTAACAAGAACACGAATTACATTTTTAACATTATTCTTATAAAATATTCTGAAGATTCTGGCCCTACCCTTACAGATTTCTCTTCTACTACTGATACACACACAAAAAAGTTGTTATAATACCAGTGATTCAAGATTTTATTTATTCTGTTCCCTGCAAAGGAATATGAAGTGCTATATAAATAATTGCGTTATATAAACAATTTAAGTTTTAAAAACCTTTTAATTCCTTGGTTTTTTTCCCTATATTTTATTCTTTTTTTGTACAAATTAAATAACATAAAGATAATGCTTAGTACAATTGAAACTTTCGGAGCACTGGAAACGATGGTTCATTACTAACACCAGTAAAAGTTATCAAATTTTCTATTTAGTTTAATTTATAGTTTTATCATTATGCATAATTTTAGAAATTTAATGTAGATATATCGTGAGTGATAAAAAATGTATACACACTTTCACAGTAGATATCCATTTCATATATTTCAAAATTGGACCCAAAAGCTACAATAATGTATAGTATGATGTTCTGTAAAGAGATGTGACTAACATACATTATGATAGCGTTGAACGTGGCAGGTAAATCAACAATGAACAAATAAAGCCAAGATTATCGTATAATGTTCTGTAAACAGACGTGACTCACGTTACATTATGCTAGCGTTGCTACAACAAAATGGAGCAAAGCTTATCGTTTGAACAGCGGAAAGCAATTTTGAAGTGGTATTGGAAAACCGAGAATGTTGTTAAAGTTCAAAGGCAATGGAGACGTGTGTACAGAACAGAACCGCCAACCGAGTAACAATTGCATACATCGAGACAAATTTAAGACTCGTGGTACCGTATGCAACAGTATGGTGCACCACCACATTACTACCGAGTTGTACGTGCGAACCTTGATGACAATCTTCCAAGGTACTGGATAGGACCAAGAGGTCTGATTGTGTTTCCACCGCGTTCTCCGGATCTAACGGCGTTAGACTTCTACCTATGGGGAACTCTTAAGGATGTTGTATATCGTAGAAAACCAGCTACACTGGCAGCACTTCGGGAAGAAATTGAAACGACATGTGCTGCAATCGCTGAGAACATTTTCGCAAACGTTGCTCAATTAGTAGTTCAACGTACTCAGAAGTATATCGACCCCGACGGTGGGCGTTTTGAGCAAATGTTGTAACTGTAAAAGGTTTAAGATGATTAGTGCTCATCATTTTCTGTTTGTGTGAATTCAGTTTTGTTATGTTAACACTGTTTTTTCTTTGCTTGAAGTGTGTATAACTTTTTGCCCCTCTCTGTATATTAGATAAATTCAGCTAATTATAGTGGGATCTATAGGTATATGAAATTGAAATTGAAATTAATCTTTATATTTTAAAACATACTAAGTATTTATTAACCAATCATCTCCAAGTGGCCAGTGAGACTTCCTACTGGCATGGAAGTCCCGATTTTATTTCATAAATTCAGAGGATATTTCGGAAAGGGGTTGGTCTCTAGCGGTTTCCTCTTGAGGTAAATTGAAGAGATACTTATTCGATATTTACGTGTTAAAAACTAAGATTCACATAATTGGAGCTACTGCTGTCTTGACAGTTCCCAGTATTGGTCGAGCTGATCACACTCCTGTCTTAAGTCGACATATGAGCTCATGGCCGTACAGCGTTGAGCAACCTCTTAGTATTTGGTTATTGTTATTTAACAATTACTATGACTATTTCACTTATTGACGTCATCATAAAATTGACCAATGAAATAAAAAAATATTCAATTTTGACCAATATTACAGTGAAATTATCGGGAAGTTTTACCAAATTCCTTTACCATGCCAAGCGATTTGTCTTCTGGTCATTGTAGCCCACTCTATACCCCCACTATAATTCCTGAGTATCATACATATTAATCAAGAAAATCATTCGGCAATAAAGTGCGGAATTCATCTTCCACATGTTCATCTGTTAATTCCCATAGGTCCTTTGTATCCAATGAAATTGCAGCCCCTTCATTCAAATGCGATAACATTGCTTTCAATAACTGTATATTTAACTCTGACTCAAGCAAAAGTTTTTGCGTATTCAGCCAGATCATTTTATAAAATAAGTAACAATGCCTACCTAAAGAATCATAAATTTTAATAGACACGCTGTTCAGAATGGTAAAATGTTATCTTTGTTGGCATTAGTAAATCAAACACTAGCGATTATAACAGTTGACTTTTGTCTATTTCAGGCTCACAGTTTCTGAAGATAAGTATAAAATTTAATACAATTGTTAATATTCCGTGCGCGAATTTTATATATATATATATATATTACTTTTATTCTTATTCTATCCATGAAATAACTCTAAACGCGTATTTGGCTCTTCTTTATTGCCACTCTGACAATCGAATGACATTCTTCTGTAGCAAGATGGCTTGAAAAGGTTAAGTATTCATTACATAAATATACAATTATTACACTTTTGTAAGTTAAGTTTAGGGAAATTATATTTATATGCTTATTTTATTCGTGAAATAGTCCTAATAAATATTACTCAAGGGTCTGAGCTTTCTATATAAATTCACCTACTACGTTCGTGAACTTATCGACAATCTCAAACCCTCTTGTGACATTATATGTGATCATTATTGAAAGATGTTCTTTTGCGGAACCATGCTTATTACTATTTATTTCTTTCTTAATGTTTTATTTACTGTCGCTTTGACTATATTGATCTTCTCTATATAGGTGTAAGCCTGTAGAGATAAATTAAATGAAATTAATTAACGATGGCTCAAATGAACTCGGAGTCCTTGGAGCTTTAAAGCTATCTGACATTAACCTTCTCAGGGTAAGGAAAAACTCCGAAAATAAAACCCTTATCCAGACAGCTGTCGAACCTAGGACCTCCGAATTAGTAGTTGCACTCTATATATTAAGTATCAAAAGAATCTTTTTCTACAGTACTTTTTCGGAGTTTTTCCAAGCTTCATATCAGTAAATGTAACCATTTCTTCCAATACTTTATTCAAGGACAATAATTGGCAACATTCCATTTTATTATTTTTACATTTCGAGTAGCTTGTTTTACACCAATATTCCTCTCCTGGTTGTGCCCGGGGGACATTCCACAGTGTCTTATTCTCTTTCTATATATTGTGATATGGAATTTTGAGCAAAATCATAATCAGAATTATTTACAGACACTTCAGAGGCTATGTGCTGTTCACTGTATGTGGAATTTTCAGTATTTTCTCCTCGTTCAGTTATACCAACGTTTTCAGAAAATTTAATTGGTGAGAGAGATTCTTTTACAATATCCTCAAACCCCTTGTATTTACTGGTCTTAACTTTCCATCCCGTAATATGAAATGGTTACCTAAAAAGCTGCAGAAAACTATCACCACAGTTAGTGGATATTGCAAGTCCACAATGTAAATAGTCGATAGTACGACATATTACTTCTGATCAAAACAACACCAGGATGAGACGAAACTGTAACGCGAACGGTCGATCTACCAGGAGTGGCGAACATATGCGCTAATTCTTCTTCTTCTTCCTGTAAATTACTGAAATTCTTGAACACCCCAGATCATACATAAATGTATAAATAATTAAACATTCATAGATATGCAGTGTCTCTATCTGTTGTCTTCAATGATAAACTATATATCCGACTCTCAAAGTTAAAGTGAGCGCAGAGCTTACCTGTTGAACAAAGACGATAAAGAAAAGAAGCGTTTCAGGCTTAAGTTTAGGATACTTCCCCGACATTTCCAATTTATGAGGACTGAGAAAAACCTGGAAAAAACCTCAGTCAAGAAGGACGGTTCTGGTGGGAATCGAATCCCAGAACTACCGTTCACGAGTCCGTGCCTTAACGACCCCTGCATCCGTGGCGGTTGTAATGGTGATTTGTTTTTATTTATTTAAGGACGATCTTTAACTTCTCAGGTCATCAGGGCCCCATTCAATTCAGGGTGTGAAACATCCGTTAAACTTTACTTAGAGGCCTCTTCTTTCAAGCTTCAGGTTCTTTTACATGCCGTAAATCTACGGTACGGGACCCACGGCTTTACTTCCCTTTCGAAGTAAGCCATACTTAGGATTTTTACGCCCGAAAATATCCATCGACAACGGCTGGGATTGAACCCGTGATCTTGGGTCTACGAAGTAATGGTAATGGTCGAGTAGTAGTGTTAGTAGTAGTTGTAAAGATGGTAGTAGTTGTGAGATGTATAGATAGTAATAATAATAATAATAATAATAATAATTATGCTAAAGTAGTATTTGTGGTAGTAGTAGTTGTGATAGTATTTTTGTGGCAATAAGATAGTAGCGCGCTGGTGCCGATAGCAATAGTGATAAAGGCAGCTATTGTAGTAATAGTTGTAGGAGTTTGTTTGTAGTAGTTGTAATACTACTAGTGGTAATGATAGTAATAATAATAATAATAATAATAATAATAATAATAGTAATAGTGGTGGCGGTAACAGTAGTGGTAGTAGCAGAGGCAGTAGTAGTAGTAGTAGTAGTAGTAGTAGTAGTAGTAGTAGTAGTAGTAGTAGTAATAGTACATAGTAGCAGTAGTAGTAGTAGTAGTAGTAGTAGTAGTAGTAGTAGTAGTAATAGTAGTAGTAGTAGTAGTAGTAGTAGTAGTAGTAGTGGTAATAGTAGTAGTAGTAGTAGTAATAGTACATAGTAGTAGTAGCAGCAGTAGTAGTAGTAGTAGTAGTAATAGTAGTAGTAATAGTACATAGAAGTAGTAGCAGTAGTAGTAGTAGTAGTAGTAGTAGTAATAGTAGTAGTAATAGTACATAGAAGTAGTAGTAGTAGTAGTAGTAGTAGTAGTAGTAGTAGTAGTAGTAGTAGTAGTAGTAGTAGTAGTAGTAGTAGTAGTAGTAGTAGTAGTAGTAGTAGTAGTAGTAGTAGTAGTACATGGTACATATTGTAGGACCTAAACAACGATGATATACAATTTTGCAGCAGGTTTGGCGGTAGAGATCTATGAGGTAAATTATTTGCTGAAGAAAAATTGATTACATTGAAAATAGCTGTGAATGAATGTACGAATCTAGCAACGTTCTGGTAGCAATTTTTTACCTCTTAAAAGAGGAAAATACCGAACTGATTGCGCACGAGGCTTTGGTTAAGCTTTTTGTTTACTGTAACAATGCATGTCCACGCAATTTCAAACCATTCATGGACAGTTCATGAAAGAGACGCGAATAGCCAACAGTCCTTCCTCCTGGGAAATATGCAGGGAAGGGTATGTCGTGTCCACTACAAATGTGCATTCCAATGGACCTGAGAAATATTCCAGATATTCCATTATAGGCCGTGTTGAGGGCTCAGAGTATGACAGATATTGATTGGATCTGCGGATTCCCGAGTGCTAATGTCAGGAGAGCAGAATCGACCCCTGGTACTGGTATTTTCTGATGGCGAATACATTTATATAACATATTGTTTTATGTATACGTGGGGATGCCATTTTGGTATTCGTCAACGTTTGGATCTGGTGATGTGCATTATATATCTGTATTTAAAACCGACAATAGATGCAGAGCTTCAAATCGTTCTTTTTTGTTGTTGAAGAGAATCTCACCAGGAGTGGCTGAATTTTTCCAAGGAGTAACCATATTATTCCCAAGTGTTCATATAATAATCAGATTTACTTTTCGTTATCTTTATTTTGTGGTATATATCCCTTCATATCGACAACGGAAGTTCTTGGGGGACGCCAGTAAGAATTAAATGATTTATCAGGTGTATCTTCTGGTAAAAGAAATGTCAAGTTTATCTCTCCTAAAAGAGCTGTTGCAGTCGGTTATTAAAAGATAACTCCGTGCCTTTGCTCTGTTATCTGTTTTATTCAGCACCTTGTTCCTGGGGTAGCTGAAGTAGAACAAACAAACATTGCAGAACGCCCTTTTAATGCGCTAATCTAATTCGTACATAGAACGGTAAGTTTCCAACCAAATGACTTGGAGAGCAAAGGCTTAACTTAAGCAGAACATCACGAAACGGAATCACGACATCTGAAGTGAAAATATATTCTCATATCTTTATAAGTATCAGGGAATGTCGTGCTCTAAAGGAGAGTGTAGTAGAAAGTGGAGATTGCAGTTTCTATGTTACTCTCACTCGCCTAACCTGATTTGCTTTCGACTGCGGGCACGTTCAAGGCCAGACGACATTCTTCCCAACGAAATCGAACTTCAGTTGCAGTCTGATAAGCACGCAAACCTTATAACAATGTTTACTTTAGTAGAAATTTAACTTGCAACCACTACAGGCTGTGGTATTCAGTTTTCATGACAAAATAATAAATCTCTTACATTTGTTACACTCCACACGAATTAGGTGTATGATAATATTTCGAGTGATTTTTTCTTGTGTTTATACAACGTACAATGTTAGAAATTAATGTTTTGTTTGTTTCCTTTTTGTGTGCTTTCAGGCATGAAACGCGGAAATGAATGTTTCTGCTGAGAACTTAGAAATATTAAAGAAATGCTAAAGATTTTAAGCTAGAGCTTAATGGAGCCTTGAAAAGAAATGTAGAGCATGAGTACAAAACATTTGGGCGACCCGTGGTTGAATTTGCTTTAGGGAATGAAGATAAGGTGATTTATTTATGTGCTTTAAAAAGCGGCCTTATGTCATAGCACTTTTCATCTTATACAGTACATTTTGTGTCTCAGATACTAAGAGAGCTGTAACTGGCGGCGCACGTACAGCTCTACTTCATAAAAGTGCACGCATTTTTTTTGTTAATTTTTTGCAATTATCATCCTTCCATAACCACCACGGGTGGACGAGGTAGTTAAGGCGCGGACTCGTGAGCAGGAGATCTGGGGTTCCATTTCCACTAGAACTCAGCTCCCTGACTGAAGTTTTTTACAGGTTTTCCTCGGTCCTCATAAAAGGCAAATGCCGGGGAGGTACCCCAAACGTTGGCCTAGAGCGCTTCTTTCCTTAAAAAAAAATCCTTTCCCAGTTTATCATTTTATCTCATGTATCATCAGTGTCCACCACCTATGATGCCTCAGAAAAAAAGCGTGCATAAATACTATTAAAAAAAACATCATTCCATGGCTGAAGAGACACCGTAGTGTACAAACAAATTCCGGTTCGGCAATGTAATTTTTCTGATTTTATCGCAAGTGATATCACAAGAAAGCATGAAATTGCCGATATCTGGAAAGTTCAGACCCTCGAGTAAATTTATTAGGAATATTTCAAGAATGAAATAAGAATTTAAATAAACTTGGCTTACAATATTGTAATAATTGTATATTTGTAATATGAATACTTAATCTTTTCAAGCCATATAGCACCGCCACGTGTTGCCGAG
Organism: Metallyticus violacea; assembly: GCA_030762175.1. Lineage (NCBI taxonomy): Eukaryota > Metazoa > Arthropoda > Insecta > Mantodea > Metallyticidae > Metallyticus > Metallyticus violacea. Next base: position 17,512,658 of record CM060843.1, on the reverse strand, counting down.
GTCGTTAAGGCGTGGACTAGTGTGTGGGAGGTCAGGGAGGACGATCCTAGTAGGAATCGAATCCCAAGTTTCCCATGAGTCCGCGCCATAACAACATCGGCCACCCGTGGTGTTAAATGTGTAATGCCAACATATAAGATGGGCGGACGAATTGATCTTTCCTGGAGTGGTTAACCGGGACTATCCTTTCTTTATCGAAATAAGGCTTTGCACTGAGAGATGTTCTAGGCTAACTTAAATCTAAGCACGCATTGCTATGCAAAATAACACATCTGAGTACGTGTGCCATTTAAAATTTTTTAGAATGATCCACCGATTTCAGTAGTAATTCCAAATCAACAGCAGCATCCTTCATCTTCCACAGAAACAGCTTGTGATACAATAAGTACTTCGCCATAGTAAGCAGTGCTCGTTGTTTCAACGCGCGTTGAAAGAGCGTGTGACAATTAAATTCTTTGTGCGGTAGATTATGACAGCAACAGAAAGTCATAGAATCTAAGCTATCATTCCCAATTGTTTCTAAATGAAACGCTGAGTTCAAACGGAGTCGTCAAAGCTTGGAAGATAAACCTGTAGTTGGCCAAAATATACCACCATACCAAAAATTATATTAAAAAAAGTGCGCAATATTATTCGCGGATCACTGAATAAAGGTGTCATAAATTTCTAAACCCATAGTCATTTCAGGCAAATGAATATTTCACATTTTGACAGGGGAATTATGCAAGAAAAAATAATCTGCAAAATGGGTGCTGCGGCTGTTGAGACCTGGTCAAAAGCAAACCAGATTGAAAATCCTTGAATAAAGTTCGGAGTTTTTTAAGAGAGATCCAATTGGTTTCACCCATCTTTTGTGAACAGTGATGAGCTACACTACCACACAATAGAGACGAAGCAATGGAAGTATCATTATTCTCCACTGTCAAAGACCAATTGCGAGAAATATCAAAGCATCAGTTTTATGGGATGCTAGAGTTAGGTATCTTGCAGGTGTATCATCTACTTAGTGGAACATCTGTTACTGGAGCATGCTGTGCTAATTGTTTCGATCAAATAAACGAAAATTATGCTAGAAAAGATTGGATTTATTCAATTATAAAAGTGATCTTGTATAAAGACAATCATCGTCTATATACATGTATCATTGAAATGGCGAAAATAAATTAAATTCGTTTCCCAGATTTGACTGCACCAGATTTAAATTTCTTCCCAGAGCTGAGAAAGAATAGAAAGGAGTATTTTGCACATCTGGAGGAATTTGGCTTCTGTGATGAGATAAAGGCTTTAAATCATCGTTGGACAAAGTGCGTTAGTGTCAAGAAACACTTTGTTCAGAAATAACAATTTCAAAAGAGTAACCCTTTATTTTGTACTCACTCTGAGAAATGCTCAAATTACCCCGTATTGCTTAGGCTTTACCTCCTGCAAGTTCCTCTTAAATGAAGCACCGATATAAAACTTTTGTACTTAACCCATGCAAATCTCACTGTGATGCGTTTTATGCTGAACATAACAGCTGACAGACACTTTCACACTGAGGTCGCTGTGCTCGTCCAACCATGGGAATTACTGAAGAGTTTTTGCACATGTTTATTTTCATTTGCCTTAACCCTGAATTCAAACCGCAGAAAAGAAGCTGAAAACCTAACCACTTTCACTGAATATTTATTTTTCTTCGTCTTTCAGCTAATAACTGGGGAACTACTTAACGAAAGGAATGTGTCATATATTCTTGTTATAGTTTTGTAATTGTTATTAAATATCCCATCAGGCAGCTCATTATCATTTTTTCTGATAAACGTCTATATCTTATAATTTTTAGGACCGGTATTCGGGTTAATGGATCTGAATTTCCTTAAGATGTTGAAAATATTTCTAGTTATCGAATTTTCATGTTTTTCAGAGCAAGGCTTGTGTTGAGGAGAACTCAGTAGTCTTGTAAGTAACTCATGTCTGCAACAGTCCAAGAACAAATCTTAGCTGAATTCTGTAAACATGAAATATATTTAAGATAAAAAATCACTGTTTTATTGAAATATTTTAATAACTGGTAAGTGTACTAAATTCAAATAGTTCATACCGTCCCTCAGGACACGAAACAGGTCTTGGGCCTATGTCTTGTCAGTAGATATTGATGAAGACATGCTAATATACATAGTTTTCACGTGTGTGCTGCAAAGTAAACGAGTATAGAAAAATGTTCACTCCTAGAAGTAGAGTACTTATTATTGTCTTCGAAAGTTGACAGATCAAACAACCAGCCCTCTCAAGTCAAAGTAGTACAGTAGTACAGTTAACTTCTCGGCCCAGCAGACCATGAGGGGAGACAAGCTAGAGAAGTCTGTCTCTTGAGGACAATTGGGGAGCTGCCTAATAGAAAGGCGGTATTCTTCCATCTTGGGTAATGCGTAATATCTATCGGCAGGGTATCGGTGTGTAGATCATATGCTGCCCTCTTCCGATATTATCGCAAAACGGGGGTAGAAGACGCTCGCTATGGTAGGCCAAGACACATATCGGGCTTTGACGCCATAGAAGTGGATGGCCCATGGACGTTTATAGAATATGTTATCAGCTATAAAATCAATTATTACATTACTATTTTCAAAACTTTATACCCTTCGAAATTATTGATTTTGAAAAATATATGAAAAACATGTTACATTAAAACAAAACAAAAAATAAATTATTAAACTTAAAGATAAGCTTTCTTCCCATACTCCTATACCTATGAATACTAATTATATAATTTTTTCATGTTAATAAAAAGAGTTGAAAATGCTCCAGAGGAAAGTTAGAGGTAGACAGTGCCATTGTTTAAAACGAAACTATAACAATTCTTAATTAATAGGTTTATTTCCATTTAAAAATTGATAAATGTTTAATGCAACGGTGGGCAACGCCGGACCAAACTAGAGGTTTGGTAAGCACATCGCTTCAATGTTGCCGAGAGCACAAAACATAACATTGGATAACGCGCTGGAATCTTTGCTGTGTGTTTTGCGTGTATAGCATAAATCGGATTTGGCCCGGCAATCACGCTCCTGATTTAATGAAATTACCATCTGCTATTTTATCATATTAATTTTTCTTGTGATGCAGATTTATTATTGTTTTAGGTTTAAGTTAATTTTAAGTTGTTCTATTTATATATTATTTAATTAAACTTACAACTATAACGTTTCTTTTTTACTTTAAGTAGCATAAACTGAATTTTATACACACTTTAGTTATAGAGTCTAGGTTCGAGTAATACAATTTTAATCTAGAGTGTGACTGAACATTAATTTCACTAGTTTCATACTTCATTTACGAGTGGGTTAAATAAGTAGTCTCATATTCCATGTATTTGTTGTTTACTATTAATTTAAGGTATGTAACAAAATCCGTAGTGAAATGGTCATAGTCAAAATATTTGTCTTGTGTCATTCATTCATTTTCACCAGTTAAAATAAAGCATTCTATCCTATAGTAATAGTAAGAAGGTTGCTTGCATCATATTTCATATGGATTGGCCCATCTTGGGCTTTGAGATTGAAAGCAAGTGGCTAGAGATTGTAGTTTTCCAGCTTAAAGGTCAACATCTTACTGGAATAACATATCCTTTAACCTTTAAATCCAAAGTACATTGAAAACTGCAACTAATTACTTTTATCACGTATATAACATTCGAGGCAATTCTTTATACTTAGTCCTGAGTTTACCACCCCAGATATCGACTTACGTATTGACCTCCCAGCTTTGCTATTCACTAATGCTGCCACCTGCACTCGGGCAAAATCCTCATAATGCTACTGTGTTATTGTCCCTACATAAGAAACGATGACATCCTGAAAGCAAGATAGCGCCATGTCATGGAATAAACCACTCTATCACCGCCAGAGAATCTAAAAAGTGTCTCTCGTGCCCAGAATGTTTGACAACCTTCATCTTACTTGCAGATTTCTAGCAAAGAGAAGAGCTGGAAGGTGGAGGGGAAGGGAGAAAAACTCAATAGCTTCATCACCATGGCAACAATATCAGCTACGGTGGTTGCTGCGACGTTACGCATTTGCATATATAAAACATGTACCATGCAGATGATTGTATAACGTGCAACATGACAAGAACGCTCCTTTTGAATATTTCCGTTACGACTCGAATAAAACACACGTCAAAAGCACACACAGCTGCCTTTCAAATCATATTACAATGGCCTCCGTGTAAAAATTGGTGCGTGCTGCACAGAATTTAATATGCATGCATAGAAACGTAAAATTAGTACATTAATATGCAACCCCCGGATTTATAAAACCAGAGAATGCTTGAAGGTTGAACACTAATAAGTTTTATTACTATCATTATTTATTATTATTATTATTATTATTATTATTATTATTATTATCATTATAAAATTTCAGTAGACATCATCGAATCGCTTACCTGGAAATAGTCACTAGACAATTAAAGGCTTCTATTACTTTTCATGTTTTTTTTTTTGTCTCATAAACGCTAAAAGAGCACATTTCGGCTTTTCCCCCTTTTTACCATAGAGAATCATAAATATATTAAATTTTATTCTTCTAGCAACAATTTAGTTGAAGGAGTTAAGGTATTAACGTGTCGTTATTTATAAACCATATATCATTAAATGTATATTTAAGACAAGGCCGGCTTTACAGTACAGTACACACTGAACGAATCTTTTATCCAGTATATATCAAACATAATTATGAATTTCATTGTTTTCCTTTAATAACTCAAATTTAAACTATTTCTGAGTGCTGACATACACAACAGCGCACTGCTTTGGCATAATTATTACTTCTGTACCCTCTGGTGCGACCCAATTACGAATTTGACTGCACTTGCAACCTGTTTCAAAGCGGTTACCATGGTAGTGATAGATGCTTTCTTATTGCTCCGAGATAGAAAAAGAGAGTCGGATAGTGGGCAGCATTTAGGGTCGGAAGCAGTGCAAGTTGATTGACTGTCCCACTTTCATTGCAACTCAGAAGGATGCGCGATTACCCTGAAGGTATGAGGATTGTAGGAGCGAAAGTGCTGGAGTCAAATCATAGTAAGGAGATATTCAAAAGAGGTCCGAAATGATTGTTTTCAAATCAATTTAAACCAACGACCACAATATATACAAACCTTTAAAATAATAAAAGGCAAGAAGTTCGAGCTTTAATAATAAGAAATAGCATTTGTTGTACCTTGACTTCTCCAAATTAATCAAGAAAAATCAAGAGTTTATTTGCTCTTAAAAATATTATTGACTCCATTTCAACGAATTAGTTAACTTTGTGCAAAAAGAATGAGAAAAAATTACTTTGAAAATAACAATGAAGGAAAACATATTATTGATAAATGTTAACAAACGGCAGTTAGTATCATCGCAGTTAATCATTAATGGCATTTGTTAATTAATATTTATTACTTTTAAACTGTATTTAGTTATTTTGTGTGATATTACCCCAATTTATTCTAAAAAAAAAAACAAATCCATTTTTATATAATTGAAAAGCAGACAAATCCCCAATTGGATTGAATTCTTACATTGAATTGTTAGAGAAGGGTATTTCAGTAAAACACCTCGAAGCCGTCGAAGCCCCTCAGAAGAGCCACTTCCCCCTCAAAAGCGCCACTTCCATACCAGACGTCGGGACAGAAACCTTTTCAAACAGCTCGACCCATTAAAAGAAGCAAATGGAAACGTGGAACATTCGTGGAAAAAGTTCACCTAAGTGACCAGGGGGAAACTACGGGGGAAGAAAAAAAAAAGTTCAGGATGGTCGACCCTAAGGAATTTGAAATCGTGACCTCCTGAAAGCGTTAAAGCCTGAGTCACTCTGCTTTTGCTTGAAAGAATATTGCATCTGTTACGGTCATAACTACAAAATATTTCAAAACGAGACGTACTTCAAACATTACAACTTTAACTATTTTTTAGTAAATAAAACCATCTTGCAATAAGTCTTATATAATAATTTACAGCATGTACTAGTTACAATTGTCAAGAACCCACAAATGCCGTTCATGGTTTTGATAGTTTTCATTGCTTGTATGCAACAACCTTTAAATAGTCTTTACCTCAATGTTAACAAATCTTATATGGGACACTTCAGCATTCCGCGAAAGCAGTTTCTCTCATTTGTCCAAAATGTCATGAACGACTTTCCCAAGAAGGCGTTTTTTTGACCAATAGGACCAAAATTGGAAGGACAGCCTGGGAGCAAGAGATTATCATGATCTCCACGTGGAAGCAGTTCTTACTGAGAACAGTTATGTAATCACGTTTTACTCGGAAGGTTGGTAACTGTGTCATAGCGGAACTACAATTAACCAAATGTCGAAAGCATAAAATAATTAAACTCAAGGCCGTAAACACTTAGACAGATTGAGTAACTTTGCTTTTGAGGGCATCAGCTAAAAAGGAAGTGTTTAGCAGCTTGGGAAGGTACTACGGTATGCTACCAATGTCGTATGGTTAAATAGTAAAGATGTCTATGAGAATACGCATTAATAGTGGATGAATGCACGACTGTAATGCATATAGAGATGCCAGAGAAATTCTGAAAATACTTGTGAGAGAATCAGTGATGAGCAGTTTAATCCATAAAAATTAACCCCTTTAAAGATGTAAGTGCATTTCTTTGATCGAACTATTAAACATTCTTGTTTCATTATCAGGAAACTAACATAAACATTTAGGGGGAATGGAATCCCTGAGGGATCAAAAGAGTGTTTTTTTTTTTTTTTTTTTTTTTTTTTTTCCCAGTTTCTTTTCTGATTCTTCCTCTTTTAAATTGTATAGATACATGAACAAACTGAAATTATAACCACGTTATTTTTTATGAAAAGTGGTGTGAGAAAATGCTTCATTTATCATGGTGACTGATATGTTTTAAATTTAAAGACTTGCTTGCCGTACGTTTAATTTTTTCACATACAATACATTTTCTCATACGCTACTGTTAAAGCTATACGTGTATATATGTGTATATGTATATTAAGGTTCTCCAATATGCGGAAATAACAGTTTTTCATTAGGTTAATATTTTAAAAAAAATTGATGATATATTATAAAGAAAACGTAATCTCTCAGTAAATAATTATTTACAAGGGAAAATGATGTTTAAGTATTAACACAATACATTCAGGCGAAAACTGTAACATTTTAAGTCTCTAGTTGCAGTAGTTTATAACTAAATTTATTTAAATATTTAATATTTTAATGTTGTCAAGATAGACGAATCTGTTTCCCTTAATTCCTATTAATTTTGTTTAAAATCGCAAAATAACTATTTTGCTATTGGTTTTATACAATACCAAATACAAATAAACTGTCATAAATTCTAAATTCTAAAAGAAAGAGTATTCAATAGTATTCAATTAGTCTAACAATTTCTTTAAAACTATGAAATAATTTCATTAGGAAGAAAGAAAAAATGTTGTATTTATAAAAGAAAACTTAAAAATAACAACTGAGCGAATTTGGCGGCTACATATCCGCTCCCACTTTTTTCTTTTATCCGGGCATAGAGAGTATCGAAAGTTGAGATAGGTCAGTGGTTTACACCATTGTGCACAAACCATAAAATAATGGATAACCTCTGACAAAGCTTTTTGCACTTTCTAAATTTTATACGGTTTTCACCTATGCTCATTCGTATGGTGAATAACTAAAGTAGAAATGAATATCTGCATACATTCGATCCATAGTGACAGTTTAGCAAGTTAAAAGATAAAAATTATTTATTGAAAATCAATCGAAGATAGACCCTATTCTTAAAAACTTGTTTAGTAGAACAAAGTATGAATTATGTATTTATCACATATAATAATAGTATATGAAAAGTAATGGATGTTTTAACACCTATTGTATAGGGATTTTTCTAAAGCAAGCAATAATATGCTCAAGTCTTTGGGTTTATCAAATTTAATTTTCAACGTTTTCCAGAAATAATCCTGCAATTCAGTGTTAGCATTACCAGGAGATCACATTATGTTGGGAAAGGAACAAGCAGCATTCGAGAATTTAACTTAAGAAATTGTCACTGTAGTTCGTACATAATATTCTCCAAATTTAGTTTTAAGGAATGTGTACTAAGATTAAAGTACCGATATGAAAATAGTAAAGATGACAGTTGGGAACACCCAAAGCTAGGTTTTTATTCCAGCATTGAAATCACCATACTCCATACCTGTTCCTAGAACAGCAGCGAGTGTGAACAGACACACCTTCGTCTTCATCCTGACTTTCTCGCACCTGTCTTCGTTAGATACACTGTGTTTAAACACGCAACAGTTCGTCCCTGGAGCTTTCTGGGATGCTGTCCGTTCTTGCCGCTGCTACCTGATGACCATTCACAAAGCAACTTGTTGATCAACTAAGCTGACGGGCAAAGCGCGCCCTTGGTTTTTCTGAAAGTTTACCGCCTCGACAGCAGCATGTGATTGGTCGTCTCCCTCCACTACCCCTGACGTCATATTAAGATGCGAGGAGACCACGTTGCTGCTCCCCCTACTATCATGGGAAATCGGGGCGAAACCTTCTCGAGCATTCGTAAATGGCAGATGACGTTTTCAACACGCCAATTTGTTAAAGCAATAAAAGAAATCTACTCTGTAGCTTCTGAATGTGCCAGAAAGATACACTTTATGTTCATTAGAACCTTTCAATAAGTTGTAAATGCATCTTCTGATAGTATCCTGTTGCAAAGTGACATCTCCATGTTTTAACTCAAGGCACTGAAACTAGAAACTGCATTTTGTACTACACAGAGCTACAAAAAGTTTATAGCACTCCAGCGCTACCAACTTTGGTTTAATACTGAATGTGATGATTATTAATCTGTTTAAGGGAGTACAAATTACATATTTTACAATATATTATTCATAATTTTTAAAAATTACAATTATGCAACTAGTTAAATTACATAATAATTAAAAACTTATTTATTTGCATAAATAACTAAGTTGACAGCCCTAGAACCATGTCAGTCAGGCTCGAAGAAAATCAATAACACCTGATACCAATATTACTCATTTCATTCGCATAGCTTCTTTCATAGTGGGAAACAATTATATTTTAAAACAGTAATTAGTACAATATGTCAAGAAAATATATAATAATAAACAAAAATGTAATTTGTAATATTACATTTAAAACCACTTATTACGTAAACTTTCTTCCATGCTCTTCCTAGAAAGGGTTTCATGAACTATTTGTTTAAAACAAGGAAGTTTCGGATTAAGTTAATTAAATTTAATTTAAAATTAACAAAGCACGTGTGTCATACACGTGGCAAAATGCCACTTTAAGACTTGTATCATAAATAAATGTTATCGTTATACGTTTACTCCCGAATTATCTCTCTTCAATAGATACATGTAAGAGAAGATCACAAATAGTAGGAGAGGGAAAAGTATGACAAATATCACATAATAGTACAGTGGAAATAAATATTAAAATAATCTAAAAATTAAAAAAAAATACTTCAGAAACTCACTTTATAGCTCGCGCTGTGAGCTGAAAAAGTTTTAATATGGCATACTTTCCATTGTGGTATTTGAAGCGCTGTGTTTTTATAGTATTATATTGTTGTAAAATTTGTGCAATCCTAAAATTTACAATATGTGTCATACAAAACCCCTCCTTAAGAAATATGATGCCGTCAATCGCTTTCTAAATAAATTACTCTTTTTAGATATGGACTGACTATAAATGTACTATAAATATTTATAAGACATTTCTTTAACTGGGAGGAATTATGGTAATGTTGATAAATGAATTCTTCAAATGGTTTCTTCGTACGGGGATAAAATAGTAAAATTGTTAAAATTAGCTACTATAGGTATATGCAACTTCTCAAATTTCTTTTAAATAAAATATTTTATTCAATATTTTTCATATTTGGGTACTAAAAGTATGTTCTTTAATGCGGTAAAGTATTCAGTCTCATTTAGCGATTAATAAACAACAGATAAACCGCCTCCTTAGTCTATTAGTTAGCGTTGCTGACTACTGGCTGGGAAGACCTGGGTTCGAATCCTGGTACCTTACATTTTCTAAGTTAGGGAGGTCTGGAACGGAGTCCACCCAGCCTCTTGAGGGTAACTGGAGAGTTGCATGATGGAAAGGTGGTGTTTTTCGATCTAGTAAGCCGCGTGAAAGGCGATTGGTGGCGTCTGCAATACTTCCCTCAATCAATGAAATCGTGAGATGGAGGTAGAGGAAGCAGAGGTTGCTGCGGCAGACCATGATACAGCGCCGAAGAAGAAGAACAAGAAAAATAAAGAGCAGACGGTGATAACAAATTGCAGTAAACCGTTGTTCTGTATTGCTTTAGAACGTAGTGAATAATCACAAACTTAAAACTAATAAAAATTATTGTAATTATTTCATAGTAATATCATTAACGTCTTATGTTACTTTCAAACGGGCGGTTTGAATCCTCCAGGACTATCTTGTTTTTACACTATTCAGTCCTTATCACTAGCTAATGCCACGGAAGCGCCCCTAAGTTAATCTTCGAACACTTTCATCCCAAAATTCCTTTCTCAATTGATCACTTTATCCATTGTCCAGTGCCTGTGATACCACAAAGGGATTAAATACTATTACAAATCCTATGTTCACCGTTTACTAAGAGATAGACTCAATAACGTTCAACTAATCTTGATTCAGAATAATAATTAACAACGTTTTATTGCATTGTATTTGTAGGGGCCATTTGTGTCTATACCCCAGTGTGAGCAACTCCCTGAGGAAGGATGAGCTGAGGTAGACACCGAGAGACCAAGACCCACGAACACTCACTGGACATAGAGGAGGTCCCCGTCCCAGGAGTTCGAGCACTGAAAAAGGCTGCTTCCGTTTACGGAACCGGAAAAAAAAAACATTTACAACGCGCAAGCGACCACCACACCACACAGAGCACCAGATAATTTCACCTGGGCACTTTGCACCCTGAAATAGAACCAACGCAAGGAAATAAAATATAAGAACGGAAAATGCGTGGAAAATAAATATCCATTCCTGACAAGGGGAACCAAGAAAAAGCCAAAGCCAGGGCGACCGGCCCCAAGGGATACGATCCCGAGATCTTCTGAATGCGAAACCATTTTCATTTGTGGGAAATTTTAAGGACAAGAGGCTGTAGGTCAAGTCCGTATTATATATTTACTGCAAAACAATAAACGAGAAGAAATAGAATTGTAATGTGAAAATTAAATTTTGTGTAGATGCTATAACTCGCCTGTCTTCTAGCTAATAGAGATTATTTTTCATGTATTCTTTAATAAAATGTGTATTTTAGGTAGGTTGAAAGTTTTAAATTGCAGAAATGTTCTGCAAATTCAGCCCTATTCCTTCGTCCGTCAAGGCTACAGTTTGTTTCTTGATTTTTAAGAAGGCGAAAAAATCATATACTGATTATACCATGACCTACAGCGACAAATTTTACCGCTGCCGACCAGCAGAACAATTCTGCTGCGTCAATATGAGCCAAAACAAATGACTACAGGATATAAATGAAATCTTAATCAGATTTCTGTATTTTATATGTATCTTATGTCCCTCCCTCTGATTCATGGGGTTTCTACTACTATCTAAGACTTATGTGCGTATTTATTTAATCCTTTTTATTTTTCTTGTATTCGTCGTTTAAGTAAATAATTCAAAAACATTGCTTTAAAGCGTTTTCCTTTAAGTAAATAAATGTGTGTGTACGTAATAAACAGTAACTATCGCTAGAACGAACATGACCCTTCGCAAATTTGTACTACATATCGATTCCTATAGGAAACGGAGCTCACCCAAAAAGATGGAGAAGAGCTGAAGATTTATCATTCGAGATTGAAGTCAATGTTATCCTTCCCCACTTCTATTTGTATAGTAGGTTTCTCTTCCCTCAGTCCTTCAGAAACGAGGCCGCCAATCTTCCCGTTTCTCCGAACAATGGATGTGCGAAGGCAAACGATGATAAATCAAAGTCCATTAGAGTGGGAGGGTGACATGTTGGGTCGCTGTTTGATTGACAAGCGCTCCATCAAGTGGTACTTCTAGATGAAATTGCCCATATCTGTCAGAGACGAAATCTATGACTCAGACCTCTACGAAATAAGATGTAGCCCACCATTTTCTATCCTCAGTGCAGTTTTCTAATAATTATGATATTAAATATATTTTTTGTTAAGTCTGAACTTTTTGATTTGGTAAATATTAAAATTACCAACTTCTAGGAGGGCAGGATAGAGGTTTCCTCCTATCCTAGAGAGAGTGAATATTAATGCATCACATTATAGAAGTTTTTTATAAATGTCGTCCGCTCATGCAGTGTTTTTCGTCTCAGCTACTAGGCGTACCGCATTCCAACACCCGTATTTTAACTCCGCTTGAACATTGCTTTCTTAGCCTGTTCCCTGTCGGTATCGCGGCAGTATACATTTATTTGTAAGATAGTTAGACAGTTGATGAATCAAAATCAACTTATTTCAAGTATGTAAACCTTATTTTAAATACGAAAAAGCTCCTTGTTTTTATACAGAATTTATTAAGAAGTTTTTGATGAATTTCCTTCTTCTGAAACTGCAATTCATGCTTGGATTTTATTTACTGGTTCGTGTAAAATTAAAAATAAGAATTGAAACGCACCACAGTTTTAACAGATGAAAAATTAGAAGAAACTGGCGCAAATCTTGAGCGCCGGCCCGTATAATCACTCTGGAAATTAACACAAGTAGGGCGTTTCAGCATATTGCAAATAATTCAGAAGCATTATTATATTTTACATACATACTGTCTATGGTTATTCATTCTTAAAGAGACCATGATATAGTTTAACCCAATGTAAAAGGCTTGGTAGAATCTGAAATATGTACACTGCATTCTTAAAAGTGCAATTTGCTGACGAGTAAATTTTGAAACTCTATGTTAAGTATCGGACTTATGAAAGTGGTATTAGGAATTATTTATTTATTTATTTGATTTGTTCTATTTACGAACGCTCTTTAAACTCTCAGGTTTGAGGTTCTTTTTCATATGGTAAATCTACGACAAGGCTTTACTTCCCTTCCGAAGGAACTCATTCTTAGGATTTTTACGCCCGAAAAATATCCATCAAAACTGACCGGGATTGAACCCACGATCTTGGGCAAGTAAAGTTACCACTAGACTATCAGGGCCGACTACTAGAAATGATTATTGGACAATTTTTTACTTTCGGACGATGACAAGGATATGAACCAGGTGAATATGCTTACTCGCAGGAGATGACAGTTATAGTGCTGAATAAAGCCCCTTCTGCATCAGGGCTGAAGCAGTATTGTGCAGGAGGCAGGTTAATTTGAATCTGTATTGTTAAGGAGGGGGTGCCGTGCTTGGTGTGTACGGCGGATGTTCTTGCAGCTCTCGTGGTTCTTGAAGTTCTTGAACCCTCGGCTTTGAGAGGGAGGATGTGTTGATTGTGGGTGATAAATTTACTGGATGTTTTGTGATTTGTGGGAGTCAACGGGACGAGAAGGTTTCGAACACTAACCACAAAGAAGAACACACGGCATATTTCTGTATTTATTCGTTATGTAATATTTTCTCATTGTAGGTGGGACTGTCCACAGAGACCTGAGTTCTAGCTGCTGGCTATTAGCTCTCTTATTGCCTCGAATTCTTACTTCTCTACTCGTAGCTCCCCGCCCTCTTACCGCCTCAATTGGAATTCTTACTTCTTGATACTTCCTTCACTCCTCCTGAATACCCTAACATTTGATTTTTTATTTCTAAGCCCCTCCTTACGCGAATTTTAGTTCCATATTATTCTGAAATCAAAGTGAATTCCGGGCTTCCTTATTGGATATCCCCTAATATCTATTCACGCAGATTGGCTCTGATTTGTATGATTTAGAACGGTGTTCATTGGTTATTTCTTTCCGTACACTCCCACAAAATTTCCGGTCCGTTCTTTTCCCAGAAAAAGCCTCGGTTATAATTTTATAATTTTCATGCTGGACCTATATAGTAATTACTATTTTCTCCCTCAGTTACTTTTAGATCGGCATAACGCAAGTTTTTATCCATCTATTTGTTATCTCTATTTCCTGGGAAAAAGTTATTTTTGCGGCGAGGCCCTTTAATGTGTCCTGTACTATTTCATATATCATCTCCGATGCATTCTCAGAAATATGTATTTCCTACACGTGGCGCACCTCCCTTAGCCTCCCTTGTCCCTTGTAACAATGTACCTGTTATCCTGAAAGTTAGAAAATGACCTTTTTACATATGCCGGCAATGTTCACTCTGAAGTATTCACACAGATGAAAAATAACAATTCTTATATCTCTGTTTCTTTCCACTACCTTCTTCCCCAGGTTAACCGTTGACAAATCTTGCTTAAATATATAAAGGCGTTCATACAGGTGTCTTTCATCCATCACAATAGTAGAACTTGAAAAATGAATACAATATTTCCACCTTGCTCCGATATGCACAAAATATTCCTCAGATATTATATATTATATACATAAAATATTAATCGTAACAATAATTACAATATATACTTAATATTACGGAGCTCCGAGTTCTGGTACCAGGACTTAATTCAGTTTTGTGAAAATCCGGCTCCATTGGATTACTGTGCCTCTTGAACATTCATCTTCTATATGTCAATAAGTATTTGCAGTATGTCATACTGCCAGGCCGTTCATTTTGTTCCGTCAGTTTCGCACAGTTAACGACTTCTTCATTCCATCCTATTCCCTTTAATGTGTCCTACACTATTTCATATATTGTCTATATATATATTGGCTTCCTATCCAAAAGCGCTATTGTTCCCAGATATTTTAAAGTGTATTTAATAGTGATTTTAGTTGTAATTTTTGTTTTATTGTTTGAACGCTCTAGTTCTTTATATATGTTGATCACTTGATCAGGTATTTTTGTTTTATTTTACCTTTATCATAGTCTATAATGGATGTCCCGTTCATCTTCCTCACCCAAAAACAACTTTTTATGATGCGTCAAACGAACAATTGTTTCAAACAAACGTTTTTGTTAATATCGCAAGTTATTTTGGGCGAGCAAGTGTGTGTATATGAATGAATATTTATTATTATTTCTATACAATACAATTAGAGTTTTACAATATTTCCTTGATCCTGGAATGCTTGTTAATTCAGGATCCTATACAACTAATACACTGGTTGTTGTGAACATGGATCCCATATACTATCAAGTAAACTTTACAAATGCTTCCCTAAACATGATAATCTTCCCTCATTGTTACCTTATTACCATCTTCATTTGGCTTGATCACTTTCCTCCACCACTTTTCTCTTACTTTCCCTACATAATTTCCAAACTGCTTCAAAAAAATATTTTCTACCAATCCCAAAAATCTTTATTTCCAGAATTTCTACCTTTTTTTTTTTTTGATTGATTTATTTAAGGACGCTCTTTAACAGCTCAGGTCATCAGCGTCCCATTCAACTCAGGGCGTGAAACGGCCGACAAATTTTGTTCAGAGGCCTCTCTTTCAGGCTTGAGGTTCTTTTTCGTGCCGTAAATGTACGACACGGGACCCGCGGCTTTACTCCCCTTCCGAAGGAAGCCATACTTAGGATTTTTACGCCCAAAAAATCCATCGGTCCTGGCCGGGTTCGAACCCGCGTTCTTGGGAGGCAAGTATGGTAACCACTACACCACCAGGACCGACTTATTTCTACCTGCAACTTATCCCACTTCTTGTTCCATATTTCCTCTCTCCATCCTTCGGTTTCTATACATTCTGATATATAGTGGAAGTTCTTGTTTCTCTTACCACACAGCAGGCACAGTTCTTTGTCAACTTTTACCCCACATAACATATATAATATAAAGATCTAGTGCGCTCTAGTAATAGATTATGAATTGCCACTAAATGCACTTTAAAACTCACTAAAAACAAAATTTCGAGCTGAACAGTTCGTCTACGGGTATAAAGCTAATGTAAACAGAGAAGAAAAGATGAATAGTTCGAAATACTTTTTAAAGTGTTTTAGTGATAATTTTAATGTATTACTAGGATGTTGTAGCTCTTTTCATACCTTAATCACCTTACAAAGGTTATTCATTTATTTTTCCTTAATCACAATATATATAAGGTTATTCATTTATTTTTCCTTAATCACAGTATATATATATATATATATATATATATATATATATATATATATATATATTGTAGGAAGGGACGCTGAAGTAGGGAAAATGCGCGTTTTAATGACGGACAAAGCTCATAACTACAGATCAATATTTATGAAAGCAAACGTACATAGAGCTTTCCATTATTTAGCAAATATTTGTCTTATAAGCCTATGCTCAAAATTCATTATGTGTAAATAGCTTACGGTTTGTTAAAGATGTGAATGGCTAAAGACGGATTTTACAAAAAAATACTGGCTACCTAGTGACATTATTTGTTGACATATTGCAGAATAAGCTTGTTGCAGATCTTGTAATATCCTTGTTCGAGTATATATAGTGCAGTGTTTTAGTCCTAGATACACTTACGATATATTTAAATAAGCTGTCATATAATATTTCTTGAGATTAAAGCTTTATACATAACTATAAACGACATATTTTCCAGGTTATTTTTATCAATAACATACCTTGAGTTCAGTCAATTCCATCTAATAAAGAAACTCTGTCCTACTTTATCTCTATATTAGATACACTTTAGCAAATAGCTTATCCCTAGACATTAAAATCAAATCTTGTCCCCTTTCCCACAAATACTTCCCTTGGCATTTAAACTGAGGAGAAAAACGTTTGGTAATACTGAAGCTACGGCTTGGGAATAGCATACTTAGGGAAGAAAAAAAAAAAAAAAAACAAACGCTTTTGTCTGCATTCATCCAATGTAACGCCGTAACTAACTGGATTACGGAGAGCTGTGAGAGCAAAGTCATTTTAACCAAATTAACCTGTTAGTGTCATCCCGACTTTGTAACTCAATTCCACATAACGTTGTGTAGACAATTTAATTATTCGGGTGGGAAATATGAGAAAATTTGAGCCATTTTGTGCTAAAGCACAAAACTAGAGAAATATGAAAATGTATTATCTATGCTGAACTTTAAATTATATTAGAGTAAATAGGAATGATGTTAATAGATTTAATTTCTCTGTTTTGCTAAGCGCAAGTTTTACGTGCACTGGGCTGCAGAAGAAATTCAATAAGTATATTATCGCTTTCCAAGAACGTAAGCAAACATGGCTGTAGAAGAAATACCTATAAGAAATGTTTTCTGAGGTTATAAGAAAACACAGCAAGGTGTAAAGCTTTTTTAAGGTTAATTCTTAATCCTGAATCATATTCCTACGATACGTTTACGTGTCATTTCTGATGTTTTCCAAATGTGATAGTTTATATTGAAGACATACGCGAACAAGCTGAATTATGTGATAACAGAATACTAATAGGGTTTATATGCAAGGTCTTCTGTATATTATGTGTCATTTGTTTCCTCAGTGAAGTCCTGGTACGGCATATTTCAATCTCGGCATTTTTTATTTATTTATTTATTTTTTGCATGAGACAGTACCTGTTCATATTCTGCCAACTTTACAGTAAGTTGCGTATAACTGTCTCCTGGTCTTTTTATGTTTCCCCATTTTCGACTTGTTTGCACTACAAATATTATAGGCAATGTCGCGATACTTTATATGTCTATTTCACAAATAAATGATATCAATTAAATTTACTTAGTCACTTCAAATTGGTAGTGTGTTCTCTGTATGCATAGTAATAGCTAGAGGCAGTGATTATGCGATCAGAGTAACTTAGAAAAACATCTGCATATCGAGTCAGTATATTTAACGCTACACGCTGCTGCGCTTGTGAACCAAGTCACGCATCCTTTCACGAACGGCAGCAGAGAAAACCGAGCCGAACTCCAGTCAACTAATTTAGGTGAATAATTACCATGTTGTTAAATCGGCCTGGTGACTCAGTTGGTTAGAGCATCATACTATCAAAGGGAAGGTAGTGGGTTAGCTACTCCCATACGTCACCTTTTTTTTTTTTAATCTTCATAATTTGTCTACACTTTTCTTACTATAATAAATGTGACCTTTTTATGGAGGACAATGAGTGAAAAAGGGATAAAGTTAACGCATAAGTTGCAAATCTTGGTTAGGTTAGGTCAGCTTAAGTTAAAAAATAATACTATTAAAGCAAATACCATTTCCCGAATCAATTATTTCCTTTACTTTTCCATAGCTACATCACAGTTTCCCAACTGATTTCGCTGTATATTTAATGCGAATAACTATTGAAACGAATGCTGAAAGTTAATTTTGCATTCCATTGCTTGTTTCTGTGCGTTACGACTGTTATATCGGCCTGTATTTGTTGAAGTTGCAGTACAACTCTCGACATTCATGCAGTCATTCCTCGGTTTTCTCCGCTTCTTACACTGACGTTCGTGAAATGAGGTGTGCCTTGGTTCCCAGCGCAGCAGCGTGTATTGAAAAAAGACATAAAAAAAAAACAAAACAGGTCGTGTTATAAACTGTAATAAGAATTGCACATTGGGTGTTTGTTAAACTTCTAGTATTGCGCTAGCCACGGGAATCGAGTAGAATCGAGTTAATATGCTCGTGGAATCGGTTATCTGGAGTCCGAGGATACTTGTGTCGCTATCTGTGAATACTTCTGAGCACTATAATATAATGTACTGAAATATACCATACTATTCTAGAGTTGATGTGTCGAAGAAAGTTTTGTAGTCTGTTATGATCAGGACCTTTAGAGACATCTTTTGTTTACTTATAAGAAAATTTCATTGAAACTTACAAAGATTAGGCCTGAGGTCAGTTTCGACCCTGGCGGGCCGTATAAACCAACTACACTTAGCACCTACAGATGTCAGAGAGAAGTGCTCAACCATCTTAAAGTTCTAACCGGAGGACTTTCGCTCGAGTATTTTATTCAGAAAAATCTATAAACCTTGGTTGGATTTGAACCCACAAATCTTAGGGGAGAATGCGTTACCCCATGTAATTCGAAATGTCGTGAGATTCAGTATTATAAGAAACAAAAGTGCAGCCTTTAAAGTGAAGATGCAGGGAACAGTTAACTCGCGAGTGGTCGTGCCCGAGTATTTTGCAAATGCTTATTTTAATTTTCTGAGAATAAAATTAATATATTGATATTAGACATCCGTAAAGGGTTTTATCACTTTCTATGAGCATTGTATAAAATAGGAATCTGTGAAAAATTAAGAAAGTGTGTGACTCTCCTTGATTTCACTAGTCTTCCCCTTCTACTGTACTCATAGCATATGTTTAATTCTTGAAAATCAAGAAAAAATAACATACAAACGAAATCACTCGAGTCTTTTTACTAAATGGAAAATATTCTTGAAAGGTTGATGGCAACAATGCTTTTGCTAACCGTACATATGGGTTATCCAAAGGAAATGAATTTGGACGACAAAAGAAGGGTATGGGCGTTCATTTTGATTAGGATAACCCTACGGCATCTCCAGAAAAAACCCTACACGGTTGGTCGCACGATGAGAGAAATGCGCCGGATCTTAAGGAGATCCTAATTTTGGGCAGATGTGGCGACGCATAAACGTCACACTGTTCCAGCTTATGCAAGAAGAATAAAAAGTTAGCTTGAAAAAGTGTAGATTTATATCATAAGGAATCAAAATATATTTATGCTTTAAAATAATGCACACACTCATGTCATATAGCGATTATTTGTAGGTTAATAACAGCAGTGTTTTAAATACCTGCATATATGAACTTCAATGGAAATGGAAATTTTCGTTTCTGTAGTAAAACTATTGAATCGGTAATATGGCATGGGGACTTTGGAATTATATATTTATAAATTGTACCACGTTGTTAACATAATAGGCCTAGCAATATATCTGGGAGGGGGTCTTTACAATTGAAAAGCGAAGCAACGCGTATGCGTGAGAAGATGACACGTTAGCATTTTTTAAAAGTTAAGCATTTCCCTTAGTCTTTCATTTCGTTCTAAGGAAGTGAAACTGAACTGTTCGAGTCAGATTCTCCTCAGGACCATCTATCCTCTAAGATGTAAATAAAAAAATTAATAAACTAGCTTAAACTTTTTAATTTTTATAACAAGTATTGTTGAATTTACTTCCTTAATTTCCTATCAGTTAATTATTTAGAACAATGATGTGTTACATTAAAAATGATTGAACTATGACTACGTCCCCCTATGTCACGGCTTCTTATGAGTTTAAATAATACGCGCGTGCTCTTTAAATTAAATAATATATACTTGACTTTTAAGCAATGACAAATAAATAGTAACGTGACAAAATTTCACTTTGAAAAATTCTTTGAAGTTCAATGCTATTTGAGATTTTATAAACATTTTAACATACCACCAACTGACAAATGATTGATTTATTTATGGACGCTCTTTAACATCTCAGGCCATCAGCGTCCCATTCAACTCAGGGTGTGAAACGGCCGACAAATTTTGCTCAAAGGCCTCTCTTTCAGGCTTGAGGTTCTTTTTCGTGCCGTAAATGTACGACACGGGACCCACGGCTTTACTTCCCTTCCGAAGGAAGCCATACTTACGATTTTTACGCCCGAAAAAACCCATCGGTCCTGGCCGGGTTCGAACCCGCGATCTTGGGTATAGGAGGCAAGTATGGTAACCACTACACCACCAGGACCGACCCCCCGATCCAACTGACAATGCTTTTCGAGATGTTGAATGGAATGTAATGAAGTGAGATGTAAACAAATTCGGAGTTAGCATCTAAAGATAGCTAGTATTCATATTTTTGGTATAAGAGAAAACTCTGGGAAAATTTACCCTAACAGTTCCACCAATTCATTGTAACATGTGAGATGGCGAACATATTAATGCTAAAAATAAATAAATTTAGTAGGTTCATGTGGAGGTTTAGATGGTATTCCACGTAAAAATTTTATATTATTATTATTATTATTATTATTATTATTATTATTAATATCACTTAAAGACATTCTATTATTGAATATACCAGTAATT
Organism: Metallyticus violacea; assembly: GCA_030762175.1. Lineage (NCBI taxonomy): Eukaryota > Metazoa > Arthropoda > Insecta > Mantodea > Metallyticidae > Metallyticus > Metallyticus violacea. Next base: position 17,491,620 of record CM060843.1, on the reverse strand, counting down.
AAAAATTCATCATTTTATGCATTATTTCCTATATAAGTTATAATTTTAAGTGGTTTGTGGTCAAAAAATATATATTCACTTTTACTTGCGCTTACAGGCAATGAACAGTAACAAACAAACGTCAAAGTAAAACCAAACAACTAAAAGTTATTTTTACTAGATTTACTAGATTGACAAGCAGATATTTAACATACTAACAAACATCAACAAAAAATTCCAAATGTTTTCAATCATCCTCTTTCCAGCATTCGAATTTGTCAGCTATATCAATCCTTGGATTTAGAAGCAACAATTACTGAACCCTTGTTTTTGACGTTTTCAAGAGTATCGAATCACCTTCCTCGGAGACATGTTGTCATGAACCGAAACAAACCACAGTCAGAAGGCTCCACTTCTGAACTGTGTGCTGGGTGATTCGGCAATTCTATTTCTTCAAATTCCTGCATTTTAATGTGATTAATCTTGATCATGCGCAGGAGCACCGTCTTATTGCTAAATAGTGCACATTATACGTATTTATTAAAGCCGGGTAGAATAGTTCTAAAACTTTGCAGACCTAGCTCAGGATAAGTTTTCACTTGGAGTCCGTTATTGTGGGAAAGACAAAGCTGTTAAGTGACATAGATAGAACCTTCTGCGCTTGCGCACAATTTTCTTCTGCAACAGTTGTATTTTCTAAGAGAAAATGTTTGTGTTCTTGAGTAAGAAAAGTACTCCGTAACAGGTAAAGTTAAAGGTGTGTAATATGCTATCTAATAGTTATTTTTAAGATAAAAAGCGTCCAAATAGTTCACTAGAATGCGATATGCAATTTAGTTAAATGATGTTCCACCAGTTGTCCGAAAGATCAATGTCGTACGTAATATCAGCTGGTAGAAAAGCCGCCTCGGCTGTGTGATGTAAGCCGAGTACAGTGATATCCTGCTTTAGGACTACTGTGCAGTCTGGTCTGAACCACGATGACATATGGCGTAGAAATTTTGGGATGGAAGCAAACGCAGAATCTAGATCAGGTGAGAATGCGTTTTTGAAAGGGATGTTGGGTAAGGGAGGGACCTGCGGAAATAAATTGAATTTGGGGCTCATAATGAGATAATAGAATGTACAATTAAAGCGATGAAATATTTTGGGAGACCATATTTAATTGGAGCAATTTGCTTCAAAAAGGAGCTTAGATTGGAAGGGAATAAGACATGGGCCTTCAAAGTGAGAATGGGATTGGAAACCATCGGGTTGGGAAATATTTGGATAACGGGTCAAGGAAACAGGAGAACTGCATGGAGGAAGGTCAGGTACCTCCTGAAGGATATAGACAGGCAGCTTACAATCGCGCAATGTGGGGAGAACATCTCGTTGAAAGTGCAAAAGGGGTTAAAACTCTGGATGGGGAATGGGGCTGTACATCAGAACAGAGGCCAGAGGCGTGGTTTAGGCTTGGCGCATGGCGGCAGATCAGAATCTCTCATGAAAATGGACTGAGAAATTAAATTGCTCTTTATCTGGCGAGAAAGAATCGTCGCACATTCTGGCGAACAGTAGCAGCACTGAGGTGTAGAGAAAAAAGTTTCTACCGCCTTCCTTTACTGACTCTGTCAGAGGGCAAGGGGCATGCTGGGCTGTGCTGGTTGGCAAGGATGAGGAGCAGGTAGGCAAATTCATGTCGAAGGTGAGACAGCTCAGGTCTGAAAAGGCTGAAAGCCGGACAGAGGGAAGGAGAGAACTAAACTAATTTAAAAATGTATAGATATTGTACCACTTATTTTGGCAAGGGGGCTAGGGTTCTATGTTCTGCATGTTTACTTTAAGCTATTATTATTATTATTATTATTATTATTATTATTATTATTATTATTATTATTATTATTATTATTATTATTATTTTAACTGCGTTAAAGCAATATATCTTTTTGTATATTATAAAAAGCACGTACGGTCCGGTGGACCCATGCAAAGTTTGCAAAGGTAAGTTAATTGAATAAATACACTCATTCATTCATTCTTGCTCACAGCATAGCTCAGCGTCAGCTCCAGGACCAGCTCAAAATGGACAACTTTGAAATTCCACCAAACGCAAAGCAACACCTTTTGACCAAAAAGATTGACGAACCAAGGCTAAGGTTCTTTCCCATGGAATATTCATTGCCTTTTCTTTTCAGAAATACGGAACAGACCAATTTTTCATCACATGTTACAATGCGTTTCCAGAGTCTAGGAAAGTTTTAAGGTGTTTACAAAAATCCTCAGCTTAGCATGTGGATCTACTCTTTGACTTTTATACATTATTTCCAGCTGATGGAAGTGGGGCATAGCTCGTGTTGCTTTGGAGACACCAAATCTTCCTGACAATGGAAGTGGCTGTTCTTCGAGTAGTGCTCAGAACTTAATGCTTCTATAGACGAAGTCGACCAAAGCACGGCTAGTGTCTCCAGTATTAACTGCCTTGGGCAGTTCGATATTGTCCTTATACTAACAACATCTTCACCTTCTATCTGACGTATTCACTCAAACCCTTTCTCCAAAGAATCTGAGAAGAGCAAGAACTGTAAACACATTTAAATTAATCTATAATATAATTATTTCACCATATATTAACAAATGATCCGTTGCCTAGTAACTCAGAGACAAATGAAGAGTTCATTTACAGGAAAATAACTTTCTCGCCAACCCAATGAAATGCAAGGCTAGGATGAATTTTGCTTGAGAGTGTTAACTTACTAAGTTTGTTTCTAAGAGTTTGATTGTATGCTACGGATACAATTTTGTCCCTGAATATTCGTTTTACATGCTAATGAAACTCAAATGCTCTTTAACTCCACTAGTTTATAGTGTGAGCTCTAGTGAATGGTATGGGCGATTTATCATATAATCAAAACATATCTTTTATCACCAGCTGAATTTTTTCTTGGAATGTCTATTATGATGTTGGAGTTGCAGGCTATTCATTTTAGAACTATCTGTGCTATATAGCGATTACGTCTCACCGAACTCGATAAATGGATGCCTGTAGTGATCAGTCATAATGCACGACGGCAGACATAGAATCGGATTCCAATACCAAATTTATTGATTTTCTTTTTCTTGTGGTATGTGTATAGCTGCTGATATCGACCGCTGAAAGGAAGCCAGAGGCGACTCCGAGGTATCGGAGAGAGCTTTTAGCATGCTGCCTAATTTAAATTACACAAGAGAGAATTCCCCTCAAGAGAGGACTTTCCATTTCCTCCATCTTCAAATCATGACGACCTCTTCCAGTCTGGAGACCAGAAAACTGACATCGTGTATCCCGTATTTACATACTTTCCTGCACATTATTAACCTTATCACTGAATTAAAACTGATTTTTGATCAAAACTGATCAAAAATCCTTAATGTAGCTTTCTGCGTCAATCCATAAACATAGATCACGGGATAAAGAAACTCAAAGTTACTATTGAGAAATTTTAAAATTATTGAAACAATAAAACAATTGAAACCAGAGTCAATAAGGGAACACTTGAGGTCACAGCTGGGACTAGAACCAAAGATATTTGGCTTATCGTGCCAATGCAGTACCATACTCTATACGAGCACAAATCTTTCTTATCTGTGTTCATATATCTTGGAGACAGCAAAGGTTATTTCGTTACAGAGAAAATTTCATAAGAGGCGACTCGAAATGTTTGGGGATATCCAATTATCTGATTACGGCACGGCGGCGAGAATTACATATGCCAATGAGCTCAGGGCTCGGCGGTCAGGAGGAGTAACATAAGAATCTAGGGACACTAGAATGAAAGTATAATAAATTCTTATACACTTAAATAGTTACATACTGACCCATGTAACGCAAGGAGATTATAGAACTGCCTGCCTTCATTTTCCGCACATTTTTGGTAATTGCTTATGAAAAGATTCAATATTCTCCCTGATTCTCTTTAAGAAATGAATTTACTAAGAGATCAAACGTCATCAAGAACTTCTTCTGTACGTGGTCTTTCCCGTCTCTTATTTTGAAAAAATTTTGTCCTAAAAATTTATTAACAAATTTATGAATTTCATTATGACTTGGAACTCGATCACCGGAGAAGTTCTGATATCTTTACAGAACGAGCGTATTCTATAAGGATATAGGTTCATAAATTAACACTTGTTGTGGATTGCAACTGTTAGGCTTAGTAAGTGGCATTTGTTGTTCTTAGCAACCTTTACTAATATGTTGTTTCTTTCAGTATTCAAACTACACTGACTCACTGAATAGCATGAAACTCAAGGCCAACATAGTAGTTCGATAAACCCGCCCGCAGGACTCGTGAAGATCCGTTGGCCTTGAGCGATGGACTGTTGGCCGATAGAGTTTCCAATTGCAGCGTTGGACATCGGATAATTATTGGATGATCCGATATTAAATATTATGGGCAAGTTTTTATAGTCAATCACACCAGTCCCTATTAAGAATAAAATCTCTGCAATAACAAAACCTTTAAGATCTGCAAAGATACAGTGGGAGCAGTTTGAAAGTCCCGGAACTTAGATCGGCCGAAAAACGAACGTACCCTCTCCCCTCCAATCACAACAGGAGCGGCACCATTCTCTCTTCCAGTTAGTTACGAGAGGGATTTTGATAAAGTCGGGCAGTTGTGTTGTGCCGTCCAGAGTCAGATTTAATTATATAATTCAACAGTGTTGTGTCATCGTGAGATATTCGCTGCGTCATCATACGTTACTCATCTTCAAGATATCATCAGCTACAGAAAGTCGTGTGGCAAAACAAGGTATATATTTAGGCAAACAGGTTTCATGACTAACAGGGGGAAAAAATGAAGACATCATGTGCTCACATAAGAAAAAACTTGATTAAATAATAGCTTTCGTTAAAACCCTCCGCTTTCCCCAGATCTTACAGTTTGCGATTTTTAACTATGGGGGACAATAAAACTAATCCTCACACTCTGGAGGAGCTTAAAGTAAACATTCCAATTCGATAATTTCCTAAAAAGATGTGGGTTATATGTGAGAGAAAATGAGCAACTTTTGCAGCACCTGCAGTAAACAGGGGGAGCACAAATTTTTATTATACTATAAGTTGTACCTGAGTTTTAAAAAGGTGAAATGCTTAAATGCAGCGAAGTGCATACAAGAAAATACAGGCAGTAATGTGGGCTCTAACCGCCGACAGGCTGAAGTGTGTCTCAGAGCTTTTAAACTGATCTCACTGTATATAAACTCAGCTAGAGATGTTCATGGTGGACGTAGGAGAGGGCATGACCGTTTTTCTTTTTTCTTTTTTTTTTTTATTCTGTCTTTCTGAAATAAAAATTTATCCTAACACAGAGTATGGGTAAGAAAATTACGCTTAGTAAAACATTTAATTAAATTTTTGTTACCATTCTATAAAGCCATTCTGTGAGGTTTATTCTACTGAACCTGGAACTCTACTCACCACAAAGACTCCATAGGTGTCAAAGTAGATTCTGTCTTGCATCATAAACGAGAATCTTCATATGAAAGCTTAATGGCAGCCGGTGGGACACCTAACCTGAAATAAATAAATAAATGTGAAAGTGTAAAGAGGTCTATTCCTTTGGCACGCATAAAATGTCCTCTTTATTGTTGAGAAACCTTTCATAAAAAAGGAAATATACTCCTTTCGCTGTATTTACTCTCTCCTACGTTTGAAAAATTACACACCAATACTTGGGTCAGTACCCGCGGAACACATAGAGTACACCTGCACAGAAAGGGGCTCTTGAATAAATGGTCAATTCTTTGTCAGAGCAGCATCGACATCACAAACATAGAAAATGCATAGATTGATGAAATTAAGATGAATGATGAAATGGAAAGTGAATCCAATGCAGAGAAATATTAGACATTTGCACTTTTAGATGAGGACTGAGGAAACCCAGGGAAAACTTCAGATTGGTTAGTCAGCCGCAGAATTTAAACCTAACTTAAATGGAATAAAAATAACAAATAATTTTATTTACACAAAAATTAAATTTATAGCTTTACATTTTGTGGCCTTGAAGTTAAAATGTTTTTAAAAAATGAGTTTGAACGTAGCCTGTAATTCGTGAACTAGAATCTAAATAACCTGTAACTTTCATAAGTATTTACAGTTTAGACGTCGGTCCTGGTGGTCTAATACATGCCTCATAGATCCATAGCGGGATCAAACCCGGCCAGAGTTGATGGATTTTTTTTTTTCTCTGGCGAAAATATTCTAAGTATGACTCCCATCTGAAGGGAAGTAAAGCCGTGGGTCTCGTATCGATTTACGACACGTATAAGAACACAAGGACCTCAAGTCTGAAAGAAAACACCTCTAAGCAAAATTTATCGATTGTTTTACCTGAATTGAATGTCCCATAAAACAGGCAACAAATTTTGCTCATGTTAAAGAGCGTCTGTAAATAAACGAAATCAAATTTAGCTTAGGCTCTGAAATATGCAGAGAGAATAAAAAGGTACTATTTGCAAAACGTGTCTTCAAGCTATTCGCAAATAATTAGTGTTCTTTTGCACCATGAATGCTTTAATTCAATGTGTGTTCAATCTTCCGAATACAGTAGAATGCTCATTTAAAGTTGTAAATGCAGACTGTTGGGAAGTGTTGTATAAAAGTGACATTGTAAATATATTCGAGCTGATCTGAAATACTTCTTATGAATGCGAGAAGCACTGAAGATAAAATGACCAAAAAACATAGAAAATACAAAAAGTTCAATATGTAGGAGCTGTGTAAACTAAGAGAATTCTTCACCGAGTTGAATAACTTCAATAAAAATGAATATAAAATCCCAATTAGGCCTTATTAAGAAATAAAAGTAAGTTATGGCATTACGGTGTGGTGCTAGGGGAACAAATTTAGAATTCTTGCAACCTATAAGTATTACAAAAGAGAAACCACATTTTAGAATTATTACTATTGAGGTTAATCCACAAAAATTAATGGTATACTATTAATTAAATGATATGTTTGAACACTGATAGACAAAGTTTTACTGTGTAGTATTTCTAAACGTTTTTAAATGTAACCATGTTAATGAACTGAGTCCTTGATATCATCTTTACATTTACTCAAATCGAGAGAAATAACAGAAAGTTTCGAGTTTCATTGCGCATATAAGAAGTTCATATGTTTCAATAAAATAAAAACAAGTAATATGGACAAATTAAATAAAAACAATCGAAAGTTACACCGATTTTCATTGGCTTTGAAATTTACTTTAAAAGCTATTACATTAAAAACGCAACGCAAACGTTTTCTGAAGAGTATTACAGACCTCCCTTACATACAAATGAAATTCTTACACATACATAAGATTAATGTTTCACGTTTGCTATCTTCACGATGATGCTTTTGTTAAATATAAAAAACATGCATCATTATAAATAAATTCGCTGAACTAATTTGTCTTTTTATTATAAAAAATATTGTGAAAATTAAACGCAAGAGTGCTTTTTAAATTTCAGTGTTCAAGTATACCCCTATGGTCCAATTTTCCAGATTTTTGGAAACTGTTTCTCTTGTTTGATTTTACTGATATATACCGAATTTTAATGTGAAGAAACAAATATTGTTGCAGGTAAAGCGATTTTTAAATTTTGGTTTCAGGTAAACCCCCACTCCTAATGGCCAGCTTTACCTGATTTTCTGAAATTATTTTTCTTATTTTATTTAAATGTTTTACATAGAGTTTTGTTGCGAAAAAAAAAACAATACCGCTAGAGCGATTTTTAAATTTTGGGTAAGCCTCCCTGCTGATTGTCCGATTTTACTGATTTGCAGAAACTATTTTTCTTATTTTGTTTCAATGGCTTGTATTGACTTTTCTTTAAAAAATTAAAATTACGGTCGCTAGAGCGATTTTAAAATTTCGCTTTAACCCTCACTAGTTTTTCAGGTCCACTCCTAATGGTCCGATTGCTATGATTTTCGAAAACTACTTTTATCAATTTATTTTAAAGAAATCTACTGAGTTACGTTGAGAAAAAGCAAAATAATTGTGACCACTAGAGGCAATTTTCAATTTTTTAAAAAAAAAACTTTTAGTTACCCCCCCTCCATGGTCAATTTTGCTGGTAAACGAACTAGAGGAATCGTTTGGTAATTAATAGCTATATGCCGAGTTTCATTGCGAAAAAAACAAAAATTGCGACCGCAAGAGCGGTAACAGACACACATACGCATACTAAACTGAATAAGCTGAACTTGATTGTAACGTTTTTGAGTTTTATTTTGAAGAATAGGTCCTCTTAAACAAAAAAACCGTGTTTGTGGGAGGACTAGGTAATTAAATGTAATTATCGTAAATATCGTCCGTTTTAGAATTACTTGGCACAGAATTACATGAAACTCGGACATCTGTCACAATCATAAACCAGTAAAAGGAGCTGCTGTGAAATTATAGTATCAACAGGTACTTTACTCTCGCTTTTCATGTTCAACAATTATAATTACACGATTTTCTGTTCATCACGGCTTTTCTCTTTCGCTGCATTTCTCCGTCTAGCATGCTACTTTCACCTTTTCGTGGAATAATGATAAACATTACGGTATTTATAACTACAACTTCAAATAAAGAAAATAAGACTCGTTCTAAAGAAGAATGCTCTTCCTTGTTCGCTGTCTTTAAACTTGAACCAGTCGAGAAGAAACCTCCGCATGAGTTCATTTCTGATAGAGCCGAAAGGGTCAACGTCAAACACAACGCTTGTGTAGACAGACCCGAATCAGCATGTTGGTTTTTATTTGCAGACTTGGAATTATATACTGGTTATCTCTCTATTGTCTTGTTTCAACAGTCTAAGTTTTCGAGACCAACTTCAATATATAGTGCACTTTACTTATACAGTATACACCTTATTTCCTTGTTTCTTTTATTTTTGGTTGTTGTGTTTTTGCTTCTCTTGATACGTGACATAACTCTTTTTTATTTATCATATATTACATCGTAGTATATAGTAATATTTGCCTATTGCTTTTCTATTAATCCGTAACTGGTCTGGTGGTGATAGGCTGGGCTGACTTCAGTGAAGTTTATTTTTGTTGTAATTATAATACTTTCCATAGTGTGGTGCTGCAGGTCTCTGTACGAGGTGCATTCAAGTTATAAACACCTCAGATTTTATTTTATCAGGATAGAAAGAAACAGAAACATGCGGGCTGTTTTAAAATACGCAGGCACTCGTTGTCAATGCGTGACAAAGATGGCAGCACTGTACGGCACACAGATCTCTAGCGGCAGAGGCGAGAGTGAGGACTGTTTTTGATACTTCAAAATGACAAAGTTTTCATTACTAGAATAGCGTGTAATCATTTGTTTTCTCCATTAGCGTGGTTTGACACCGATTAAAATGGCGATGGTCTCATGAATGTGTCTAATGTGCGTTCATGGGTGCGACAGTTCAAGGAAGGCAGATAATCGTGTGACAACAAACCGAGGCAATCTCGGTCTCTCTCTCTCTCTCTCTCTCTCTCTCTCTCTCTCTCTCTCTTTACTCTTTAACATCGCCGGTCATCAGCGTCCCATTCAAATCTGGGCGTGAATTTTGTTCAGAGGCATCTCTTTCAGGCTTGAGGTTCTTTTTCGTTCCGTAAATGTACGACACGGGACCCACAGTTTTACTTCCCTTCCGAAGGAAGCCATACTTAGGATTTTTACGCCCGAAAATATCCGTTGGTCCTGGCCGGGTTTGAACCCGCGATCTTGGGTTCAGAAGGCAAGTATAGTTACCACAACACCACCAGAATCGACATCTTGGCCTCGCCAGGCCGGTTAGACGACATGATCGAGCGAGGGAGAAAGTTGTTTTGGAGGATCGACGAATGAGTGTGGAACACGTCGCCTCCAAAGTTGGCATTTCTTTGGGATCTGTGAGCACAATCCTGCATGAAGACCTGAAAATGCGAAAAATGTCCTCCCGACGGGTGTTACAAATGCCTTCGAACGACCATAAGGCTGCGCGCTTGACATGTTGTCAGGCAATATTGACAAGTGATGAGGCATTAGTGGGACATTCTTTTCATCGATTGTGACAATGGATGAGACATGGATGCCGTTTCTCAATCCTGAAATAAAGCGCCAGTCTGCTCAATGGATGCCCTCAGATTCACCGCCATCAAAAATATTACGAGTAAGCGCCAGTGCAGAAAAAATTATGGTGGCCATGTTCTGGGACAGCGATGAAGTAATCCTTATTCATTGCAATTCAAAGGGCACTACGATGACAAGTGCGTCCTACGAAGATGTTTTGAAAATGAAGCTCCTGGCAGCATTGCGTGAAAAACGGCCCGAAAAGGTTGCACGTGTGCTCTTTCACCAAGACAAAGCTCCATCGCGCATCGGACGAACGTGACGCAGCAGTTTCTTCACAAAAACCTTGATGTGATTCCTCAAGCCCCCTACTCACCTGACCTGGCTCCTAGCGACTTTTGATTGTTTCCAACAATGAAAGACACTCTCCGTGATAGCACATTCACTAGCAGTGCCGCTATTGCAACAGCAATTTTCCAGTAGTCAAAACAGAAGCGTTCGCAGCGGCCATGGAAACACAGCGTCGACGTTGTGAAAAATGTGTACGTTTGCAGGGAGATTACGTCGGGAAGTGACACATGTTTCGTGATTAATAGTGTAATTAGTCAGTGGGAAAGAAATAACTGAGTGCACCTTATATCTTATTGATGGGCATATCGAATATTTCTTACTATTGATTGAAAACGATAGTGAAGGAATTCAAACTACTCTTTTCATTCTAAAGTTGTAATAGTGTTGGTTAAATACTTATATACGTGAAAAGTTTTACGTGTTATAAACATGTAATATGTTTTTATTGACCCTCATATCTACGGTACTATAACTTGCCTAATATTTATTATGCCGCAAATTGAACCAGTTTAAACTAGCGTTATTATATTAATAAACCATCTCTTTTATCTAGTGGTTAGGTATGCTGACTGCTGGTGGCCTGGAGCCTCAGCTCGATTCCTGGTACTTGCTTAGGAAAGTTTCTTAGTTAAGGAGGTCTGGAACGGGGTCCACCCATCTCATGAGCATAACTGGTAAGATGTATGATGGAGAGGTGGGATTTTTGATCCAGGGAGTCGTGTAACAGGCGACCGTCGGGGTGCGGTTATGTTAATCACATGCCCCCTGCAATACTGCCGTACATCAATGAAGTCGTGAGAGGGAAGTAGAGAAAGCAGAGGTCGCTGCGGCCCACCCCAGCTGCGAAAAGAAGAAATAAATATCTGAGAGTAAGTCACTGGATTATGTACTACCATATAATTATGTTTTATAGGCGTATTATCACAAAAATAGTTAAGTACACAATAAGCCTGCTGCGATTAAAGTCTACATTGCTTTTGCATCCTACCAACGGGATCATTAATATTTCAGTGTTCAACACAACAATATTTTCGGCTTTTTTTTTTTATAAGCAATGCAATAACTATTAAATTATCCCTTAAATTTGGTGTGTTGTTCTGGAACGTAAAACTCATTTTTGGAAATTAAAAATTTTGCAGAAAATTCTGAAGTTGTAATATAATGTTGCCAAACTACTGATCAGTATACATCTGTACATACATCTGTACATCTCAAAGTTCATGAACCAGTGTTCTAAAACACAGATTGTGTCGGATTTACCCAACCCTGGGTCCAGGGGTACAACACAGAGGTGTGTGTTACCCGGTGGTCTTTTGCATTAGGACGGTACCTTGTTTCCTAAACAGACCAGCCTTTCGGCTGCAGGCGATTGCTTCGCCCAGGCGCGCTAAGTTCCCTTAGCTTCCAGATTCTCACTGGTGGATAGGTCATACTAGCTTAGACCTACTCGTATTAAAGAGGTGAGTCACCCCAGCATTAAGGTAGCCACCACCCTCCCTACCAACAACGGCGATTCCGGCGCACCGGCCCCCAGGGTACACGCCTTTGGCACTCCCCTGGGGCACGCCGCCATCGTAGGTCCTCAATTCCCCGTGCGCCACTGGTGACCGAGGTCGTTAAGGCACGGACTCGTGAGCGGGAGGTTTGGGATTTGATTCCCGCCAGGACCATCCTCCCTGACTGAGGTTTTTCTCAGTCCTCATAAGTGGCGAATGCCGGGGAGGTATCCTGGAACGCTTCCTTCCTTAAAAAAAATCCTTTCGCAATTTATCATTTCATTTCATGTATCATCAGTATCCACCGCCTGTGGTACCTCAGTAGTAAAAATGGGCGTTAAACACCATTAAAAAAAGCAGTTGAACAACAGTACTAACACCAGATGCAGTTACAATATAATGCTTGGCCTACCAGTGATGCTACTCCAATCTGGATTTCGACAAGTGAATTTTTTATTTGTTTATTTATTGACGCTCTTTAACATCTGAGGTCATCAGCGTCCCATTCAATTCAGGCCGTGAAACGGCCGACAAATTTTGCTCAGAGGCCTCTTCTTTCAGGCTTGAGGTTCTTTATCGTGTCGTAAATGTACGACACGTGACCCAAGGCTTTACTTCCCTTCCGAAGGAAGCCACACTTATGATTTTACGCCCGAAACAATCCATCGATCCTGGCCGGGTTCGAACTCGCGAATTTGGGTTCGACAGACTGGAAAAGCAAAACATGTATTTAGGCTCCAACACGAGAAACAATGATAAAGTTAGTACAGACATTTAATGAAATAGTTTCTGTGACTGAGCGGAAAAAACTGAAAACTGCTCATCAATCCTTGAAGGGATTTGGTCCTAGAATTATTGGATCTAGTTTATAGTCTCCTCGCGATTTTATCTTTGGGATACATTAAAAATAGTTCAACTAACTCTCACACACGAGAGAAACGAAAAACAAACGTTCGAAACCAAGTTAAGTAATGGGAAACTGATGAGTGCCAGTGGAAATTTCCTAAGATGTGAATTGTGTGTCAGGGAAAAGGGCAACATTTCTAGCACCTTCTGTAAGGAGAATGAGTGCCAACTTATATTTATACCCAAGTTTTAAAATACTGAAGCATTTGAGCGCCGTGAAGTCTGCGCAAGAAAATACTGGTGATGATCTAATAACTGCTCTCACTGTATAAGCAAATATTAAGTTCAAATGTGTTACATACATAGGATATTATGTAGCCTTTATAATTTTGAGAAAAATTGACGTACTGCGCAATAAAATGTACACCTATTCGTTACTAGTCTACGCGTCCAATAAAATATACTTTGCTCTTTGTCTCTCCACTTGGTATTGCAGTACGTACGTTTCATCTTCTGTATGTGTGTACCCCAATTATATGAATAATGTATAGTGACTGCTGAAAATCTACGGCTTCCAACTCTTCGTGTTTATAATCTTTGTAGCAAATCGTATTCGCAACAGAACCGTCCGCTATGTAAATGGAAATATCTGAATTAAATTTACACATAACCGTTTCACAAAAAACAAGTGCAGTCCGCTGTGAAGGTAAACTCTACTAACATTTTTTTTTTTTTTTTTTTTTTTTGTCTTTCTCAGAAAATAAATTTCAACTTCTATTATTTTGTTTCTTTAGCTTATTTGCTCTTAATTTTTCTTTTCTGAATTTACGTGTCATTTTTATTAAATAATTATTCCAATCTACTAAGGTGCAATGTTTAAAAATATATGCACAATTAGTATTAAATACATTAATCTGAAAGGTGTAACAAAATAGCATTTAATATTCTCCAGCTAATTTATTTTACTAATTACACTTCCCATTTACGATAACATGTAATGGTATAAATGGGCGACGTCGTCGATGTAGATGCTTGTCGTCGTCGACGTAGACGTGATTAACACCGCTACAACATGCTCAGCTAGTTCACGGTTCGGGTACTATAGCTGGATTTTTCACATTTATGCTTCTGGGTGAAAGTAGTGTGATTTTAAGTATAACAAAATCACCACGGATAGACATATTTTGTATATGAATCAACGCATAACTAACAAATTTTATGATGAAATCAGTCACTTATTACAATAGTATTGTAATAATACTATACATTACAATGCATTATATTTTCAACATACATATACTAAGCGAATGAAATTCGATCATTACCATTTAATCTCAATAAAGCTGTCTGTCTCGTGTTTCATTCTTGGTACACATTATTAATGTTGTTACGCTTGCCATATAATATGTATTATATATTATGTATATTCACTAAATATTACAATTTTCTTATCTGTAGTTTTAATATTTTCATATTCTTGGCTATGTATGTGTTTCTTTGAATCGTTACATTTTTAAATCATAAATATTGTCATAAAGGTCAACAAACAAACATCAAGACATGCATTGTAATAGCCCTTATCTGATATATGAAATGTATACATTATTACTTACTAGATTTATACGATTTAAAACGTATCGCCAAAGAATATTTGTTATTTGTTATTTGAATTGAAATTAAAGCCATTATCTAACATTAAAACATGCACAAATGAACTTATTAAATTTATATGGTTAAAAACACATTATCCATAAATGTTTGGAGTTTCAAATCAAATATTATAGCCTTTATCTTACGTAATAACATACGTAAATGAACTTCTTAAATTAGAATAGCTAAATAGCTACTACTATTAAATGTTTATGGCGTTGTATTGAGCATTATAGCCTTTACGTAATATACAAACATGCGAGAATGAACTTATTAAAATAATGTTGTTAAACAACTGTTATTAATGAGTGTTTAGGGCCTTAAATCGGATATTTTCCGTTTCAAACATTACCATTATGCTCGAGAGCCGAAATTGAGAATGATATCATGTCCTTTAAAGGTTTATTCTTCTTAAGAGTACAAAGCGGTATAATTTTGTCCAAGTTCAACGTTTATTCCCCTGAACTAGGGAGAGAGCTTACACTGCTCCATTTCCAAAATAATCCCTGATATTCTGTATGCATAGCAACCATATTAAAGCTAGTCACAAAGGACAGTATTCATAGACGTTCTTAGTACGGACCAACTAGAGATTTCCTGTGGATTAACAACGGAATAACTTTTTTTCATATTCATAAACTGAAGCTTATGATAATGCCAGTACTAAACTCCGCAGTCCTGCTTAATTTAAGTCTCACTAGAGAGGGTAGATTAAAGGCTTTCTATTTTTGTAAAATATGGATTTAGCACCTGTGCCTAGAATTCATGAAATGAAAAGCCGGAGGAAAAACTCTTACTCAAGTGGGGTATAATTATAAATTGTGATGAATATCTGTCAAGAATAGATAAGCTTTTACCAAAGTAAATGCGAAAATTTTGATGGAACTAGTTCATCCTAAATCAATAATTTATTCATTTATTTACCCTAACAACATTTAAGGTCATGGAGTTTTCTCCTTCACTCCACCAGGAGAATATCACCAGTGAAATACAAAGTACAATGTACATAGGTATATAAAAACAGAGATAAAAAACAAATTAAATATATGCATATACTGCATTATTAGAATTTCATTTGTTCTTCAATGATTTTTCTTCAGAACATGCAGAGAAAGAGGGACAAGAAGAAGAAGAAGAAGAAGAAGAAGGGGAGGGGGATAAGTAGGAGGAGGGCGGGGGAGGGGGAGGAGGAGGAGAAGAAGAAGAAGAAGAAGAAGAAGAAGAAGAAGAAGAAGAAGAAGAAGAGAAAGTGAGAGAATAACTATTGTGATGAATTTAGGAGATGACAATTTACGTTTAAATTGTTTTATTACCCTACAACCTCTGACTTCAAAAGGAAGGGGGTTCCACATTCTGGGAACTGACAGGCTGATTGAGGTTAAGTAGAAATGTGCCCGGTGACAAGGGATAGACAGTAAACTCATGTTCCGTGGCCAAGATAAGAACAGGTATACGAAGCGAGAGGTGGTATATTGGGGGGGTGGAGGTATGGAGGATTTTGAATAGGAGAGTATGGGAATAGGAAGTTCTGCGTTATTTTAGAGTGGCCATGACAGTTGATTGTGTAGAGCCACGTGATCAAAATTAAAGGGTGTTAAAGAAGAAGTGAGCACAGGTATTATGAACGCGTTGTAATTTGTCGATTTACCCAGTATTCAGATTAGAGTACAAGACTTGACAATGCTCAAAGTGAGGCATAACAAACACTTGAATGAGATTCTTTTTGAGATTGGGTGGTAGATCTTTTGCTATATGTTTTAATATGTGAATCAAAGAGAATCTTTTACTACATGTGTGGTTATCTGGCTGTGCCATTCTAGATCAGAATCTGTATAAAAGTCCATGTTTTTGCCGTGTTAGTATAATTATTGACATTGTTGTTTATCATGATATACTGCACAACATTTGAGTTTGTTTTACTTAGTGCACATTTATGTCCCACGATTATAGTCTGTGGTTTAAGTGGATTCAGTTTTAGTTCAAATTGTTTCGCCTAAAGGAAAAAGAAGGTTAGATCTTCATTTACAACAATTATGGCGTCAGTATGAGGGGTGGCATGAAAGTAGAGGTGTAAGCCACCAGTATAAGATGGCAATTGGAGTGCTTCATCTTTTTAGCAAAGTCCCTGATGTACAGCATTACAATAGTAATCGGAGAACCGAACCCTGGAGGCGCCAGGAGGAAAAGCTAATACAATGTTGATCCTCACTAAGGTAGGATTCAAACTAGGGAAATTATAGTTTTTAGGTTTGTACAATTGGAGTTCATGACGCATGCTTACTGAACAGCTGCAATCCCAGCATTTGTGCGTTGTAAAGAAGTACCAACATTGCATGAAAGTTACTAATTGGAAGTAACAATAAAATTGCAACAAACGAGGAAAATATATGTTAAAACAATAACTATATCGTTCCTGCAAATGACCGAGACCGTTTACTCATAATGAAAACCATTAAGTGTTCTTTAACACTGTCGTATTGATACATGCTCTTGTACCATTACATCTAAATGGCATCCTTTAACACCTAAGGTCATCAAAGTCCCATTCAATTCAGGGCTTGGAACGACAGACAAATTTTGCCTCGTTTTTCAGGCTTGAGGTTCTTTAGCGTGCCGTAAATGAACGACACGGGACCCAGGGCATTACTTCCCTTCTGAAGGAAACCATACTTAGGATTTTTACTCCTGGAAAAAATCCATGGATCAAACCCACGATCTGGGTTTAGGAAGTTTAAGAAGTTTAGAAGTATGGTTAGCACTACACCACCAAAATCGAAATCTAAATGGCGTGTATTTTAAAAACAAATATGAAAAATAAAATGCTATTATAAAGAACAGCAACTGCTAACACGCGTCTTTCGTATATTGCATTTAGTTCTTCTTGGTGCATTGTGCCACGGGCAAGAAAGACATAAGAAGAGACCAAGATTTATTACCATTGCAGTGAATAAATTAATGCAGTTAACCTAATTCTGAGTGTGTTACCATGTCACTGAACTTTCACGGCCAATTAGCTACACCAAGCTACACCAACCCTTTTAAAGCAAAATATTAGAAGAAATAGTGTTAAAAATTTCCTTGTATATTAACATTTAGTTTATGTGTAATATGGAAACTAACGGTAAACATTACATAAAGAATATTAAAACATCCCTAAGGTTTTCCAGGAATGTAGTAAATAGAAAATAGAATTATTTGTTTATGTATCTTATAGGACATGACAACCTAAAGGACTTACGCATCCCCATAGCAAATCTTGGAGCAAATTTTCTTCATGCTTTTTTCTACTACATACTTGGAGTGGAGATTATTTTCAAATAAAGAGATTTTTAAACAGGTTAAATGTCTTAATAAGAACAAAGCAGTGGGCATTGATGGGTCATACGAGGATAGGGGGAAACTTCTGTGCCTGTTTATACTGCTTAATGTAATAAAAAGCAACAGAATTATACCTAAAGCCTAGTTGTCTGCTATCATTCACCCAATTTAGGAGTGGTTAAGAAATGATTTTGTATCAGGTTGATTTTGAAAGATGAATAGAATCAGGTTTTAGAATAAAGACAGCTACATTTTGTATGCGAATATAAGGGAGAAAGGTTCCTTGCTGCTATTTCGAGAATTAAAAAGAATTGTATGAATAAGGATTATATTGATAAATGTAATAAGAAACAGAGGGAGGGGTTACCAATGATTTAGGTCAGGTGTATGGAGACTAAAGGGAATTAGAAGAAATCTGGAACAGAGTGTATGTCTAATGCGTAGAAGTAATGAAAATGTCATTCACATCCTATCTGAATGTCCAAAAATAGAAGAGTGGAGGAGTCAGTTGATCAAAGTAAAATGAGTTCATACAAGATCTAAGATAGCAGTAAGGAAAAAATTTGGGGGATAAATCTCAATTAAGGAATATAGGGAAAAGTTTCCATAGAGTTAAAAATATAGGTTTATGGATAATTAATAAGCAAATGATCTTTGGTTTTAGTGATTTAGATTTATGGCATGGAGTTGTTTGAATTAGGAGTATAGTATTTTACTGTGAATGTACTATTTAAGGTGTTAGTGTAGCATTATAGTAGAATTTGAGAAATAAAGGCATTAGTAGTTTGTAGAGACTGTAGCTAGCTGAAAAATAATGTATAGGTAAAGTAATTGAAATATTTTATTTTAGTCCCCTGGGTTAGGTGGGAGCCTGGTCCCCTGGAATTCCAGTAGGCTGCTGCTGATGAACTGGGGACTGGGGTCTGATGCAATCAAGATATAAATTTTGTATTTTGCTTTATTATTTAGCATTTAGATAAAGGGTTAGTATAAAATCATTATTTATTACAAATATTTGTAATTGTGAGGGGCCAAATAGGTGGAGACCCCTTTTGTAGTTTGTATTTTTCTTAGCGTTTCAATAAATTTCAAATTTCAACATACTTGAGTATTTTAATGTATTTTACCCTCTATTACTCTCATTACTAAAAGCGATGCTTTCGCCTCTTCGTTTGTCCAGTTTCAAGAATGTTACTTTTAATTGCCGTGCATGTTTGTTATCAAAACAAAATATGAGAGCAGCTGCGAGTGTGCGCATGCGCAGAAGCAAGTTTCAGCACTGTGTAACATATTTGTAAATAGGTTCAGGCTTAATTTGGTCCTGGTTTATTTAGCATTTATGAATACCGTAAATTAAGTCTGACTTAAGTTGAGATTAATTTAGTATGGAGATAGTCTGTTTAACGTGGAATTTATGAATACGGCCCTAAGGAATTTAAAAACTAAAAGATTATTGAAGTAATAAATTACTTAAATGATGATAAAATATCTGCTCATGACACGACTATGACGGGAAAATGTAGAAACAATGTATTATAAGTTTGTCTTTTGCTATACTTAGATAAAAACGTAATGTTCGCTTTATATGGGAAATATAACTGTTTGTAATCCATAAAAGTGCATAATAGTTTAACCTAACCTAGTGTGAAATACAAAATTACGTAATTGATGGCTTCAAAACTGCTTTAGTGCTCACAACATATTCGTATGTTCCGTTTGGTGAGTAAACAGAAAAGTACGCTAATATTAAATATAGCTAATTATACTTTATATGCATTATGGCAGAGTAGAACTCGTAGGCTACAAATATGATAAATGTGTTCTAAGTAAATCTTTTAGCTGATAGACCAACCAAAAAGAATATTTAATTGGTTATTCAAAATGTTTACTTTTCAGTGATTTGACTTTCTATACAATTATTTTTTACTTGCAGCTTGTTTCAACATTGAGATATATTCCTAGTATGACCGGAATTTAATGCTGTTAGCTTATACCGTTTATACAAGTGGTATGAACCATGTAACCAATGTGCATTTGATTAGGCCCTTATGAATAGTTTGTTTTTAAAGAGCTCCAGAGAAAAACATTTTAATTAAATGAATTCTGATGTACAGAATCCGAAATCTAGAAATATCTATGTCGGTGTTATGACTTAAATGCACCTCGTACCTTAGTGATGGGCATATGTATTGCATACGCAAATGCATTGTGCTTTGAACATGCCAAGTTTGTCTGGTGGTTTGCTTTGCTGACTTATACATTAAGCTGAATATGTTATCAAAGGAAAAAATTGTTGCTCATTTATAAATCCTTCTATATACCTAATAGTAGACGTTCTTGGCATATCGAATGTTTCTTACTATTGATTGAAAACGATAGTGAAGGAATATGACCGACTGTTTCATTCTATAGTTTTACCATTATTTGTTAAAAACTTTTATTATACGTGAAAAGTTTTACTGTGTTACAAACATGTAATATGCTTGTATTGTCAACAAATATGATTCACATATACCGCGACATTATAGTGAACCAAAATAAAATGTCATAATAATGAAATAAAACCAGTAAAAATTGTTCATTTGTTTGGTATGTGGTGTATCGATTACTAGAGGGATATAAAACAAAAAGTTTATACATTTCAGAACAGAGTAAAAATGAAAAAGAAAATAAAAATTAAGAAAGATAGGCTTTTAAATTTTTATAAAACAATGTATGTACCACTTTTGACTAACGGATCTGAAAATTGAACTATAAACCTAAGTAATAAAAGAATGAATGAAAGAAAGACTGATACAAAACGTTGAAATGAGATTTTTGAGATATGTACTTTGAAATATCATATTAAAAATGTTGAAACAAGAGAAATATTTAATATTGTATATAAATAGTAAAATGCAACAGAATAAATTAAACTCAATAAAATATATTTCTTGGAGGCCTAACTAACATAAGCGAGATATAAGAAGACCTAGACGTATTTGGGAAGAGTTCTTCTCAAGGGAAACAGGTAACTTTGGCCTATGTTCAAATATGATGATGATGAAAGATATTTTTTTTAACTTTGAATTGAAAAGGTTATAGAAAGTTAATGTTTTGCATTTAAACCTTTACTCTTACGTACTTAAGTAAAACACCAAATAGAATACAAAACGTTTTCATATGAGCAATGTCTTTGAGACCATTCTGGTAGCTGACATGTGCTTATCGTAACATTTACTCTGCTTATATAAAATCAGGGGAAAACCTGATTAATGCCATCGTTGTTTTAGCAGTTTGGCAATAGATCAAGAAAAAAAGTGCGAATATTCTACAAATGTAATAAAGAGCGTTCTCTGTAAAAGCGGAATCTTTCAGAAAATGAACACGCTACAGCTCAACGGCAATTTTACGCTTTGCAAATTACACGTTTCAGGAAAAAGCCCTCCAAATGCGTTTCTACCAGTACAGCACGCTTGAACGTTAACGAACTTATCGCGTTTTGCTCTCTCCCAGTGATTAATAACATCCATTAGTTTCCCTTAATTAATATGCCGGCATGTTCCTGATGCAATGACTTCCGGGTTGCCACGCGCTGTCTGTCTAAAAATCCAATCTCCCGTCAGAAGGTAGGGGGTACAATGTGCATAATGGCAACATGTCATATTATCTATGTGATAATTAACAGGAAACAAAAGCATTATACACATTTTTAACTACCTGTCGTTGTTGCTGTACTGACTTCGCCTTGACATCTGTTGGGTACGAATTTGCTGCATACACGTTATCAGGTCCTTAGATGTTAAAGTCATCCTTCCACCTTCTTATGGGTTTCTACGAGCGTGAATTAAACATAATTTTTTTTTGTAATTTAATAAAATCAAATATACATCTCATTTTTATATATAATTTCCTGATTGTAGAGAGGAAGAAACGGTGTGTTTGGATTTCCAACCAGTTGCACACGAATGATTCTACATCTACATCTGTCGAATAGCCGACATCCCAATGCTTCTTTACGTAGTAATTGCAAGGCAATGGATTTGGACTACACAAAGGATGTTCCAATTATATCCAGTGAATTTTCTTGAATTTTTAACTTGTCAAATGAGCTGTATGCGAACGGGCCTTCTCTTGGAGAATAAGAACTTCTATAAACTGTTGTTGACAGTAGGATCAGATGAGAGGGGTTCGTAATTCCATGCTTGGAGGAGGACACAGTAGTTCAGTTAGTTAGTCAGCCCTGAAGACTGAAGATCTGTGGTTTGAATCCCGGCCAAGTCCCGAATTTTTCAAATCTTGTTCTTCATTTCCGACGTTGTTAAGCTGCATTGACTGTTTGACATTCATGAACAAAATGCTATGGAAGCTCCAGAAAACTGTCAAAAGAACCTTCCCAAATGACAAGCTGGAGTTGATAGTGATTTTAATAGTGTTTAACGCTCGTTTTAATACTGAGGCACCACAGGCTGTGAACAATAATGATACATGAGATGAAATGGTAAATTGGGAAAGGATTTTATTTAAGGAAGGAAACGTTCCAGGCCTAAGTTTAGGATGACTCCCCGGCATTTGCCATTTATGAGGACTGAAGAAAACCTAGGAAAAACCTCAGTCAGGGAGGACGTTCTTGGCGGGACTCGAACCCCAGACCTCCCGCGCCTTAACGACCTCGGCCATCCGTAGCGGTAGCTGATAGTGGTGCACTCATGTTTCATCACAAGTTAAGTTGCAGATATCTTTCTCCTTGATCCCGATATTAAGCCGTAATCTTTCACACATTCCCACGAAACTGTTCTTTGATTTCCATTGAGAATTAGAGGAATCCATATTGCTCAAACACTTCGGCCATCCAAATGATGCATTGAACACTTCCATAACTTATCCCAAGCACAGAAGCGATTTTAGAAAACGTCAATCATGGTCACACCTGGTAAGGTCCCGAAAGGCCCGAAGCTCGCCCGAGCTGAATGTTATTGACTTTTCGACAGCTTCTCATCCTTCTGTGAAACATTTGTGCAACTTATACATACAGCGTCTTATCATCATTTCGGCCGGTTTTACGCTCTTCCGCGTTAAAACCTGAATAATGACGATTGCACCTCTTGCTCAGTCATGACGCTACTGACAGGAGAAATAGCTGTGCAAGGCGAACTGATTTTTTTTCTCTCCTCACCTGAAATCCTCACCATAATGTCTCGCTCCGCAAATGGTAAAATAAAAATTCTGGTTTATGATTGAATCGTCTTAGTGTATCCTTCCTGTTTGAAATTAATTTCTGGCCAGTTATACTTTGATAATTCATTCTCATTTATTATTAGTTCATCTCGTAGATTACATTCAGCCGCTCTTCTTAAGAATTCTATCTTCGCTGCCTCTATGCTCATTCTATCTTTCTTGTTTAGAGCCAGTTTTCGCAGTCATGCAATAAACCGGTGCAGCCATTGTGTTATAAATGATTATATGTTGAAGCGATTTGGTGTAGAAGTAGTGATCGCCTCGGCATGTTGCCTACGTTTCTTGACAACCGAATCTCAAGAGTATCTTTCGTTGTTTTGTTGAGACCTCTCAAAGTACTGGGAGAGGGTACTTATACGACGTAACATACACAACACTTTATTGATCTCAACTAAGCTGTTTATATTAGCAGGTGTGTGTGAAAATAACCCTGGGTTCGGTGCAGCGGCCTTGACCTACAATCAAACCCCCTTAAAATCACCTTGCTACAGAAATGGTAATTAAAATATGACTTTGATATTAGGACTGTCTGCGCTTATTCTCGTATTCAGGTTACCGGTCCTCTAATTAAAATACATGAGCATTACTGACCGCTACGAAGTATTGACTTTTTTTTCTAAACGAACGAGCCATACCCAGCTTAACTTTTAACACACACACACACACACACACACACACACACATGTGGTTCGTGCGCATAAAGACTGAATGCATTATATGTAACCAGTAGACAGACTACAGCGAAGACATGCTGAGAAAGTGATAGTGACCCCAAATGCGGCAAACTGTCCCCTTATATACTTCCGTGAAAAATCACCTCCACGTGATTTACTTATACCGACGGGGCTCACAAATATACGCGTACACTACCCGCAACGCTTTAAAAGTTCAAAGTTCGGTTCGCTCAAACTAAATTACTTCAAGAAGTGCGAAAAATCAGCGTCTTGACGAGACCAAAGTACAAATCCGAACTACCCTCAGCTCGCAGTATGTTAATTAAAAAGACATAAAGCTTGCCTTTCATTTTACCTTTTATTATATTTTGCTACTTACCCTTTCCTGTTAGCACAGAGTTGTACGACAGAATTATCATATGAACGCTTATTATACTAGGACTATGCTTTATAATGTGAATATTATTAATTAATGCTACTATTATCATGGAGGCATGCAATAAATACTACTTCAACGTGTATAGTAAATTGTTTATTTTAAGTGTTCAAATGTTTGTACTCTACGTTATGTGAAATTTGTGTACATTATCAGCCATTGTATGGGAAATATTTAATTTTAGTTAGATGACACTGGTTTCTTGAGTCACTATCTGGTTGTTAACTATAATTTTTACTTAACAGTGTATTTTTATGTTCTGCAATAATATTAGGGAGAAGACGAGTCGACTTTCGTAGTTTGTTTTCGCTCCCAGTGGTCGTTACAAATGTGAATGTATTTAAAAGCATCGTTCCTTGTCTAAAAGTATGAAGTACGGTGAAATATAGGCCCATATAGTGGCCCCCTGAAAGCAGTAGTTTTTCTATGGAACTGAATAATTTTTCCAAGGCTTGCAGGCAATCACCTACCACAGATTAACGTGTATTAGAGAGCAGGCCATTAACTTCTCCGAGTGTATTTTGTTATTCCCGGAAATGATTTTTTTTCTTTCTGTCCCTGCAAGTACTATAGGTACTTACGTATTTCTCTTATAAACAATTTAAATGACCGTCTAACCTTCCCATTCTCTCTTCTCGTACCCTACTTGCATGTAGTAAACAAAGTTGTATGTAACGTACTTCGGCAATGAATGGTATGGCGTGATAATAAGTAGAAAAGCTCTTCCCGTTGCTATAGTAATGTTTGAATTATAGCGTATGCGTATTGTCAGTTTAAATTGAGCAGCAAGGGAATATTGCAATGTGCGATAAGTCGAGGCTGGTTTCTGATAGAAATGAGAAAAATAATTTTCGAAAGCGAGAAAAAGAATATTTGTAGGGATACAACAAAAATTTCAAATGTTGTAGAACGTGTAAACTAAAGAAGAAATTTAAAAGCATGGGAGGGAAACAAAGTACACTGAAAAAAAAAAAAGGAACAAGGATTCGAAGTCCAGAGAATACGATTAATTAATTGAGGAATATTACAAAGAAACTGCCTGTTAATGGATCAATGTTACAAGAAAAGGTAGCAATGTTTCAGAAAAAGGTGTAAAAAAAAGTTTTTTGCGTTGCAGTGGTGATATTTTGTTCACCAATATTGCTGTGTTGTTTAAACGTCAGTGAGTTCTAAGACCAACTCACTTGCCGGCCAGGCATTGAAGTTTCGCACATGCGGGCAGAGTGCGGTAGCGTAGCTCGTTTTAAATGCAAATATTGAGAATCTGCGCATTATATAACGCTGAACGATGAAGGTGAAGTTGAAGATGAGGGATGGGTGACGAGGAATAATGGCGGAATGAATGGTAGGACAAACCGGAGCAGCCGGAGAAAACCTGCCCAGACGCCCCTTCACTTGCTGCCGCTGGGGACGATTTCCGGTCGCTTTGGTATTGTTTAACTTACAGTTAAGTAAGGCGTTGATCATGTTGCTTTTAATACACGTACTATACAATAAAATAAGTCCTCCTCCTCATTCCAAAATTGTATATTCTTAATTTATCTTTCACTTGTATTAACGGCTATTTTGTCGAAGAAGGGCAAGAAGGGTTTCGCTGTAATTCATTTTGCATTTTGAATGATTGCAAATGTATGTATTAAAAAATGTTTCCGATAAAGAATAACTTAGTCTGGCGCCTTGATTTATTTGTATTTGGACAATGTCAGTATTGTCTACACAGATATCTGTATTATTCTATTTATTTATTGCCCAACATATGGCTTCACATTCGCTTTCATCTGCCATCTGCATTTTACTCCCATAATTCTGCTTTTTTTTGGCGCTTATTCTCATTTAAAGTCTTTCTGTACAACATACGTGTTAATTTTTATTCATTTTAGTATTAAAATGGATCCCTGGGGCCACATGACCGCCATGGTTTTCAAGGCGGGCGCTATATTCTATAAAATTCATAACTCTGGAATTTTAGGCCTGGGTCCAATTTTTTGGTTAGCTTAGGTATGTCTCCTGTATAGGCTGATAGCCCTTGGGGTAAGTGACGGTAAGGTATCGCACATTTGAGCTCCGGAGTGACTTCTGTAGGAGGTTGCCGGTCTGCACTTACCCCAAAAATGTCAACGATTAATTTTAAATAACTGTTGCTTGATGAAATTGTATGCATAACTGTATTAAGTTACTTGTCCTTTAACCAATTTAAAGATTTGTCAAAAAATAATTCTCTTCCATTTTATTACATTTTTCATGAGATGGAAACAAAAATTACAGCAACTCACGATGTATATTCACCTAATCGACTTTCGCTCTTGAAATAATTATCATGACATGCATTCGTTAGCCTTAATTAAATTACCGAATAATTATCACCACTGAACAATATTCCTCACAATATACTATCAACTGCCTGCAGTCACCACCAACAGTTTCCTGTTCTACTAATTTCCCAGCATGGTTAACTTTTTCTCACTTTTGCACCTGTAATATCAGCTTATTTCTTCTTTGGCTACTTTTTAGCATTTTGTGAGTTGCTTTTAGTTTTATCCTTTTTTAAAAAGAAATCTAATAATACACGTAACTGTTCAGCACTAAACAAAAATTTGGTTCTTTACAAGAATTCCAATCATAAATAACTAGTCACAAGGGTCTTTCTTTCACAAAATGAGGGGTTCATTTCATAGAATGTGTAAATGTTTGAGCTTCAATAGCTTGTAATTTGGGCATGTTGTGCTAATAATTACACGTAATTCACGTCCTCATTATTTTTAAAATTTATACAAGAGCCATTTTTATAAATAAATTCTTCAATTTATTTAAACCACGATTCTGATTTTATTGGCCATGCTTCAAGTATTCAAAATATGTAGCAATATAATTTCAACCTGAAGAAGTTTTACGGCCGTTTAACCTGACTATTTCACTTATGTGACATCATCTTAAAATCGATCAATGAAACGAAACAAAAATTGAAATTTTGACCAATCACAGCAGGATTGCAGTGAAATTATGTAAAAAAAAAAATATCAAATCCGTTTTATCATGCGACGTACATGTCTTGTACTAGCTAACTCTATACCTCCACATATAATTCCTGAGCACGCATCACTGACCCCTTTTCTGTGTTTTCAGTAATTGTAAATTTAACTAATTAATATATATTCACTCAAGCAATTGTTTTTCGTATTCATCCAAACAGTCTGAAATAATTTTATAAATTATGTAATAATATTTGCCTAAAAACCATAAATCTCAGAAACCCGTTGTTCAGAATGGTAAAATGTTTTCTCTGATTTGTTTTTCTCAGTTGGTATTAGTAAATCGAACGGTAGCTACTGTAATAGTCGACTTTCGTCTATTTCATTCTCGCGGTTTCTGAATAGGTAGGTAGTCATAAGTGAGATAACATGTTATTCAATTGTTCATAATCTGTGCGCGAATTTCAAATATATATTACTTTTATTCTTATTCTAATTATGAATTAGTCCCAAACCCGTATTTCGCTCCTCTCTATTGGTATTACTGACAATCAAAATTCGTAATAAAATTTACAATTATAATATTATAAGCCAAGTTTATGGGAATTATGTTTCAATTCCTTTTGTGTGTGTGTGTGTGTGTGTGTGTGTGTGTGTGTGTGTGTGTGTGTGTGAAATAATCCAAATAAATATCACTAGAGGTCCTGAGGTTTCCAGATAAATTCCAGATATATTATGCTGATACGATTATTTTATATGCAAATCTTAGGAGATCACACTCAGTTGAGAGTATCAGCTTTGTTAAAGCAGTATCTTGGGGGAATGTTAAAACTCATTAGAACGTATCACATTGGATGCATTTCAATGCTACATTCTCACTTCGTATTGGCTACTCCAGATGTCTGAATAATAAAGCCAGTAATGGCAAAGAGCCATGAACTTGGCAATAAAGAACACCCTAAAGAAAATGCAATTAACTAATGGATCGTTAAACCTATAATACCAGACCCTTTCTACATTCTTATTCAGCTGCACAGTCTGGATATTTCACCATAGATAAATTACTACTACATTTTCCTGATACATAGGCTTGTGTTCCTTCAAGGTTTATACAGAATATCGTGTACTTTATATATAAGATCCTGCTCGTGAGCTTCGGTGGGCGGGGGTACCTTCAGAATTTTAAATGGGACGGGGATGAAATGTTTAGATAGATAGTCCTCAACTAATAAACAACTATTGTTAATTTTCTTCTAAAATAAAATCTTGAAAAGTAATAAGAGGTTAAAGAGGATACTTTTTTTAAAAAAAAAGATAAATACTAGTAAACCAAGCCATTCGTTTATGTTGTTTTTCAATGCTCAAAATAAACCCACTAAGATCTAAACTTTTTCTGAGATTTTCTGTAACATCTTCTAACATCACAAAGAGATAGCGCCACAATATTCCAGTATTGGATGCTTCACATTGTGTTTTGTTGAAGGTGGTCTAGACATGACTTTTTGTTTAACGTAGCCCCATAAAAAGAATTAAAGGATGTAAGGTCAGGTGAACGGGGTGCCTATACAATAGACCCAGCACACCAAATTTATTAATCGTGGAATTTGTCGTTTAATAATTTAGGATGCGTCTTGAAAACTGTGGCGGTGCTCCATCTTGCTGGTGTCACATGTTCAGTACACTTAGAGGAAAACCTTCCAAGAGTGTAGGTAATTCATTCCTGAATAGTGGTCAGACTTTTAGTATTATCCATTCTTTCAATGATCCTTTTTCGGATTCATAAAGTATATTAAGTGCTATTTCTAGCACACATTAGCTTGTGAATATTTAATTTTATAAATAAATTTAAACAAATGTTGCTAAATTGGCTGAGAACTATCTAAATAATATATCATCGTTCTATTTAAAATCTGAAGATACCCCCTAGAGACCCATAAGGGAACCCATTGAAGTTTTGCCCATGTCGACATTATATATCCTCTTCCTGCAATAAGTTTAGAAAAAGGGTTGGTTTTATTGGTGCATTCAAGAACCATGGAGTTGTGATATATGGGCCACCTACATATATATATATAAATATATAGGTGGCCCATGTATAATTATATATAAGTAAAGTTCTGATAGGAAAATCTATTCATTTTGTGCAGGGGATGAGGAAACGGTACATATTCTGGCCCCAATGTGCCCCCCCCCTGGGAACACCTGAGAAAAACGCTGTTCCCAGAAAACTTTAAAGACAATTAGTGGTCGATTGGCATACTGGGACCTGGTTGCGAAACACACTCTTTGGTTGAATATAGACATTTTCCTAGCCAAAGTGAGCGAAGCTAGTTTTGGTTAGAACGCAATAACTAGTATAATTATAAATAATATGTAATATGTTTCCAATTTATATCTATAAATACTATTCTTCTAATTTTAAAAAAGCGTTTATTTACTATAATGAATATTGTTTTATTATTATTATTATTATTATTATTATTATTATTATTATTATTATTATTATTAGTTCCTCCTTCTAATTGTGTATCATATTTAAACATGTACAATCATAAAATATGTTTGTATTCTGTATGTAGAATTTTATAACAATGAAGATACACCTACTACTACTACTACTATATATGCATTTAAACATGCAGTGGTATAATGCAAAGTTAATCTATTTTGTATTCAATTTGTGAACCTACTGCACTATGCTCAGCTAAGAAACATGATTATTTATAAAAGGGGCAAAGCTGTAAATAAAGGAGGTAGTGTTTGTACATGTACTGAAAGCGGCCTCTTGGCATTTTTTTTAAAGGATGAACCAAAATGATTATTTCTATTCTCTTCGAACTTCAATGAATAATAAGAGACTGATTACAGTACGTAATCCCCGCTTCTCCTTTTACCATGTCAAGGTTTCTTGTGTTAACATAGCGCAAATTATTTTTGGTATATGAAACGACTATTTAGTTTTAAGACGCACACTTCCCCACTGACAATTTTGGTGACTGTGCGCACTTCCAAAACTCAACACCTAAATCATTAGTGCCGGAAACCGCCAAAATCGTTAAGATGGTAACTGGAGGTCTTCCCTAGGTAAGCGTTTTTCCAGACTTGACTCAGTCTTAATAAATGGCAAACGCTGGGGAGGTACTCTAAAATTAGCCTGAAACGTTTCCTTTTTTAAAAAAATTCCTCTCCCAATTTATCATTTCATCCTACGCATTCAATCAGTGCACGCCTCCTGTCAAACCACCACGGGTGGTCCAGGTCGTTAAGGCGCGGAATCGCGAGCGGGAAGTCTGGGGTTCTAATCCCGCCAGAACCGTCCTGCCGTCCTCAGTTCTCATAAATGGCAAATGGCGGGGAGGTACCCTAAACTTAAGCCGGGAACGTTTCCTCCCTTAAAAAAACCGTTTCCCAATTTATAATTTTATCTCATGTATCATCAGTGTCCACTTCCTGTAGTGTCTCAGTGGTAAAACTCACTCTCACTATTAAAAAAACCCTCCTGTCAACCCTCGGGAGTAAAAACGGGCGTTGTGCACTATTAAAATAAAATAGCGCCGGAATACACACAACTGTCATTCCGGCTCGTTTACAAGTTCGCGCCTGTTTTTATTTTTATTTACTCTTATAATGAAAATCCATAGGTTCCTGGACAATATTGCAAATTAAAAATGAGCACATTTTTGTAAAGAGAATAAAAAAATTCAAGTAGTAGAAAGTCAAAGAAACTAAAATTAAAATGAAATTCGTTAGTAATATCAGTACACGTTTCTCAGCAGTCACGAGCTAATAGCACACGATATTCTGTCATGGTCATTTTGGTAGTTCGCTCTGTATTAAATAATGTAGCATCCGTACTGCAGCCTTTGTAGTCAAAGGGAAAAGGTGGATTGAAATCACGTCATATAAAAGTACGGCGTATGCTTTACACGGGAAGCGAGAGATTTATAAAAAATACTAAGATACTGTTCTGTATTGTCAAAGGGACAACATTTATAAACAAAAATATACCAAAAACCTCAGTGAGAAGCATGTCAACCGTTAAACCACCAGGCTACCTTTCTCTTTTAGTTCGCGGATCTCTCCTGGTGTTTGCCCTTTCAAGTTACGGGAAATTTTCAGAGATATTCTTAACAAAGTGGCATATCAAAAACAGGAATTGAACCCTGTTCCGCCAGCAAAACGCTATCATTTGAGCCACAAAGGTTAGTGGGTTAGAAACTATTAAAAATTAAATGCCAAAGGCCATCAGGAACATTGCAATTGTTCATTTCGATTTGAAGCCAAATTTGTTATCATGCTCATTAAAATATTACAAAATGAACCTTGTTCCAAAATAGTGTTTTTATAGTTTTTGTCTGCTATATTTAGAATATTAAAAGTTGTTGCATAATGCATTTGAAGATGTGATAAATGACATTCGAGAAAATTAGCTCCATTTAATAGGAAAATTAAGGCACTATTGAAAACCAATAAATGTTCTCAATTCCCTAAGCAATCAGCAAAGTGAGACTGTATTCACTTGCTGCCTGCACTGATTGCGGCATACTGTTAACAAGATTGTACCGCAGTTCCGAAGTGAGATGGCTCTTCACATACGAGAAAGAGCAACAGCTAAGTGCATCAAGCTCTCCAGAGATTGGGAATGGTTATTCAGTATTGTCCGTTGAGTGTGCCCTGCATGCTCAATTGAATTAAAGTGAGATAACAGGGGAGGTAGTGGAAGAGTCGATATTGCAAGTTCATCACGTGTGTCGCGCGTGATAGCAGCTTGAGTTTGGTTGGCATCCTCATCCTGAAATCTGAAATGCTCACCGATGTCTCCACTAAACCTCACTTTCTATAACTGAGCGTTTAAGGTTTCATCACATATGTATGGATCCTTGATAGCATATTTCACCCCAAACCATGAATAACCGCCATGGATGGCCCAGCTCGTTAAGGCGCGGACTCGTGAGCGGGAGGCCTGGGGTTCGATTTCCACCAGGACGTTCTCCCTGACTGGGTTTTTTTCCAGGTTTTCCTCAGTCATAAATGACAAATGCCAGAGAGGTACCCTAAACTTAGGTCTGGAACGTTTCCTTCCTTAAAAAAAATATATCCTTTCCCAATTTATCATTTCTTCTCATGTATCATCAGTGTCCCCCGCCTGTGGTGCCTCAGTAGTAAAAACGGGCGTTAAACAGTATTAAAAAACTTGAAGTATCACCAATGCAAATATCTCAGGTCTCCTTTTCAGTAAATATACATAAACAACAGCTGTCAAATAATCTTGGATCATCAATGAAATATTTCTTCGTCATTCCTTTAGTCATTCTTCAGGAAGTTATTGTTGTTAGTGCAGGGCATTGAGTGACAAGAGCTTCAAAGGATGCCTAGCATAATGTTCCGGTATCTTGCAGTACAGCGATTGATATTGACGCCGGTCTTATTGCCTGAGTAATATAATAGTATCTGCCATCTACCACTAGTGGTGCCTCAGTAGTATAATAGTATCTGCCATCTACCACTAGTGGTGCCTCAGTAGTATAATAGTATCTGCCATCTACCACTAGTGGTGCCTCAGTAGTAAAAACTGGCGTTAAACACCATTTAAAAACATCTATAGACGACGTTTCTCTTGGACATTAATTTCTAGACTTTTCTTGCTACATATGAAGCGTTTACTGTTTACGGTTTGAGACATTCAGACTGCATAATCTGACTCTTGCAGTAACCTTCCTTCTCTGCATATCCATTTATTTTTGTAAGCAAAATTTATTTACATTTACTTAAATTCATCTCTAATGTGTTTATTTGTGCTCTATAAGAAAATCGGATCTAGAACATGCTTGAATAAATATAGATTATGGAAAGGCAAATTATTTTAAAACAAATTGTTAGCATTGCACATTTCAATAATACATGATTGGAATCAATGGTTGTTTTGGGGGTCGATAATATTAAAATGTCTCTAATTTTTGTTACTTTGCTATTTTATTATTCAAACTAGAAAGTATCCATTCAGAATGAACAGGCCAAAGAAATGAAATATATTAAGGCAATATTTAGTTTTACTAGAAAGGAATTCAGTCATTCCGTTTGAGGAGAATTTGGAAAAAAATGGTTATGAGTGAAATATAAGAGGGAATTAAAATTAAATGTCTCTGGAAAAAAATAAGTAAATGTTTGAAAATACCGAGGTGCATATAAATATATTGAGTCTTTAACAATAAAAAAGCCTTCTTAAATACTTATAATCGATATATAACTTTCTGGAAAAGGCAACTCACATTTCACTGAAAGGTTTGGTTAAAGCAGCAGCTGATCAATCCTAATAAACACTATATTCAGCCTATAGAGGATAAAATGAAGGTTATATCAATAGCTGTGCATAAAATGGCTATTAGTTCTGTAGTTTAAATATATATAGCTTCTTGCCATTGAAGAACTCGCAGTAATTCGAAATATAGCAATTTCAAGTGTGACTCTTTCTCTGTGTTTTATCTTTATCTACTTTTATTATTAGTGTTAATTTATATATACGAAAGTAGATCCATAAGTTTTCAACCTCGCAATACGGATTATCTCTTTCACAAAAGCCTTATCTGCAGTCATACCTTATCTGTTAAGTAAATAATTGAAGTTGTAATTTTCTCTTCGCTGTGTTCAGTTGTTCATATATAGTTGCTTAAAGAAGGCTTTGTGTAGAAGATTATGACATGTTCAAAATGGAGTATCCAGCTGTTATTAAGTTCTTCACAAAAGAAGGACTTACTCTAAAGGAAATTAAACAGCGATTGGACGTGTATATGGGTAAGCATCCCTCTTATATTCTACCACAAAAAAAAAAAAAAAAATGAGTCAAACTTTCTCGAATGGGCCGAGAAAGCATTGAAGATGAATAGCGAGCAGGTGTGCCCTGGGAGGTCTCACTCCTGAAAACAGAAGGAGAAATTATTAAAAACCGGCCGCCCAAAGTTGCAGAAATAGCAACAAGGTTGGGCCTTTCTAAAACAATAGTCCTTTCAATTATTCATGAGCATTTAAACATGAATAAGGTTAATGCCTAGACTTCTTTCCTTAGTCCAAAAACAGCAACGAGTCATCTTTGTCAGGTATTTTTGGATCTGCCGTGGCAATGAGAGAGAAGTTCTGCAAAACATTGTTATAGGAGATGAAACTATGGCCCTCTACTATGATCCCTTGTGCAAAAGAGAATCAATGGAGAGGCGTATGACCTAGCGAAGCACCGCCTCTAAAGGCCAAGGTCACTCAGTCAACCAACACCACCATGATCACAACCTTTTGGGACTGTGTAGGAATACTTCAAGGGGAGGGAGAACACAGTAATGGGGAGTAATATGCTGGCCTACTGCACATACTATGTGTTTCCATCAAAGAGAAAAGGCAAAGAAAGCTGAGTGGTGGTGTGCGCTTTCTTCACCACAACGCGCCTATGCACACAGCTCTTGTTGCAAAGGAAACTGTGAAGAAATGTGACTTCAAGGATATCGACATCCACCCTACAGCCCAGATATTGCTCCCAGTGACCATTTCCTCTTCTCAAAACTCAAGAAGGACCTTCGAGGAAGGGCATTTAAGTGTGACAAAGAAGTGATAGTTGCTGTTTATGGCCATTTTGCTGACAAGACTTCTGACTATTTGGGGGGGGGGGGTTTAAATGTTAATTAAAAGATGTGAGAAGTGTATTGCAATAAAGGTTTAAAAAGTGAAATATAGTTTTTTTTTCTTTATCGTATCTAGAAAATGTCAGGAAGGCTGACACTAGACGATAGGGCTAATCCCTTAAGTTTATTTTAAAAATATGATTCTTTATAGTATTTATAAAAATATACAGCAAGGAAAAATACGTTCAATGTTATAATAAACATGCCATTCTGGTTAAGAACTGATGTCCTGTTAAAAGGAATAGCAGAAAGTATCAATATAGGGATATATTCAATGTATGGAGAGTTGGATATCTACTACAGTACAGTATACAGTATACAGAGAGTATAAAAACCAGGTTATGGAGAGAGAAATCGCTTTTTCAGAAATAAGAGTAATATGCCGATGAAAATAACTGAGAATAGACAAATCAAAAAAGTGAAATGTGCGAAAAATTAGAGATGATTGTTTTGATTGTGTGAGTGACTCCAATAATCTAATAACCACAGTGATTTGAATATTGGATCAATGAGAAAATTAGCACCTTTTTGAAATTGAATTTCAGTTAAAGTTTTTATTAATAAATAGAAACTTGTATGGAATGATGTTGGGGTGAGGGGCTCTTCTGTTCTGAAAATTCGAATCACTGATCCACCGGTATCAATTTGAATTATACTACCGTTGTATTCTCGTTAATCACCGGAGGTCAAAGAAGAGCCCGACAAGAGCACTGATAAACTTTCCATTAGTGGTGCAGTCAGACAAGGCTTTATCTCTAGGCAACTAAACAAAGGCTCTCCGCTTGTTAACGAGGAATACGTGGCGGTTTTAGCTGTAGAGTCAGTGTTTTCAGGATATGCGATGCGCTGGCCCTACTTACACTAGCAAACGATGATGTTTTTAATTATATGTTTAGTTTAAATTTGTATTATTCTGAACACTGACTTTTTTTTACTTTGAACTTGTTGCAATGAGTATTCAATGAAACAATTATTAATTTAATTCATTCATTCATTAATACAGACAAGCAATCTTAATATTTAAAATAAAGTTTTTAAGAATAAACAAACAAAACGAACTATTTGGAGATTTGTTGTACAAAAATGCAAATTAATGATGTAAGCAATGCCTTAAATGAAACATAAATCTTAGAAACTAAGAACATACTTCAGGTTTAACATTTCTCTGCCAAGATGGTTTTCAGTTAGAAACAACTCAAGTAAAGGAAGTCATCGGGTTATTGATTGCAGTAACAAACTTCTTAACTTAGACGGCTCTCCAAGTTCGTTACAAAATTTCAGATGTGCGCCATGAAAGCCCTCAATATACGAATTTTAGATTATATTACATTAAAGTTCGGAATAAATTTGCAATCCTGGATATATCTTGCTCAAGTCCCCAACGACAAACTTAGATTACTTTCTGGCACCTTCAGAAATTACAGATCTAACTGGCTGCATATTTTGTACTAAATGGGGAGTTTGTAAGTAACGGAGCATGTGAAAATGATATCACAAAAAAGAATATCCTAATTTTCACCGATTCTGTTAGCAAGTACCTCATACAATAAGCTAATAGTGTATTGAAATACAAGTGCGGTAGGTACAGTATAACAGAACCAAGGATTTATGAGGATCTACACTCGCATATTTCTTACTGTTTTTGAATAAGAGGGGGTAGAGAGATGTATATATACTACATGAGTTCTAAGAATGGATTAGATTGGATACATAGAAGACGATTAAAATAGCAGAGGAGACTAGGGAGAAAATGTGTGCTTTTTGTGGAGACGGAGAAAACTGGCAGAACATTCTAATAGATTGCCCAGGTACCGAACAGCGGAGGTTTGCTGCGCTTGGAGCTAAGTTTGCTAAGTCGAACAGGGATAGGTTAGCATGTTAGCATCTGTTTGCACATGAAGACAATTAGCCAAAGCTTGGTTATTTTGTATGCAAATTGAGTAGAATGGGTAAGAATATGTGTGTGCGCGCGTGCATATTTAAGCCTTTTTGCTTAGGTGATGATAACCGTAAATGTATTTGATTTGAAGTGCAAACTCTTTTTTCTATAATATCTGTTTAATGAATAACATGTACGGTCGAAAGGCCCATGCGAACGATGTAGTACAAATAGTGTTTACAAATAATGAGCAATAACATTACATACATTACATATATTATTACTGCTACTACTATTTTTGATGATAGCAATTTAATTATTCCATTTTTGGTACTGAATACTGCATATATTGTTTGATAAAAAATAAATTTTGTGACTTGGTTACAAAACTTCAATGCCAATTTTTTGTTCAAATAAGATAAATATAATTTTGAAGTTAGCTCAGTCTGTTTTTTTTTTTTTCAAATAGTAAAAGACTTCTTAAATTTTAAGGCACTAATTAACAGTTTTGGAAAGGCAAACCCAATGTATAAACCTTATACTTGGTAAAAAATTAACTTTATGCAGTATTAACCAGGTTTTCAAACAAAGTTGTTCTACAAACACCAGAAAATTTTAAGATATTAAATATCAGAAAAATGAGAACGAAATCTCCTCCTGAACTTAAAGCAAATTCTTATACTCTATTTCCTATTTCAATGCCAAAACTGAATTACATGATCAAATATATGTGTGACTGGTATAAAGCTAACAAATTATCATGCAAAGTTTATAAAATAAAATTTATAAAATGTATAACAAATAACACGTCAGATCCAAGTAATCAACTATAACAGTCCAAAGATGTTGAATTTCTAGGTTTTCAAGTTGATAAATAGGTACATATAGAACATATTAGTTTAAACAAAGATATACTATGAATGTTCTCAAATCATTATCTCATTTTAACCCCATACCTACACTAACATTTGATATTACGCTCATTTCTATTCAATTATGAAATACAAATTAATATAATGGGATAGCTCTGTTGAAAACAAGCGAGTTTCGAACAACTAAACAGGCGATTCCAACTACATATGATGCTAACAACACAACTTATGTAAGGGCTTATTTCATTAGACTAATTTATCGTGCTATTAAAACGTATCCTATTATTTTTTTTTTTTTTGATTGGTGTTTAACGCCCGTTTTCTTACTACTCAGGCACTATAGGCGGTGTACACTGATGATACATGAGATGAAATGATAAACTGGGAAAGGATTTTTTTTAAGGAAAGAATCGTTCCAGGCCTAAGTTTAGGGTACCTCCCCGGCATTTGCCAATTATGAGGACTGAGGAAAACCTGGAAAAAACCTCAGTTAGGGAGGACGATCCTGGCGAGATTCGAATCCCAGACCTCCCGCTCACGAGTCCGCGTCTGAACGACCTCGGCCACCCGTGGCGGTGTATATTATGAATGGTAAGAATATTTAATGCTCCCCGAACGATTTAAAAACATTATCTTTTATTATTATTATTATTATTATTATTATTATTATTATTATGCGATGGATTAAAAGATGAATACCTATGAATTCTATAGAAGAATTTATGTATTGTTTAATAAATATTAACTATTAACTTTGTTTGCAAAATATATTTCATGTACTGCACATAAATATTTATAGATATAGCTAGAATTTCCCTATGAATAAGTAAATACTTCTTAATGCATCTCTCACATTACACCATACAGTGTTAAATGTTAATGAGCCACACAGAAATATTGGCTCCTCTACAGGGATATTAGACAAGCAACTTGAGACAGGAACTACAGTGTCAAATGTTTCAAATACACGCCTATTGACTTTATTCGTCTTAA
Source organism: Metallyticus violacea (assembly GCA_030762175.1). NCBI lineage: Eukaryota > Metazoa > Arthropoda > Insecta > Mantodea > Metallyticidae > Metallyticus > Metallyticus violacea. The sequence goes on along the minus strand of CM060843.1, from coordinate 17,453,233 downwards.
AGCATTTCCATTCCCGCAAACGCCTATAAACAGATCGAAATGTAGTATGATATGAGCAACTTCTATTAGCGAATTTTTCTCTGTAGATCTCAGCAGCTCTTACTGAACAACCTCATGCTTTCCCATAGAGCAGATGCAGTCGGCAAGTTCAGAAGAACTGTAACCATTCTCCGTATATTTAATTTATAATTTATCTGACGAGTTATTTTGTCTTACATCTTTTGGATACAAAACAAACAACTATTGAATGAAACAAAAGACAGATATTGCGTAACATTAGAAAAAAAGTAAAATCGAGACTTTGTTTCTAACAATTGAATACCTATTAGCACACCAATGCAGTGGTGTGCAATCATGTATTTAGCTTAAAATGCTGCAGATCATTTTATCGCTAAATTGTGAAAACACTGTTCATTGATTATTAACAACCATGTTAATTTCCATTTTTAAGGAGGCATTCTAATATAAAAGTTGACGATATTTTGCTCTGGCATGCAATTTCTGAGTACCAAATTACAAATTCAACATTTACATCTGTGACTCTTGGTTACCTATCTCAAATTAATTTCATATAATCTTGATGTCCAGCATTGAATTTTGTGAAATATTCACCAATAACATTTACGACATGTGGTCGTGCATTATCGTGGTGCAGCATCCAGCTTGTTGTTAAGTGTGATATAGACTTGCAGAGTTTTCAGGATATCTCTGTAGTATTACTCAACTAGAGTTGTGGGTCCAGGAGGTGAATTATTCCTTGGATTCTGGTAAACCATTCCTTGAATATCGAAAAATGACCTGACCATAATTTTCCCAGCAAAAGTTATCACTTTTACCATGTTGGTATTTGTGATGATGAAAATTTTCATACAGAGCATTGCCATTTACTCGCAGGTTCGAAATGATAAAGGCAAGTTTTCATCAGCAGTGAATACCTTCGAAAGAAACTCCACATCTTATTGAAACATTAACTTCAACTGCATGCAAACCTGGACGTGAACGTTCTTTTGTTCGTAAATCAGCAGTCTTGGAACCCACTGTGCACAAACACGTCTCATATGCAACTTTTCAGCTACATATGTGTGGGTGGTACTCAGTGAAATTTTCAGAATTTCTGAATGTTACTCGACGATTCTCTCTCTGAATGACAGTAACGCTGCTTTTGTTTTCTTCCATTAGAGCACAAGCTCACAATTGAAGTGTCGGGTTCACCTACATTGGAAATTGATTGACTCCTGTTTTTAAACATTTTAAACTATCTTCTAGCTGTGCTATGTGGAAGAATAAGATCTCCGTAGTTGTCCTGTAACATTGTAGAAGCCTTAGCTGAAGATTGTTGGGACGAAAGCAGAATTTCAGAGAAGCATATTGTTTGTCACGTGTTACCTCCATTTTTCTTTGGGCGGTTCTGAAAATGTCTCAACTTGAACGCACAGGCTGGAATCGAAAGTGGCAAAAATGAAATTACTATCACATGTACATTACGCATTAGGATAGCAAAATGTTGTAAAGTTAACTTTTAATGCGAGAAAATATACCTGTAAAATGTATGATCATTCTGCATTGAACAGCTCTCGTTTGTGTTCTATTTTGATTGGGTCAAAGTCATATTTATTTTTAACGCAGATAAAATAGCGTTGTTGAAATGCAGAACGCGAAGTGAACATACAAATATATTTATTGCTCTAAAAATGTAAACATGTAAACAGAACTTCTTTATCAAAATTGTTTTCAAATTATACCCACAACTTCAAAATCATTTATCGCAAGACTAAGATAGTTGGCAACGTTGTTCTTTTAAAGCCACAGTTGTTTTGTATAAGTTACAATTACTTCTATAAGAAACAAGTGCATATCGTTGCTACTGTGTAGCAACGTTTTTTTCCTGTTTAGATGTAAATAGTTCATTACATTCTTATCCTTGATGTTCAATTTATATGATTCAAAACAACATAAGTATTTTAAATAAAAGGCTTGCAACAAATAATAAATAATGTTGGACAAAGCATTCGGTGACACAAATAAGGTTTAAGAATGTGTATTGTGAAGGGGTGGTATGGCAGCCACATTGAGCGGCAATTATGAGGGGGTTTTCAGTATTATTGTTATCGTTTTCGGCCTCTCGTTGGTAATGCCACATTTTGAAGCGGTTTTGGTGTGTGTTGTTTACTCTTCGGTGACAATTTCTCAGGCCACTAATCGACTATTTTGTTGATTCGTACTCAACAGGACTGGGAGAGGCGATCATTAGTATAAATAACACACGATGAGATACTATGTTTGTGTGATAATTAATTATGCTCCAGGTTGCTCGCGTCCTCTGGTGTTTTGCCTACGATAGAATTAATCTAGATCGAATATAAATTTCCACCGATCTAAAAACAGCGTTTGAAATTGGATTTATTATGAATGCCTCAGCATATATCTCGACGTGTGTAGAATTTTCAAATGAGTGCGTCGCAGCCTGTAGACTTTAACAATGAGTGTGTCTCGCCGCGTGTAAAACTAGCAGATGAGTATAAGAGTATAAATGTGAAACTTAAAACGTGTTACTTAAAGTAAAGTGTCTGCATGAACGGGTTCTAACTACACTGAACTGCGTGAACTGAAGTAGGTACCTGATTACTGCATCTCTCTGCTTAACTGATCTGAAACTGCGTGCCCTAGCCGAGCAAACGCTTCCTTATGTACTTGATTGGAATTCAATGATCAATAGCTTCATTCAGTCAGGGATCACACAAACAAGCACACGTCTCGCGCCTTGATTTAAAAGTTCAAAATATACATTTACTATTAGCCGGTTTAAATTTATCTGCCGGCCATGCGTCATTCGTTATTATTCAAAAACTTAAAACTGTTGTTGATATCGGATAGTACATCAGCCTGTCGGGTTCAAAGCAGCTAACGAATTTAAAAGTCTTGAGTTTCTTAACCCTCCAACAGCAGTCCTTTCAAAAGTCATCTCACTCGACTTGAGAGTTGATTCTCGTCCTATTGTATAAAGTTTTATGGCCTCTTTGGCTTTCCAAGCTACCGCAAACAGAAACCACCACAGACTTTCCCTTCTGACTACATACAGATAGCATTTTAAATTTACATCTTATGAAAGGCATACATACATAGATGTTATTTACATTACTAAAATATTTTGATTGGGTTTGCGGACACATATTATATTATATTTACATTTCCTTAGGGTAGGGCCGTAAGTGCGGTTTCATTAGATATAGCATATTCATAAAATGGTGGAGTTAAACCAGAAAAAAAAAAATCGGCTTATTATATACTAAAAAATAATACATCCAACTCTCCAGGCAGTTCTAAAATGTGTGACAAGTGACAGTATTAATTGCATAAATCAGTGCATTAATTAGTTTCATAAAGAAGAGAAAGATAGAAAATTATTCTAAAAATGCAACCTTTTGGGGGGGGGGGCTAGAATTTCGAAATAGAAAACTTTGTAATTAATCTGTGGGGAACAATACTCCGGATGCAGTGTCTTTAAAGACTGAAAAATATCTGAATCTAGAAGAACCAAGTTCTTACACCGGGTCAGCTACTTTATCGCGGATGTTCTGAAATTCAAACTACACGATGAGTTGAAGCTGGAGTCTTCTGAAGCAGCAGAGGGAAAAGCGGAGTATTTCCTAACAACTAATATAAAGTTTACTAACAAGATTTTACATAACAAAAGCACAATCTTCCAACTTCGTAGAAGATGCGATAGATCCATTCTGGGGGAGGGGAAGAATAACACCTTCAACCTGAAAAAGAATTTAATACTGTTCGTAATGTTTCAGTTTGGATTCTATAGCAATGATAACTTTTTACTGGTGTTTAAGGTGCGTTTTATACTACTGAGGCACCACAGGCGCCGTGATACATGACATGAAATGATACATTGGGAAATGATTTTTTAAGGAAGGAAACGTTCCAGGCCTAAGTTTAGGATACTTCCCCGGCAAATGCATTTTATGAGGACTGAGGAAAACCTGGAAAAAATCTCAGTCAGGGAAGACGGTTCTGGCGGGATTCGAACCCGAGACCTCCCTCTCAAGAGTCCGCCCATGTAGGTAACGATAACATGTAGTAGTAATAGTAGTAGAAAGTGCATCTTTGTTGTTATAAAACTCATATACACATTACAAATATATTTTATGCTTGGGTCGTAGACCATAGATGCTTAAGTATGGTATACAATTAGAAGGTGGAGCAAACAAAGATAAAAAATGAAACAATGACAATAATAAATAAATAAAAACCATTAAAAATGGGAAGAACCATGTTTACAAATGTATGAATGGGAACATATTACACTAACTATTGCGTTCTAGCCAGAAAATAAATTCCTTTATTTGGCTTGTAAAATGCCCATATTCAAGGTTCGCAAATAGGTCCAGCATTCGTCGACCTCTAATACCTTAAAAAGTTTATAGAAAACAGAATTGTTCTCAGGTTGGCACATTTGGCAATTTGATTGGTTTTATTTAAGGACGGTCTTTAACATCTCAGGTTATCAGCGTCCCATATTCAATTACGGGCGTGAAACAGCCGACAAATTTTGCTCAGAGGCCTCTTCTTTCAGGTTTGAGGTTCTTTTTCGTGCCGTAAATGTACGACACGGGACCCACGGCTTTACTTCCCTTCCGAAGGAAGCCATACTTAGGATTTTTACGCCCGAAAAAATCCATCGATCCTGGCCGGGTTTGAACCGGCGATCTTGGGTTTAGGAGTCAAGTATGATTACCACTACACCACCAGGACCGGCATTTGGAAACGTACAGTATGGTCAGTTAGGAGTAAGTATAAGGAAAAAAAACACCAAATACACACCATCGTTCAATGAATATTATAGATTCCCAAAGAGTTTGGCAATCTCTAAGAATAACAAAATTTAAATTTTCAAAATGCGTATATTTGCTATGTTTTGGTGGTGTAAGCTATATATTTTGAACAAACCTACAAAGGTATTAAATGTGTAGAATTGTAGTTTAAAAGCGTGATGTAACGTACTTTTCCCCACTTGTGATTTGCTTTTAGGCATTTGGGACAGAGGAGATACTTTCGATACTTGAGCCGCGCTTGTGACTAGCCCTTTGTGCCTAAGGGAGAAAGGGGTGAGGTGAGGATATTGGATGGCTAGTGACTGCAGATAGGGTTGCTAACAGTTTCCAGATAGAACACCCCGAGGCCTGTGGAGCGCCCCATTCCCGAGTTGTTCCAGCCCCTCAGAAGGTTAACTTTCATTCCAGATATCGCCCCGGAAACCTTTCCAAAGCGTAGGTAACCATTACACCAAGGCACTTCGACTCTATAACAGAGCCAATGGTATGAAATTCGTGGGATGTGAATATAGACAGATATCAGCATACTAAGTGACCAGGGGAAACTACGATAAAATCCAAAGTCAGGATTGCCAGGCCTACCGGAATAGAAGCCGGACTCTCAAGCGCTACCACCTGAGCCTCCCAGTTGGGTACGTTGATAGTGAACTTTAATTCAATAGTGTTGGTTGCTACTGACCAAAGATACCTTAGTAAGTAAATAAGGTGGTTAAGTAACAAACAGTTGAAAAATAAAAATCAACACAATTCTTCAAATCATCTGTAAGTAATTAGTCGGAAGTTTTCACGGCCGAGTCAGAATTATTTTCGGGCTTAGAAGTCGTGGTCCGTTGGAGCTTTGATATCCAAACGTTTCGTCCCGGCCTACGAAGAACATCATGAATAACGAAGTTGAAGTCTTCAGGCACGACTGAATCGTAGGCTGGAGGGGTCGTATTTATACACGGGCTGCTCGTAGGGGATTAGCTCGGCTGAAGCAGGGATTGTGTGCTCGGTGGGCAGGGCATCTTCGCTGCGATAACTGGTTGGTTCGCGTGTGTTTGGGCTTGTACTTTACAAAATATGGGGGCGATACAATCCCCATCCCGTCTCTGCGGTAAAACAACACAGGGTAGGGACGCAGCAACTATACACAGGCTGAGCACTAACTTCAGCCTGCCAGATTACTTCGGACTTCGAAACAAACGGCCCCGGTCACCGAACCGGCCGTAGAAGCACCAAATCCGGCACCTCCCCAGCCCAGTTCCTCGGGCTCCAAGGGGAAAAAGAAGAAATCAAAGAAGGGGAAGAAAAGCGCCCCTCCTTCCAAGCCAGCCACGCCCAACTCAGGGGCCAATGGCAAGAAAGAACAGAAACCAGCAGAGCAGGTGGCAGCCGCCCAGGCTTCCACCCCCGCTCCACCTACGGCTCCAACGCCGGCTATTTCATCGGCCGTGGCCGACCCAGAAACTGACGCCTCCTCACAGGCATCCAGTGCTGTACTGACTGCTCAGGACGTACAGGACTTCCAGCAGCTTTCTAGTTGGTTCACGGACCTTATTTCAAACTTCCTCCCCTTACTGCGGCGCTGCAAGCAGGTTATGCTCAGTAAAACGGCATCACCAGCTCAAAAGATCCAGATCGTGCTCAGGACGCTCGAGCACCTGTTCCCCGACTCCCTTAGCGAGTAATGGCCCCACGGCTAGTCCGGAGACCATTACGAGTCGCATATTGGAATGCGAACGGAGTCATGGAACAGAGGCCCGGCATCCTGGAGTTTGTAGAGGACTACGGAATCGATATTCTGATGGTCTGCGAAACCCACCTCCATGCCGGGGTAAACTTTCACCTGCCAAGTTACGTCGCCCATCGGACTGACAGAGTCGGCCGACGCGGCGGAGGTACTGCAATATTCATCAAAAGACATATCGCTCACTCCCCGTTCCCACTCCCGCCCCTACAGCACGTCGAGGCGACCGCCATAAGGCTCTCCTTAGGCGGCCAAGACGTCGTGCTGGTTGCGGCTTACGATCCATCAGATGGTCGCTTCTACGAAGCAGACTATACAGCACTCTTCAATCTACATCCCGTAATCTGCATCGCAGGCGATCTCAACGCGAAGCACGCCTCGTGGCACAGCCACACTGCTAACCGCAGAGTCCGCCAGTTCGCCCGCTTCATAAGCGGGGATCCGGCCCTGCTCGCGCACGGTCCCGAGAGGTCCAACGCACCGTCCCCCCGTGGCAGGGGGGACGTCATTGACATCCTGATCACCAAAAACATTCACTTTCATCTGGACCTCAGAACGGTCAACGCGCTGGACTCCGATCATGACCCGGTCGTGGTGGATGCCAGCGTCACGCTCCCAGCTCTGGCCATACCAGACTGGACAAATGAGACCGACTGGGATGCAGTAGTCCATCGCCTGAACCAGTGTGTAGAACCGTCCCCCCGAGTCGACTCAATCGAGGAGCTCGAGGAAGCGGCAGCACACTTCTCCAGCACCGTCCTCAGCGCATACCGTACGAGAACTCAAACCCGCATATCATCCCACGAACCATTAGGCAACTAATCAAAGCCAAAAACGTCGTACGGAAGCTATGGCAGAGATTCCGCCAACCCAGGATAGGAGAAGTCTACAGGAGGTTCAAAACCCTGGTGATACGCCTCCTAAGGGTACACAGATCTGAGGCCTGGGAAAACACGCTTCGGCACGCTAACCTCCAAGAGAGGAAACCGTGGCGGATCGTCCGAGGCCTTCGGAGAGATAAGGCTGAACACAGCCACCCCGTGCACAACCGCTTTCTTGGTCACCAGGTATACGAGGCCCAAAAAAAGGCGGAGGCTTTCGCAGACCACCTGGAGTTTCAGTTCCAACCACGGGAGGAACCCCAGGACGACGACCACACTGAGCTCGTGGAGGACACCGTCTCAGCCTTCCTAGAAGGTGGACGGGGCCAATACGAGAACTTCCACATCCCGATCGCCACCCCCAAGGAGGTGGCCTCCCTGATCCAACGCCAAAGAACCCACAAAGCCCCTGGGCAAGACCGCGTAACAGCGGAAATGCTCCAGCACCTTCCCAGACGGGCCGTGATACACTTGACGCGGATTTACAATGCCTGCCTACATCTGCGCCACTTTCCTTCTTCATGGAAAGAGGCGCAAGTGGTCTGCATTGCGAAGCCCGGCAAAGATCCGGTCCTTCCTTCAAGCTACCGCTCCATAAGCCTCCTCCCCATAGTCTCCAAAATATTTGAGAACCTTCTCCTGTCCCGGCTTCTCCCTCACTTCGAGGAGAAGTAACTCCTACCAAACCATCAGTTCGGTTTTCGCCCTGGGCTTTCCACGACCCAGCAGCTGCTGCGAGTGGCCGAGAAGGTCTCGATTGGCTACCAATCGAAGTCCAAGTCGGTAGCGGTTCTGTTGGACGTGGAAAAAGCCTTCTCGACCACGTGGCATGATGGCCTCATCTACAAACTCCTCGAGCACGACATCCCTGCCCCCTACATTTCCCTGGTGGCTAGCTTCCTCAGAGAACGCAGCTTCCGGGTAAAAGTAGATGGCAAACTCTCTACAGTCCGGCCCATTGGCGCGGCAGTGCCGGAGGGCAGCGTGCTATCCCCGACGCTCTTCAATGCTTACATGGCCGACTTCCCGATCAACGACAGAACCACTACATGTCAATATGCTGACGACCTGCTTATTCTGGCACAGAATAATAATCAAAATAATGCATTGTGTCCAATTCAGAACCAACTCCGAGCGGTGGAGACCTGGAGCGAGCAATGACGGATGGCCATTAATCCGGAGAAAAGCTCTGCTATTCTCCTGACTAAGGGCCGACGTCCGAGGCGCCGGCAGGACCTGGTGTGGGATCGCCGGCGGATCCCCTGGGTCCGCAGTGCGAGGTACCTCGGGGTCACGCTGGACCACTCGCTGATCTTTAGGGAGCACATACTCGCTAAAGTTCGGCAAGGCCATGCTGCCCTCGGGAAGTTGTACCCAATCCTGAGCTCTCGCTCAATGACCTTGACCCAAAACCTGCGCGTCTACCGTGCCACGATTCCGGCGATGGTTCTGTACGGCTGTGAGATCTGGGGCATCGCGGCTTCGACCACGATCCGCAGAATCCAGACCCTGCAGAACCGAGCGCTAAGAATCGTGTGCGGCACAGACCGCCGCTTTCCCGCCCACATACTCCACGACCACTCCAACATGCCCTACATCATAGACGTCATACGGGAGAGGGCCCGGACGCTATATGATACATTCCCGCATCATCCCAACACGCTGGTCAGGACTCTAGGGGACTACGATCATAGAGCCCCTAGACGATATAAATCTTACTGGCTCCCCAAGGACGTCATGGGACCCCTTGGCGACTTATAACAGAACCCTCAAATCAACTCTAGAACCTGAGTCTGAGCAACTCACTAAATCCCATCCCGACACCTGCCAGAGGCAAACCATGCTGCTAATGTCGGCCGACCACTGACGTTAAGCAGCATCGAGCATGGTCAGTGCTTGGATGGGTGACCTCCGGGCGCTGCACTCGCGGAGGTTAAGTAGCCTCGAGCGTGGTCGGCGCTTGGATGGGTGGCAGTCCGAGCACTGAACTCGCCTCTGGCAACAAGCAAACACATCCTTCTTCCTGTGCTATTAAGAACATCCTACGTCCATCGAGCAGGTAAAGCCGCGCGCGGCTAGGTCCTGCTGACACTTGACACCCACCTGGGAAATACATTTCCCAGGTGCCCCGAACTGGCATCTGGCATCTGGCATTAAATTCGTCGTTATATTACCAACCAAATAATTTCTACAATAGCACTTATATAAACCATACAACAACTCAGTAGCAATATAGGCATGCTAAAAACCTACACAAAGGCTTTTAGAACATGCCTATATTTGCGAAAACCTGTGGATACTGGATCCCCAAAGACCTCAATACCTCTACCCCACAAACAACCTACATCTCTCATCCAACCCTATGGTTAAGCCCATACGTGGGTAGGAACATAGCAACTGTGCACAGGCTGGTTACTAACCCAGCCTGTCACTTTTCGTCCACGTCCCAAGTGGTAATCCTGCGGAAAGGGCTGTAAGGGAAGTGGGAGCCTTCCTTAGAGTTCTTTGTTACTAGCGCCGCACGAACTGGGTCGAACACTGTCCAGCGATTGAGCGAAATTTAAATGAGTCAATAAATCCCGTTACCGGATTCCCGCCACTGAAATTGTTGATAAAGCATGAGCCGATAATCCCAAACCTTCCCGGAGCCATGGTAAACAGTGAAAAGGAGGAGGACTACAGAGAACTACAAGAAAATCTTCAAGCGAATTCGGGAAAGAGCCCAGAAGAGAATAAACCGGACAAAACGGCAAAAGAAGCGATGGGATCCAAAACAAGATGAACTGGTGCTAGTTCGTGATCGAAAACTGTCCAACCTTCTAAAAAAACGTTCACACCACATGGAGCTTTTATATAGAGGACCTTTTGCTATTAATCGTCAATTTGGTGAGCATAAGTATGATGAAGGACGATAAAGGTGGAATAATCATTGACCGATATCACAAGGTGTTTTTGATGTCTTTTCGGACTCTGTACCAAGAAACAGGAATACAACCATGAATGTGTAATAACCTTATTGTATAGACTAGAACTGTGTTTATAAACTAACCCAAAGGAAAAAAAAAAACAGGTAAACGAGACAATATGGAAGAGAAAGAGAAGGAAAGTATAGTTTTCCGAAAGTACTTTGATTGTAATGATAATTAGGATTAAATAACTATTGTTAGGTATCTTTTAAAAGGAAGGATCAGGTATAATGACCCTAGGGTTTTCACAAAAGGAAAGGGTAAATAAACGGAAGCCGCGAAGTAAGCGTGTTAATGGTTGTTAAAGATACGCTTCAGTAAAATTAAATTGCTGTCCATGACACATGTGAAGTGAGAGTGGATTTTGAAGTGTTCAGATTATAAAGGCTAAAATAAATTGTAAAAATAAATACAAGTGATTTTAACTAGCCTGTGAGAGCAGTGTGCATTACATGAATTTTTTTGTTATGTGAATAGTTCACAGGTGTTAAGAAACTAACCATGACGTGTGCCCGGATAAAGAATCTTCCAGTAGATTGTCAAATGAGGAATGGAGGGCATCTTCACCGTGAAATAATAAAGTGGAAATGTTACCTAAGGGGAATGTTAATTGTTTTTCATGTATGTGAGAGAAACTGATGAACAATAAGGGCTCCATATTGTAGATTTTTACTATATATTATTATTTTTTGAGTATCTTATGTATGATTACATGGGCTCAATGTTATTATGTATCCATGGGTAACCATTGCAATTTTTTTTTCTGTTTAAAAAAATTATTCACATATTCCGCAAGATCTCCATAACAAGTTTTTGTGTATCCTTCTGATAAAGAAATCTTCCTATGTGGGAGCATATTAAAGAGGAATTTCCCCTACCCCTTGAAATAAGGTAATTATGAGCGAAGATATCAAATTCCTTATACATATTTAAACGAAAATTTATAATTCTCATAAGCACTGTAAATTTGACCCAACCATTTGACAGATATTCATAGTTTCCTTGTTTCAAAAAGCGAAAAGTTGCTTAGCACAAAATTATCGAGGAAGGTGCAAAACTGCAACTGTGATGGTTTATGACCTATACCCGACCCAGGACCGTAAAATAACGAAGGATTTTTCTAAAGACTACGCAGGGGGAAAACAGATTTCTCTTCTGAATCGTTAGCCTTTATCGCACTTGACCCAAGTTTCTTCGACAAGGGCGTGTGACCTATTGATTCCAATGCATAGAGCTAGGTCAGAGAACTCAAGCTATACGTGACAATGTCGAGAAAATCGCGAAATCAAGTCACCAATGGGAATAGAAGAATTGCAATAAGAACGCTTAAACTCTAGTGACGCAAGATGTTCGCGGTGTCATGAGACGATCTGACTGAAGTCAAATAAAATTATCGAAACGCCGGGAGTTAGGGACAGTTCACAATTTTCCGCCAATTTTTACGCTAATCGAACTCCGCTAAGTTTTTCACTGTCTTTGTTCTTTTGTTTAAGTGAGATATCATTTGAGCAGCCTGGTATCGCAGTGGTTGCCCTATATTTCTCTCCATTAAACAGGCTAAATAAAGAGACAGATATCAGTGATTAATAATTAATTGAGTGCTTTTCATTTGGACACGTTCCTCCAATTCTTTTACCCGAGAAATCCCGCGTCAAATTATATTGAAAAAATAAGTTTCAGCTATAACCACTATCAAAAATTACGCGATTACAATGAAGAAATTAAAATTACAAGAATGCCTTTAAACGATATAATAGGAAAATTATACACAAGACACCAAAGTCACATCAAGTTATGTGTGCTGTAGATAAAGGCTAATTTAAAAATAAGCTATAATCAGATTCATTTTATACAGTATTCATGTAATATGTTGTTTTAATTTATTGTTAAAAATTCCAATTTCTGACAGTCCCTGATATTACAAGATAAGGGATTCTACAGACAAGCAAGATAATTTTTCTGTTAATTTAAAAAAAAAATCCATGTCTATTATGTTCTATTTTTATATATTACGCGAATAAAATGCGACTGATATCTCTAATCCGAAATGCCGTACTAAGGTATATGAATGTCTTCTTTAAGTTCTTTATACGTCATATTCGTTTTAGCAATCTTTTTAAGGTGGACTGTAATAATTTTTCTCTTTCTCTGGTTTACACGTTTTAGACTTAAGACATATTTCGGATACAAATATAACTACTACTTTTCCCCTTTGATATTCTAAATAAAGAATTCTAAAAGGATTTTTTTAATGATTTATTTATGACGCTCTTTAACAGCTCACGTCATCAGCGTCCCATTCAACTCGGGCGTGAAACGGCGAAAAATTTTGCTCAGAGGCAAAAGAGGTTGTTTTTTGTGCCGTAAATGTACGACACGGGACCCACGGCTTTACTTCCCTTCCGAAGGAAGCCATACTTAGGATTTTTACGCCCCGAAAAAATCCATCGGTCCTGGCCAGGTTCGAACCTGCGATCTTGGGTTTGGGAGGCAAGTATGGTAACCACTACACCACCAGGACCGACAACTTTGACAGGATGCTTTTCTTACTTTATACTTTCCTGTTCCTTTTGCTGTTATAAGAGTCCCTTATGCACTTTTATATTAGTCCATTTTATTTCCAAATCTGGTACGTTGATAGGAAATTGTCAATTGTATTTTTGAACAAACCCTGCATGTTCAAGGTTTTAGCCATTGCTAATAAAGGGGCAAAAGATGGTAACTATAACTAACACAGTTCAGAACAATTTGATGGCGGCTAGAATTTATTTCTTAAATTGCAAAAAAAATGTATGAAAACTATTTATCTAGTAATCTTGTTAGCACAGCATGAAACAAGCCAAATTTGGGAAACATCATTTGTTGTTCCAAGGGGTGGTACTATCTTATCATCCAACAGCTATCTTATCGCAAAACACTGAAATTGGTGGGTGAGTTCATAGTATGTAGAAATATGAATGACATTCTACGAGTATGTGGTGGTTCAACACGAGAACATTGTGAGTGTAGTTAAAGGCAACCATTTCGTGAACCTCTCCGCTAAGTCACGTCTGGGAATGCACAGAACTTTGATGATTAATAACTTACATGTAAACAAACAGCAGGTATTTAAAATGTTTGCATTCTTTGTACATTTCGTATACTTATAGATCAACAAATTTAGCATAACATTCCAAGGTTAATTTTTGTTATATTAATGCATTTTTTAAATTAAATAAAATATCATACAACCATTGAAAATTAGTACATCATAGAATGTTAAATAGATTAATTTTAATTTTTTCATAACTCTAGAAAAGAAAGCTCTGAACAAGTGAAATCACAATTTTGGTGTAAACATACTTTATTATTTTGAAAGAAATCAGTTTTTCTACTTTAACATAAATGTCACAATTTTTAATGAATATTTTTTTTTCTGAGTTAAAAAAGTAATTTACTCTTAGAACATAAGATAGCTAAGGGACAGCACAAACTTTTTTCCTTTTTTACATTTACTATTGATCGTATCAAATTATAGTCCTGGGCCTTATTCCACGAACGAATGAACTAATGCATTATAAATGTATACAGTTATAACACGTGGTTAATTATTAGTGCGTTCTGTTCAATAACGGTCTCTTCTATAATTATACTTACAAGTGTAAAAATGATGTTTATTGCTTTGCTCTTATAATTTGTACAGATTTCTCTGCAAAGGTAGGAATATTGGTAATCTAAAATACTGAGCAACTACCAAAATATTTTTAGTAATTTAGGAAATTAGTTGACGCAAATAAATGATTTGGTTGTAGCGAAAGTGATTATAATCAGAATAGGCGTGTGTATAAACAAATAATAATTTAGTATTTGAATACACTGAACGTTTCAGATTAAACGTAAATAAATTAGGACTTATGATTGACATTGGCTTTTTGTTTTCAAATACATGCTTCATTCAGCATCTTAGTTGATGTTGTTTGTAAGGTTCTAAGTATATGCCGCCAAAATATTTTTTCCTTGTCTCATTCTCTTTAAAAATAAATAATCTAGTCTCTAAAGACACTATTTTCACAAATTTTACTTGTAGCGAAAATGTGACTGCAAAACAATACAAACAAATGCACATAAATGTAAATTATCAAATTGAATGATAAATAAATGATTAAGCTTAATCGGAAATATCGATTATTGTGCATCTCTCGACTAAAAGTGATGATGCTACATAGGTGAGCGCAAGCGCGGAAATTTCCAACGGTCACCTCAATGCTTAAGATGCGCTTAAATACATATAAAGTATTTAAATATTCATTATTTCTGAGAATAATATCAGACAACTAGCAATGATAATTATCCCTTCTGTTAATTAAATGTATTACTAAGAAGTACACATAACCTATTTCAAGGTGTGGCAAACAGTCGTTTCTCCATCTTCCTCCTTTATGACTTAACTTGTGACTTTTTAATTAAAACTTTACAAGTGTTGTACATTATTTTATGCAGCAGAATGTTATAACTATATTCTTTACAAGAACGTATAAACAAGGACAAATTACAGCATATTTTGATATGATGGTAACATGCTTTGCACAAAAATTAAATGATCCATTGCCAAACAGAAAAATATATTATCTTTCGTATAATGTTGCTATACATTTTTAAAAATATAACATAGCAGCCAAATAATTAGATATATTTTACTCCAATTAATAATGGTTTTGATGGTAACAGTCATTCTGCTAAATTACTATAATTTAGTTGGATGATAGTTGAGGTAGAATCAACATACACAAAAAATAGAATACTAATTACTCTTAATGGAACTGTATGTATTTAACAAATTAAGTACTGTGTTAGCAGCAATTTTATATTAACAGCAAATTATGCTTTCACACGCACACACACAGAGTGTGGGCCAAAAAATGTATATATACTTCAAGCAACGAAAAAACTATGTTAACAAACAAAACTCAATTCACACAAACAGAAAATGATGAGCACTAATCATCTTAGAATTTTACCGTTACAACAGTTGCTCAAAATGCTCACCATCGGCTTCGATACGCTTCGGAATGAATGGATAGTGTTTAACGCCTGTTTTTGCTACAGAGGCACCATAGGCGATGGACCTGGTGATACATGAAATGAAATGATACATTGGGAAAGGATTTATTTTTAAGGAAGGAAACGTTCCAGGCCTAAGGGTACCTTCCCGGCATTTGCCATTAATGAGGACTGAGGAAAACCTGGAAAAAATCTCAGTCAGGGAGGACGGTCCTGGCGGAATTCAAACCCCAGACCTTCCGCTCACGAGTTCGCGATTTAACGACCTCGGCCACCCGTGGCGGTTCTATACACTTCTGAATACGCTAAACTACTGATTGAGTTACGTTTGCGAAAGTGTCCTCAGCGATTGCAGCACATGCCGTTTCAATTTCTTCCCGAAGTGCTGCCAGTGTAGCTGGTTTTCTATGGTATACAACATCCTTAAGAGCTCCCCTTTGGTAGAAGTCCAATGGCGGTCCTATTCTATACATACGTCTCCATTGCCTTTGAGCTTCAACAACATTCTCGATATTTCAAGACTACTTCAAAATTGCTTTCCGCTCTTCAAACGATAATTTTGGCTCCATTTTGTTGTAGCAACGCTAGCATAATGTAATTTGAGTCACGTCTGTTTACAGAACATCGTACGATAATCTTGGCTTCATTTGTTCATTGTTGATTTACCGGTCACGTAGCAACGCTATCATAATGTATGTGAGTCATATCTGTTTACAGAACATCATACTACACATTACTATTGTTTTTCGGTCCAACTTTGAAATATATGAAATAGATATCTACAGTAAAAGCGTGTATACATTTTTGGCTCCCTCGGTATATAATACAAATGAAAAAGAAGAAATCAAGTAGTTCGAAGTATAGCGAAACAAATTTTGTGATTTTCCAAGTGTTTTGTCCTTTTTCTACTTCTCTAGTTATATGAATACTTCTCTGGAGAATCTTGTTTGGAAATAGAAGGTGATTATGCCATAAATCAGATAAATTAAAGGCCTTGAAAAACCTGTCTCATGAAAAACACACCTTATAGAATTAAGCATTCTTATAGTTCTTCGTTTATTCATACTCGTATAATGAAAGAACAGGTTTATAACTTAAAAATTAGTTTTGTTTTAAACATAATCTCTCTTAAGATTCCAGCGGTGTTCCAAAATCTTATTCCGTCTCTGAAATAGATTCCCGAAATGTCTGCAAAATGTTCTTATTTCATGGAAAAAAAAAAAAAACTGACAATTCAGGAAGAGTTTGAGTTTTGCAAATAGATGGACTTTAGAGGGAGCCATATCTGAGGACTAAAATGGAATCTGAAAAAATGCATATTCAAATCTCTTAGTTTTTCCATTACTAAAACATATTTGTAAGCAGTCTTGATGAAAAAAAGAAATTTTTTTTTTTCTTCTATAAATCTGGTGTTTTCTCACAAATTTTTCTCCAATTATGGTTTGGTGGTTTGACTGCTGTCAATATTGCTGTGCGGATCCAAATTCTGTTCCACATTTATAAATCGTCACACAAAATCAGTTCTCTTGCTGTTAAAACTGTTAAGATATTTTCATATGAATTCGTTTTTGATGTGCTGTTATCAAGCGTGGCACCCTTCCCGCTCAAAACAATTCTACATGAAAATATAACAAATGCCTAAAGACTCAATAATACCATGCAATTTAACTCTTCATCATCTAATTATGGTTTATTTTTGTGAAAATAACTTGAGTGGAAAGTATGCCATTTAGACAGTCGTTAATAAAAGCACAATTTTAACGATAAACAATCCCATTGAAACAACAAAGCCCGTGTCTGGCAGGAGCTGCATAAAGTAAGCGAATTCCTCAGCAATTTGAATAACTTTAAAAATGAATATAAAATGTAAATTAGGCATTATTAATTAATGAAATGAAAAAAGTATGGTATTAAGGGAAACAAAATTAGAATGTTGCAATTTATAAGTGTTACAAAAAAAAGACTTTCAGAAACAATTACAATGTACTAAGTAAATATACACATTCAACAATACACAATAGAAAATGTTCATCTATTATTTCAATGGCATATACCGAGTATCCTTAAAAATTGTGGCCGAAAGAGAGATTTGTAAATTTCGCTTTAACCCCCACTCTTTAAATTTCGGTTTTCAGGTATACCCTCACTCCTGATGGCCCCATTTCCCTGATTTTCAGAAACGATTTTTCTTATTTTTATTTAAATGGTATATACCCAGTTTCGTTACAAAAAATATGGTGCCGCTAGAGTGAGTTTTAAATATTGGGTTTCAGGTAAACCCGCACTCTTAAGAGTCTGATTTCGCAGATTTTTGGTAGCTATTTTTATCAATTTATTTTAATGGCACAAAGCGAGCCATTGAGAAAACAAATCAAAATTTCCGGGCGCTAGAGCGATTTTTAAATTTTCGCTTTAGGTTAACCCCCACCACCAATGTCACAATTTTGCTGCTTAACGAACTCATTAAATCGTTTGTTAATTGATGGTTATATGCCGAGTTTTATTGAAAGAGAGAAAACAAAATTGCCACCGCTAGAACGATAACATACACATACACACATATAATATACTTTTTTTTCATTGACACTTTCGGTGCCTAGCAGATATGATCGATGGAGATTTGTAATTTTTTAAAAATATTTTCATGGATGCAACCGCAATAGCTACTTCGGAATTCGCTAAAATTGTAGATCAAATAATTATTTTTTGACGTTCAATTATCCAAATAATTAATTAATGATGCAATGGGGGAATTTCAAAACTAATTGTTCATAGCTACAATTTTTAAAAATGTTCAGAAAATACATATATTAATACTTTAGTCACTTCAGTGTACTCGTATAAAAACAGCTTAAAGCATACCACAGCATCTTCTGTTGATAAGTTACTGGAGTCCGAAATGAAAAGAAAGAATCTCGCAACCTCTTATTTGTAAGGAATACTGTGATAACGTAGTCTTCAGCAATGATATCCTTACAGCTTTCTTTGACTACTGCGGGTTCACTTTCATCACTCTCTGTAGCAAAATTTATTGTCCAAGATTTGTTAGAAACGTCTGTCACCAATAAACAACTTTCGGTTGTTTCATCAGTTGACAAACGATCTGGTTGGCAGCTTTATCCCTGCTCACAAATCAATAGACTAACTGCATGCAAGAAATGAGTTAAATTTACTATCACTAAATGTGTTTTAAAACAGAAATTTTACATTTTTAAATATAATAAAAATAATTCTTGTTCTATATTTTTATGCCTTATTCTACATTAATAGTTTCAGCTTATTATAATGTGTGAATCAAAAAGTAACTGTCTACTTCATTCTGTACAGCTCTGTCGGTCCTTGTGGTGTAGTGGTAACCATACTTGCCTCCTAAACCCAAGGACGCGGGTTTAAACCCGGTCAGGATGGATGGATTTTTTCGGGCGTAAAAATCCTAAGTATGACTTCCTTCGGGAAGGAAGTAAAGCCGTGGGTCCGGTGTCGTACATTTACGGCACGAATAAGAACCTCAAGCCTGAAATAAGAGTCCTTTGAGCAAAATTTGTCGGCCGTTTCACGCCCTGAGTTGAATGGGACGCTGATGACCTGAGATATTAAAGAGCATCCTTAAATAAAACGAATCAAAAAAAAAATCTATACAGCTCTTGAGGAAAGATGTGTTCATTAAAACGTGTACCTGATTAAGTTTGTCTCCTTCAACCGTTTAACTGACAGAAAAATTATATATATATAATGTTTTGTAATTGAGAAGTACAAGAGGAAATGTGATAAGTTCAAAATTATCCATTTTGTTTGTTGTTTGTTTTTGATTGTTATTCAATACCTTATGTAGTAGAGTTGCATATGATTTAACTCAGAAAATAAATATGTGATTATTCCAGAGAAATTTGAATGTTTAAAATTATATGTAGGGAATATTTTGATAAGCTATAAGGAAACTGGGTAATAATCTGAAAACAATAACAATGACAAAATAGCTTACAGTTTTCTACGCTGTATTGGTAAATTATTTGCTTATGTTTTAATAGCTACTGTTGTGCTTAAGTACATAGTTGATACTAATGTTTGTTTTTAAGGCCGTTTTGATTATTTTCAGGTGAAAAAATTATGCATAATCAACCTAAAATCATTATTATCTATTTTCTTGAAATATTTCGGAAAATATATTCTGTGTGATTCATTTTGTTTTCACCCAGAGTGTTTTTTTTTTGGAGGGGGGTAGTATTTAACACTCATTTTTACTACTGAGTCACCACAGGTGGTGAACACTGATGATGCATGAAATGAAATGATATATTAGGAAAGGATATTTTTATAAGGAAGAAAGCGTTCCAGGTCTAATATCTCCCGGGCATTTGCCAGTTATGAAGACTGAGGAAAACCTGGAAAAAATCCCAGTCAGGGAGGACGGTCCTGGCGGGATTCGAACCCCAGACCTCCCGCTCACGAGTCCCCGGAGTGTTTTGTCTATGGGCATGCGCCGATGTTAGTCTCAATGATTAACGGGAAGGTAGAACAATAATACAACAATACAAAAACCAATTCAATAACCATTCCACCATTTGCCTCGGTAACCAGGGGATACCACAAAAAAAGAACTGAAGGGCATAATGGCCAGCCCAACGGGAATCAAACTTGGGACCTCCCAAATTCAAGTCCAAATATTTACTGCATGGGCCACCCGCTCGGTTCAAGTTCATAATAAAATCTCCCGAATAGAATACCTAACCTTTCCTAACTTAATCTAATTTTCCCTCTATATTGTTATACTGCACTTGTGTCGCAATAAATTGTAACACACATACTTTTTATTAGGTTGTTATATATTTGCATTGGGGATGAAGAGTTTTACCTATGCCTCTAATCAGATCATGTCAAAACAATTTACTCTAGAAATATAGAAGACCGAATTCTCAGTACCCATCAATAACAAATGCTGGGAAGGTACCGTGAATGTAGATCTGGAACGCATCCTTATAATTCATTTTCCAATATATTATCATTTCATCTCGTATATCACCATTGCCCAACGTCTGTGATGCCTCAGTAGTAAAAAATGCATTGAACACTTCTATAATTCTTTTTAATAAAGATACGCCATCCTTGAACATGATTATTATAATGCTTTTTAGATATAACTGTCGTGAAGTTGCCTCGCTTATGAGGTGAGATATTATGAGAAATGAACAAAGATGAAACACATGTGTAACATGAGTTGTGATATGCTAATGTTTTACCACTATAATTGATTTAAAACGTTTTTTCATACTCCTTATTTCTTTCGCCAATTTAAATTTCTTTTTAAAACATTACTTCATTGTTGAGACCCTAACAAAAGTTGCTTCGTCTGGAGATTTCAACGCACTGATAAAGCAAATCCTAAAGAGTTTTATCATTAACGAACTCCGCATTCGTTCGTGTCTCACCAGACCTAGTTTCTGAATAGGAGGATTTAAGCTACGTTGCCAATTAATTATTAAAATAATTATTAAAGCATAACCGAAGGACTAAGAGACTAATTCCATCCCCTTATAAATTATGGTTTTGTTTGCATCTCATGTGTTCCAAAACCAAATTAAATGTATTATGGTACCATTTATATTGCCAGTAAAATAATTAGTTAAACTTACTATATTATGTATATGATGTTGTTTCAAAAGTTACTTGGTCTCTAGTAAGAAAATATTCCATGGACGCCCTAGACGCGAGTACATCGACAATCCCTGAAAACATATTTCTTCTTGCTCATAAGATAGATGTATGACGATGAGGATAATAATAATAATAATAATAATAATAATAATAATAATAATACACTCTCTAGTGTACATTTTATCCAAAGTCTTACACGTGCGATCAGTTATGTTTTCCTCCGTAGTGTATGCCTATGAACCACCACGCCACTCGTTAGCCGGTTAGCCAGCCAACCGGTTCTCGGTGATTAGCGGGAGCGTAAAACAATAAAACAAACCAATCATATAATATACAAACCAATTTTAGAAGTTCGTTACTTACCAAATTATCAAATGAGTTGTCGAAACTGCCCGCCTTCATTCTTCACATGTTCTTGGCATTTCTTTAGCAAATTATTCATCACTCGTTGTAGTTCATTTTGAGAAATCCGGATAATTTCCTAACGGATATTATCTTTGAATTCTTGTATGGGGTTAGGTTCGTCTTGTACAGGGCATTTTCAATTTATCCCAGAAATAGCCCCAGTTTGTTAAATCGGGGGACCGAGGGGGATGCAAATCCTTATTAATAAATCTGTCTTTTGAAAACACATTGTGAATTGCTCTCATGGAATTATTCCCAGTGTGAGCAGTTGCAGAGTCCTATTGAAAACATGCATGCTCCCTGTCGGTTAATACTCTGGAAGAAATGTGTTTAGTGCGGTACTTGCATAAGTTAAGGAATCAACTGTATGCTTAAAAAAATTATTCTATTATTCTTTCACCACTCAGTTAACACTTATGAATCGTACATAAAAACAAGCTGTGCAGTTGTAAATACACGAGGTATAATACACTTTATATAATATATTTTCGAATTAAGAAACGGAATACACGACACACACCCGGGAACAGCTGTGTTACGACTGCGACAGTCAGCAAGGTCAACAAATAAGCAAATAGGGTTGCTACTGCGTCCATGGCGCGGCACACAAGTGAGGGCTCGATCATAGGAAAAACTCCGAGTCGCGGGGGAAGCATCATTGACCGCACGGTATAATAAAAGGTAATAATTTTGAATTATTAAGCATTAATTAATATATGGACGGGATATCCCGTATATCACTGCTGCCCTTAAAGCAGTCTAAAGCACATGAAAAAATAACGGTAGAAAATAAAATTTAGTAGGTCTTGAACTTTTAATTTTTCTCTCCTATTTTATTATCAGGGTTTTCCATCTAACAATTAAATTATTATATAGTAATTGGTCAGTAGTACTGACTCACCCATGTACAGCTTATTTCCATAGTACATTTCCTACACACGTTTATAGTATTCTGAAGCGACAATATCATGCTTTCGAGCACACCGCTGGTGTCCTTTCCTGCCATAAACCGCGTTTCTTTCAAGAACTGCACCATGCTCAGTGTTAGAGGGCAATACTTAATAAGACTCATAGCTTAATTATATACTATTTGTAAACAATATTTATTGAATGGAATATTTTAATCTACTCCGTGTATTCCTAAATGAACGTTTGGAAGAAGTCATAATATATTATAACAAAACATGTTTATACGTTTTGTGATGAGTTTATACCAAAAAACTTAGAAGATTGAATTCGTTTTTAAAGATGTAGTAACGCAATGATAAAATGGAATGCTTGTAATAGTTTTATCTTAGTGTTGTCTGTAATTCTAGATTAACTATACAAAGTGTCTCGATATAGTGATTACATTATTAAGTCTAATTAACTCTTAGCATTTAATTTGCAATGCTTGTTAGTTTATGAACTGATACCAGAATTACAAAAAACTAACTGTGTCCATGGAATCAATGCAAAAACCGTGTTTTGAATTGTATATAGAGTCCATTAACTCAGGAAGGGCACCCCTATAAATATTGATAGAACAGAGGTATTTTCTGATTGCTATTCAGCACGGCGTAACAGCATATAAAGACCCAATTTACATACTGTATTGGTTATCAATTCACAGGGTAGGTGTTTTGTATCATGTTACAATACATCGACCCTTTTCTAACTTCACCAATTTATAAGTGTTTAATTTAATTATGCTGGCAGAAATGAATCTAGGATGCAACGTCACTTAGGCAGAACGGTATCCAAAGGTGCAACAAATTACCAACATATTTAAACTGTTAGATACAGAAATAAAACTTTATTTCTTATTTCTCTTATGAAAGGGCCTAAATTTAGCATTTAAAAATAACATTTCTAGGAATTATCATACTTTTTAATTGCTAGGTATTCTAATATTGAGCAGCTGTTATACAAATGCTAGACGAAACTCAATACTCACAGTTCCTTCCAGAACCTCATCATTCTCAACGTTTAATAAGATAGTTCGCACAGTAATGCTACTAAGTAGTATTAATGCTTACACAGCCGACCAATCACCATGCAACGAAAGTACAATAGTACGACTATCGCTATTTAATTTTCGGGATTTGAAGGAATTTTGAAGGATATCAATTTCCTGTTGGCATCATTAAAAGAGTGCATCTAGTAGTAACTATGATGAAAGCTAGTGTACGATACCATAATTGCAGCTGCAGCAAAATATTAATTGCAGTCCTGCGCTCTCGCTGGCTAATGTTGTAAGGTAGATGGCATTCCAGTGCATTTTCATAGGACAATTTGTTTACTTTTATAAGTAGGGCCTGATAATGAAAGAAATTACATACCGATTTTTCAGACTATTCTTAAATATATAAAAGTTTGTAATTGATTTGCAGAGCTTAGACGACGAAGAACAATCTTGAAAAACGAGGAGTGTAGCAGTAGTCACAGTAAAAACGTTGCTCATGCAGAAGCCATAGTGAAGAGTGATTCCAATTGATTTACATGGAGATAGAGAGTCTAAACATTCATATGCTGCAGGTATCAGCAATTCCAGGAAAAATAAATATTCCAATGTTTTTCCCATATATTAATACTGAACTACTATTGGTGTCTTGCTTTTAAAACTGCATGAGGATACTCGTCAGCCAAATGAACTCTATGAATGTTCTGCATTGGTAAACAGGGTAGGTCCATAAGTTTCCAGCCTAACCATTTTCCAGGTATGATAAAGACAAAAACTATATTTCATTTTTCATTATAGTTACAATTTATTGCAATACACTTCTCACATCTTTGAATTAAGATCTCAACCCCCCCCCCCCAAAAATAGTCAGAAGTGTTGTCTGCAAAATAGGTATAAACAACATCCATCACTTCTTCGTCACACTTAAATTTCTTTCCTTGAAAGTCATTCTTGAGTTTTGAGAAGAGGAAATAGTCACTGGGTGCTAGATCTGGGCTATAGGGTGGATGGTTGATCTCCTTGAAGCCACATTTCTTCACAGCTTCCTTTGCAACAAGAGCTGTATGCACAAGCGCGTTCTGAAGAAGGCGCACACCACCACTGAGCTTTCCTCGCCTTTTCTCTTTGATGGAAGCACGTAATCTGTGCAGTATACCAGCATAGTACTCCCCTTTTACTGTGGTGTTCCTCTCCTTGAAGACAATGAAGAATATTCCTTCACGGTTCCAAAAGATTGTGGCCATGAACTTGTTGGTTGACTGAGTGACCTTGGCCTTTAGAGGCGGTGCTTCGCCTGATTTACACCATTCCATTGATTCTCTTTAGGACAAGGGATTATAGTAGAGAACCATGGTTTCATCTCCTGTAACAATGTTTTGCAGAACTTCTCTCTCGTTGCCATGGCAGAGCTCCAAAAATGTCTGGCAACAGATGACTCGTTGCTGGTTTTGAACTGAGGAAAGAAGTTTAGGCACCCAACTTGTACTAACCTTATTCATGTTTAAATGTTCATGAATAATTCGAAGGATTGTTGTTTTAGAAAGACCCAACCTTGCTGCTATTTCTGTAACTTTGAGCTGCCGGTTTTTCATAATTTCTGCTTCCACAAGAGCGATGTTTTCAGGATTGAGCACCTCCAAGGGCCGACCTGCACGCTCTTGGTCTTCAATGCTTTCTCGATCTATTCGAAAAAGTTTGGCCCATTCTTTTACTGTAGAATATGAGGTGGTGCTTCCCCATATACACCCCAATTACTGTTTAATTTAATTTGGAGTAAGTCGTTCTTTTGGGAAGAATTTAATAACAGCTCGAATCTCCATTTTGAACATGTCACAATCGTCTACATATACCCTTCTTTATGCAACTGAACACATCGGAGCGGAAGTTACAGCTATAATTATTTACTTAACAAATAAGGCATGACACCAGATAAGGATTTTACGAAGGCGATAATCCTTATCGGCGAAGCCGGAAACCAATGGACTTACCCTGGTACACTAGCCATTAAAAATTCAAAGCCCATAAGAGTCGTGTAAAGCAGTTTCCATGTTTTTCCAGAAGTAAAGCATATGAACTATCGAAAATACGACAACAATACCAGTAGGTGTCTGAATTTGATCAAGGGAGAATTGTGAAACACCGAGGGTGCGGAATGTCATTCCGAGAAATTGGCGCTCGTTTTGGACGAAATACGAAGTAGATAGATCGAGGTAGGACGAATGCAAAGATATGAAGGAATCGCAACGGATCCTTCAATCAACCGAAAAAGATTATTTCCGTAAGGCTATTATGAACTTGCATTGTTCGTTAAAGTTTTAATGGCCAGCCGTGTATATGACGTTATTACACTTTGAATATCTCTAAAACTACATATATGTTAAAAAGGTACATGTAACTAGAAAACTAAGAAAATATGTATAACCTTTGTCAAAAAACGTGAGTCTCTCTTGAAAGCTAAATTCCTCTGAGTTCTGCTCGATACAGCGCACGGTTTACAAGGTCTCCAGAAAGGCTGTGTACTCCACTGTAGTAGTTTATTACGGTATACACTAAAGACGCGAAATGTGTGTGTGCTCTGTTAGCTCTGTGGCAGAGTGTGTGCTGATGCCTTGGTTAAGAGCATTTTTTAACAAAGTAATATATTATGACAAATTTTTTCCGTATTATTTCTCATACACAGCAAGCTTTAACGTTAACATATTATAATGAATATTATAACATTTCCCACTATTTGTTCTATCTAAATGCAATATGCTGTCCATGCAAGAAGGAAAAAATGACTTATGGGCACAAATTCAAGAAGCCTGGAATGTTGAAGCCTCTCGTTCACAATATTGTAGAAATCTGATATTATCCATGTCCCAAAGATTGAGGGCAGTTAGACATGTTGAGGGTTCGTACATTCGATATTAATTTGTGTTTATTTCTATGTGTTTTCACTTTAGAAGATAAATGTTTCTGTTCATGTATTTATTTAATTATTTGTAAAAAAAATACGTTAGTTTGTGATTACGTTTTTTTTTTTGTGCGCATAGGTAATGCCATAAAATGATACGCTTTAATATAATATGATATAAAGGCAACATAATGTTTTACATATACAATTATAAAACCAGCAGTAAAAAATAAAACGCTTGTGTGAGATTTGAACCCAGGAGCTTACGCAGAAGAGAAATGCCTTCTAAACCGCTTGGCCACAGCTACTCTATCCTAATATTCTCTTTCCAGAAACTGTGATTGTGACCAGTGATTTACGGGCATAACGCCCACAGCAGTTTGCCAGTTGCTGCATGCGCCTTGTGAATACAGACAGCGTTTACGATCATTCCCGAAGTTCTCCAACCGACACATATAATATGGCGATGATTTTTTTTCTCCAAAGAGTGTACATTTATAAATAATCAGAGTTTATTATGGCACAACTCATAAAATGAAATAAACATATTGACTATACATGTAATACGAGGTGTATTTAAATTTAACATCTCCAATTTTTTTTTCTCTCTCAGGATTGAAAACAGATAGAATAATGCAGTTTGTTTTAAAATACGCGGACGCTCATTGTTAATGTGTGACAGAGATGGAAGCACTGTATGGCACACAAAACTAACGGCAGCGGCGACAGTGAGGACTGTTTTTGATGCTTCAAAATGGCACGTTTTCATTACAAGGACAACATTCGTTTAATCCTTTTGCATGGTTTGACAGCGATTGAAATTCATCGCCAGTTGAGTGTGATGTATGGTGATGGTGTCATGGATGTATCTAATTTGCGTTCATGAGTGCGACAGTTCAAGGATGGCAGATCGTCATGTGACAACAAACCAAGGCAAGCCGGTCTGACGACATGATCGAACGATGGAGTAATCCTTACTCTTTGCGTTCCAAAGGGCACTACGGTGGCAGGTGCATCCTACGAAGGTGTTTTGAAGAAGCTCCTTGCAGCATTGCTTGAGAAACGGCCATAAAAGGCTGCACGTGTGTTCTTTCATCAAGGCAACGCACCAGCACATCGGGCGAACGTGACGCAGCGGTTTCTTCATGAAAATAACTTTGAAGTGATTCTTCATGCTCCCTACTCACCTGACCTGGCTCCTAGCGACTTTTGGTTGTTTTCAACGGTGAAAGACACTCTCCGTGGTCGCACATACGCTAGCCGTACTGTTATTGCATCAGCGATTTTCCAGTGGTCGAAACAGACTCCTATAGAAGTATTCGATGTTGTGAAAAATGTGTATGGTTGCAAGAAAATTACGTAGAGAAATGACATTAGTTTCATAATATTCGTATAATTATTTGGTGAGGAAAAAATCGGAGGTGTAACTTGAACGCACCTCATAGATTGTGAGAGCACATAAATTGGTAATCTTCCGAGATTATTTGCCTGTTAATATTATACGCCTAATTTACACAAAAGTGACCCGATAACCCGTGCAAACTCAAAAGGCGGTAACACAAGATTCTTTACCGAAGATATGACAGTTGAGGAATGGGTTACAGAAATTACGAAGCTTAGTCTGCTTTTGAGAGCTATTTTCCTGCTTAAATTAGTAAATAGGCGTTCAAAGTGGAGAAACATGAATTTCTTATATTTATTAAACATTACTTTTTGAAATGGTAACGCCCACAGAAGCTGAGCGAAGCTGGACAAACATTAGGGCGAATATGCATCTTCGTTTAGAATGGTGCATATAAGCTTTAGTTCTTAGGTGTGGACAAAGGAGCACAAGCGATGCGGACCGTTGAGGTCTTGCCTAGGTAACGACTCCCGAAATGATTTTAAAAATCGATATGATATTGAACAATAGGAAACTGAAGGTGCGGGAGATTTCTGAAGCTGTAGGTGTTTCAGAAGATCGGCTACGCAGTATTTTACACAACCATTTGCAAATTAAAAAAGGTGAGTACCATCCGCGTTTGCTCGCGATTTACGAGAAAAGAGAACGAGTTGTCTCTTCCGCGTAGAATTTGGAGCTGTTTAAACGGAATTCGTGTGAACTTCAGAGATGAGATGTGAAGGTCGAAAAAGCATAGATACCGAAAACGAAGGGGCAGTAGAAACAGTAGGTTGCAACCGGAGAAAACGCTCCGAAGAAAGTAAAGAAAAGTGCTGTGTTTCGGGGATGCCACGGAATAATTCTAATCGACCTTTTAGAAAAGAACGAAATCATAATCGAACTATTATGCTATGCTACTGAAGCAACTATTCGACGCGATCAAGTAGAATTGACCTCATTTGACGAAGAAAAAGGCCCTGTAACGCGCCAGCATGCAAGTGTGTGATTGCGACTTTAATATTATTGCATTTATAGTGTGAGATCGTTCCCTAGGAATGCCTGGCAGAAAATAAATTCGCATCAAATGAAGAGGTTGCCGCAGAAACAAATGTGTATTTTGTCGAGCTAAAGAAATCGAATCTTATCCATGGAATAAACAAATTACATAAACTTTTGGAATAGATGTATAGATTTAAAAGTGGGAGAAATAAAACGATTTTTTCTAACAAAAAATGTTACAATTTTCGTAACTATAGCTCAATCTGTACTTCTATATGAAATCATTACTGAGATGACGCTATCAAGACTAATCCTAATGCACTGTTTATACTACAAAAGTGTAATAAATTATGTTTATATAAAGCTATGGGCTATTCAATAAAATGCATTTTTACAAAATTCAATTATTTAAAAACTAAGCAAAATTTAAAAAAGAAATCAATGATACATTTTCAGAAGAAATGCAAACCCTTTAAATCTGATCCCCTGAATATGATGCCTAAGTTCTATAACCATGTAATGATAGACAACTCAGAGTGAAGTGGATTAAACTTGAGTAGATCAAGAATAACATTTAATACATTACAAAGCTGCATATAATAGCCCTTTCCTGGCTGATGTCTATCTTGTTTTATGACATGAAAGTCGTTTTATGTGTTTATAGTTTTTAAATATGATTCAAATGAATATTTATTGTAATTATCTATCTAATCTATGTATATATGTGAGCAATCAATCTAATATATGTTAGCTATCTAATTTATTTAATTTTTCTAAGTTATCAATCTAATCTATCTCATCTATCTCTCTAATCGATCTATCTAATTTATCTAATGTGTCTATCTAATCTGTTTATCTAATCTATTAAATCTATCTAAGCGTTCATCCATCCATCTATCTAACTATTATACCTGCCTGCCTGCCTGCCTACCTACCTACTTGCCTACCTGACTACCTACCTATCTATCTACCTAACTACCTACCTAGTTACCTATCTGCCTGCATATCTGCCTACTACCTACCGATCTATCTATTCTATCTATCTAACCTACCTACCTACCTACCTACCTACCTACCTACCTACCTACCTACCTACCTACATACCTACCTACCTACCTACCTGCCTGCCTGCCTACCTATTATTTCTTACTTAACATTTTAATTGGATTATCAGGTTGATACAGAATTTCGTAATAAACGTTTATCTCAGATGATATGTGGATGAACAGAAACGTTGCTTTTTGTTAGCACTCAGCCATTCTTTTCATTTTTATGTTGATATAGAGACACCATCTTTCGTCACCAGTAATAATCTAGGATAGGAATGGTGGATGATGTTCACAAGCTAACCAATGACGAACAAGCAGAGATGCATAAATGGCCAACTGCTGATTTTTATTGTTTTCACTTAAAGCATGCGGTACGTACAACGGATTTTTTTAATTTTCCCATTGCATGCAAACGTCGCACGATGGTTGACTGGCCACAATTCACCACATCTGCTAATTCATTGGTTGACTGACGTAGATAATTATTGATTAAAGAGTTCAGAGGGCCCCAAACAAAATCCGTTGGTCTTTCTGAATTTGGCGAATCTCTCACAGCAAAGTGACCCTCTTTGAAACGACAGAACCATTTCTTGCCACGCTTTCTCCAATCGCATTTTCTCCGTAGACGGAACAAATATTTTGAGCCGCCTTCGCTGCCTTTGCTCCTCTAATAATCCCAAAAAGAAGAACATGTGCGAAAATGTTCGTTTTGTAAGCTCCCCTCCCCTAATTGAAACTATATATTTTGTTAGCTTACAGATAACGCAAACTTTCCTCAAATCTGTAAGTTACAAGGCGTATTTATAAGCACTGTGCTCCAAATAACAAATGGCAGATGACGCTAAACAATGTCCTAGCAACCCCAATGTTGTGATGGCGAATAAAATTGATACGAGCTTATGCAACAACTGCACACCAGAATTTTGTTACTCGGATGGTTTTATCGTGTATGTGTTATTTGAAATTGTTTTAATAAATGCATTGAATTTAAAATTTAATATGTTAATGGACACTTTGCTTGTTTATAAGTCCTATGCCCGTTCCCCAAAGGTTTCGCATCAATTGTTTAACACGCTTTATTAAGCTTGCTGTCATAGTTTACAATTCCTCTTTGTGAAGTCTACTGTTATGGAAATATGAAATCGTGTTTAAACAGAAGGAAAAACGCCACAAACCGAATTAATATTAACTATAATCAGAATTTCAGTTTCCCCTCTAGAAACCATGATGATTTGAATTTTTTTAAATGTTTTCATGGGTACAACGGCAATAAATCCATCGGAATTAATTAAAAATATAGCTAAGTAACTTATACATTTTGCATGCATTAATTAATTATATGTATTTAATTTTTTATATTTGAAAAACATGAGAATATTTATTCCATCAACAGAATTGGGGGCATTGTGCCAGAAATATTGATGGAGACAATAGAAAAAATGTTATAATGAAAAAGAATAAAAGTTAACAGAAAATTGTACAGTAGAGGCATTTTGCAAGGGACATAATCTCTTCAAATTGCCTCTTCAAATCTGTTGATGTGGAGGGGAGTTATTCGATATTTATGACATATCCTGTCCAAGTTTGTAAAAATGCAAATAACAATGCAAGTTCATCCCTTCTAATTACTTTGCACATATAAATTCGTGTTATAGTAATAAAACACTACACACTTCTTAACATTTGTAATAATAATTATAATATTGAGTTAAAAAACTAATGTAATGTAAATTTATGTAAGATCTTTTTAATTCATATTTTCAGAAATGTTATCATCGTTTTACATTGACATTTTACAGTTTACATTTGAACATAATAAGTAATCACACTCGTCAAATCATTTTCCGAGGGTGCCAGAAAAAGTATACACACTTTCACAGTAGATATTTATTTAATATATTTCAAAAGTTGACCAAAAACAACAGTAATGTGTAGTATGATGTTCTGTAAACAGATGTGACTCACATACATTATGATACTGTTGCTACGTGACAGGTAAATCAACAATGAACAAATGAAGCCAAGATTATCATATGATGTTCTGTAAACAGATGTGACTCACATTACGTGTAGCGTTGCTACAACAAAATGGAGCCAAGATTATCGTTTGAACAGCGAAAAGCAATTTGAAGTGGTATTGGTAAACCGAGAATGTTGCTGAAGTTCAAAGGCAATGGAGACGTGTATACAGAACAAAACCGCCAATCGAGTAACAATTTTACTCATTTGAGACTCATGGTACCGTATACAACAGGATGGTGCACCACCACGTTACCACCGAGACGTACGTGAGTACCTTGATGACAATCTTCCAAGGCACTGGATAGGACGAAGAGGTCCGATTGTTTCCACCGCGTTCTGCGGATCTAACTCTGTTGGGCTTCTACCTATGGGGAACTCTTAAGGATGCTGTATACCGTAGAAAACCAGCTACACTGGCAGCACTTCGGGAAGAAATTGAAACGGCATGTGCTGCAATCACCGAGGATACTTTCGCAAACGTTGATCAACAGTAGTTCAACGTACTCAGAAGTGTATCGACTCCAATGGTGGACAATTTGAGCAACTGTTGTAACTGTAAAAGTCTAAGATGATTAGTGCTCATCATTTTCTGTTTGTGTGAATTCAGTTTTGTTATGTTAACACAGTTTTATTTGCTTGAAGTGTGTGTACATTTTTGGCACACTCTGTATTATTATGAGGACTAATAGATGAATAAATATGATGTACTAGAATTGCTGTATAATTTTCCGGAATAATTAACTTACCCTACGCCGTAAGGGTTGTGTAAAACAGTAGCCGACTTAACGAAGCACATGAACACTAACTAAGCACGTCAGAATCGCCTACATCTAAAATAAATTATAATTAATATAGTTTTACCTAAATAAAGAATAAAATGAACTACACATATAATGAATATTATTTCTTTATATTATTTAGTAATGAAAATATAACAAACAAATTAAATGAAAGAACGAACATAACGTCTAATTCTGTCCACCCCTAAAACCCCCGCAAAATGTAACCATGGAATGTGTGCCATGAAAGTACATGCGAATATAACTTAAATTTACGGCGATTCTGGTGGAACAGTCTAACGTTCTCTGTCGTAGTTGACGACATTGGTGGAATTTGAGGAATTTTAAATACATATCTGGCAGCATACAATCACACGAGTTTACGTCTTTAGGGTAACACAGTATAATAGATTTATAATCAGTGATGTGAAATCAACGGGAAAGGTGTTCTCATATGTCGTTTAAAATGCAATCTACATAGAAAATTTAAAATGCATAAAAACTACAAAGCATAAATTATCTATTAGGTTAGGCCGGAGGAGCATATTTCGACACCCCCCCCCCCCCGCAGGACTTCTCCAGGAGGGAAGAAATGAAATGAGTCACCGAACGTCCAGAACTCAAGGGATGCGATTCAAGATCCATATATTACAATATTTTTCTATATTTTAAATCCCAGACGCCGCAGATCTGCAAGAGCAATGAATGGATGCCCAGGCAGAACCCACCAGTTTCCAGTACAGGAACTTTCTCCAAGGCGCAAATCCATCGTCACGCCGCACAGCTTCGCCTGACACTTTCGAAGCTGTACAAAGACCATGGAATGAAATGTAATAAAACTATGGAAAAATTCAAGGTCAGGATGGCCGATTCCAAGAAATCTAAACCCGTGATCTCCCGAATGGGAATTCTAAGCTTTACCGCTTGAGCCACCATTAATCAATACATGCACAATTGGTTGATGATAGCTCTACTTAAAGCAAACTTTCATTTTCCACTAAGCATTTATAAAGCTACCTACTGTAATTATATTTTTAAATGGATGTACTTAAATATTGTTGATAGGGTCATCTGGATCATTCCTTTAAATGAACTTAAATAACGATAAATATTTTAGCAGTATTCATCACCATTTGCCAATAAAATATTTTGCAGATATTCTTGAAATATTCAAAACTACTTCATTAATTTTAATTTTGTTAACGATGCAAAATATATCCATTCTAACTCATTAGAAAACGTGTGGTTTCGTACTGAAATGAATCTCAAAGCACCAAAAAAGTCTGTTTATCTGTTAAGAAAGTGCTAGTAATTTAAATAACATACATTGGCTGGTATCTCTGATTAACAGTCATTTCAAACTGATATCTACGAATAATTTTTTTAAGTTTTATCAAAACGCTTGTAATAAAAGTACGATTGTCCTCATATTCCATTTATATTTAATTAATTATGTGTATTTCATAATGATAACCACTAATAGAGAATTTTTCTTCACATCAACATCCATATATCTCAATAAACATATTTCAAACTCGAGGTACTTCGTGATATCCTTGCTGAAAAAGAAACTAAAATGAAATTGCGTTCCTGGTACGCTGAGCTTGAAATTAAATCATAAATGCAGTGTGCAACAAGAGCGAGTGAAACTGCATCTGCAAGCGAACCCTACATCGGTGAGCACGCAAAATGTTTTAAGGAAAAGCTGACGTCCGTCTGGCCTACATACAGGTTAACCAACTGCTATGCGATACAATGGCCTTGAAAGTTAACAAACAGCAGTCTTTAGGAAGGGGAACAATGTTCCGGGAACGATTTTTCTGAGCAAACCGTAAACATGAATTATCTTAATGCATTTCTCAAGTGTGACGAAACGGAACTGGGAAGCAGTTGTTAGAAATCTCTCTCTTTCTCTCTCGCTAGATGATTTTTACTGATAATTATTGTGCTGGGAAAGGAAATGCTATTACTCTCTAGGAAAGAGAAGAAATTGACATTGTATAAGAGAACGTAGATGCGATCACTTTGGTGAAAGGAGCAATGCACTGGAAAAGCATGACTCGATACATGTATGTTTTATATACAAGTATAAAAAAAGTTCAGTTCAGAAGTCGTAATAAGAGAAAATGATAATTCATGTTTAATAATGAATTAAAGAATGAATGTGAAAGCTGAGCAGAGATAACTTAGTTAAAATTACTTAAAATAAAATATTCCATAAATAAAATAATCGGATTAGTAAGATATTGTGTAAAAGAGTTCAGAGAATGTCTGCAATATAGTTTTATATTCACTGGTTGAGCTACAAAATTAGCAAAATATACGAGTATAATGGTCAAATTCAAGTTAAAAGAAATTAGACGTACTAAACATTACCCATTCTATATTACCAACATAATAGATTACACATCATTTAAAACTTCTTTTAAAACATTAAAGGGGTTAGAATAAGCTCAAATATGAGATATTACATAGGGTTGTTTGAGATCTAAGATAATTAATTCAAACAGTTATAACTTATGGAAAAACAAAATGCCTCCACCATTGACAATATTCCATATGGTAGCCCCAAGTGTCAGCTTCGCACAGTGGTGTTTGTTGATTTGTTGTTTTATTTACAGACGTCTTTAACATCTCAAGTCATTGCGTCCCATTCAATTCAGGGCGTGAAATGGCCGACAAATTTTGCTCAGAGGCCTCTTTATTCAGGCTTGAGGTTATTTATCGTGCCGTAAATCTACGACAAGGGAGCAACGGTTTTCCTTCCCTTCTGAAGGAAGCCATACTTAGGATTTTTACGCCCGAAAAAATCCATCGATCCTGGCCGGGTTTGAACCCGCGATCTGGGGTTTAGAAGGTAAG
The DNA here is from genome assembly GCA_030762175.1 of Metallyticus violacea. Classification (NCBI taxonomy): domain Eukaryota; kingdom Metazoa; phylum Arthropoda; class Insecta; order Mantodea; family Metallyticidae; genus Metallyticus; species Metallyticus violacea. The sequence continues at coordinate 17,417,786 of CM060843.1, read as the reverse complement.
TGCGGTTACCGCTACACCACCAGGATCGACTCAAAATAGTGTCCAATATATTTCTCTGCTATTGTCAGGTTTTCCAAAAACGTCCACAGATTTTCTGCTTCAAAGGACCACTTTCAAAAACCCAAATGCACAGAAATCCATTAGGTGGTTTAACAGAGATGTCGATGGAGCGGTCGTACCGCTTAACGCCTTATCCTGATGCAACCAGTTTGCTTTTTTAGTTTAAATCCAGGTTGGTATTTGACGTTCATGGTTGCAACTGAGATTCCTAATTTCAATGAAATGGCTCTCGGGTCATAGACAAGGGCCTTAATCTTCTGATGGTGGTTGGCCGTGGATTTGCAATATAATAAAAAAGCCCAGAAAAATAAAAAAAAAACATCTTTAATAACAAAATTGTATTTATTATATTATAATTGTTATCATTAAATTGTAATTCGATAGGCTTGTTCACTTGTATGAACATGATAAAATGGTTAAAGGAATTTTAATAAACAATTAATATCACCCTTACAGTTGTAATTAGCCAATGTGAATCTCCATTACAGAATATTGGTTTTATGTTATCAACTGCTAATGATTCTGTCCATATTCTTGGAACTCGTGTGGATAAAGCAGCTTAATCTGAATATTTTTGCCGAACAGCCTAGGCAGTAGGTAAATGTATCAGATTGCGTTTACTAAGCCCTGGGTCCAGGGGTGTACACGGAGGTCTGTGCCACCCCTGGGTTTTTGCATTAGGACGGTACCTTGTAACTCTAAACCGACCCGCCATTCGGCTGCAGACGATTGAGTCGCCCAGGCGCGCTAAGTTCCCTTAGCTTCCAGATTCTCACTGGTGGATAGGTCATACTAGCTTAGACCTACTCGTATTTAAGAGGTGAGTCACCCCAGCATTAAGGTAGTCACCACCCTTCCTACCAACAACGGCGAAGGTAAATGTATCAATTGTAATTAACAGTTTCTCATTTTCATCTCCTTATTTCTTAAGATCATTAAATAAATTTTTGGTCTGAATTATGTTTTGGTTTCGCCGTCATTACAAAAACTGTGTTTCATTTATCGAACAGTAGTATTGAGTTACTCTTGAAGGGCCTTTTGTTCCTTATAATAGTATGAAGTAATTGAAAACGTAAGTAGTTTGTTGAGGATATATTATGTAACTATTTTAACATAATGAGATAGTACAATGATGGTATTTAAGCACCTATATTTCTCGATATTTCCGAAAAATTATGGGTTTAGTTTTATTTTATTTCTTTTTCAAAAGTTAAAAAGAAAATGCTGTTTCTTATCTCTGTTCAATTCTCTTGACCCAACTTTATTGAATACGTAAGAATTTAAGAATTGGAAAAATTTAGATTAACAAAATTTGCAAACAATTCGCTGAATCGGAATGTTAACGATCGACTTTGCTTTAAACAATCAGCTACAGAATTAAGAAATAAATCAGAATTAATTTTATACATCTTGCTAAATATTCAGACTATTATAAAAATTAGTGAAAGAAGAAAGATATTAAATTAAATCCCACTGATAGTTCAGTTTTAGATAATGTTATGAGATGGGATTTACCTAAAAAGTATGTTAAATATTTCATTTAAGAGGAGAAGAATTGCAAAACTTATAGTGCAGAAGATTAAACTTGTGGAGATATTGAGGAGATAAATTAATAATAAAATATTTAAAATGAGGATATTCTCTGATATATTTTTTTTTATTTTATCATAAACATAAATTCTTATTGAACCCCAAAATTTCTTTCTTAGGTATCCAGTCTTTATGTCAATAAGGGTATTTAGTCGGCGTGTCGTATTGCATGCACCGAGAGCACGTCAATTGGGAACATTAATAACGGAGTCCTGTTTTATTCATAGACGAATTACTCTTCGGTCTGCATTCAGGTTAATGGAGAATACGCATACAGAGACAACCAGGAGACATAAAGATTGAAAGGAGGAACTATTATGGTCTGGGGAGGAATAGTGACGAATAGAAAAAGAGATCCATTTTTTATCCATGGAACAATGAATGCAAACAGGCATATTCAAGTTGTTTTTTGCGGCATCTCATTCTTCTTATAGCTGCAAACTCCGCCCCTGAATATTTTACATACAGGTTAGTAACAAAGCACACAATGCAGAATGTGTGTCCAGGTCACATTACTAGAGTGGCTTATTCAGTCTTCCGATCTAAATCCAATAGGACATAGGAGAGGTAGGTCCATAAGTTTCCGGCCTGGCCGATAAGGATTATTGCCTTCACAAAATTCTTATCTGGTGTCATACCTTATCTGTTAAATAAATATTGCAGCTGTAACTTCGCATTGCTATGTTCAGTTGTTCAGATATAGTTGCATAAAGAAGGCTATGTGTAGAAGATTGTGACATGTTCAAAATGGAGTATCGAGCTGTTATTGAATTCTTCTCAAAAGAAGGACTCACTGCCAATGAAATTAACAGCGATTACGGTGTATATGGAGAAGCATCCCCCTCATATTCTACCGTAAAAGAATGGGCCGGCCAAACTTTTTCTAGTGGGTCGAGAAAGCACTGAAGACGAAGAGCGTGCAGGTCTGCCCTTGGAGGTGCTCGCTCCTGAAAACATCGCTCTTGTGGAAGGAGAAATCATGGAAGACTGGCGGCTCAAAGTTACAGAAATAGCAGCAAGGTTGGGTCTTTCTAAAACAACAGTCCTTCCAATTATTTATTAACATTTTTACATGAATAAGATATGCGCAAGATGGGTGCCTAGACTTCTTTCCTCAGTCTAAAAGCAGCAACGAATCATCTGTTGTTAGGCTTTTTTTGGAGCTCGAGAATCAATGGAGTGGCAGGCATAAACCTCGGAAGCATCGCCTCTAAAGGCCAAGGTCACTCAGCCAATCAAGAAGATCATGACCACAATCTTTTGGGACTGTGAAGGAATGCTCTTCATTGACTTCAAGGACAGGAACACCATAGTAAATGGGAAGTACTATCATCTCTCTTTTCTAATGCCCAACAATTTCACTAAAATACTCTTTTTATTAACACTATTAAGAGGTATTTTACTTTCTTTACCCTCTAACGATGGAAGCACGTAGTCTGTGCAGTAGGCACGGAAAGCTGTGCGCCTTCTTCACGACAACACGTCTGTGCTCTTGTTGCAAAGGAAGCTGTGAAGAAATATGAATTCAAGGAAATTTACCATCCACCCTACAGCCCAGATTTAGCTCCCAGTGACTATTTCCTTATCTCAAAACTCAAAAAGAAACTTTGAGGAAGAAAAGTCAAGTGTGCCGAAGAAGTGATGAATGCTGTTTATGCCCGTTTTGCAGACAAAACTTCCGACTATTTGGGGAGGGGGGCATTGAAATGTTAATTCAAAGATGTGAGAAGTTTATTGCAATAAAGGGTAACTATATGTAAAAGTGAAATATAGTTTTTGTCTTTATTATACCTAGAAAATGGATAGGCCGGAAACTTATAGACTTACTTCGTATGTGGGATACCCTTCAATAGGCTATTGTAAACGTAGAGACTATAACCATTTGTCTATTTCTATTATCGTTGGCAGAAAAGGGTACAAGATGAAATCCTTCATCATATTTTTTAGTGCCAAGTAAGTGTCGAACATGCTCAATGCAAGAGATGATGGTACAAATTTCCGATGTCACAAACGTCGCTTCTAAGAGAATAATGCAAGCGGTTAGGGAAAATTAAATTTTTGAAACAGTATGTTTAATAGCATAGCATAAAGATGTTAAAACACTGTAAACTATAATTACATATTTAAAAAAAACATAAATATGCTTAATTTCAGAGTGAAATAAAACAAGTGCTCAAAATGAAGGAAGGAAACTTCCATGCTAAACTAATTATTGAAAAATATGAATATTTTTTAAATAGTTGGCAAAATAAGTCAATAACACTGTTTCGCAGCGGAAACATCGAATTCGATAGACATCAGGAAAAGAAGCTATTAGTCCCACTAGTGAACTTTTGGGGTAAGTGAGGGGAAATTGTACTATTTATTGCTTATTAAATATAAATACAAAAGATACTAAAGTAGCTTTTCTACATAGTATTTACGCCTTTTGGATAGTAATATCTAGGGCTACTGTTTTGAGCAAATAGCGCATCGTCAGTCATTTATTCGACCATTCTGGTTCAGTTCTATCAAATTAAATGATAAATTTGTTCTCCTCGTTTGTGCTGAACAAGAACACGTCCGGTAATTTTAGGCACCAATAACATTTCTATTTATATACTTCATCATTGTAAATACTTGTGCAATCGTTGTAGTAAATTAAAAATAATAGCGATATAGATCAACGAAGTTAAGTGAATATTATGTCATGTGTGGCACAATAGAAAAGTTTATAACTACACAGTTAAAGATCTACAAATTAATGTAACAGCTTGTAAGACGTTAACAATACATACAGCACACAGGAGAAAGAATCCTCCGTCCCAAGCAGACTACACTATTAGACAAAAAACACAATGAATATACGAGAAAAGAATTAAATGCGTTTAATCTAGTAGAAAGAATGCATATATTACAAACAAATTAGTAGGATCATATACAGAGAATGAAAATTGGTAATAAACCCAAAATGCTGCTTACAACTACAAGCAGATGGGCAGATTCAATCACTGTTGCTTGCAAACAAGCCTATAACCTAATTTAATGAAGACGAGGAAGAAGAAATGGTTTATTGAACTTCAATTAATAAAAGCTGTACTAATAGTATAGTAACAAGCATGACATTTTAACGATAAATAATCACGCATGATTTGCATTTTGAAATACATGTGGCACAGACAAATTAACACTAAAAATAACATCTTCATGTAATACCAAATTTGATATCTGGTTCTGAACGAAATGAGATAACGAAAAAGCAGTTAAAATTAGTGTACTAAAGGAATAGAAACCAAATTGAAGTAGAAATCTTAAGTTGTATATAAGCAGTATTTGTTGCAATACATTTTAAAGTATAGCTTAGGAACTGGATACGGAAGTATTATGCAATTTGGTTTCAAGTGAATAGAGAATACACATTTGCAGATGACCCAGTGAAATGGCACAGATGATGACATTTTATGAAGAATATTCAGAAATAATAAACATTGGTGTTTGAAAATTTTGGTTTATATATTATAAATATGATGTACATTAATTTACATTTAAATAATAATAAGCTATGTCAGAAGACTTCAGAGGTGCTAAATTAACACAATTTATAAAACAAAACTTTACAATGTTTTGGTGCACTACACCAGGTGCAAATCAATTATTGGAAAGCAATACTGAACACCAATTGCAATATTTTTATAAGAACTTTGAAGCTGTTTTTTTATCAGTCCCACATTTTGCCAGCTAATTTGAAGTGCGTTTTGTTAATAAATATATTGATTACCTCGGCCTATGGCTTATGCTTCAAGACAACAGAATCTCAGAGTAATTTGCGCTGTTTTATTGAGTCCCAATCAACTGGACTGGAGGAGAATAATTTTCGTTACAATGTAACATTTTACACTACACGCTGTATTAATCGTAATGTTTTTTTACATTTAGCAGCCGTTTTTTCAAAATAACCGAATTGGTTAAATGACCTTGACAGACATTCTATCCTCGGAACATTACTTTGCGGCGGAGATGCTAATTTGAATATGACTTTTATCTTAGGACTGCACCTCTCCTCACATTTGGGTCACCGGCCCTCTAATTACTGTACGTAAACTTTCCACTATTCACACGGCACTATAAATATTAATTTTTCTAAGCGAACGAGCCATCAACAAATTAACTCTTAACACCTATTCATGTGGTTCTTGCGGTCGTAGGCCAAATGCACTGTATGTAACAACAGATGGATCACATTTAAGATGAGTGCATCGAAATGCTCGAAGTCTTGTCAAAGTGTTGAAAAAGTGATCGAGTGATGACAAAAGTGTCCCAAACGAGGCAAACTGCCTCATATACTCCCTTGAAGATGTCCACGGGTTCACAAAAGTAAGGGCATGGGACTCATGACCGCCACGGGTGGCCGAGGTCGTTAAGGTACGCACTCGTGAGCGGGTGGTCTGGAGTTTGATTCCTGCAAGGACCGTCCTCCCTGACTGAAGTTTTTTCCAGGTTTTCCTCAGTCCTCATAAATGGCAAATGCCGGGCAGGTACCCTAAACTTAGGCCTGTAACGTTTCCTTCCTTAAAAAAAACCTTTCCAAATATATCATTTCATCTCATGTATCATCAGTGTCTATCGCACGTGGTGCCTCAGTAGTAAAAACGGGTGTTAAACACTAATAAAAAAAATGCTACCCACGACACTTTAAAAGTTAAAAATATAAGAAAAGATTGTCTCGCTCAAAGCTAAATTATGTTATGCAGCGCTAAAACCCATGTCTTGATGTGACCAAAGTACAAATAACTACCGTTCGCCTGACGTTTGGTCATTAAAAAGACATAAAGCTTGCCTTTCGTGTTCAACTTTTGTTGCGCTTAGCTAATTCATCATGAAAAGTTTTCTTGGTAGCATTGAGTTGTACAACAGAGTTATCATATAAAAACCTACTATTCTAGAACTATACATTAGAACGAATGCCTAATATAAGCATTATAAACAAAACAAAATAATATATATTCATTGTATTAAAATTATAACGGAGGCTTGCGATATATAGTGCTTCACATTATTGACCATGTTGGAAATGGATGAGCGTTTGTCAAGATGGGACAGTTTTAGTGATGAAGCGACATTTACTTTTCCGATAAGGTCAACAGGCACAATGTCTGCATGTGCGGGATCCCATAATTCTACTTTGTCATCAAAAATGGAACATGGCAATCCTAGAGTAGTTTTATGACGCTTTCCAGAAGATGTATGATCGACCCATTCTTGTACGGACTTGATGAAAAATGGTTAGTACCACAACTCGTGAGTAAGAAGAGGCAGGAATTGAGTACCAACAACAAGAGGCCCTATCACAATGGCGTGCAGACGTCTGCAATTATCTAAATGAACATCATTGATAGAGCTGCCATTGCGGATAATTTCTGCACATGGTCATCCCAAACAGCGGATCCAACTGTTCATGAGTATTTCTGCAAGTACGCTGGGATGAAATTGCAAATATTATCATTCAAATCATGGTAATATCGAGCAAATTTGTTCAGTATTTGTGAAAATATGACCTTACAATTGTTCAATAATTTATGCCTACATCACACATCAGTAAGAAATCAAATCTGTAAAATATTTTAAAGAAAGAGTGTTTTTTGAATTTGCAAATGAAATTGATCCTAAATGAGAGCTTTCATTTTAAAAACTCTCTCTGAATAACTACTTATTAAAAATGGATTTAAGTTAAGCAAAAATACACCAATTTAGATATTAAGGAGAAATTTAAATCCAATGCTGATTTCATGCTGTTACTTTGAAAATTCAATTTAGATATTAAGGAGAAATTTAAATCCAATGCTGATTTCATGCTGTTACTTTGAAAATTCAAAAGGACCCCCCTACCATATGATACATTTTAAAAGGATTCATCATTACCATATCTTTTGTTTTGTATCATAGCCTGCCAACCTGGATCATTATTATTGTTGTTTAAATTTGACAAAATAAAATAGAAGTCATTTTGTAGAATGATCATTTATTTTGGGCAATATTGTGGCACTAGTCAGTAAACCACAAATTTCAGAAAATATGCAACACGTATTTTAAAACTGTTTTGTGTGTGATTTTTATTTTTGATTTTTTACATGCAATTTTACATTCAAACCCTTCAAAAATTAGGTTTTGAGAGACGATAGAAAGTTTAAAAATATGTTTCAAAGCAATGGAGACTAATTCCCATTTTTAACTAAACAGATGGTTTATTGTTAAAAATATAACATTTAAAGCTTCAAAATTATTTACTTGTTAGATCACTGTGACGTTTACATAACAATTACTGAATAGAAAAAAAATCAACGCAAATTAAATCTTAATTTTAAGGTGTTGACATGCTTTTATCAGAAAATCTCTCTGCAATTTTTATGTAATAATCACGGTGTTCCATGAAGCCGGAATTAAGGCCGCCTTTATTAATTTAATAACTAAAGGCTACAGAGTTATATTTATAAAGGCATTATATTTGATAAGGATAATTGTTATGTATATATATAAGAAAATCATTTTGAGATAGGTATAACAGGAATAGAAATAGTTTGTAACTTGTAACATACAAAAGAGTTTTGTATACATTTTGTGTAAAATATGTGAGAAAGAGACGGATATGTATACCTGACTCCACTCACTGACCGCTCCTTAGACAAGGCTGAAGAAAGGGTAAACTATCTTTTGTTAGGTCACGAACTTTCTGCCCAAGGAATACTTAGGAGTTCACAATAAGGGAAACATGTGGCCGTAACGGGACAGTATTTAACAAAGTCAGAGGTAGCAATAATTTAAGAGAAAATGAAAATGTTAGAACGGAGACGAAAATGTTTTATTACAGGAAAGCCTAAAAACAGCCCATCAACACGTGCCGTATTTCTGAGAACATTTGGAAATCTACAAACTAAGGAAGGCAAAAGATTATCAATAGAAATTAGAATGTAAGGAACGGGCCGAAATTTATGACAGGCTGTTCTGGGAAAATTCAAGCTCGTGGGAAGACATTAGATCAGGGGGAAAAGAGAATAAATTCTAGCCAATGGTCTTCGGATAAAAGTTAACGAATCAGGAGAACTTAGATACAAATAAATAATTTTAGGATAGCCAATGACGAACATGTAACACAGAAATAGATAAAATACGAGGGAATTTAATTTAGCGAGAGGCGTGGCGATGTAGTAAAAAACTGGAGTACAGAAGTCAGACAGTTATTCATAGATTCACATTCAGACATTCAGTAGAGATACACTCACAGTAGACATTCACATTCGCAGATACAGACATCTAGACATTTATTCAGGCGAGACACGAGAGGATTCACTCCACAGATATACTGAAGCCGGCAGCCTAAGTCACACGAAAACAATCAGTTCAAGTCATTTCTAAAGCCAGTCTAAGTGAGTAGCGAAGTCAGCGGCGAACAGTCGGGAAGTACTTTATATGTGAATAAAGTATTTTAAACAAGTCAACCTTGTGTATCTTTTGGGCAACACATTTCTCGTTCCCGTGGATCTGTACTGATCCGCGAAACACTCCAGTGGACCCTGAGATCAAATTCAACAAATTTGGAGCAGACGTCATCAGTGAGCAGCCCGGCAGAGACATCGAAACCACGACAACTCAGCTCAGCGATCAACTACGCCATCCCCCGAGCACCCACTGATTTTCCTGCCCCATCCATTAGTATTATTTCAAGCTTATTAGCAATATCATTGGCTTTGGCAGTCTTTATTGGTACTAAATCAAAGTAAACATAAGGTAAAAACTTAAGAAACGTTTTCTTTTAGATCTGCAATTAGCACAACAACAGTAATAAACGCATTATGGACAATAATTGTACAATATTAACTTTAGTTGTTATTAAAAAGTTTACTCTCGTATATTAAATGTAGTCAGGACCGTCTTTTTACTAGTATACGCTCTCCTTTTGTATTTTTGTGATTCTCGCCTCTTACTTTCTTGTCTTTCATTATCTATTTTCGTCACAATTCTCTTGTTTTTTCGCAAAAATTCAGAGCACGAAACTTCACTTTCATCACTGCCATGTACCATGTTTTTTACTAGCAACAGTGAGCACATATGCTAGGCTCTATGTGTCAAAACTGTTACGGATGAAAGCGTCTCTTGCCAAATACTCTTTTAAAATTTAACGGTAAAATGTTGCTTTGTTATTAAAACTATTATTATTATTATTATTATTATTATTATTATTATTATTATTAGCATTGTTGTTATTTAAGGACGCTCTTTAACATCTTTGGTCATTAGCGTACCATCCAATGCAAGGCGTGAAACGGTCGATAAATTTTACTTAGAGGCCTTTTCTTTCAGGCTTACGGTTCTTTGTGCGCCATGAATCTACGACACGGAACCAATGGTTTTACTTCTCTTCCAAAAGAAATCATACTTAGTAGTTTTATGCCCTAAGAAATCCATCGACTCTGGCCGAATTTTAGCCTGATTTGAACCCGCGACCTTGGGTCTACGAGGCAAATGTGGGTGCCACTAAACTATCAGGACCGATTTGCTATGCTCCAAATGATAAGTTTCACTTTTATAGAAGACTTAAATAACGCAGAATAGGGTCACATTTACAGACATCATACCACTCTTATCTTAACACTTAAGACACTTGGCAGAGTTTTAGGGTCAAAAAACAATTTTTGGCTTTATGCATAATATAAAACTACATAGGTTGCAGATTATGCCCGCACATAGTTTTTGTTTGTTTGCGGTATTTAAATGGACATTAAATTTGGCGGTTTGTCTGCCACACCCCCTTTTCACTCGTTCACATGTTCGGTCAAAATTTTAATTTTTGGTTATACAATATGAAATTACATAGTTTGTAAAGTAAACCCATGTATAGGTTTTTTTTGGGGGGGGAATTTAACTTGTTTATGTGGCAGTATAAATATGGTCGCCATTTGTTAAACAACACACCCCTTAACTTTTTTATTTCCCTTCTCATTTGTCGTAACTTGCATATTTATAATTTTAGGTACACTTTTCTTGGAGAACACAATGCTGCATGTGCTAAACACATTGCTCTATATAGCTCGTGAAAGCTTTTAACTTTGAAAGTTCTGAAATAATAATAAATTTTTTTTTGAAATTTGCATAAAGTGACACTATATGTAAATATTTTCAAAAATATAACTTTTGCTCAAAATTACATATTATTTCACCAGCAATGTTGAGTAACATATTGTCAAACTGATTTTAAAATCTGAGGATGCTGAGAATAATTATGGGAACAGTTTAAGCGAGTTTACCAAGCCCTGGGTCTAGGGAACAATACACAGAGGTCTGTGCTACCCAGTGGTTTTTTGCATTAGGATGGCACCTAGAGTCTAAACAGACCCGTCTTTCGGCTGCACACGATAACGTCGCCCAGACGCGCTAAGCTCCCTTAGCTCCCAGATTTTCACTGGTGGATAGGTAGACCTCATATTTAAGAGGCGAGTCACCCCAGCATTAAGGCAGCCACCACACTCCCCACAAACAACGGCGATTCCGGCGCACCGGCCCCCAGAGTACACGCCTAAGGCACTCCCCTGGGACACGCCGCCATCGTAGGTCCTCAATTGCCCATGAGTTCCGGGTCCACTGCCAAGCCAAGTCCAACCCAATCCGGACAATTCCCTTTAGGGAGGGGCCCGAATCAAGTCCGGCCCGGCTGCTTCTAGTAACGTCAGAAGTACCACGGGTACTCAGGGTCTGCAGAGCCCGCACCTGGAGCATCTGAAGAGCAACGACCGAGGCCGCACCCCCCCCCCCTTACGTGAAGTACATCTAAGCATCAAAAATGTTAAAAATTAATATTTAGCTGGTTTATTAAAATAATTATAAAATAATATACCAATTAATGGGAGCCAACTATTAAAACAGTTTAAAACAAAATAGAACAGAAATAATTTATTAATAAGTGACAAAATTTTCATTTGAATAGACAGTATAGTTTTTTAGAAAACTTGGCTCATATTCTGTTGAGCCTCAAGACAATAATTATTATTAAATCTCTATTAAGTGTCCTTAAACGCGGAATTACGATGAACGTTCGTTGACGTGCGTTGTGTTACGTTCAAGTACGTTCATCTTTATCAAATATAGTTTCATAGTATTCAATTATGTTCAACGTTTGCACACTGCACCGCAAGACGGCGCGAACTGGACATTGGCTTCAATAATCGCAAAGATAGCGTGAATGTAACAAGTCACCGCTTCCTGTACAAGAGTTGAAAGAAAGTGTAGCAATCTTTTTGCACGTAAATTACTCTTATCACATCATATTGGTTTATTTCTACTATATTTCATCTTTGTTAGTTAGGTATAAGTATGCAAGGTGTGCACCTGAGTAATTTGTATTATTAAAATAACTATATGAATGTGCGAAATTAATTGAAGAAAGTATCGTTTGTAACGGTTATTTATAGGTTTTATGTTACTAAAGTAATTTTATTTATTTCAAATATTTTGTTCCAGCATGCAAGTATAACTACGACAATTTGTTAAAAAGTGAACATAATAATAAATAATAATTAGCAGCAGATACGCCCAAAGGAAATGTACTCAAAGATATTTTAAAAGAAGTAATGTCGCTAGCTTGTGTAACAAACAAACATGCCTCCCTCCTTGAAAGTTTCTCCTGACTCTCTTGCAAAGTTTATTTACAGTATTCCTCCTTAACATATTTTATTTCTTTATTAACACATGAAACTGCAATATGAACAGCAAGAAGCTCATCAGACAGCTGAATGTTAGTTCTTGGCACTGATAGCACACCTTGACTGAGATAGCGGTCAAAAACAAACGTCAATGCAGTTGCCCATGGCGCAATACTTCAAACCGTGCGGTAGGAGCTTGCGTTTTGTACCGTTACGTATACAATGCAACGGCAACAAAGGTGCATCAAAATTCCGCCTTAACAAGTTCTCTTCTAGAGCTCAGCGCTTCATGATTAATATTACACTAATACAGGCTATTTACATTTTTTGGCTAATATTCTTACATTCTGCGCTTTCTGTTAGGGTAAAGGCCATCTTGAAACACATTTGTATTACATTAAAAGTTCAGTAGTTTTTATATCCAAATTCAAATAACAATAACAATATAGATCGCTAGGCAACGACAGAAACATCTGATTCCTCCTTAACAGTATTTAAGTATCATGAGGTAGGGGGTGCTATTTAAAATGTCAAAATGGGTGGCCGGGACGAGGAGTGAAACAGAAAATGTAATCATCATTGCTTTTAAGATTCTTCCTTAATATTTATTTCATGTATTTTTTGGATTAAATTACATAAATTTTAAATAATTAGTTTTTTCAATGAAGACATTGTATATAAAGGATATTTTATGATATATCTAGAGATGTTTGTGCTAATCATAGCAATCTGATGGCTAAATTAGTTTTATATACAGTACAAAATCAAACGTTTAATGACTTCAATTCCACCTGGATCACAGCAAGCAATTACCGGAGATAAATTAAATTAAAAAATTAATGTAAATGGGAAATACAGAGGGTGCCAAAAATGTATACACACTTCAAGCAAAGAAAAAACTGTGTTTAAATAACAAAACTGAATTCACACAAACAGAAAATAATGAACACTAATCATCTTAGACTTTTACAGTTACAACAGTTGCTCAAAATGCCTACCATCGGCGTCGATACCCTTCTGAGTACGTTGAACTACTGATTGCGCAACATTTGCGAAAGTGTCCTCAGCGATTGTAACACACACCGTTTCAATTTCTTCCCGAAGTACTGCTAGTGTAGCTGGTTTCTACGGTACACAACATTCTTAGGAGTTCCCCATAAGTAGAAGTACAGCGGAGTAAGATCCGCAGAACGCGGTGGAAACTCAATCGGACCTCTTTGTCCTATCCAGTGCCTTGGAAGATTGTCATTAAGGTACGGACGTACATCTAGGTGGTAATGTGGTGGTGCAGTTCCTTTTTTCTTTTAGCAACGCTAGCATAACGTAATGTGAGTCACATCTGTTTACAGAGCATCATACTACACATTACTGTTGTTTTTCGGTCCATCTTTGAAATATGTTAAATAGATATCTGCTGTGAAAGTGTGTATACATTTTTTGATACCCTCGATAGTTAAATATGGGACTCTATGGGAATAAATACTAGATTCACTAAATATTTTAATCATATCAATGATATTTCATTAACAATCCGTGATATGGTAAGCACCTATCTGTTTTCTGATAACATCAACTTGTTAGTAAACAGCGACAATGTGAATTTTGCTCAAAAATCAAAATAATATATTGAACTCTTTGTGTGCATTGCTTAGAAATAATTAAATGTCCCTAAATTTAGATAAAACAAACCTAATAATATTCATTAACCTCGGATCATTACATCCATAAATAGAATAAGAAAAACAAGAGAGATGGCCCAGGCGGAACGCCCGGAATCCCAGCCGTCCGGTGCGCCCTTCCCTCATATCTTTCTCTCGGTCCCTTGCATTTTAACCCAATCCACTGAATTAGATTAATATATATATATAAAGTTTCTTATTATGTAAATTAATAACAGCCTGAAATACAAAAATCGTAATGCACCTAGCTCTGTGTGTTATGCTATTCGTCATTAGCAAATCTTACTTCACAAAAATATTAAACTTAGCTTATTCCGGTTATTTTAATTCATATTCAGCTATGAAATTAAATTTGAGGAAATGCAGATTAAAATTTTTCAGTATTATCTTTATAGAGGTATAAAATATTTAACGTTGTTTTCAATAACTAAAAGACGTAATAGTAAAGTTTTCATAACGGTTCTTAAGGAATATTATTCAGTTACAAATAAATACAAGACCATTTATGAGGTTGATGTGCAGTTATTTGCAGTAAATAAAGTAGTACATATAAAATATGTATATGTGATTTTGTATTGTTTCATACAATGACGTTCAAAATGCAAAACAACTTTTTCACTCATGAATTCTTTTACTTCAGTTTCAAATATTAAATTATTGCTCAGTACTTTGGCTGTAAAGTGCTATGTTTTACAAGAATATGCTTTTAAAGCAAAGACGTTGTGTCATCTAGATATCAAAGAAGTGCTGAAACTGACCACCATCGTTCTCCGTACATTTTTGGCACCTTCTTAAAAACTATCATCACTTGCTGGAGGATATTTTATTTCAATTCTTTCAGAATATGTAGGTTTATATTGTATTGTTAATTTTCCCCAGAGATAAAAGCCCCAAGAGATTATATCGGGGGACCAAGAGGGCTACAAAGTCTCAATTGTTACGTAATATTAATAATTAAATGAATTGTTTTTAAAGAGGTGCTAAAATATATGGACAAGGACGCGTCCAGTTTGAGTACTTCCCTTCATAAAGTTTGTATGTAAAATCTTTTAAAATAATTAAGAAAATTGTTGTATAGTTGTATCAGCGTCACTCTACCGCTCTGGCCTATAGAAAAAACACTGCAAATTTGGTTCTTAGTTAATCGGGTCGCTCTGTATTTATAAATACTGGTGTATAACTATTATATATATATATATATATATATATATATATATATAACTTAAACACAGGAAACATTCTGAGGGTTTCCTGTGTTTAATTTTTCGAACATATATAAAAGTTAACCTTGTGCTTATAAAGTTAATATAAAATCTAGTCAAAATTAGAAATACAACTATTTCAGACATGCAGACGGAGAAAGTCTTTGAAGTAACAGAAGAAAAGGACCTAAGATGTTTGGTATATGTTAAAATAGATCATAGATCATAGATCATAGATCATAGAAATACAAAGCAAATCTTGAACTGACAGGCAGAGAGGAAAATAAAAAGCCCAGGGAAACAGTAAATGGATGTCATAAACAGGCGTATGATAGAGGAAAGTAAAATTTTCGAAAAGTGAAATGAACTTCGTGTAACAGAAAATTCATTATATTGTAGCTCAAATTCTTCTTCTTCTTCTTCTTCTTTTTCTTCTTCCTCTTCTTCTTCTTCTTCTTTTTCTTGTTCTTGTTCTTGTTCTTGTTCTTGTTCTTGTTCTTCTGTTCTTCTGCCTTTCCAAAGATCATGTTTATCCCCAACCACACCAAAGGTATTTTATTCTCTAATTTCCACCTAATTTTCGGCCGTCCTATATCCCGTCTTTCATTTGGTTTATAAAGAAAAGCTTGCTGTGATAGTCTGTCAGGACACATCCGATTGATATGGTGTGACCAGTTCTTTTGGTGTTTTTTTTTTTTTTTTGAATAGTGTTTAACGATTGTTTAAACCACTAAGGCACCACAGGCGATGGACACTGATGATACGTGAAATGAAATTATATAGTGGGAAATGATTTTTTTAAGGAAGGAAGCGTTCCAGGCCTAAGTTTAGAGTACCTCCCCAGCATTTATCAGTTATGAGGACTGAGGAAAACCTGAAAAAAACCTCAGTCAGGGAGGACGGTCCTGGCAGGATTCTTACCCCATACCTCCCGATCACGAAACCGCGCCTTAACGACCTCGGCCACCCAAGTGAATTACCTCTTGCACAAAACTATTTCTTACATCCAGTTGCATTCTCTTGAAGATACTCCTAATGATCTTCTTATAAATCTTATTTCTAAAATTTCAATTTTATGTTTGTATTTTTTCCTTATTACCAAATTTCACTACTATACTGCAGTATTGGTTTCGATACAATATCAGGTAATTTGAGTTCGATCTCTTTCCTCTTGAATTTCCCAGGCTCGTATCTATTGATGCATCAATTTATTGAATTATATTTTATTACATTGCTGTCTTTATCTTGGTTCAAATTATAGAATGATAGGTCGCATCCCAGATATTTAAAATCATTCACTTGCTCTATTATCTGATCATTTATTGCTAATTTATATCTTCTATTGTAATACCTTCCATAGCAAATAGCCTATCAAATGATTGCCGCTATAAGTAGTTCTACCTATCTGTCAACGATTTCTTTTGAAAGCAGAAGTAAAGATAGGAGAGGTTTTATCACTTTGGGGAAATAAAAATTCCCAAAATATAAAAAAAGGTTTTCCTTACAGATACACGATAGCTCGTAAAAGGCAAAAGGAAGAAACCCTCAATTACAAATCACCTGGTCCCCCAAATTGGGAGTTGTGCAGTTTGGTTGGTAGCCAATTCATGTAGGAGGGTAGGTTTCAAGGTTTACGGCCACGCAAATAAGAATTATCGCCTTTACAAAAGCCTTATCGGTGTCATATATGTTAAGTAAATAATGGCAGCTGTAACTTCCGCTCCGCAGTGTTTAGTTGTTCAGATATAGTTGCATAAAGAAGGCATGTGTAGAAGATTGTGTTCAAAATGCAATTTCGAGCTGTTATTAAGTTCTTCACAAAAGCAGCACTTACCCCAAATGAAATTAAACAGCGATTGAACGGTGTACATGGGGAAGCATCCCCCTCATATTCTACCGTAAAAGAATGAGCCAAACCTTTTCGAATGGGTCGAGAAAGCATTGAAGACGAAGAGCATGCAGGTCGGCCTTTGAAGGTGCTCACTCCTGAAAACATCGCCCTTGTGGAAGCAGAAATCATGGAAGACCATTGGTTCAAAGTTACGGAAATAGCAGCAAGATGGGGCTTTCTAAAAAACAGTCCTTCCAATTATTCATCAACGTTTAAACATGAACAAGGTTAGTGCAAGATGGGTGCCTAGATTTCTTTCCTCAGTCCTAAAGCAGCAACGAGTCATCTGTTAAGGCATTTTTGGATCACTGCCGTGGTAACGAAGGAGAAGTTCTGCAAACCATTGTCACAGGTGATGAAACTATGGTCCTGTACTATGATCCCTTGTCCAAAAGATAATCAATGGAGTGGCGTAAACCTGGCGAAGCACCGCCTCTAAAGGCCAAGGTCATTAAGTCAACCAATAAGATCATTTCACAATCTTTTGAGATTGTGAAGGAATACTCTTCATTGACTTCAAGAAGAGGAACACCACAGTAATTGGGGAGTACTATGCTAGACTACTGCACAGACTACGTGCTTCCATCAAAGAGAAAAGGTGAGAAAAGCGCTTACTCCATGACAACGTGCCTGTGCACACAACTCTTATTGCAAAGGAAACTGTGAAGAAATGTGGCTTTAAGGAGATCGACCCTCCCCCCTACAGCCCAGATATAGCTTTCAGTTACTATTGTCTCTTGTCAAAACTCAAGATGGACCTTCGAGGAAGGAAATTTAAGTGTGACGATGTGATGGATGCTGTTTATGACCATTTTGCAGACAAGATTTCTGATTATTTAGGAGGGGGGTTGAGATGTTAATTCAAAGATGTGAGAAGTATATTGCAATAAAGAGTAACTATATAGAAAAGTGAAATATAACTTTTGTGTTCATCATATCTAGAAAATGATTGGGAGGGAAACTTATGGACGCCCACTCGTAAAAGCTATACAACTCAAAGCGCTTTTGGAAGTGACAGGATATGTATGCACAAAATATGAAAATAAGAAACAGAATATTGGAAAATAAACCTAAAACTAAAATAATGATTTTTAATGTGAAAAACCCCATGGTCTCACTCTGAAACCCTTTGTTAGATTTGGGTTAGACCGGTATTTCTCAATTTCTCTTCTAGGTTCCCCGGAGGTAGTCGAAATTTCTTCAAGAAGCTCTGGATCGCTTGAGAAAGATAAACATTTGTAAATGTCAGAGTTCACAGGAATGTAAGACTTGGCAGAGAGAAGTGTTTCTGCTCGAAAATGAATTTTTCGTTAAAATGTTTAAAGACTTACCTCACAACGGTAATGATATATATATATATATATATATATATATATATATAAAATAACATTTTCTCTACTTTAGTTCTAAGTTCTTATATAATGTTATCCTCTGCATATACTAATTTTGCATTGTATAAAGAAATAGGGATCTAAAGATTGTATATTGAAAATCCTCATGTACATTTTACCGCACGGGGTGCCTCAGGCGGCAACGCTTTGACTCGCATTCTGGAGGTTCCGGGTTCAAATCCCCTAGGCTATTCGTGGTTTTCCTTGTTCGCTTATGCGGGGGCCAGGTGGGCTGGTCGGTTTTGTCCCGGCGTCTGGTGTTAAAGAACTGGAACTCCTTGGTGAGCGGGCTAGGGATCCCGATTACCTCTGTGTTTCACTGCCCCTGGAACTGGCCTCATGGCATCTCTCTCACCTCATCCCTTTCTCCCGAAGTTCTCCCTTTTGGGGCATAGTACAAACGCCAGCATTTAACATGGTTGAAGTACTGAAAACTCTTCCCCTGGCCCTATCAGTCCGATTCAATCCTGTACATTTTTGAAGAGTGTATTTATTTATTTGCCCTGGAAAGAGTTAAGGCCGTGGGGCTTTCTCTTCCACTCTAACAGGCATAGAACCAGCTAAATACAGAGTACGTTATACCTAGTTATATAAAATACATAAAAAATCAAATTCATAATGGATGTAATTATTGCATGCATAAATATTACATATTTTACTATAGTTAGAAAGGATAAAGATAGTATTACAATTGCGTTTTTACTTCAATGAATTTTCTCGAGTGTAAGGGGGGAAGGAGGAGGAGAATAAGAAGAAAAGGAGGATTAAGAATCAAAAGAGGGAGAGATTAACTGTTGTGATTCCTAGAGTTAAGAAGATGACAATTTTATTATGTTTAATTTGCTTTATTTTTCGACATGCTCTGGCTTCAGGAGGAAGGGAGTTCCAGATTCTGGGAACTGACACACTGAATAAGGTTTTGAGTAGAAATGTGTTCAGTGACGAGGGATAAACAGTAGAACCGTATTCCGGGTCCAGGTAGCGACAGGTACACGAAGCAAGAGGCGATTATATTAAGGGTTGAAGGTATGGAAGATTTGAACAGAATCTAAGGGAATGTAGAGTCCTAAGTTCTTTCAGAGGTAACTATCAAAGTTGTTTGCGTAGGGGTGTCACATGGTCAAATTTAGGAGTGTTGAAGACGAAACGAATACTTAGTGTTACATAGACGAATACTTTTATTATCTTTATCACCATTTTAAACAAAACTTTTTGTTGGAACAGAAACTCTTCGCTCGTCAGTAATTCTAAGAACATTACTTTTGTCTGTCTAGCAAAGTGACTCCATTTCTGAGAATGTCAAGGGCCGCTTGCTATCGACGCAAACATATAATTTATACACATTTTTTTTTCAATAAATCACAAACATTTTTCAAGGAAGCGAGTACCTTTGGCTTTTGCAAACTTATTTTCATTGAAGGAACCTTGCAATAAAACAGGTCGTTTTGCTGTTGAGAGTCCAAGACGCTACGGCAATGATGCTCGCTATATAAAAAGAATTTCTTTACAGAACTGTGGCGCCAGCGCTGTTCTATACCAGCTGCGGAAGTCGTTTTCTGTTATGCATTTGATTACCTTAGTTACAACTTCCTGCATGGCCTGACAACCATTACCCACATCTAAACGACGTGAGAGGGCTTTCAAGTTATTCATGGGTGCGTTCATAACTACGTAAAATGAAGGCAACAGGAAGTTCGTGGCTTTGTGAAGAACAAAGAGCTGTCTAATATCATAATGTGTTTCCATTCCTTGTGAACTACCGCCACGGGTGGCCGAGGTCGTTAAGGCGCGGACTTGTGAGCGGGAGGTCTGGGATTCGAATTCCGCCAGGACCGTCCTCCCTGACTGAGGTTTTTTTCCAGGTTTTCAGTCCTCATAACAGGCAAATGCCGGAGAGGTACCCTAAACTTGGGCCTGGAACGATTCCTTCCTTAAAACTAAAGCCTTTCCCAATATATCATTTCATCTCATGTATTACCAGGGTCCACCGCTTGTGGTGCCTCTGTAGCAAAAACGGGCATTAAACACTACTCATTCATTCCTTGTGAACTATAGTAATGTGTAACGTTGGCATGACTGTCAATCTATTCGAATGCATTCGATATTCTTCGCTACATTTTCATCGCTGTTCTAAAGAGAAATAAGAAATCTAAGCATCCTTTTGGCTGGACCATTGTAAATCAGAACGTCTCCTTTTTAATACAGTTAACATGGAAAATAAGTGTAACCAACTTCGTAGTCACTTTCACCAATTAAAATGAACCCAATGACAGTTTCTTGGCGCACATTATAATTAAAGTTTAAATTTGGTTAATTTAGTCCGATAATATGCGTAATGCAAAACATATAACATGGCTAACATCGAAAGTTCTGCAAAACGTGGTTTTCTATTAAAATATGATAAGATGGGGCGGAGCAGAATGTTTCGACAACTCGCCCTCACTGCTTTTGTGCCTAAGCCGCCAAAATAGTCATCTCCGGGAGGGAAGGGTGAGATAAGAGAAATCGGATCACCAGGAGCTAGGAGCGGGGACATAGTCTTCAGAATGAAGGTGTTCGAGCCCCCGACAAGGGCTGTTTCAACACCAGACACAACGTATAAATATTACCAAAGTATGAAACTACCACCACTTTGCACATAGCTCGCTTCATCTCACACTTTCAATTCTGCAACCAAAACTATGAAATGAAATGGAAGAGGTGAAGATTCAGCATTCGCCTAAGCGACCCAGGGAAACTACGAAAAAACCCAAGCGTTCTTCGATTTGTTCTACCACAGTAGTCTTTACTTTAGGTTAGGCCTTTGAAATTGACTTGCTTGATGATGTAGTTGAATACTTGCATGCCTCATTGCCCACATGAGTAATTCTGGTAACAAGTCATACCTACGCCGCTCATGACGGAAATGCAAGGCACAAACTTTGTGTAAAGCACGACCAATGTCATTTCGGTGTTATCCTTACAAAGTTGTCTTCCTAATTTATGAAGATAGTCACTCCACAACATCCAATCAGAGCTATTTTCTTCTTCCGTTTCAAAGTTCTGTTTTGTAGGACAGGACAACCTGATCTCTGAATTTTAAACTCAACATTTTCAAATTAAACCTGATAAGAAATCGCAACGTTTTCGTCGTCTTAAGGGTTGCGCATACGCAATGTGTAACATTTTTGAGCTGACCCAGGATAAGATTTTTCTCCTCTGGTAGTTTAATTTTTTTTTATTTGTTTGTTTATTTACGCACGCTCTTTAACATCTCAGGTCATCAGCGACACATTCAATTCAGGAAGTGAAACGGCCGATAAATTTTTCTCAGATGCCTCTTCTTCCAGGCTTGAGATTCTTTTACGTGCCACAAATTTATAATCTTACTTCTCTTCCAAAGTAAGCTATACGTAGGATTTTTACGTCCGAAAATATCTATCACCCTGGCCGGGACCCGCAATCTTGGGTGCACGAGACAAGTATAGTTACCACTACACCACCAGGAAGACTTGTAGTTTAATGAAAAAAAAATCCAAAATACTCTGCACCGAGAATAAGGATACAAGGGAAAAAAAAGTATTGGAACTTTCCCATACCATATCTTTAGGTTTGTCACACTGTTTTCTACAAATGCATGCTTAAGTTGGTACTACTGCAGTCACGTTTCGAAGTTTGGCCATGATCGTCTCATTTTCCTTGCTGCTGTGGCTCGCTAGCAGTGTGCACCAAAGTTAAACAAAGAGCAGTGATCCGATTTCTCTTGTCTGACGGCGCGTCAGGAAATTATTCGTCGGAGACTTTCAACCCTATATGGAGCCAATTCTCTACCGTGCAAAAGAGTATGAGTGGATCGAAGTTTAACAGTGGCAGAACGTCCACCAATCTCCAATCTCCACCACTGATGAAAAAAAGTCAGCAAACTGGAGAGATGGTACTGGCGAACAGATGAGGTAGCGTGTTCTCTGCAGAATGGTCATGGTTCTGCATATCAAACCATCCACTATGAGCTCGACTTCCATAATTCTATGCGAGATGGGGGCCAAAACAGCTTATTGCACAGCACAAGCAAAACGTGTTGAGATCTGCAACTACAACAACGAAGGCACATAATTTTTTAGCAGAACAGTCACAGGAGATGAAAAGTGAAATAGGCTAGAGTACGGAGCGGAAGCTTTAGGGACCGCCAGGAAAGAAGAAATTCAAGGCTCAATAATCCGCCGGAAAAAAGATGCTAACCGGGATTTTTGGAAGGAGGGGGACTCAAGGGCTTATACTGGAAGACTATATGGAAAAGGGGTTACGATTAACAATGCAAGGTACGGTCATTGCTGGTCAACAATCTAAAGCCAATACTTGGCACCAATCATCGAGGTTTATTGTCAAGAAAGCGTTGTAAATGGGTGCAATGCAACGCCACACACGGCGGGCTAGACCGTTATGCATAACCATTTGGGGTACCCACAGCCCAGACCTCGTTCCATTCGAACATCATCTCTTTGAACCGCTCAGAAATGCTTTATGAGGTCATCGATTTTCTACGGACGAAGAAGTAAGGGAAGTGGTGTATAAATAATTGCGCAACCATCCAAAACCGTCTTGAAGGGAGCAAGCAAACCTGTAGACCACTGGACCAAGTGTATCTAAAAGGAAGGAGAATATATAGAGAAGTTAAGTGCTTGTTCAACCCATACTTTTGTATAAATATTGGGAAAAAAAACAAGAGGATAAATTTTTATTTTCCCTCGACTTTACAAGTCGAAAGAGTAAAAACCCTATCGTGTTAAGTATATACTCTTAAAGAATAACATCTTAATTTGATGGTTTATTTGTTTATCTGTAATTTTTAATATCCCTTACAATCAATATATTGATTTCAGCAATAGTCCTGTATCACATCATAATATCATCCTTGAATGGTTTTGGGGAGGATCTGAAAATATTCACCAGCAATTGTCTTTTGATTTGATGATAAACGCTGTCTGAAGGAAAATGTTAAGATGAAAGTTAGCGAGAGGAATCTCTTGAGAGTCTGTTTAAGCTCCAAGTATTCATATTTCAAATCTGTAACTTTCCCATTTCTAAAACTCTTTTGTGAGCAGATGCATTGTATGCATGAAAGATGCCTCCCTTCTGTGCAAAGGAGCTTTTATACTGACTTTTTTTTTTCATTTTGTTGGTTTAAAATATTAGAATAGTACACACACTGCGGTTATATTTGAACCCATCTGAATACAATAAGAGTAAACTTCATTTAACATCCCAAAATACTAATGCCATAATCTGCAAGTGGAACCTACTTTGTATTCTTCGACGCTGAACTGGTTTCTCCTGCTGTTTCGTTTAAGGTAAGTAAGTGATTGTTAGTTCAAGTCTCACTCATGTTTTAAGTCTACACACACAATAAGTTACGTACTTAAGCCGATCTGAACACTATCGCGATATTTGCATATGAATGCCTATTTAAGCAGCTATTAGCAAGTATGCCACCCCAAACTCTAAAATAGCATTATTTACCTTATTTAATGAACTGAAACCGTGACTAGGGACTGGGAACTTAACCCCACTAATTTAACGAAATCCTAATCATCGTGACTTAAAACAGGATCACATTATGGAAACATGTTCACTGAAAACACAAACAAGATTCCGAATATTAAATGTGTTATATTTATAGCCTATTAAGTTTATTTACAGCCATGAAGGATGTTGATTAAGATGACGATCCTGAAACAGTTGGCGAGACATCTGCTCTCCTCGAGTTCTGCCAAAGAAAGCTGTTAAAAAGAACGGTTCTACTTCATTTTGAAGACCGTGATGTTGCTATAATAATCTCTCTCAACCGTAATTTCCAATTCTTAATTGGACCGCCACGGGTGGCCGAGGTCGTTAAGGCACGGACTCGTGAGCGGGAGGTCCGCGGTTCGAATCCCGCCAGGACCGTCCTCCCTGACTGGGGTTTTTTCCAGGTTTTCCTCAGTCTTCATAACTGGCAAATGCCGGGGAGGTACCTAAACTTAGGCCTGGAACGCTTCCTTCCTTAAAAAAAAAATATCCTTTCCCAATTTATCATTTCATCTCATGTATCATCAGTGTCCACCGCCTGTGGTGCCTCAGTAGTGAAAACGGGCGTTAAACACTACTCAAAAAAAAAAAAAAAAATTCTTAATTGACTCAACGCTACAATACATTTCCCCACATATGTTTTTTTCCCCTTCTTGTTGTTGTTCTTCTTCTTCCTTTTGGAATAGTGTTTAACGCCCGTTTTTACTACTGATGCACTACAGGCGGTGGACACTGATGATACATGAGATGAAATGATGAATTGGGAAAGGATTTATTTTTAAGGAAGGAAACGTTCCAGGCCTAAATTTAGGGTACCTCCCCAGCATTTGCCATTTATGAGGACTGAGGAAAACCTGGAAAAAACCCCAGTCAAGCAGGACGGTTCTGGTGATCAGACCTCCCACTCACGAGTCCGCGCCTTAATAACCTCGGTCACCCGTGGCGGTCCCCACATATGTTAATCCCCATAGGCCACAACATAACTGATACTTTCTTTTGAAATGCCTATAGTCTCAGCAATTTAATGCACTTTAACTCGCCGGGTATCTAACACCAGTTCATATATCTGTTCAATGAGTTCTGCTACTGCTCATTTTGAACATCCTTAAGTGTGTCATCCAAGCTGGCAAGACCATATAGAAATTCAATAACTCATTTATCAATCAATGAAAACGAAAAAGAGGAGAGAAGTCCCAACATATTTTTATAAATTTGGTATCTATAACTTTTCTTTGGCATTAAACCACCTTTACAAATACTTTTCTAGCTACACGATTATCAGTTTATCCATTTAATGGAATACCCACAATATATTCGTTTTAGAAAGAAGTGTTAATTAAAATATTTAAAACAATGACTTGATATTTAAAATGAATGTTTAAGATAAAGGTACTCACGTAAAAACCATTATCTTGACAATTGCATGGGTACTCAAGTAGACCAGGAACTTTCCAGATAGCCCTCGTGTTCTGAAAGACATTATGCTGTTATTGCGTAACACTATGAAATTTAAGTTTGTTGTTTATACATTTTCAAACAAACTGTAACAGTTTCTTATATACAGAATATCTGGATTAATATAGCATGCCTTTTATTTTTATTATTTTTTTTTTCAAAACAAACGTTTGATATTGCCATTTGTCGGATGTGGCAAATTTATCATCTTATCTCTAACACACTTTTCCTTTTACGATGCTCGCTGGATGGTTCCTTGCTTTTTGTGTGTATCTCAAACAGCGAAAAGAAGTGAAAGGATTTTCTTGCACACTACAACACACTACTTTTATTTCAGGCTGTCCATGAACAAGCTGAAGATCTCGAGAAAGCCCAGTTTGATGAAGGTGAAGGACGGGTGGGAAGGGAATTAGCGATTACCGTGTGTTGAACGGTTATTTACTTTCGATCTATCCGTGGGAACAAACT
Organism: Metallyticus violacea; assembly: GCA_030762175.1. Classification (NCBI taxonomy): domain Eukaryota; kingdom Metazoa; phylum Arthropoda; class Insecta; order Mantodea; family Metallyticidae; genus Metallyticus; species Metallyticus violacea. The sequence goes on along the minus strand of CM060843.1, from coordinate 17,391,836 downwards.
GGTCACTGCACTAGCTTCCATCAGCGAAGGTTAAGGCGTGGAAATTGAGTTCATAGGACTAACCAAACCTCACGATTCTCTGGCTGGAGACTGAAAAGCCGGTATCACGAAACAATTCGTGGTTTCTTCTTGTTTCTGAACGTGATTTGGGTGAAAATAGACCTAGGTATTCAAGTACTGAGCCGAAGTTTTGAACTGCCGCCTGAATCTCGTGTTTTCACTTTCTATGAACTTGTTTATTTCTTTCTAACGTTTCTCTGATATTATTTATCCCCAAATATCTAACTAGTAGAAAGATGTAGTGAATACTGTAAAACATCGCTTATATATATATATATATATATATATATATATATATATATATATATACCGGGGGTGCCAAAATTGTGTACACACTTTCACAGCAGAGTCTATGTAATATATTTCGAAGTTGAACCGAAAAACAACAGTAATGTATAGCATGATGTTCTGGAAACAGATGTGACCCACATACATTATGATAGCGTTGCTAGTGACAGGTAAATCAAGGCCTTCGTAGGGAAAGTTGTTTGGTCCGATGAGGCACAATTTAAGTTGAACGAAACTGTTAACTGGCATAACTGTCTACTGGTGTGCAAACAATCAACATGTTATTTTGTAAAAGGCTGTTAATTTATCTGTAATGAATATTTGGTGTAGGGTCTAATTGAACCGTTCTTTGTTGAAGGAACAGTAACTGGCCCAGTGTACCTGAACATGACACGCACATCCGTCTTACCCACCATTTATGCACTCTATGGAAACGAGGAATATTTCTTATAACAGGATGGTGCACCACCACATTACCACGAGATGTACGTGCGTACCTTGATGACTATCTTCCAAGGCGCTGGATAGGACAAAGAGGTGCGATTAGGTTTCCACCGCGTTCTCCGAACTTAACTCCGTTGGACTTTTACCTATGGGGAACTCCTAAGGGTGTTGTATATCGTAGAAAATCAGCTACACTGACAGCACTTCGGGAAGAAATTGAAACGGCATGTGCTGCAATCGCTGAGGACACTTTCGCAAACGTTGCTCAATCAGTAATTCAACGTACTCAGCAGTGTATTCAGCAATGAGGACTATGCAATGTTACAAGACAACTACGGAGAGTTTGTTCTTTACTGTAGCACAGTTTGAAGATGGTTTAAAAGGTTTATGAGGAGGTGGCAATACATTTACAGGAAGGTACACGACGCTCCAGTTGTGCTCTAACGGATGAAAACATCAACAGCGCTGTTGTCATTGTGAGAGACCTCTTAGAATAACGTTAAGAAAACTTTCACAAATTCTGAATATTTCGCCGAGTGCCACTTACACATTAATAACGGAAAGTTGCACATGAGATGTTTGTTTCAAGACTGCTGATTCGCGAGCAAAAGTTCGGGTGCAGATTTGCAATTTTCCGTTGTTTTCCTTAGTGAATGCTTAGAAGTATATTTTCCACGAATTTTCGCTCTCCCATTTCATAATATTTCATTCCGATGGTTCTGTTACAGAGTCAAAAGTGACAGGACAAGTAGGGTTGGAAGATCGCGAGTTCGAACCCGGCCAGGATCGATGAATTTTTTCTGGGCGTAAAAACCCTAAGTATGACTTCCTTCGGAAAGGAAGTAAAGTCGTGGGTCCCGTGTCGTATATTTATGGCACGATAAAGAACCTCAAGCCTGAAAAGAGGCCTCCGAGCAAAATTTGTCGGCCGTTTCACGCCCTGAGTGGAATGGGACGCTGATGACTTGAGACGTTAAAGAGCGTCCGCTATAGAAACAAAGTCTTGAAGAACGAGTTTTTATGTGTGATGCATAAGTGAAAACACATTCTTTCAGAGAGGCAGTAAATCGATTTGCAATAAAAACATGTCCTAGGTACAGAAATTGTTGGGCAACTTGTTAAAAAGTTACGAGAGAAAGACAGGATCTGACATTGATAAGAAACGTGTCCCGATTCTTATAGTAGAAAAGTTTAAGTACAGGACATTTTTAAGCAGATGCCGCTAAGAACATCGTTTTCAATATCCCTTATAACTCACATTAATGCCTATTATTGTCAGTTTTAGATACAGTATCCTTTTATGCTAAAATAAAAATGACAACTCTACGCGCCGCGACTCTTATCGCCAATTTCCCGGCTGTGGCGGTTGCACCTCCATAGTATGCAACGGCAGTCAGGCGGCCACTAATACAAATAACTGCACAGTAAAATGTAATAATGTCAACTTTTACAAATGCATCTCTGCACCGACATATATTATTAAAGAAAAAATATATTTAGGTCTATGTTTGGAGATTATGCTGGTCCATCTGGTGTTAAACAAAGCAAATAGTTGCTCTAATGTTCGTAACATTCCACCTTGTTTTCAAAGGAGTTTTAATTAGTATGTTACTTAGTGACAGGACGAATGCTAATTTTTATTTCTCAAAGTTGACCCGCAGTTTCTCTAGTTTGCAAGCCACTCCTTTTGATATTGAAACTTTTCTGGAAACAACTTTTTTCTTAGGCTCTCCAAAAAGAAATTTAATAACACTAACCAGTTCTTCATATCCACCATACAAATGACACATTATATTTAGGAATGTTTTTATCGTTTTATGTAATATCCTCTCAGTACATACCAGATACCGTCCCCCCTAAAAATGATATGTAATTTCTATCATAAATGATTTTGATGTAATTTTATTGACTTCAATGTTTCTTTACAGTTCATTTGTGTGGAAGACGTTCCTGTTCTGCACAGACAGATCGCAGTAGCCGGTCCATTCGCGCACCATCCATGAAGTAGCAAACAATCAATGTAATGCGACGGTTCGAACCGGGAATTAAACATTCTTCTTCTTCTTTTCCTCTTTAAGCATTAAGTCATTCCAACCGCTGCGACTATTTAATGCATGTGTCCAATTCTTTATTGGTTAGCAGATACTTCTTTAATTTGTTTGCTGGTAGACATGTAGGGGCGAAGTTTGTTTTAGCGTATTCCGAAGGAAATAAGCTACTGCATTCGTACCTGTAAAACATCTATTTTATTTTATTTGTTTTTATTGTTTTAGCGAATTGCAAAGGAATGTAAACTATTAAGATTGTACTAATAGAATTCGTTTAGAATAATCTTTTCAACTCTCCACCATCGTACCTACTAGGTATCGTAAATATACATGTGTATTAACGCTCTAGCGGTCGCAGTTTTTGTTTTTCCTCAACAAAGCTCGGCATATAACCATTAATTAGCAAATGATTCGTCGAGTCCGTTAACCAGAAAAATTGGAGCATTGGGGATGGGGGTTAACCTAAAGTGATTTTTTTAAAAAAAAATTGGAAATCTTTCTAGTGGTCTGAAATTTTTGTCTATACCAATGAAACTTTATTTCTTTAAAATAAGCTGATAAACGTTGATTCCGTAAATCAGGACAATTGAGCCATTAAGAGTGAGAGTATACCTGAAAAACTAGGGGGGGGGGGTTAAAGGGAAATTTAAAAATCGATTTAGCGGCCGCAATTTTAAATGTTTTAAAGGAAACTCGGTATATGCCTCTGAAATAAAAAAAAAAGTTTATATAAGTGTAACTGAACTATTCGGAACCATTAGAATAGCTCCAGCGGCATTAATATTTGTTTTTTTTCAAAACAGAACTACCATTTAAATAAAATAAAGAACATAGTTTCTGAATATCAGGGAAATTGTACCATTAGGAGTGGAGTTATACTTGAAAATGGAAATTTAAAAAGCGCTCTTGCGTTTAATATTTTCTATATTGTTTTAAAACAATAGGACAAATTAATTTAGCATATAAACTGTATTTATAAAGATGAATATGTTTTATATTTAACAAAAGCTTCGCGGTGAAGATAGCAAATGTGAAATATTAATCTAATAGACGTACGAGAATTATAAACGTATGTAAGAGAGCTCTGTAATAATCCTCAGAAAGCGTTTGCGTAATATGTTTTTACTATAATAACATTTAAATTAAATTTCAAAGCCAGTGAAAATCGATGTAACTTTCCAATGTATTTTTATTTTCTTTGTACAATATATTTGTTTCTCAATAATATAAGCTTTTCTACGAGGTTAGATGCATAAGTTTCCCGTCTAACCATTTTCTAGCTATGATAAAGACAAAAACTATATTTCACTATTCAATATAGTTACCGTTTATTGCAATACACTTCTCACATTTTTTGAATTAACATTTCAATCTCCACCCCCCCCCCACCTAAGATAGTCAGTAGCCTTGTCTGCAAAATGGGCTTAAACTGCATCCATCACTTCTTCGTCACGTCCTTCCTAGAAGGTCCATCTTGAGTTTTGAGAAGAGGAAATAGTAACTGAGAGCTCTATCTGGGTTCTAGGATAGATAGTCAATCTCCTTGAAGCCACATTTCTTCACAGCTCCTTTGCAACAGGAACTGTTTGCACTGGCGCGTTGTCTTGAAGAAGGCGCACACCACCAATCAGTTTTTCTCGCCTTTCCTCTTTGATGGAAGCACGTAGTCTGTGCAGTAGGCCAGCCTAGTACTCCCATTTACTGTGGTGTTCCTCTCCTTGAAGTCAATAAAGAGTATTCCTTCACAGTCCCAAAAGACTGCGGCAATGTTCTTGGTTGACTGAGTGACCTTTGCCTTTAGAGGTAGTGCTTCGCCTAGTTTACGTCTGCCACTCCATTGATTTTCTTTTGGACAGGAGATAATAGTAGAGGACCATAGTTTTATCTCCTGAACAATGGTTTGCAGAACATCTCTCTCGTTGCCACGGCAGGGCTCCAAAAATGCCTGACAACAGATGTCTCGTTGCTGTTTTTGGACTGAGGAAAGAAGTCTAGGCACCCACCTTACACTAGCCTTATTCATGTTTAAATATTCATGAATAATTTGAAGGACTTTTGTTTTAGAAAGATCCAACCTTTCTGCTATTTCTGTAATTTTGAGCCGCAGGTCTTGCATAATTTCTCCTTCCACAAGAGCGATGTTTTCAGGAGTGAGCCCCTCCAAGGACCGACCTTCACCCTCTTCGTCTTCAATGCTTTCTCGACCCATTCGAAAAATTTTGGTCCATTCTTTTACGGTAGAATATGAAGGGGAGGCTTACCCATATCACCGTTCAATTGCTGTTTAATTTCATTTGGGGTAAGTGCTTCATTTGTGAAGAACTTAATTACAGGTCGATACTCCATTTTGAACATGTCACAATTTTCTACACATAGCCTTCTTTATGCAACTATATCTGAACAACTGAACAAAGCGGAGCGGAAGTTACAGCTGCAATAGTTAAGATTTAACCGATTTAAGTTTAACAGATAAGGTATGATAAGGCTTTTGTGAAGACGATATTCTTTACCAGCGAGACCGGAAATTTATGAACCTACCCTCATATTTTTCATTGTCAGAATACAATGTTCATCTCTGAACAATAAATTATTTACTGCTATAACTTCGTAAAGCTTCTCTGCAATGTAAAATTTGTGAGAATTTATAATTCATATGCAGGATGTTAATGAAGAACAACGAATTTTTTTCATTATGTACGGAGGCATCTTAGACAAGTAATTAGAAAAATAAAGCCTATGTCTACAGATGTAAAATGTTGAATTAGGGGCACTTTAGTAACTCATACTAAAGCTAAATTTTGTATTAGAATGCCCTCACACCTTCTTAGTAATCGAAATAAACCTGGTTGTTAATAACCAAGGAACAGGATTAAAATATTTTCAAGTTAAAACAATGACTGCAAGCCACTGCATTTGTTGTATTAATGCTAATAAGAAAAAATCACATTCTACGTTTACTTAGTGTTGCGAGATATTTGTCCATTGTTTCATGCAACAGTTGTTTTTTTGTAACCATAATACAAAATAACCCATCAAATAAGTTACAAATTGAACAAGTGGAGAATGGTTAAAGTAATTCTAAACTTGCCGACATTCACCAGATTTATAATGAAACCAGGTTGTGCTGCTAGAGCCTGTACTGCAAGTGCTGCTGAGATCTACAGAGAAAAATTCCCTAATAGAAGTCACTCGCATATTACCACATTTCAATCTGTTGATAGGTATATGCGTTTAATGGTTAATGATAAAGTAAAAGTAAAAATCAGTGGCATGCCTATTCTTTTGAAACTTTAAGCCATAAGTGTAAGTTTGAAGCCTTTGATCCTAAGTTCCGTTCTTAAACTGCCTGTCTAAGACTCCTGACTCCTCTATTTAGGGTGAAAATATTTAGGTGCTGTTTCTGAATACTCTGTATATACTTATCCTCGGAATGAAATATGGCAATCTAAATAATTAAAAATGATTTGCTTGTCTTATGTCTCCGCTTTAAGAAAATCCTCACTTCTGTTGCCATTTGAGGGAAATAGGAACATACTCTTATTTTGTTGTTGGATATTATTGTTATATAGAGTATATAAAATATGTACAAAAGAATTTACGAGTAGCAAGTGGGCTTGACACTTGGTATTTTAAAGCAAGGAGCTAATGATCTCAGGAACTTCAATGTGGAGTACAGGCATTCATATAGGTCAAGTTCGTAGTTACGTTGCGAGGTGACATGTGTTTTATATCCAGCCAAACGTGCCATTTGTGGAGGAGCTTTTATCAGCAGGCTCCATTTTAATTGAACTACAAGCCACGCATTGCCATTCAATGTACAAATCTTCGTAGAATTGGTAAGGCATTTTGAGAACTAGGTTAGGTAAGTTGTATGAATGATTTCTGTATTTGAACTTCAATTAATTATTATTATGACATGTGATGCATTGAAATAATGCTCCGTATTTGACAAATAATTATTTTTTAATGTAGATTATTGTATTTTCAATCATCTTCACCATCCATTGACATATTTGTAGCTTTGGAGTTAATCTCTGCTACATTACAGCAAAGTGTAATTTTTTTATCACCTGTCGCATATTTTATAATATTCTGTATTTTTTAACTATCTAAAAAGGTTATATCAACCTCTATGCAATATATGGCCATTTTCTGATATTATCATTTATTTTTCAACAAAAATAATGTTTTAATAAAAGTTTTCTCAATCTGTTTGTCAAATATCCCTAAATAATCCCATTTGGTTTTCCAAATACGATTGACATCGTCAATATATAAATTAAACAGGGTCGGAGAAAGCTTTTTATACCCCAAAATGATTCTCTTCAATTAGAAAAAAAGGGAGGAACGAAGCTTGTAGATATCATACTTAAAGGTTTAATATACTACAGGACATATTAAACTCTCATTCTGAGCAAGTTGCTTCTGGAAAGTGCTGAAAATACAGCAAGGTAGAAGCGAGAAGTTCATTGCATTATATGTTAAAACTGGTGCAGGACTGAGTTACAAGAAAGGTGAAAAGGTAAAAATGAGATGGGAAAAGTGCCCTCGTGAGAGGATGGGATGTCACTTTGTCACTTTCTCCGGCCCGGAATATAATTCATCATTGTCTCATTCTCTTTGTGTGTGCTAAAATAGCAAACATCTTAACAACGTCAGACGTTGAATAATGACATAGGACAAGAACAGAGAGGAAATTGTGTCTATTGCATGCGTTTGGGGTGTGAATAATGCACCTCAAACTGAGTGGTAACGCTTGAAACTCGCATTTCAGAAGTCTCGAGTTCAATTTCCTTGGAGGCCTCCAACCTGATCTTGGGCAGTTTCGTAGATTCCACTTGTCACTTAGGACAATACTGGGAATTGTTTTAACTCCTTACCACGAATTTTGTGAGGCTGGTACGTCAATACATTGTGGAGAATCGTCGCTTCACAATTATGGAACTCAGTAGCATTTCCCGCAGTATCCTGCGCATTTGTACGATACAGTTGATCCGACGTATCAATTCCGATGATAAATTGTTGAAAAGTAGCTGATTGATTATTGCATCTGTTGCAACGGTTCCACGTAAATATACGGCCTTAGGGAAACTTACTTTCTGGATGGCCCTCGTACTTAGTCTTGCAATAAACAATGTTACAGCTTTAGAAAGAAACTGTACCATGTGTTTTGACGACTAGATACCCGTTTTATTTCCAGGCACATAGAGGGCGATGAATTCAGTACGTTACTCGAGGTTTAACTGTGAAATGATTATGAAAACCGCATCGTTATGATACCCCTTTATAGGATTGGAAAATCGTTGAAGAAGATATTCCAGATCCATAAAAATCTGGAAAGCTGTAGGATGCTGTCTGTATACCTTAACACCCAACATTTCGCCGAAACTGGTACTGTTTGTTGTCGTTCAAGATCTGGACGCCCACCCTCTGTGAGGGCCATAGCTGATGTCAAAGCAGTGGCTGACATGTTAGACGAAATCCAGTTCGGAAGCAGACGTTTGTGACATAGCTAAGAAATCCATGTCCACAGTAAAGTGCTTAAGAAAACCTTGAACTGGGGGCTTTTCGTGCCATTTTTAGCTGCAGAACTGAAGCAAAGAGGATGTTGAGATGCAAACGACTGCTATAGCCACTCAAAATTTCTTTTTGCTGACAAGAAAGTGTTCAATCGAGAAGAAAATTCCAACTGTTAAAATAACGGAGCACACCTTGGCTTCATGAGAACTTTGGGAGAGGTTCTGAAGGTTCAATGAAGCCAACCATTCTGCCTAAGTAACGGTCTGATGGGGTGTGAGCTATGAAGCTACATTTCCATCAAAAGAGATTGAAGAGAACCTCCAAAGTGTACTAAATAACTCTTCTGGAACCCACCTGAATATGATTTTTTCCAGAACATGCATTGGAGCTTCCAGCAAGATTCAGCTTCAGCCCACAAGGCAAGTTCTACCAGGACTTTCTTTCAGATTTCATTAGTGTTGAAAATGAGCCTTCCAGCAGTCCCAATCTGAATCCCCAGGAATAGAAATTGTAGTCAATGCATCTCCATTTCCCAGTGGAGATAGTGGGTGCTGATACAAATATATGACGAAAAAACTTGGGCACATATGTGGGCTGAATGGCGTCATTTTGAGAATTTACTGATGCTAAACATTTGGAATACATGAGAGAACAACATATCAAAATTGGATGAATATATTAAAATGACTTAGTTATTAATTTAAACATTGCAACAGTATTTATGGCGAAACTATGTTATATACACTACTTTCCAGGTTTTCTAATAAATGAATACGCATAAATCTGTAAAATATATTTTTTGAACCATTACTTTTTTTCCATTTTCTTTTGGTCCACTCCTTGTACTCAAATCCTAAAATAGCTTAATATTTTATATTAATACATTTTCTATAGATTCAGAACAATAAAAAATACCTAATTATTTTATTACCTTGTAGCATTTTATGGTAATCTTTGAATATAATGCACCCAACTCATTTGTTTTGTTTCCCATGATGCATGAGGGTTACATGTAAGATTGTAGGTACTGGAGTCAAAGGAGAGCATCTATCTGTTCGTATTACAGCAAATGAAAATAGGTAGAAAATGTTCCGAAATTCTGCGAAATGAGGTATTTCTGGCGACATTATTCTGCCTAACGGTCTGTGTAGTAATAGGCGCCAGATACATTTCCCTTTGCATTTTCCTCTCTGTACAAGGTTGCACTTTTACAAATATGGACGTTTGTCAAATTGTGCTCTGTATGTTTTTAAATACACGCAATTCTTTAATTGTCAATTAAGAAAAATAACGTTTTCAACCATGGAAGGCCAAGAGGTCGGCATGCAGGGCAGAAAACAATCTTACTTCAAATTATGGGCAGAAATGAAATGAGAGCTAGGTGTCATATTTTAAATTAAATTTTGGTTAGAAAGAAATTTAAAACTACTGCCACTATTCCATCAGTCCACCAAGTTGCCAGCCCTGCAGCACGAAAAAAAAAACGGGTCCTATAGGAGCCACCAAATATATCACAAAAGAGCATCAGTCCATAAAATCGTTCCTCACAGTGCACCTTCCTACAGTGCTTGTGTTATGCGATTTCGTGTATATGTACTTTATAACTAACTATCTGCATGTGTTCGTGATATTCATGCTTGTGTGTGTTTCCATAGGTTTGCAGCATCAATAATAACCATGTGTGATTGTGCTGTTACACTTTCACTATATAATGCTAAAAAACGCATGTTTTGACTCCGGTGGTTATCCATCCCTCTAGTGTTACTCCTGGGTAACATAAAACAAATAAATTGAGTGTGCTATATTCAAATACTGCTTTTTATATACAATACAATAAATATTTATGGCCCAAATAATTGAGGAAAAAGTCTAAAAATCATATTAAATATTAGGTCTTTTATATAAAAAGCGCAAGCTTGTAAATTTTATAAAGGCCATAGTAAAGAATAGTCTTATTATTTTAGTTTTTTTTTTTGAGTTTATGTTCTGGAAATGCTGACACGCGTAAGCATGGCTATACAGTAAGATATATTAAAATGGGAACATATGAAGTGCAAGGAAACCTATGATTTGGTTTGATTTATTTACCAACGCTCTTTAGCATCAGGACAACAGGTCAACAGCGTCCCATTGTATCAGGGCGTGAAACGGTTGGCAAATTTTGCTCAGAGACCTCTTTTTTCAGGCTTGAGGTTCTTTTTCGTGCCGTAAATGTACGACATGGGACCCACGGCTTTACTTCCCTTTTGAAAGAAGCCATACTTAGGATTTTTACACCCGAAAAAATCCATCGGTCCTGGACGGATTTAAACCCACGATCTTGGGTTTAGAAGGCAAGTATGGTTACTACCACCACACCACCAGCACCGCGGAAACCTATGACTTTCCCCTAAGGGATCGTGATGTTTTTGAAGCTTTTGTTTAAACAAAACTTCCTTAGGGATATTCATTCCCGAAATATGTAACCACTTTTACTTTGCTTAGGCTTGCTACGCAGAAATTGAACTATTTGCCGTTAATATCTCAGCTGCCATAATAACGAACGAAAAGTTGTCCACAGAGTTTCCTTAGCGCATAATAAATATTAAGAGGCTATTCTCAATGAAAATAGCACATAACACAGTTAATTAACGTAAGAATAAGAAATTACATTATTTAATGTAACTGTCCACACTTACTTATACACACGGCTCTCTTTCTGTTTGGAACGTTTCTCAATAGATTCGTGTCACTGCAAACCATTACAAAACATTTCACCATAATGAGAAACAGTTTAAAATACTCTGCATTGCGAAATGGTGATCTTATATAATGTCTTCATTTGTTTCGCACTAAAAATAAACAAACAATTGAAAGTAGCTATTAAAATACGCGCCGCAGAACAACAGTTGAAGATCGCTGTTAATAAAACGCATACGACGTATTTGACTCTTGGATCTGCAGTGTTGTCATATCATAATGCTACAATAGACGCAAAAGTAACAAGACTTTGCAAGGCTTGTAAACAGAATCATTGTCCTTGACATGTGCGGAATTCTTAAAATTAACTCCTGGCATGCAACAGAAGTGCAAAGGACAAAAAGATATGCTTTATCTTGTGAATTAGATCTCAACAGTGTTCGAGAGAATTGCACTAAATAAATTCAGATGTGCCAACAGAAGGTTTTCTCCTAAAAAATAATGAAACACTGGAGAAAACCGAGCAGTAACATATAGGACATATGCGAACTTTTAGAACATGCCTTTACAGTGCACGTGTGAAATATGTGTATTGTAAAGAAGCTCGAATTATTATTCATTTTGACTATCGGATCATATATTGATAGAAAATATTACTTTTTGTAACGTTTTATAATGTTAGTCATGGTACAGGTTATTGTTGAATGGCTGAAGAAAGATTAATTTCTCTCGCCATGAAAAGTTTCATTGTTATGAGTACAAGATAGCTTAGAATATCCCTTGGAGCAAAGGTCTCTAAAAGTTCAACCTAATGTAATTTTTAGTGAGTTTCTCTCATTCTCTCGGTCTGTCTTGGTCTTCCCCTTCGTAGACCATCGGCTTCCGAAGCTGTTCAACACGTATGTCCAACTTATAGGTTGATATTCCGTCATAGGACCCCAAACCTCAGCCTATAGTCCATTTGTTGAACTCTCCTCATACCATGTGTCCTGCACATCTTCATTTAACATTCTTGAAATGGTCCCTGCATCTTGAATTTTCGTTCATTTCCAATTCCTTTATGTAGGGAGGGTATTACAGTTACGGGCCGCCTGAGCGCGAACGCTTACTGGAGAACTGCAGCCGCCGTAAACGGACAAAGAGAAATAGAGTCGCCGCAAGTAATATTTTAGTGTTTTTATTTTTACTGAAACCATAGCATGAAGCTGCATTTAAAATTAATAGATGTTGCTGTAATAGATGATCCTCAGCGGCAATACATTGCTGGCCTTTGCGTGTCCATATTTCATCTAATCTCTGTGAGAAACACAGCAATTCAGTAAACGTTTCTTGTCATCGACAGAGTATCTCTCTCTTAACTTTTTAAAAGTTGGTAAACAGTCTCTGTATCTGGAATATGATTGCCAGGTTATTTTCATCTCTGCAGGAATCTACTTTCACACATGTATCATACATAAAAATCCATTCATCAGGATTGTGTTTTAGTGGCGTAAATAACGAAGAACAATTAGCACACAAAGTACACAATAAAAACACCGAGTAACACACGAGCGCAGAACCATAAACAATAAAGTTTCCCTAAAACTAACTACAAGCTGCTACGTGCACATGCATTATAGGCCATGGCGGTTGGCCTCTTCCAGTAGCAACCGAGCTCTGCCGTGCTCAAATAACATCACTGTATAAATTAGCAGAAAATTTTTCGAATTTGAGGTATATTTAGCCCAACTCAATGCAACCACAGTTCTTGCAGAGGCAGTATTTTTCCCTTCCTATTAGCAGTGCAAATCTGTCTAAAATTCAACAAAAGCGTAGTGCTGGCAACTGAAACACCAGGAAACTTCACCCGAAACATCCTGTTTAACTAATTTTCCCCATAAACGTGAATGGAGATGTCACTACTGCACTAAACAATGGAGAGCAAACAATCATAAAAATGTTTTTACATTTTCAAAGCTTCCTGCGGCTGTCTGGGGGTTTCTTTGGTAAACTTCACTGCTGCAGGAACAGAATAGTTTACTACAGGGAGAGGCAACATTGACAGACAGCCTATTTCCCTGTAGGTACAAGAGACAAAACAAACAACGATCTATTTCCGTAGAAACCGCTGCGCGGACGTCTCTCTTTTCCCTTCTTTCTTTACCATTCTCGTTTCACTGTTCCTTTCCCCTCCCCTCCGCACTCCGGATGTTCTCTCTGGAGTGGAGTTGTAAAAGCAGACAAAACCACAGAACCGAAACAAATGAGAAGCATGTACGCAGCACGTAGCATTTAGAGTCTATCGACCTCCTCAGTAAATCGACATTTTTCACAAACTATGAGCCCAAAATGACTTTATATATCACTAACAATCAGCATTATTCAAAGTCAAAAATGCATATTGTTATTATAGAATGCGATTATTTACAAAATTGCATCAAACCGTTGTGATGTGATAACTTTTCATTTCATAACTTATAAATAACTTATAACTGCGCTAAAACTGCCAAACGTGATGCGTTATTTTGTATTCATAATTTATACCACTTGGTTACTATTGAAGTTACTTTCGTTATTTAGAATCATTTCCACATTTAAGCATGAAAAATTAAGACTACATATTAATTGGTGAGCACCTCTTGAAAGAGTAACTCATACCATTCCTTACACATGTCACATGACCTTACGAAGAGTGTGACTTGTTATAGCCCCCATTACGGTGTGAATGTGGTTTTTCCTTCGATTTCAGGAACCCCCCACAGAAAAAAAAAAAAAAATCACACCAATAAATGGGACGAACGGGCAGGTCAGTTCACATCACCAAAACATTGTTAAGGACGTTCTGGCTGTGTGAGCGATTGAACCGTCCTGCTGAAACCACAACGAATGCATTTGGATATTTTTACGGTACATTTGCTAAGTTACGAACTGTTGCAACATAACGCTCTGTGACGTGTCGCTTGCGTCATTCTCAAAAAAAAAAAAAAAAAAAAAATAATAATAACGACCAATAATACCCGGAGAAAACACTCCTGCTTTTGAGTTATACACTGGTCGTTCACGAAGGTGGTGAAGAATGGCGCTCAATACCTGAATTTTTGTTTGTTTACATAGCCTGCCTGATATATGAAAATGGGTCTCGTCAGATATTACGTTTTTATTAAAATCGGATTGAGTGTTTATCATTTCCAGGGACTCTAGAACTCCGGGCAATAGTTGTTGCGTCACTTGCATCTTGTATTGATGCAATATCCTGATGCAATATCCGTCGCACACTTCTATCCCATGTGTTAAGGGCTTGCGAATGCCCACGAACTGATTGCGTTGGACTTTGCTCTAAAGCAGCTCTTACAGTTGCCATTTGTTCGGAGTGCTTCTTGTTTGATAGGATGGGAGGAGGTTATTTAGGTTTGTGCCGCATTTTACTTTTTTTCCCTATTGAGACTCCGGGAGGGAGGGGTGATGTGAGGGCCAAGAAGGGCGGCTGATGTGGCAGGTGAGGAATAGGGGAGTCCCTAACCTCCTCAAATTCCTTTTCTTTTATCAATCTGTTACGACATCGACTAATTCCCCTCCAAGGAGTTTGAGCCAATGAGCAAATTTCACTACTGCACGCCGCACACCTCCAACACACGCAACTCTGAAACAATGAACATGAAGATGAAATGAGAGGAAATGAGGAAAATTTGTGTAAGTAAATATCATCCCTGCAGTCTAATTCATCAAGACAAACCAGAAAAAAAAAAAAAAAAAAAAAAAGGCCGGGCGGTCGATCCCTAATTCGAATCGCAAGTGTTACCGCTTGAGCCATTCCACTGGTTTCCTCATCCATAACACCACTTTCATTTAAATTCTGTAGTAAGACGGCAGGCAGACTGAGAGATTGTTTGATGTATTTAAATTCTTCAAATTCTTCCCAGTTTTCTCCTAAACTTGTAGTTAACATGCTCTTAATAATATTGCCCCTTCTATTCTTTTACATCATTAACTAGACTTATGTTACTTCTAATTTTAGCGTACTTACTGAATTTTTTACCTTCCTTAGACTTATCAAAGTTACTTCCGTTTTTTGTTTTGACATCACTTTTATCTTTGTTTAAATAAAATTTGTTGACAGTTGAAGCGATTCTTCGGTTTCCTTTTATGTATGTATTTCAGTCCAGAAGTAGAATATTGGTTTTATAGATTGATTCACTGGATTCGAACTTTTCTACTATCCACTTTAATTTTGTCGTGATAATTGGCACAATACACAACTATCAGTAACCAAGTAGCTCAAAGCAATTCTGGTGGGAGTGAGTACATGCTTTGAAAAAGATTTACTTAACAAATGAAATATGCTACTAACTGCAGGAAAATGTTTTCTGACTTCCTGTATAACAAGCGAGGATATGGGCAAGCAGATGACATGGATCAACTAGGACAGAAATCTGCCAGTGTTTGTTCTGCTTTAAGCACATAGACAGCACCGTCTTTCGCTATGAGCAGACATTTTATTCGTATCTTCTCCTGGTCAAAGGGCAGGGACATCTTAAAGTAGGGCGATTCATCTTCACCAACACCTTACATAGTGTGTCTTCTGGTTCTGTGAAGTCTATCAGCTACAACTGTGATTTCGTCAGTTATTAAGTCAAAAGATGGAGGCTACTAATTTCTGTTCTAATATTCTCAGTTTGCAATGTTGATTCAAATTATTCGTGGGCCACGCCTACTCGTCGGCTCGTTTGATATATTTCGTCCACTAGCATGCTCTCCAAGAGACTCCTAAACGACACGGTTGGCCGAGATCATTAAGGCACGAACTCGTCTGGAGTTCGATTCCCGTCATAACCGTCCTCCCAATTAACAGTGTTTAGAAATTGTATTCATTACTAAGGCATCACAGGCGAGGTGCACGCTGATGATACATGAGATTTAGTGGTAAATAAATCGAGATAGGATTATTCATACGGAAGGAAACGTTCCACACCTAGTTTAGGATATATTCCCGATATTTGCAATTTATTTAGATAAAGAAAATCTGGGAAAAAGCTTGTCAGAGAGGAGGGTCCTGCAGGAATTGAACCACAGACCTCCCGGTCACGAGTCCATATCTTAACGACCTCGGTCACTTAAATCGGTAGTTCTCATAAATGGCAAATTCTGGGGATATACTTGAATTTCCATCTGGGGCACTTCCTTTATGTAAAAAAAGAAAGAAAACCCTTTCTCAATTTATCGTTTTACCTGTAATATCAACACTGACCTATGATGCCTCAGCATAAAAACGAGCGTTATACACAATTAAAAAAGCGAAGCTGTTCCAATTAGAATTCTGCAACACGTTCCACGGGACATTTACTGACACCAAAACTTCACACAGATGAAGATTAAAGTTCTGCGCTGTACTGCTTGCCATAGTAGAGGAAACCTGTTATTTTTCCTGCTTCCTCGAGACACTTATCTCCAATCTCATCACTTTCTCATTAATATGAGAAAGCAGATCTTTGTGTGACCACTTGTTATGACTTACGTACAAGAAGAAAATGTGTAACCTTTGATATTAAATAATTAATATATAGGGTTAAATTTAATTGCAGATGCATTTAAATAGGAATGGGCTCAATATTATAATCTGAAAACTACTGCACGACAAAGGTACTCAAGTTTTAGAAAAACTTGCTTGTTTTTGGCAGATTTGATGAAAATTTACTAAATCATTTTTATTCGTGCGCATTTTATAATTTTATTCCTGTGTGAGCGCGATAAAATGTAGCCATTTTGTATTAGTTTAGCTCATTAGTTCTGATTAGTCTTTTTAGATACTTACGAGGGTAGGTTCATAAGTTTCAGGCCTCGCCGATGAGGATTATCGCCTTCACAAAACCCTTATCTGGTGTGTTAAGTAAGTAATTGCAGCCGTAACTTTCGCTTCGCTGTGTTCAGTTGTTCAGATAGTTGCATAAAGAAGGCCAAATGTAGAAGATTGTGACATGTTCAAAGTGGAGTAAGAAGCTGCAATTAAATTCTTCACAAAAGAAGGACTTACTCCAATTGAAATTAAACAGCGATTGGACGGCGTATTTGGGGAAGCATTCCCCTCATACTCTACCGTAAAAGAATGGGCCAAACGTTTTCGAATGGGTCGGGAAAGTGAAGACCAAGAGCTTGAGGTCTGCCTTTGTAGTTGCTCACTCCTGAAAACATCGCTCTTGTGGAAGGAGAAATTATGGAAGACCGGGGGCTCAAAGTTACAGAAATAGCGACAAGGTAGGGCCTTTCTAAAACAACAGTCCTTCGAATTATTATGGACATTTAAACATGAATAAGGTTAGTGCAAGATGGGTACCTAGACGTTTTCCTCAGTCCAAAAGTAGCAACGAGTTGTCTGTTGTCATACACTTTGGAACTCTGCCATGGCCACGAGAGAGAAGTTGTGCAAATCATTGTTACAAGAAATGAAACTATGGTTCTCTACTAAGATCCCTTGTCCAAAAGAGAATCAATGGAGTGCCGTAAACCTGGCGAAGCACCGCCCCTAAAGGCCAAGGTCACTCAGTCAACCAAGAAGACCATGGCCACAATCTTTTGGCACTGTGAAGAAATACTCTTCATTGACTTCAAGGAGAGGAACACCACAGTAAATGAGATGTATTATGCTATCCTACTGCACAGACTATGTGCTTCCATCAAAGAGAAAAGGCGAGGAAAGCTGAATGATAATGTGCGCTTTCTTCACGACAACGTCCCTGTGCACACAGCTCTTGTTGAAAGGAAGCTGTGAAGAACTTCGGCTTCAAGGAGATCGATCATCCACCCTACAGCCCAGATCTAACTCCCAGCTACTATTTGCTTTTTTCAAAACTCAAGATGGACCTTCGAGGAATAGAATTTAAGTGTGACGAAGAAGTGATGGATGCTGTTTGTGTCCATTTTGCAGACAAAAATTTTGACTGTTATTGGGGGAGGGGAATTGAAATGTTAATTCAAAGATGGGAGAAGTGTATTGCAATAAAGGGTAATTATGTTCAATAGTGAAATATAGCTTTTGTCTTTATCATGTCGATTCTGGTGGTGTAGTGGTAACCGTAATTGCCTCCTAAACCCAAGATTGCAGGTTCGATCCCGGCCAGGACCAATTACTTTTTTCGGGCGTAAAAATCCTAAGTATTGCTTCTTTCGAAAGGGAAGTAAAGCCGTGGGTCTGGTGTCGTACATTTAAGGTACGATAAAGAACTCCAAGCTTGAAAAGCCGTTTTACGCCCTGGTTTGAATGAGATGACCTGAGATGCTGACCTGAGATGCTAAAGAGCGTCCATAAATAAACCAAGTAAATCAAAAAAGTCTTTATCATACCTATAAAATGGTTAGGATGGAAACTTATGGACCTATCTTCGTAAGTCTATTTACCTTTAATGCGATTCATATATTCGAATCAAAGGGAATGAAATGATAAAATTGTATAAGGAAATAAGATGTTAAAACTTGAAAATCCTGATCCTATTTATCATCCATGTTTAAAAATAAAACAGTTCAGTCATACCTATCCAACAGTTTTCTCTTAGACCCAAGTTCATGGGAAACCCGATCTGGGTCAATAGATATTTTAGGGCATAAAAAGCCTTCGAAAGGTAGGTAAAGTCGTTGGCCTCTTGACTCTAATTGAATGGGACGCTAATGATCAAACGTATTGAACAGCGTCCTTTAATAAACCTAGTAATAATAATAATAATAATAATAATAATAATAATAATAATAATAATAATAATCATCATCATCATCATACCAATCCAACACACCTAGATTATTAAACAAAATGCGTGTATTCACTAGTGAAGAATTTAAGAGTTGGTTCAAAATCAATAAAGGACAATTTATGTGAAGAATTAACTACAAGAATGATGGATGTCACTTTTTTCTCGAAATGTTGGTAATTCATAGCTAAAGGCAGTAGAATTACACAAGGAGCTACACAGCTTGAATACTTATATTTATTATGCAATTACGATTGTAATTCCCACAAAGGGAAAGAAAAAATGCTGGATTTCAGTAGTAAACAGGAATAAATTATGGTATCATTTCCATACGTTTCCTAACCTATTTCTTTAATACTTAATCTCAAGTCTGCCGCAATGGCTCGTTCTGAGTGGATGCATTTCCGTAAATTAGTACATGCTCTTGCTATAGTGGCGCTTCTGTGCTGCTTGTTTGCAAGGTGTGCAGAGTAAAACAGATGCCATTCTAAACGTTTCTAACACAGTCAAGTCTCCAGAGAAGAGAAAAGGACAAATTAGCACGTCAAGTTATGAATAAAATTGCTTTTATCATTTCTTGAGGCCGGTTTAAGAAATTAAAATGCTTTGATAATGTGGCTGCTTAACAGAGATCACGAATCCATAAAGAATTTAGTGAAAAGAAAGCTATGACGAGCAAATTCCTACTTATTTGGATTGATGTCTATAAACAAAATTAAACAGCGTAGCCCAAGGCAACATTTGGATCATGAAAGATTAGAAGGCAATGCTAATTCTTAAAAAGTGAGCGTCTGAAATGGTCAAAGGATAATACACTGCTCAAAAAATCGGAGGAACACGTGTTTAAGTCAAAGCCCCAAAATAAATATTGATACAATTTAATTTTAGACAATTTGGTGTTTTGTTTTAAGGTACTGTTTAAAACTAGAATAAATATATTTTAGGATTTGTTAGTTTTTCTCTGATTATTAGTGAAGTTTCTAGAACTGTTGAAACCAAAATAAGTGCTTTTTGACATTTTATTTTTTTCGAAAACAGATTTTAACACCACTCTGTGGCAGGAAATTGTTATTTTGTGTTCTCTGAAGCTAATACACAATAATGAGGCATTTGAATGAAACTGTCACACAAGCAGTTGCGTGGATTGAAGATAGTCATTCCATTCGTTTTGTATCCAGGATTCTTCATGTCAGCCTTTCTGTCATCCATAGGAGGCGATATATAGAGGCAGATGGATACAACAGGCGTTCTGGACAAGGGCGTAAGGAGAAGATACCAGGGATACAGGATAGATATCTTGTTCTATCAGCTTTGCGCAGACGCAAATCTACAGCCAGAGACCTACACAATGATGTAGAACACAACTGGAGTGGTTATTTTTTATCATATTGTAAGAAACAGACTGAGAAATGCAGAATTCAGATCTAGAATCTTCTTTCAAACCCTATGTGTGATAGTTAGCACAGGAAATCTCGGCTGAGATTTGCTCAGAATCATCTCAACTGGCAGCTCCGCTAATGGAAGTTTGTTCTCTTCACAGACGAGTCAAGATTTCGTTTGAAGGGTTGTGATGATCATACACGTGTCAGGAGACGCCCTGGAGAACGTCTTGCTCCAGCCAACGTTATTGAACATGACATAGTTGGAGGCGGTTCTATTATGGTTTGGACTGGCATTACTATAGAATCTCGGACTGAGCTTCTTGTTGTCCCACAGAACATGAATGCTGATGTTTACATTATCCTTCAACATGTCGTACCCTTTGTTTGTGGTATGGACCTAATTTTCTACTAATGCTAAATCTCATATAGTATAGAATATCAAATATGTACTGTAATAATGTCAAATTCGGGCGATGGACTGCATGCATGCGGTCCTGACCTCAATTCCATTGAGCATCTGTGAGATACACTGATAAAACTTGTTCGCGAGTATCCTGCTATGCCACAGAACTCTAGGTATTAGGTACTAGGTACTGGGTGTTGAAATAACCATGGAAACATTGATTACAAAACTATATAATCTTGTATTTCTACTTTGTTTTCTGTATATCAATAATTTGTTCGTATTTCTAATCCTGTGAAACAAAAGTTTGTTAGAATTCCTATTCTAATTTTACACAATGTTTCAATCTTTAATTACAACTGTATGAATATTTATTTTGGGGCTTTGATTTAAACATTTGTTTCTCTGATTTTTTGAGCAGTGTACAAGAATTTCGTGCAACGGTGAAAGAGTCTATTCATCCTTCAACAAAAAGGGTGAGCCTGCTGAGCAAGGTGATGGAGAATTCTCTCTACCTGATTATTCATACAAAGGTAAGATGGTTACGTCTAATATTTAACATTCTTGCATTAATACAAACAAAATATCTGATGTTGTGGTTATTATAGTATTCATTCTGAAAGAAACTTGCTCGGATCTTTTGCACTCTCTGTTGCAGATCTCATTCCACTCTCGCTCTCACTTGTTGCGGTTTTGAGGCCCAAGGACAAAGTATGTTTATATAAAATTTACTTTTTGTCAGAAAAATAGCAAACAGCATATGAGAGAAAAAGGAAAAATATTTAATCAAAAAATAAAAATTAAATGCCAACAGTAAATGTTTTGTTTAGGGGGGGGGGGGAAGAACTGAGAACCTATATTCAGTGAGAACATGTTTTCTGAAAGGAATTTTGGGGGTGGGGAGGGTGCTCAGCGAGTTGCGGAATTAAGAGAGAATTTGGGGCCTACAGCAAGACCATAGAGTGTAAAATCAAAGTAATGAAGTGCTGGCCGTGAACTATTCCTGGAAATCAAATTTTAATTGGAGCACTATCAGGAACAGCTAGGGATGAGAAGGAACAAGACATGGGTAACCAAATTAAGAAAGGGACTAAAAATAATAGGACCGGGCTCCATTTGGAAGGCGGGTCAGGGGAATAGAAAGGGCGCATGGAGGAGGGTTAGGTAACGTTTGAGGGATATGGATAAATATATTCTGACTGAATATAAAGATACGGAAGAATGGAGGGAAAAGTATCTACTGTACTCCTTTACAGGATCGAACAGAGTGAGATGGTCATATTGGGCTTTGCTGCAAGGCAAGAAAGGAGAGGAGAGAAGTGGTAAATGTCTGATGAAAGTGAGACAGCATAGGCCTGAAAAGGATGATAAACGGGCTGTAAACAAATTTATTTAATCCAGCTGTGTCTCATCCATAATGGGATTTCTTTATGTTTTATATTAATTTTTAATTTTTTACTCATTATTCTGCTGCTGTTCTATTATTCTATTTTATTTGTTTATTTTAATTACTTTTTAATATTTAAATTTTAAAATATTTGTTAAATATATGGTTTATAATTCATTGCGAATATCTAATGCAATACTTTGGGCTAAAACAAATATGTCTAGTGTTCATAAAAGCAGCGTTGGGCCCGTGAGTCTGTAGACGTTGCTTTGTACTGTATTGATGTCACTGTAATAAGGTTAATTAATATAACATGAGTAATATTATCAACTTTTTAGTTTATTGAAAATAACTTCACAACTTAATGGTCCGGTATTTAGTTTTAAATTACCCAGTGAACCTTCCAGCTTTAATTGTTTCAAATTTTGATATGAAGTGATTCTGAAAGACGTCATCATTTTACAGTTTACTCTTGATTTTTTAATGCAGCGCTCATTTTAAACCTAAAAAATGGAAGAATTTTGTTGCGATTTGGCACGTTTTGATTGCACAGATTAATAAAAACACGGTTATATACCGGAAATGACTACAAATACAATATTGACTGAATGTGGTAATATTACATTTTTATAAGTTGCTCCTCATATTCAATAAAAAATATGTTTTCATCAAGGTCAATCTCCACCAACAATATTTCGTAATAATACACAACATGAAAGCATGTGCATTAATGAAAAGTCTGTGAAAATTAGAACACAGATGTTATCAAATAATTGCATGAAATCAGACAAGAACCTGATAACACGCTCTTCGCTTTGTTACGTTTGGGAACGAAAGAAAATAAGAAAGAATGAAACGCTGGTTAAAGGAATAAACCGTCTACTGGATAATAAGGTTATGGGAGATTTATTTTTAATAATTAAGGTTACATGAATAGGCGATGTGAAATATAAAAAGGGCAGTAAGACATAAATAAAAAACTAAACAGTAGAACGTGATTTAAAGTGAGAGTCAAAAGTCAAGGGAGATTATGATTTAATTAAATAATAAAAGTAGCATTTCTCTAAAAACCTAGGCTTATAATGGTAGAATAAAAATATTAATATATCAAAAGAGAGTACTCTCGATTATTCATGTATGGTTTTACTCTTAAAAGAAACTAATTACACAGGGTAGAAGGAAATTCAATGGCACAAATAAAGTTGGTATTAAAGCTTAATAATGAAAATAAAAAAAAAAATGTAAATTTCCTTTTCTCCAGCTCTTTAGAGGTTTCGAGAAAATAAATTTCTAGCTCGAAATGGTTGCAACGCTGTTTAATATTCTGCATAAATATTTAACAATTAATAATTGCAAATACTCAATATATGTTTTTGTTTTTTATTTATTTATTTGTTTTTTTTTGGGGGGGGGCATAATCGTGTATTGGATTTGAATAACTCAGCCTTGCACAATGACTTT
The DNA here is from genome assembly GCA_030762175.1 of Metallyticus violacea. Taxonomy (NCBI): domain Eukaryota; kingdom Metazoa; phylum Arthropoda; class Insecta; order Mantodea; family Metallyticidae; genus Metallyticus; species Metallyticus violacea. The sequence continues at coordinate 17,368,452 of CM060843.1, read as the reverse complement.
TGCGTCTACGTCCCCAATGCTGGGACTTCTCAAAAGAAGGAGGTCGGTCCTGATGGTGCAATGGTTACCATACTTGCCTTCTAAACCCACGATCGTTGGTTCCATCTCGGCCATGACTGTTGGATTTTTTCGGGCGTAAAGTCCTAAGTATGGCTTCCTATGGAATGGAAGTAAAGCCCATGGATTCCGTGTCGTACCTTACGGCACGTAAAGAACCTCAAGTCTGAAGGAAGAGGCCTCGGAGCAAAATTTTTCACGCTCTGAATTGAATGGGATGCTGATGACCCGAGATGTTAAAGAGCGTCCGTAAATAAACCAAATCCAAACACAAAACAATAAACAAAACCAAAGAAGGGACGAGATAAAAGATACACTGGTAGGCCAGGATTCACGAGCTGTTAAGTTGACAATACCGAACACTGTCTACTTGCTATAGGAACAAAATAAAGTTTAGTGAGGTTGCTAGTACAACGGCTTAAAGAATTGCCACATTTTTTAAGACACCATTTTTCGCTATAAAATAACTTTGCAGTATTTTGTTAGCTTAATGCGTACTTACACCTGGTACTAATTTGATTGTTGTCACTTCGGTTCTCCAAGTGAGAAGTGTTCAAGTTGAGAGATGTTCAGCTCCGCCTACAGTGACGGACGAATAATATCCTGCACTGAAATTCTACTTTCGTGTCAGTAAATATTTAGCTCAGGTCTATGCAATGTTACAATGCAGCTTTTGTTTTCCCTGTAGCACAGCTCGAAGATGTTTAAGAGGGAAGGCAATCACTTTCAAAGGCAGATGGACTCGATGCTTCAGTTTGTGCTCTAATGAAAGAAAACATAACACCGCTGTTGTCATCGTGAGAGAGGATATCCAATAACATTAAGAACTCTTTCAGGAATTCTGAATATTTCATTGGGTGCCGCCCGCACGTTAATAACTAAAACGTTGCATGTGCACGGTGTGCTGATCCGCGAACAAAAGAACGTTCACGTGCAGGTTTGCAAGCAGTTGAAGATGATGTAACAGTAAAACGCTGAGTTTCTTTCAAAAGCAATCACTGCTGATGAAACTTGACTTTAACATTCCATCCTAAGAGCAGCAAAGCTCTCTTTGGAAATCTCCATCATCAACACCAAAAATAGCTAAAAGTGGTTGCTTATCCTGGGAAAGGTATGGTCATCTCATTTTTTACATTCTTGGAATGATTGGCCAGCATGTCGTATCTCTAACTGGCAATACTACAGACATGCCCTGAAAACTTTTTTTTTATGGTGTTAAACGCCAGTTTTTACTACTGAGGCACCACAGGCGGTGGACACTGATGATAAACCAGGAAAGGATTTTTAAGGAAGGAAACGTTCCAGGCCTAAGTTTAGGGTATCCCCCGGCATATGCCATTTATGAGGAATAAAGAAAATCTGGAAAAAACCTCAGTCAGGGAGGACGGACCTGGCGGGATTCGAACCCCAGATCTCCCTCTCACGAGTCTGCGCCGTAACATCTTTGGCCACCCGTGGCGCTCCTGAAAACTATGTAAGGTCATATTACAAGTAAAAGACCGCGCAACAAGCTGGGTGCTGAACCGCACATCGCAAATATCTCACAAAAAGTCTGGTGAAGTACATCCCTTATTCTGTCTATTGTTCATATTTAGCCCATTGTAACTTTTTCCTTTTCCCCAAATTAAAGAAACCCTTTTGTAGGTGTGAAGGCATCACCAGAAGCAGAGTTGAAGGCTGCGGAAGCAATTGTAAAGGACCTGTCAAAAATGTTTTCAGTGTGTTTTTAAAGACTGGCAGATGCGTTAGGGCAGGTGCATTGCATTCAACTTTGAGAAATATTATAAAAATTATGAGATTGACTGTCAACAAAAAGCATGATCGTTCTTTAAATAAGTATTTGTATTTACCGCACTAGTGCAGTAAATGCAAAGAAATGGAGGTGTTATTTACAAATATTAAATATAATTCGTATAATTACTGAATGTTACAAAGGCTCTATGACCCAAGCTTTTTAAATGAACGTCTTATATATTTCTCGAGATGAAGATAAAACTGCTCATATTCAGAAGATGGAAGAACGTTCTTTCCTGCATGGAAAGTCTTGTCTCTAACTGAAACAAAACAATATCTATATGGCCGTAGCAACGGCATTCAAAACTCTTTCACAGGAGAACGTTTTATTTATGAAATAAAAATATGCAATATTCAACATTAAAAGCAAATTAATTGTACACAACATTATTGTTGGCCTAAATCTTTAATAAAATGCAACACTATAACATTAATTGCATAATATTAGAAAGTAACAATAACGTAATTAAATTGTTGCAGTACAGTACGTTATTTTTAAATGTAAATAATCATTTCAAAACATTATGCAGTAAGAGAGAAACATGCTGTCATCAATTAAATAGCATATCGTGATAATATTAAGGAAACAATTTATGCATTACTGAAAGTGGAATTAGTCATTCATTTTCATTGCTGAAAATATAATTACACAATTAATAAGGAAGGAATGCGTTAACATTAACTAGCAAATGAATTCACAGAGTTTTATAATGTTAGCCTGTTCTGAATTTTATGCTAAATTGAGATGCTAAAATGAGAGATAAGTCACATGCCATGGCAACTATTTTTTTTTCCTCCAGTACAAAACAACACGAAAAATCTAAGATATACGATTGAAAGTGTATGGAATGTACTTTCGAATGAAGCCACAAGATGGTGTGTGTAAACAGAGCTGCGTATTTCATCACATTTACTTGCTGAGCGACAGTAGTCAGGATTTGAGTCACGATGAGTGAACGTGAAAATAGTTTCTCAGCTGCAGGAATGCACGAGAATGCCACACAGAGCTACGGGAAGCACTGGGCTGCGTGCCTTATCCTATCAAACAGTGGCGATGTGCACAGAGAACTTCAAATGGAGCAGGATGTCTACTGCCGATCTGCCGCGCAGTGGGTGTCCTGTGGCTGCGGACAAGTACGCGATGTTGGTGGAACAGTGCTTACGCGATGATAGGCACTGAACACTTGTGGAATTAGCAGAGTAGTTAGGAATTCCGGCAAAAAAGGGGAGAACCTGAACATGCGAATAATATGTGCAAAGTGGATGCTACACCAATTAAGTGAGGTACAAAAGGGGACTCGCAAGCTTTCAGGAAGAAAGGGATGCCATGTTTAACCGCATCATTGCGATTTGAAATGGGAGCAAAGGCGTATGGACCAAAACTCAAGCGATAGTCTAGTGAATGGTGTCATCCAGGGTCACCACGCTAACACAAGTTTCGCCAAACTCCTTCACCAATAAAAATCATGGTCATTCTGGTGTATGACCGTCAAGGTGTGCTTGTGTGTCATCTAAGGCGTTGGGAGACTATTGTGAATGCCCAGTACTACAGGTCCTTTTTGGTGTCACAATTGCGGTGCGCCACATGCATTAAACGGCCAGAACTTTGGAACAACGCCATTATTCTCCACGATAATGCAACAACTCGCTCAATAGACAGGGTCAAGTGTGTTTTACAGCGGTGGGAATGGGATGCTCTTCCACACCTGCTATATTCGCAGATCTCAGTCCCTGTGATTAAGATCTCATCCCTTCAGCCATTATGTGGGAAACGTTTTGCTAATAAAACAAACATTTTGAGAGCATTTCGACGCGAGGTGTCTTGTGTTAGTAACTCACATACAGCAGATGGGATTCAGCCCATTCATCATCGCTGGCAACGAACTGTCATACACTTGGATACTACTTCGAAGGCTGCTTAACACCGTGAATTACCTAGCAGGCCCCTTTTGTTTTAAAACTCTGTATAAGTAGTAGTGCATAACTTTTGCTCATGCCTAATAAACTACTATTGCCCGGTTTCCTGTGTTTTGTTTCTTCCCTATGAGCCTTCCGTTGGAGGCATCACTCAGCAGTAAGTTACATACGCTTTCAATCGTATATCTTAGATTTTTCGTTTATCCCTTGTTGTAATAATTATCATAAGATTTTTCTTGTTATTAGTGAAAATTTGACCTTTTCAACTCGGGCTAACTTTCTTGCAATAAATCCACCTTCACCGGCAACAACAACAGTCAAACGAACTAAATAATCTCCATCGATACAATGACGTTATTAGTATAATGAAGTAAAAGATTGACATCTCATTAATTAAATAGAAAATCGACATTAACAATATTCTTTTATTTAACAAATGTGTTTTTTAATTCTGATATACTAAAATAGATCATGAAACTTCTTTGTAATATTATGCAATTATTGCATCAGTAAATACTTTTACAACCCTTACATGTACTTAAATATGTATTTCAGTTCTATCTCCTTAACAACTAATGTTATTGTCATCGAAAACATTGAGCTCTCGTTTAGTAATGATAAATGTATCATTAAAGGTAAATATTCATATAGCACTGATTTAAATATTAGTGATGGGAAAACGTTCTACGTTACACGAGAGTAAACAGATTTCATGCTCCCGTGGAAATTATCGCCCTCGGCGTGCCCTCAGGCGCTAAACTCTCCACTCGTTAATACAATTTTAATTTACTCTCTTACAGCATAAATAACGCTTTTATATTTGTTATTTACATTTGAAAATTATACAAGCACAGCAGCTGTGCTGAAAAAGTAAAGTATTATAAGTAATAACATTAATTTAGAAACAAATAAGTTCCATACTTTTGCCCTCTTGTACATCCGGTAACAAGATATTATGGTGCAGGTTAGCATAGCTTATTCTTGTCACGCTGAGTTGCATTGTCACTGGACCAGATGCTTCACTTCACTGTTAGTCGGCCCAGATGTTGTGAAATCAGAGACAGAACTCACATGTTACCCTGTGACAGTTCTCTCATTTTAGAGGCCAAGTTTCCCATCCCTGACCTTAATGACAACTGAACCGGATGGCCATCGTGTTGGCCACGCATTCTGGAGGACTGTCACTGAAAGCATTGAGCAGGTTTAATAACCCCCCACATTCTAATTTCATTCCTTGGCTTTCACCAATTGAGAGGACTGATGTTTCGAGACTTGGCTTCGTCTTGTTCTTTCAATGGCCTAAAGGAATTGTAGATATGAAGTGTTTTATTTTGGATTCATAACCACGAGAACAGAGTATTAGTATTTAGTGATTCTCTCGTTAGTGACCTAAATTTATTGCATATTAAAATGTAAGTTATTTAAATAATATCTTGCAAATATATGTACATACCGTAAATAATGCAAAGTAGCATAGAAACCACCGTCATATCATGAACTCGCCCAGTGATCCTCAATTGTTTACGTTTCGCGTCACCGCATCTCGGCATTTGTGAGCTGGTTTACAGAAGAAGCATGAGCGGATACGTTAACTCTCAAAACACGGGTATATTGGATACAGAGATTTCTCATACTGTGCAATCACAGAAAATTGCAATGTCTCGAGGCCATAATTAAAGCTTTTTTTAAACAGTAGTTATCATGAAAGTCTACCTGCAAAATCACAATAAAGTGACAAATTAACTGATGATGAACTAAATGTGTAGTTCGATGATGAAACATGTCATACTGCAAAGGCCAGCATAAGAGACATTGGTAGGGTTTGTTTAGACAGAATGTTTTTCAGACAACAGTCCGCCACCCAGATCTCCCGATCTAACGCCTCCAGACTTCTTTCTTATGAGCCTATTGAAGGGAGAATCATAAAACAAAAATTCTCTCTTTAGATCGAACAACTCAAAAAATTAATTCGCCAAGAAATTAAAACCCCTTGCTTGTACTCACAGCTGCTTTAAGAGTTGGAATTGCAGACTTCGGTTTATGTGTCTGTTCTGAAATATAAAAGGCTCCTTTCCTTATTCTCCTTTCCGTTGTTCCTAACATAGCAAATATTAGGAAAGAATGTGCAGATATGCCTGCGGTTCCTATTTTTGCACAAAAACAAATCTATAAAACAAATTAATAAATAAATTCCTTATAGTTACTCTCATTTGAATGACATGGACATAATACAAGGATGGTTTGATAAGTATTGGTTAGCACTATGGTATGAAATCGCGAGGGATGGGGGAGATTTTCCCCCAACCGACGATTTTACCTCAATAATTCCTCCCTCACCAAATTTCCCGGGGGAGAGAATCCTTTTAAACTACTAGAAAAATGTACAATGCATATATTACTGTATTATTTTGAATATTTCTATGAAAAATCAGCAATAATACATATACAAATAATAGAACGACGATCAGATCTCAGTATTGTAGCAACTCTGCAGTCAAAAATGAAATCTCAGATCATGAACTTCACTGTTGCCAAATCAGCAAAATTATCCTACTTCTAAATAGGATGTTTCTCTTAAACCCCAACATTTTTAATGATTTGGCACTCTGGTTCACATACTAATAGACGGTAATAGTAAAATCTCAATATATACAGAGGGTCCCAAAAATGTATACACGCTTAAAGCAAAGAAAAAAAACTGTGTTAAAGTAACAAAACTGAATTCACACAAACAGAAAATGATGAGCACTAATCATCTTTTACTATTACAGTTACAACAGTTGCTCAAAATGCCCACCATCGGTGTCGATGCACTTCTGAGTACGTTGAACTACTGATTGAGCAACGTTTGCGAAAGTGTCCTCAGCGATTGGAGCACATGCTATTTCAATTTCTTCCCCAAGTGCTGACAGTGTAGCTGATTTTCTACGGTATACAACATCCTTAACAGCTCCCCATAAGTAGAAGTCCAACGGAGTTAGATCCGGAGAACGCGGTGGAAACACCAACGGACCTGTTCATCCTATCCAGTGCGTTGGAAGCTTGTCATCAAGGTACGCACGTACATCACGGTGGTAATGTTGTAGAGCACCATCCTGTTGGAAGTACAATTCCTCATTTTCATAGGGTGCATGAATGACGGATAACACGGAAATGCGTATCATGTTCAGGTACACTGGGCCTTTCAAAAAGAATGGAATTAGACCCCTAGATGACAACCCACACCAAACATTAATTCCAGGTAAATTAACAGCCTTTTCCAAAATAACAGGTGGATTGTTTGCACACCAGACGGTTAACAGTTCCGTTCAACTTAAATTACGCCTCATCGGACCAAACCACTTTCCCTACGAAGGCCTTATCCTCTAGCACCATGTTTCGAAACCACTCACAGTAATGCATTCTCCGATCTGGGTCATCTTCATGTAATGCTGGAAAAGTCTTGTGATGAAAACTTTCAGCCTTGCTGTTTTAATAATACGACGTAAGCTGGTTCTGCTAATCCCAGTCTCATTACTTTGTAGATTTCTGCGGTGAGTGCTCAAAACGTTTCAAAAGCATAGTCGAGGACGCGGGGCTTGCTGTGCGAGGTCTCCCAGATCTGCCCTTGTGAACATCGCATACGGTACCACGAGCCTCAAAGTGTCTTGAATGTGTGCAATTGCTACTCGCGTTGGTGGTTCTGTTCTGTACACACATCTCCATTGCCTTTGAACTTCTCGGTTTTCCAATATCATTTCTAAATTGCCTTCCGCTGTTCAAACGATCCATTTTATTGTAGCAGCGCTAGCATAACGTAATGTGGAACACAGCCGTTTACAGAACATCATATGATAATCTTGGCCTCATTTGTTCATTGTTGATTTATCTGTAACGCAGCAACGCTATCATAATGTATGTGAGTCACATCTGTTTACTAAACACATTCGATAATCTTGGCTTCATTACTTCATTGTTGATTTACCTGTCACGTAGCAATGCTATACAATGTATGTGAGTCACATCTGTTTACAGATCATCATACTACACATTACAGTTGTTTTTCGGTCCAACTTTGAAATATATTAAACAGTTATCTACTGTGAGAGTGTGTATAAATTTTTGGCACCCTCGATATATGGTCATACAATTTGCTTTCTATATATGTATCAACAATCTGTGGTAACAAATAATTCTGATGTTAATCCATTGTTTGGCAGTTGTTTAAATACTAGCGTTTCTAGTGCACAGAGAAAAACGGATAAAATAAGCATTCATGGTGTGATTCAATTATTTTTTCGGCAAGGGAAAATAGCTAAAGATATTCATGAGACAATTTAGAGAATTTAGAGAAGCTAAAAAAATCAGCTGTTAGGCCCGAAATCATCGATAAAGTTTATGATATGGTTTTGGCTGACGACGAGTGAAAGTACGCTAGTTAGTAGAGTGCACGAGTATCTATCTATTTCATATTATTTATTATCCCAAAATTTGTGCAAGATGGGTGCCGCATCTGCTCACTTCGGAACCAAAACGAAATCGCATGCGAATATCGGCTGAATGTTTGAAAATGTTCAAATGTTTCACAACAATCAACGTTTTTTACGCCATTTTTTTTATTATGAATGAAATTTGAATTCATTGGAAACGAAACAGAAGTCTAAAACATGCGAATCGGCTCTGAAATAGGCGAAATGTGTCCCATGGAGTTAAGAATTCACTTGATTGACTATTGGAAAACTATAAGAGTATAGAGTAAGTACCACTTTCGGACAACTTGAAGACTGTCATCGTGGGAAAGCGTCCGGAAATGGCCAAAAAGAAGATTTTATTTCACCATAACAATGCATTAAATCCACTTCGCTCAAGACATATTGACCGAGTTACGATTTGAAATGCTTCCGCATCCACCCCATTCACCTGATTTCACTCCCTCGGATTACCTCGGTTCCCGAAACTCAGAGGTTTTTCAAATAGATACAAATTAAGTTAAATGAAGAGTTCATACAGCATCTTGAAGGCCCCGGAGAAACCTCGCCTTCACGGACGTGGAGAAACTTTGCACCATGTGCGTTGAACTTGGAGGGAACTTTATCGGAAATTAAAGCACGTTGTAATACTGAACTTGTTCTCTTTAATATTTAAGCAAGCTATTTATCAAATCACTCTTGTAAAATAAAATATGAGCATTTTTAACTTTACAGGATAATAGGTAAGTAACTTTTGGGGATATGATAGAGCAAGTAAAACTAAGAAAAAAGCTACATCTCTTCGAGGTCAACTGCATTTTTTATTATTTAAAATTCTACGCTTACCTTTAGAGATAGCACCCGAAATGACCACCTAGAACACAAATTGGTACAAAGCCTCTCATGAACTGTCCTATTCTCTCGAACACGCCAGGCATCTTCCTTAACTGCTTTCATCCTTGTTCAATATACTGATAAAGAGTTCCAATGTCATCAGTAGGCCATAAATACAAGATGGCCTTAATTTTTCTCCTTAATTACAATGAATTTATATCGGGAGAAGAATAGAGCAGACTACTGGACTTTCGAGACCTTTACATCAGTTTCCAAACCTAATAATTTACCTAAACTGTAGACACGTGATGTTTTTGCCTAACAATCGGGAGAATGTGTTATTTTTTTCCTAATAATTATGGGAATTCTCTAAAAAGTGCATGAAAGTTCCAGCCCTACATATTACGATACTTCGCAAATTACGTAATCTAGAATGGTGCAAAATATCCCATTGACACTCTAATTTCATCTATTTTTATTTTATTGAAGTCAACAGGCATGTTCCCATTTTAAAATGTGTAGTTTTGTTCTAAAAGATACTTTTAAATGATTGCTGGCATCTTTTTGTGGGCTATATTGATGAGCCTTTAATGAACTTAATTTCGATGAAAATAGCGCACCAATAGCACCTTGATTTTTAGAAATATTTGCTTTGGTAGTTTATTATTATTATTATTATTATTATTATTATTATTATTATTACTCATCATGTGTATATTAGATATAATAAAAGACAAAAATGAATAAACTACTGAAATAGCGCAGTATTTACAACTTCTTTTGTTCTTCAAACGCAGAAGACAAGTGAAGGTTGTAAAAGTAAATATTGAATGTCGAAGATAGCGTAACGTAATACGTGGTGGCAGATTAAACAAGCCACAAGTGGAAAAGAGAGGGGGGAAATAGTAAGAGAATTATATTATTTAAAAAATAAACAATAATAACTAGAAAGTAAAAATGGGAAAATTAACACTAATATTTAATCCCGATGGTGTATGTGACTTATGTTTTTTTAACCTTCCAACCTCCCAGTCTGAACCAGGTCATTCCATGTTGCCTTTCTCTCTAGAACGAGCAAATATATATCTTTACCCAAGGTTCATTTCATTTCATTCGATAGGCTCGAGGAGAATTTCGTGTTACATTCTTCCTAGACTTTCTGCCTGCTCATCTCCTCTAGTCTTGTGTTAATCTTCTTCCATGTAATTTTATTTGCGTTGCCTCGTTGTCATATTGAACCCAGGCCAATTCCTCTGAGTCCTCTTTGCACCTCTGCAGCCCAAAATGTTGGTGTTTTGTATCTGGGATCTAAAGCATTCAGCTCGAAATGTGTACTGGTCTCCCTGCATAAGTCTTAGTTAGTTTCACCGTTCTTGTTTTAATATTAAGGGCATCTTCATAGCAACCCACTTTCCTCATGATCCCACAGTTTGACGTTCATTTGGAGAGTCCGAGAACCCTTTTCCAAAAATCTATATGTACACACTACTAGGCGTACTGTATTTCAGTTTCGCTTCTCGCTTTCGCTTTCTGAGCCTTTCTTTCCGGTCTCGCAGCAGTATATATTCTAGACCAACCACTTTTGTATGTAAACGTTATTTTAAATACGCATCACCTTGTCATGTGCATGCAGAATTTACAAAGAAATGTCCTGAACAATTGTCTCCTTCCAGAACGACAATTCAGGATATTGAGCACAAAATTTAATCTACTGCTTCCGGGGAGGGGGATGGCTCTGCAGAAGAAAAACTAAATGAACTTGAATGTTCTCTATCAAAATCGCTACCGAAATAAGCACAAATGAGGGTTTCGAAATGTAAAGGAAAACTTTAGCAATACTTATTGTTACACGATCAGGCACAATGTAACTAACAGATAATGGCTAAGTTTAAGATGCTGTAAGGGTGTAATTTATTGGTAGTATTCTTATTTTTAATACGGTACATGTATTAAATGAAGAGGGCTTATATTACAAAAAATAAATTATTATTACGTCATACTGCAACAAGAGAAAGAAAAGTAACCTTGCTTTTCATGAAATTAGCAAGTTTTCTCTTAGTTCTTCCACAGAAAATAAAACCAAAAGTTGTTAAAAGCTGCTCTTTGGAATCATAAAAGCGAATCAAAAGTAATTTCTGCAAGAAATGTGAAATTATTATTGTTCACAGCAGGCAGGAAAGATTTGCAAAAAGTGTGCCGAAAATCTTTCCAGTGACATACTAACAAAATTATATACTAACAAAATTTTCATTCAGATAATTGTAATAACGTTATATTCCCAGGGCTTTCTGAAAGTTTTGGGGTGCTTTAGATTGAATGCTTACGTTTCATAATGAAACTGTAATAACTAGCAGGTGATCAATAATGAGCAAGGAAGTGCTACAATGGGTTTTAAGAAGCAACTACGTGTAGGGAGTCAATTCGCATTGACAATGAGTTGAAAGAAGTGGGAAAGGTATCTCACATATATTGTTGCTTCCGATGCGACGGGAGTTAAACAGCATCACGGTGATAGGAAAGTGTTTTTCCAATACAATAGTTGTTTGATCGGTGGAGGAACAATTCAAAGGAACGGAGTTGAAGTATGGACGATACGGCTGCAGCATGCTTAAGAACCGAAATGTAAAGGCAAGTGGACAATATTTATAAATAAAGCCAAGAATAAAATACAATATAATATACTTAATTTAAAATCTACAACACAATTATATATGTATATCAATGTTCAAATAGTAAGACCGTGAAAATGATTTCCAAATATAATTTTAATATGCAAACTTTAGTATTTATTCTTCATGTCCTACTATTTAAATCATTGAACATTGTGTAGTTTTATGTTGTCTAAGTAGTTTAAATACAAAACTTTACAATTTCATTCTTTTGAGCTACATATGCAGAACTTAATAATTACTAGCAAGGAGAATTGTTGCAACGAGCGCTGGTCAGTTAGGAAGCCAGTGTGAATTCGTAAGTTTGGTTTACAAATTTCCGGCATTATCTTGCATAGTGTACCATAAAATGTTACTTTTAAGCTCAGCTATTGCATTTGTTATGATAATTTCTGGCATCTGTAAAGGCGAATGCAGACCGTTATGAATATTTAAGTGAACTTTTCTTGCATCCACTTTACATTGAGAAGCGCAGATATCCTTCACAGCAAATATAGCCATTTTTGCAACTTTTGCTCATTACAAAGGAATCCATTTTCCCCAACCTGTTGGTGACTCTTTCATCAGAAGTTGGCAGCACTGTGAACCTTTCAGCACGTGCCTGCTTAAATAGCAGAGTCGGGCATAGAAAACCTACGATGCATGTAATTAAATGCATAATGGATCTCGGGAGGTATTGTATGGCAAGACTGTTCAAAGAAAGGATATGGGATTTGTGTTTTACAGCACTAACCCCAGTAGATCCCAAGGAAATGAACGAACCCGAACAAAGCTGGTTTTTCTGTACTATGTTATTGAGAAGCAAATGCTTTATTAATTATATTATAAGAAAAGTTTGCTGAATTTTTTATGGTATGGTATTCTTATAATTATGAATGGTATTCTTAATTATAAGCTTTTGTTTAAAGTATATAAATTATGACACAAACATTTTGCATCAGCCGAAGCATTGTAAACAATAATGAGCGTAACAGTATAACCAACACAATTGCCAACGATTTTTTTTATTTGAGTGATACTATTACACAATTCAAGACACATATCCACACGCGGGTTCACTTATAATGGGAGATTATGATACCAGAATCAAATGTGGAAGTATAACAATAGAACATGGGAAAAAGTCATAGGAGAGCAGTGCTACATAGTAAAGATGCAACAATAAATGCGGATGGGAAGGAGCGAAGGAATTACTATCATTTTACGACGCCTTTCAGCTGAAAGTTATTAACGAGTAATATGATTCAGACATGGCGGGAGAATTAACATTTATACATTGCAGCGGTGAAAGCACTATTGATTACATATTATGCTCACAGGGGATGTTAGCTTTTATACAGGATTTCAATATTGTAAATAGATTACGCCATTCTCCTATGTTGCTCACGTTAAATTAGCATCCGCCTCAGTGAACAGTGTAAGGAAAAATTAATAGCACCATTGTTGCTATGCCAAATCGAGAGGTAATGCAGAAACTCATGTTTCAATTTCATGTAAGTTTCTGCATGTTCCAATCATTTTTTTTTTTTTTTTTTTCATTTGGGCAGCTTCCAGTGTATCAACAAAACCAACAAAGAACCCATTTAAAAAATGAGAAGAAATGTATTTAATACAGTGAATATTTTAAATATATTACAGGCATAACTGCAACAAAATTAACGGATTATATGAATCACTTTTACCACCCTTTCCTGTATGTTGTGGATACATATTTCACACAAATACAACACGTTTTGAACACCGAGGCTAGACCACGGCCTACAAGCTGGAAAATAATGTATTCACAACATACATTACACTAGTTGTACATTCCTTTTTTACTCTAAAGTGCACATGTTCCTACATGTACCCGCCATTTTCCTATATGTTGTTTCATTGAGCAAACGCATTCATGTCAGGCTTATGATTTCTGTCGGCAGATGGCATTATGAAAGCTTCCTGTTAGACAAGTATGGACACGCTCCATTTTGGGCCTAACCGTCTCTAACTCCCATAAGACTGTGTGATAAGTTTCTGTCGTTTTATTCGATTGTCATGCAGTTAATTCCTAAAATATTTGTGTTATACTATTGAATGATACCTTATGCGTCTGCTCATGTTCCTCTTTTTGCATTAGAAGGCCTAGATCAGACAAAAAATGCATACTTTTGATACTATGTCAGTTATAGTTTTTCGCATAGTAGCGCATCCGAACTCAGCGACCAATGATGAGTCATCGCTTAAAACAGAAATCGCAATATTAAACGTAGGCCTTATTAATTACATTCTTTTAACACGTGAAACTTAAAATAATAAATTTCCATTTTATTTTGATATTCACAATTTAAATTCTTTGTTGTAATGCATTTACTATATCAGTGTTGACATTGACTGTATAAGGCCTACAATTAGCCTGTCAGTTAAGAATGAATTATAAGAATTATAGGGCTTAGAGTGCTTCCTACCAAATTCAATTTAGAACAAAACCATATGTAGTTTAACATTTCTCTGCTCTAAATTGGTCCAATGAGAATGATTTTATAACCAGTAACCTTTATTTTTATTTGATATGTGAAAACAAGAGATAAATAAATTAAAGGATATGCCTGAAAATTTAAACTATTCATAATCCATAGATCTGCATTTTCTGTTTCATTCCTTCCAATAATAAACGTGCATTTAGTTACGTTGCAGTAGCATGTTGCATTTTTAAAATTGTTTTTTCTGCAATTGTGGCATTGCAAATGAACTACATGATAGTGGCAAACAATTTTTATGAAAAAAAAAATTCAAAACACTTTCAAAAAGTAAATACATTCATCTAATTTTTTAAAGCTATGGCAAATATATTCGGGAATAAGCGCATACAGTTAATTCAGTAATTATAATTTAAGTATAATACACTTACTAATAGTCACTGCTAAATACCAAACGTTGACAAATATTTTATTACATCACATAGGTTATTTTGAATGCAGTTTACATGTGAAATTAAACCTTGAATGCGATATAACGTAACGACTTTCTTCCCTTGAGCTGTACAACCAAAATGCACAACACCCAGGTATATTAACTAAATTAAAATAAAAAGTTAAGAATGTTCTCCATATAAGCATACGGCACAACACACAGACATCAAGCCCAAAATGGCGGCTGATGCTGGAGAACCAATCACGGAGCTCGGTTGCCGGCGAATTCCGCCGCAAAACGTGTCTATACTTGTATACTAGAGGACTTAAGCATAACAGCATGCGTCCGATCCCAACAAGGTTGAAATCTTAAGTTATAAGCACAAACCGCGGGTTTAAAACAATACAGTGTGCAATATTATCGGCATAACACATTTTGCATTTTTAGCTTTTCCGCGCAATAAAAAGCTATAAATCCGCTACAATATATCAGTAATTTACATTTATATCTTCTAGGATTCAGCCGAATTTAGGTATATATACACCTAAATTCGGGAATATATATATATATATATATATATATATATATATATATATATATATATATATATAAAGAAACACTATTAACAATGTAACAAATTAACACTAAAAATAAAAGTAGATAAAGATAAAACACAGAGAAAGAGTCACACTTGAAATTGCTATATTTCGAACTTCTGCGAGTTCTTCAATGGCAAGAAGCTAGACAAGTGAAGGTGATAAAAGTAAATATTGAGTATCGAAGGTAACGTTATGCATGGAAACAGATGAAACTAGATATGAGAGTGTGGGAAGAAAAAAACTAATATGTAAGATTTAAACCAGGTGGTATACGCGCTTTATGTAAAAATATAGCTGCCATTTCTCTATCTCTGAGTAAACTTTCACAGCATTGTGTAGGTAAAGCATCAATAAGAGTTAGACTAAAAGCATCATCAAAATCCTTACAGTGAGATAAGGCATGTTGGGCAACAGGCAAGGGAGACTTGGTTTTAACAGAACGTCTATGATTGTTCATGCGTAGCGAAACAACAGTAGAAGTTAAACCAATATAAAATGCTTTACAAAGCTTACAAGATAACATATATACGACATTCTTGGAAGAACAGGTAGCAAATGAAGAAATGTTGAATTCCTTGGATAAATTAGGGCTATGGAATGATTTGCACGGCATAATTAGTGCACAGGTTTTACATTTAGGACGTTGGCAAGGATACGAGCCAGCAAAGGGACGTGGTAAATTCGGAGAGGATAGGTTACGGCGAAATATACTTTTAAGGTTAGGGGGTGTTCTGAAAGTAAGGCGGGGTACAATTTTAGAAAAATCATTTAAAGATGGATACATTAACAAAGTATCGTGACATTCTTTCAAAATAGGTCTGATGCTTTCAATTCCAGGTACGTAAGTGGTAACAAGGTTGATGAAGTTCTTGTTAGAGGTTTTAGGTTTGCATTGGAAAGTTTTGTGTGATGGGATTATACGGGATTTTAAAAGAGCAGAAGGATAATTTTGGTTTTGGAACTTTTGAGTAAGGTTTTTAATATACTTGTCAAGAGATGAAAAGTTGTTACAAAGACGATGACCACGGATTGAAAGAGAAAAAGGAATAGATCTTTTGATATGCAATGGATGACAACTATCAAAATGAAGATATTGTTGTAAATTGGTAGGCTTAATGTGCACAGACGTAAGGAAAGAGCCATTGCATAAAGAAATATCAATATCTAGGAAAGTAGCAGCATTGGGAGAGACAGAAGAAGTGAACTTAACTGAAAACTTGGAGTTAAGATTAGTAAGGAATTGCTCGAGAGATTCTGAGCCATGAGTCCAAAGCACAAATATATCATCAATATATCTCAGCCATAATAATGGTGCCAAAGGTTCTGACTTAAGAAATTCCTCCTCTAAGCGAGCCATAAAAAGATTGGCATAAGAAGGTGCCATTCTGGTGCCCATCGCAGTACCTTTAATTTGTAGATAATGTTTATTATCAAAACTAAACGCATTGCGAGTGAGGACCAGATAAGCAAGATGGCAAATGAAATCTGTGTATGGGATATGAGGAGGTGCTCGAGAGTTCAAGAAATGTTTAACGGCAGCTAATCCTTCATGATGGGGGATGTTAGTGTAGAGTGACGTCACATCAATAGTGGCAAGAAGTATATCAGAGTGTGCCGTAAGGTCAACTTTCTTAAGCAAACTCAGAAAATGGAAGGAATCTTTAATATAGGATGGCCTAGAAGTAACAAAAGGCTGTAACAAACAATCTACTAGAGCGGAAATACGTTATTTTTAGTGTTAATTTATATATATATGTGTGTGTGTGCGTGCGTACGTGTGTGTGCCCAAAATGTATACACACTTTCACAGTAGATATCTATTAAATATATTTCAAAGTTGGACCAAAAAACACCAGTAATGTGTAGTATGATGTTCTGTAATCATTTGTGACTCGCATTACGGTATGATAGCGTTGCTACAACAAAATGCAGCTAAGATTATCGTTTGAACACCGGAATATAATTTTCAAGTAGTATTGAAAACGAGAATGTTGTTTAAGTTCAAAGGCAATGGAGATGTGTGTGCAGAATAGAACCGTCAACGCAAATAACAATTGCACGCATTCGAGATAAATTTGAGACTCATGGTACCGTATGCGATGTTCACAAGGGCAGATCAGGAGACCTCGCACAGCAACAAGCCCCGCGTCCTCGGCTATGGTTTTAAGCACTTGCCGCAGAAATCTACAAGGCAATCTGCACGTGATTAGCAGAACCAACGTACGTTAACAGCAAATTTGAAACTTTTCATTCCAAGACTTTTCATGCATTAAATGAAGATGACCCTGATCGACGAATGCAGTGCTGTGAGTGGTTTCGGAACATGGTACAAGAGGATGAGGCATTGGTAGGAAAGTTGTTTGGTCTGATGAGGCACAATTTAAGTTCAACGGTGCTGTTAACTGGCATAACTGTGTCTGCTGGTGTGCAAACAATCCACATGTTATTTTGGAAAACGCTGTTAATTTACCTGGAATTAATGTTTGGTGCGGGTTGTCATCTGGGATCTAATTGAACCATTCTATTTTGAAGGAATAGAAAGGTCCAGTGTACCTGAACATGATACGCGCATCCGTCCTACCAGCCATTCGTACACTCTATGGAGATGAGGAATCTTACTTCCAATTGGATGGTGCGCCACCACATTATCACCGAGATGTATGTGTACCTTTATGACAACCTCCCAAGGCACTGGATAGGATGAACAGGTCCGATTGAGTTTCAACCTCGTTCTCCGGATGTAACTCCGTTGAACTTCTACCTATAGGGAACTCTTAAGGATGTTGTATGCCGTAGAAAACCAGCTACACTGACAGCACTTCGGAAAGAAATTGAAACGGCATGTGCTGCAATCGCTGAGGACACTTTCGCAAACGTTGTTCAATCAGTAGTTCAACATACTCAGAAGTGTATCGACGTCGATGGTGGGCATTTTGAGCAACTGTTGTAACTATAAAAGTCTAAGATGATTAGTGCTCATCATTTTCTGTTTGTGTGAATACAGTTTTGTTATGTTAACAGTTTTTTATTTGCTTGAAGTGTGTATACATTTATTGGGACCCTCTGTATCTATATTCCATTTTGTTCTGTTTTTGTCCTTTCTTACATTTTCTTTTGACTTTTCTGTACATCACTCTCACGTTAATCATTTTCAAGTCTTTATTCACTGATGATATTACATTTTTGCATCTCCCTCCCACTACTCCGCTTGGTTTTTACATTATTTAAAATTTCCCACGTTGTAAAATCCGCTGAACTTAAAGTTACGTTGCCCATACTTATATCCGCGCTATGGGGGTGCAATCTTTATTGGTGGGAGAACCTTGCGGCTATATAAGTAATGTACCATCTAGGGGGCGGCAGAGCATTGAGGGTGGAGATTAGTTGTTTTAAGATCAGTAAAAAATGCTCCAGCCAAACATTTATAATTATAACAATATGTTGTTTAAACTGCAAATAATTTGATGTTACGGCGTCTTCTGCAACGCATTATGAGATACAGAACATTCCTATATAAACATGTTATAAATAATACAATTTTAAGTACTTAACATTAAAGCTCGGTGTTCCTCTCTGCTGGTGACAGATCAAGTTGCATTGAAATCGGTTACAACCAAGCTGCACTTTTTAGTACATATGTTATTTAGCGGCAAAATTTAGGATCATTTAATTGATAATTCCACTTAGGTTCATAACCCAGCAAGGTGGCTCAGGTGATGAGGCATGGGACCGAAATTTGGGAGGCTCAAAATCCTTGAAACGGACTATTCTGATCTTTGGTTTTTTAGTAGATTACCCTGAGAGATTAGGCGAATTTTGGAATGAAACTTGTACACAATATTTCAACACTAAAATATCTCTAACCTTCATTAGATAGGACATAATTTCAAGATTCGCTGACTTTTACTACACATTCAGGTAATATGGGAAAAAATAGCATGTGCAACAACATAAAAATACAGCAAGTCATTTAAGCAACACAACCAGGCAACAATTAAATTATCTTCAACTTTCACTTTAGAAACCGTCCTAGAAAAACTTAAATCCTGGAAAAATTAAAATTCTTTTAACACATACGATAAACGTAATCACAGAAACACAGGTGGGTCTCAGAAAAGTTCTTGAAAAGATTGAAGCTGCTGTTAGGGAAAAAACGCAATCCTAAATGGAAGACAATTTTTAAAATAACGACTATACTGTGTGGGGAGTTAAAGAAAGTGGAGGGACTTGAGTTACTTCAGGCAAATATGTCTTGTCACTAATGTCTTGTGAGATTGAGAGACACTAATAACATTCTTAATGATAGAAGAATTCGCTTTGCAGTTGATAATTTTGAGAGATATGTTGTACATTGTTATCATGAGAGTAGTATTGCGAGTAGAAAGAGTATGGCAAATATTAATTTGAAAACAATAGTCAAATTAATATAAGTGTCTCTTAAAAGCCTATTTTGAATTTTAGTGCAGATAAATATTTATTTCAAGCATTTTACTGTTTTTTTTCCCTGCCCATTTTTATTTTTTATCTCCTACATGTCACATGGCACAAAATATTTTCAGATGAGGCCACTTTCTACCTAAATGGTACGATTATTTGGCAAAGTGTTGATACTGATCACCGAACAATCCATATTGAACCACAGTTTCATTTCCTGCAACAATGCTTTCAGAACTTCTCTCTAGTTGCCACAGCACAGCTTCAAAAATGCGTTACAGCAAATGACTCGTTGTTGCTTTTGGTCTGAGGAAAGAAGTCTAGTCACCCATCTTGCATTAACCTTATTCACGTTTAAATGTTCATGTTTAATTCGAAGGAATGATGCTTTAGAAAGGCCCAACCTTGCTGGTATTTCTGTAACTTTGAGCCACCGGTCTTCCATAATTTCTCCTTCCACAAGAGCGATCTATGTTTTCAGGAGTGAGCACCTCCGACCTACACGCTCTTCGTCTTCAATGCTTTCTCGAACCCATTCGAAAAAGTTTGGCCTATTCTTTTACGGTAGAATATGAGAAGGATGCTTCCCCATATACACGTCCAATTTAATTTCATTTGGAGTAATATCTTGTGAAGAACTTAATAACAGCTCGAAACTCCATTTTGAAAATGTCTGATCAACTGAACACAGCGGAGCGGAAGTTGGAACTGCAATTATTTACTTAACTGAATAGGTATGACACCAGATAAGGGTTTTGTGAAGACGATAATCTGTGTCTGCGAGGTCGGAAACTTGTCCACCTAACTTCGTATGTGGTGTTTACAAGATGGTGTCCCTGCACACTTTGGAAGAGATGTGAGAGAATCCTCAAAGATGGATTGGAAAAAAGATCACGGCTACCTCAATCCTGTAGACTACTTACTGTGGGCTACCAAATCCAGAGTGTACCGTAACAGACCAAACAATTAAGTACAAGTTACACAGAAAATCAGAATGAAGATGTATTTAATACATACTCTCACATTACAAGAGAGAGAAAATTTTCGAGACAAATTGGAACATTGTTTGGTAATAAATGGGTCCCACTCCGAACATTCGCTGTAAGAGTAACTTCGGACAGAAAGGCATAACATGCTAACTTTAAAAGAGTTTTTTTTTTAATAAATCTGATATAATAAGAAAAAGAATTCAAACTCATCTTACAGATTGAAAGAAAGATTAAAAATGTCAAAATATATCCTCAAATTTAGGGAAAAAAATGCTTTTTGGCATATCCTACTCTCGTATATAAATATGTATAAATATTGTAAATTATGTGCAAAATATTAAGTGATACATGTCTAATAAATGTAGTATTTAAAGTTTTAAAAAACATTTAAAATATAAAGGTATATGCAAATAATTATACTTTTTGTTTACCCTTAACAGAACGCGCTTGTCCGAACGCGTCGAAGCTAGTCAAAATATTATTATACCGTGCAACAGTTTGGTCGAAACAGTAGCGGTTACAAAATAATAGTTATTTCTGTAACCCGCGGTTGGCTGTAGTTGTGATAATGTATTGTCAAAATTCCTGTGTTCCGTAAGTTTGTTATTAGCTTTGTGTTGATACATAGAGAGTTGATTGTATGTAATAGTATCTTTACCAGCAGGAAATGAATAAGAGCACGCCTTAGGTAATTAGTGCAAACAACGAAGCTACTGCCTCAGGTCGTTTGTCAAGAAGGGCCTATAAAATTGCCCAATGGAATTTCGATCTCTTTACACCCTCATTTCTCAACGAAGATCGAACAAGAAATTACGCAAAAAGGAACAAAGCCAATTGCATTCATTTTCACTTTGTGCTAAGAAAGGTATAATTTGCCAGCTAAGCTCATTTCAAAGAATATGGACCATGAGAGTGAAGTTGCTGCAGCATTAACCTCGCCGCTCCTTCGCCAAACTGAATTATCTCCTCTCTCCGAGATATTTCACCTCGTTCTCTACCGCCTTTTATCTTCCCTCCTTGTAATCTTGGAAGGGGGAGGTGAGGTATATCCCGGGGCCTGTGGACGCGGGTATTGCGTCTCTCTGAAATTGCTTCTCACCGCTTTTGATGGGCGGAAGTGCAGGAACACTGAACGTCGATTAATTTCAATTATCTCTGAGCCTCTCGAAGCCCTTTGCCCGCAGCCTTTATCTCTCATAACACTCCAACCACCGGGAATATTATCTATGGATGTAGTGCCATTACACTTGGGCAACGTGGAAATGGCCAACAAGAGATTAAGAGAATATTGGAAGATTCTCCTCAGCAGAGGATCTTGAGTGTCGTCAACCATCATCGAGGGTAAACATGATATGAGACTCAATCGTCGTTCTGGCGCCTTATGCATCTCCCAAGACTAGCAATTTTGTAAACACAAAACGTTTGTTATCCTTTTATTCTTCATGTATTAATTCCACTTACAGTTTGGAAAATGACGTTAAACCTAAATATCTTTCTCCTTGTGTTGATAACTCGCCAACTATTTCGGTAAGCAATAGCCTTCCCTGCTTTAAATTTGCTAATTGTTTATTAATTTTTCTGTCTTCTGAGATATTATTAAACTGTTTAACAAATTCAGTGTTTGGCTTATGCTTCAAATAATATCCTATTAATGTTTCTAAAACTGGCATTGTCAGCCGAGGTGTATCTCTCGCTTTATCAGCAAATTGGTTACATAATTTGCTTACCCAGCTTCAATGTGATATATTTCATAAGCAGTCGTTCCACAAGTCTCGTACTCCGCATGTGCTCTTTCCCACAGCCTCCAACATTCACTCACTCCACGAATAGAACTCATCTCGCGAGACACGCCCATCTTTTCTGGTAAGTCTGGGCGTCGAGCGCCATCTACTCATCCCTTCATCTCAGCGATGAGCACATGCCTAAGGACTTTCCAGATAGACACCTGTTGACATGTTGCGCTACTAGAAATTGTCCGAAGCTCTTGTCATGTGACACTGAATAAACTGTACACAAACGCAAGCTCTGAGACCGACAATATGACAGTTCCTATCAGAACTTCATCCTATGTATTTCATTACATCGTGCCAATGTAGTATTTGCACTAAGGACCTCAGCTACACATTTCTTTCATGCCTTGCATAACAACAGCTAGTTAAACCTTATGTAACGAGCGGGGCAACGGTAACGCATGGAACTTACATTCGGGAGATCTCGGGTTCAAGTCTCTTTAGGTCGATCATCCTGACTTAGGGTCCTTTTCAAGGTTTTCCCTGGTCGCTTAGGTGAATGCTGAGATGGATATTTCCTTTCCAAAAACTTTCCGCTCTCCCTTTTCATTCCGTTGGTTCTGTTACAGAGCTCGAAGTGCCAGGGCAAGGTGGGATGGTGTGGTTTGACGGTGGCTTGCGCTTTGGAAAGATTTCCGCCCCGGTGTCTGGTAGGGAAGCAGATCTACTGAGGAGCTTGAGTTCTTTGGAGGAGGAGGGTTCCATCAGAGAACCGATATTCTGTGTAGAAACGTTGTTGGGTCAAGGTTAAAGTATAGCTTCTTTTCTAATGAAGTTTTAACGTCAATTTTAAGCTTCCTGTAAAGTTCCAAAAGTCTAAACCACGGGGAAATTTACACCTATCCCCCTGTTTTGTAATACTGGATGAAAGAAATATATTATAACTAGCTGTATAGCCCTCTAGATGAACCCATTAGAGTTTTCTTCATTGATGAAAAGATTTCAGATTCGAATATTTCCTGGTTCAGTGACTCAGTCGCGACTAAGTTGATTGGTTTAACTTCAGGAAGCCATGTTTTTGTCAAGCGATCGCGCTCTCTTAACAGTTCTGTGTTATTTCTCGTGTGCATTTAGTTTTGGACACTATCTCATATAGTAAGATAATATTAAACTTCACTTATAATCTTGCTTCCACAGAATTACTATAGGCAAACGTTTTCTATACCAAACATGAATATCATAACTTGTTCATATTTTTCGGGCATAAAAATCCTATGTATGACTTCCTTCGGAAGGGAAGTAAAACTGTGGGTCCCATGTAGATTTACGGCACGTAAAAGAACCTCAAGTCTGAAAGAAGAGACTTCTGAGCAAAATGTATCGACCACTTCACGCCTGCATTGAATGGGACCTAAGATGTTAAAAAGAAACAATAAAAATTGTTCATACTTTGTATTACATTAGTCGCAGTTTTATGAAAATGCCTTGTTGCTGTGCAATACTTGAAAAATGTATAAAAATATTTACATGGGATCTCCTTTTGAACAAAGTAGTCGAAGATAAAAGAAATTATCAGTGGTTTAGCAGTGAGGTTCGCTCGTCCAAAGTAGGGGATCTGGCTGCAATATATTTTTAAGTAGCAATGCCATATCACTTATTATAAATAAATATAATTAATAATAATAATAATAATAATAATAACAATAGGCACAAATGGCAGTCGTGAGCAAGGCTCAAGTAACGAAGGTATCCTCTTTTGACCCAGACTATCCATCAATACTATTTGAATTACAGGGAAAATTATGAACATTTATCTGAATTTTTTGTATCGTGATATATTTCATTATGTACCTGTTTTTATGTTAAGAAATTTAATGAAAATATGAGATCAGATTGGAGATTGAAATATACACGAGTTGAAAAGAAATATACTCAAATAATATAAAAAGAACAACGAAAGGTGAAATATAAATCGCACTATATTTTGAATAGTTGTTTACTCTCCACAGGCGATGAAAGTGCATGCATACAGAATGGCCCACGAAAAATGGGCCCCCGCCTAATAAACAACAGGCATTATACGTGTTTCATCAATTTCATGCTGGCTTTTTCTTTTCGTGTTTGCAACTGATCCCATTGTACGCCACTTTTTCGCTAATTCTTGTCGATTGTTCTTTGCAAGCACACCAACATAAGAAAATTTAGTAGTGAATTTCTCCTGCGTTTTTTTAATAGAATACATACGCTTCCACTATTACGATTTGTTGCAGAGAATAACTCTCGCACGACATGATTATAAAAATTCCTTACGGCATAAATCGATTGCTTCCTTGTACTTAAACGAACATGGGTGGCGGTAACATAAGTTCCTTTTCCTTTCCGCTCTCCGCCAGTACTCCTTCATTATGTGGGTCGCCGCGGACTAGAATGATATTTCTTGCCACCCAGTATTACATATAATCAAGTACTATGTAAATATTAAATTTTATACATTCACGTCTTTCATTATTTAAGATAAATATCACATATATTGTTTTATGCCAGGTCTGTCAAATTTAAAAGATAATAATATTATTAGTATTCGGCCAACCTCCCGTGACAATGTAAAATATCGCATCCTACCTTCAAGCCAAGGCTTAAACTGAGAACTATTGAGTTTAATATAAATATGAAAACGAAGGTAAGCGGTAAGTACGAATAAGTATACCATGTACCTTTACTGACCAGCTGAGTGAGTTGGAGAAACGTTGACTTGGTTTATTTATGGACGCTCTTTAATATTTCAGGCCATCAGCGTCCTGTTTAATCCAGGGCGTGAAACGGGAATAAATTTTGCTCAGGGGCGTCTTTTTTTCAGGCTTGAGGTTCTTTATCGTGCCGTAAATGTACGACAAGGGACCCACACTTTACTTCCCTACCGAAGGAAGTCATATTTAGGGTTTCTACGCCCGAACAAATCATTCGACCCTGGCCGGGATTGAAACCGCGATTTTGGGTTTAGGAGGAGATATGGTTACCACTGCACCACCAGGACCGACTTGAAGAAATATGGCGGCCAGTCTGGTTACAATCACTGAACTGTGCGACCCATTAGCACTGCTTTATTTCCCTTCCGAAGGAAGCCATACTTAGGATTTTTACGCCCGAAAAAATCCATCGGTCCTGGCCGGGATCGAATTAGATTTAGAAGGCAAGTATGGTTACCACTAGACCACCAGGACCGACGTCAATAGAGAGGAGCGTGTTAACCCTATACCACTGGCGGACTATAAAAGCAATTATTTAACATTGTAACATTGTGTGTGTAACAATACCAATAAGATTGTTTCAAGTATTGAATCTGAGCTTTATATATTTGCTAGAGAACTCTTACTAAGAGGGAAAAAATCGTAATTTACCTTAGACAGTCCCGGGGGTGGTTCGGTTTGAATACAGTTATTTTAAAACTTATGAATTATAAAAGTAGAAAATGTAGTTCTTGTAATTAACGAACAACTTTTTCATAAAGTGTAGCTAGATTATAATGGACGGTATATTAAAAATGGAGAGGCGTTGTGCTAATGGCCAACCTAGAAACCAATCTGCAGATTTCTACCAACATGACCACAATCTTCATCATCGTTGAGATAATATGCCTTGTTGCGGTTGTAGTTTCTCCCACAACCAAATCTTTCCAGCTTTTTTCGCGTCTTCCATGCGGTGTGCTGTTGGCTGATACAGAAATATTCTTTTTGTCAGTTTATTATACCGCCCCCTTAAACCGCAAATGTGCATATGGTTTATTGTATCATTTTCTACATCATTACATCCTTTCTAATATCCGTTGATCTTTCTGCGCGCTTTTACGTATTTTAGAACCCCCCCCCCCAAGTACGGGTGTTAAAGATAGCATTTGTTCTCGTTTCTTCCTCTTTAGTTCTTCCCTTGATTTGTACACTATGTCATCACGAATTTCCTCAACTATGAGGTTCTAATTGTACTTTTTAAACATGTAAAAAATAATGAGTAATTTTACGATAATTTACAAATTCCTTAAAGAGTTAAAAATGGTCAGGCATGTCCACAGATAATGTTCATAAATACATGTTATGAAAATACACTACTTGCTAAGAAATATGTTATTTCTTATGATAGCTGTACGTATGGTTCTATGTTAGCAGTTCTGAGACTGTAGTGTAGTGATTTCCGGTTCTCCAAGGGTTCACGAAACATTTGAGTTTCTACTGTATATTCTAAATGTATACACATAAACAATTAATTGCGAGAAAACTAATGATAAAACGATTAGTGGGCGATTTAAAGCTTGATTTTCTACGAGAGTTTTGACGAATTTCAGATTCTCTTACAAAACGCTTTTATTTGGATGATTAACAGCAACAATTGGATAATATTTTCTTTTTAATTTAAAACATAAATTATGTTTTGAAATACTAATACAGTTTTAACATTTGGACATATCTAATATAGATCAATTTACTTTTATGCTATGTTAGGCAACCTCCGCATATTTCAATGCAAAGGGAGATTTTGCGATACTTCAAGGCTTATTCTACTTAAAATCTCGCAAGTTTTAACTTGTAGTTATAAAAATTAGTTGCAAAAGTGAATTTGTGGCGTAAGTGCGCAGCTGAAAATCGTAGCCTTGGGACTAATTTGAGCAAAAATAATATTATTTTATGTAAATTTTGCAATGTCAAAATAGAGTGACGTTGGTTTAAATTAAAGTTCACTATGTCTACCAATATCAAATTTGGAAGGCGGAAGATTTCTCTAACTATAATGTAACAGTTACTAAGAGATTTTCAATAGAGCCTGAAACATTGTACCTGTTCTCTATTCCACAAAAATATGATCTAATACATTACAAGTGTAGGGACTTGATTTGGTTTATTTACGGACGCTCTTTAACATCTCAGGTCATCAGCGTCCCATTCAAATCAGGCGTGAAACGGCCGACAATTTTACTCAGAGCCCTCTTCTTTCAGGCTTGAGGTTCTTTAACGTGCCCTAAATGTACAACATGGGACCCACAACTTCACAACTTTACTTCCCTTCCGAAGGAAGTCATAATTAGGGTTTTAACGCCCCGAAAAAATCCATCGATCCTGGCCGGGTTTGAACTCGCGATCTTGGGTTTAAGGCAATTATGGTTACTATTACACCACCAGGACCAACGTAGGGACTTGTAACTTGTAGTTATTAGTAGTATTCTGTTCCACAAAGTTTTCTGCTACACTTGTACTTTACAACTGCCTACATACAAGTGTTTCGTTGCACAGAAGTATTAGTAATATCAGAAGTAGTATTTTCTTAGTAAATTAATTGAGTTTTCAAACTCGTGCTTGTTGTCATTCAATAATTGTTTCGAGACCGAAGGAAGCATGACAACAAACACCATTAACATCAATTAAATTACCGAAAAATTATCAATAACTGTAGTATTGCTGAAGATGTGATTGGCAAACAATATTAACAAATGAATGTAAATATAAATAAATGGTGATGCGTAAACATAAAGCGACGTGCCGCATACATGAAAATAGTGGATCATCATCTTAAAATGGCATATTTTGCATAAATACTTACAAATTCACAATGAAGTATTTGAAATATTTAAATTATTTCGGAAAAAATACCAAACGAATAATATAGGAATGATGATAGTTCGTTCTGTACCTTAAATAATACGAATTTATTATTAAGGAGTAAACATAACCTAATTCAAACTATGGCGACGTGTGGCACACAGCTGCTCTTCCATTTTGCTCTTATATGATGACACTTGTAACTTTTTACTAATACTTTAAAAGTGTTGTACTTTCTTTCATGGAACAGAAAGTTACAACTCCTTAAGGACTTACACTAATAAACTTGTAATATATTACACTATACTTTTGTGAAATAGGGTCCAGCAGTAAATAGTAATAATAATAGCAAGCATTAATTTAATTATGTCATACTATTTATTTGATCTCCCTAAAATAGGTAACAATTAACTATGTTAATGAAACTTTATATAAAATAAGCTGGGTACCAATAATAATGTAAATGAAACACACAAATAATTTAATGTTAACTTAATTATTGTTGTATTAGTATTATGTAAGTAAACATTTTGTACAAGACTGCCTTTAATTGTTGTATAAATCAGGTAGATGTGTTTCTTACCGCAAAATGTGTTACCATTTTAACTTATAATCGCGAATATTTTGAAAACAACACTTTAAATTAAAAAATAAAAATGACACTAAAAGACATAGCTCTGCTTATATGTACCGTCACATCTTCGGCAGCGAACTGCGTCGGCTGGAATTCGCCGCTCTCTTAGGTTTTATTGGACCAGCAAAGAAACCCATCAGAGAAGTTATGCCTTTTGTAACAACTTATTTGTGTGAAAAACTGTTGAAAACTAATTTATCCAAAAGAAAATATAGAAAACGTAGAATCAGAACACAGAATACAATTTCTCTATTAAGCTCAATATATCACGGCTTGTAAGTAAATTACAGCACCATTCCTTTCATTCAGGAATTTAATGTAAAATTAAGAGTTTAAACTTTGAGTTAAATCTTAAGAGTACGCGACAGCGAAAGGCCTTCAAAAGGGGTTCACACTCAAATGAAGTTTGGAATCTGCTGCTGCTGTGTGTGATTACCTTTCATTGTCAAATATCTTTCATCCCTAGGGGCTTAAGAAAATCACGCGCTCTAATGCACTTGGCAGTTCCCACTTATGTGCGTGCATTGAATGTGAGGTATAGTAAAATATTTCCGGAGTAAAACTCTCGCATTCGCCCACAGAGTAGTTACATCAGTCGTTAGGAACAATACGAGTACCTATGCATTCCTTAAGTATCACTATTGGTTAATGGCTTTCTGCGTCCATCGATAGTAACGCTACAATCATTATAATGGATGAGTGGCATATGTTTTCCACAGACTTTAGCGAAGTCACATTCTGTTTCAATTCAGAAAAAGGACTACAGTGGTTGAAATATTCAAATTCTTCGGAGAACAGACTTATATGACCAGAACTTGAGAAATGAAATCGTGGAAGCAGATAGCGACGATCTTTCATTTAGAACAAAAATATAGAAAAGAATAAAAGGTATAGTACGAATAATACAAATTTTTATTATAACAAAATAATATATATTATCAATTTTCTATATTTTTATTTCAACATGTACTTTAACTTTTGAATTGAATTGGATTGTTAAGACCCAAACTTACTCAATGGTTAACGTTTGTGTCTATGCCTTCAGTGGGGGCACTTAAGGGAGGATTTTTTGCATAGTGTTTAACGCTCGTTTTACGTACTGAGGCATCAAGGCGGTGGACGCTGATGATACATGAAGTCTTTCTTTCTTTTTTTCTTTCTTTTTTTCTTTCTTTCTTTCTCTCTCTCTCTCTCTCTCTCTCTCTTTCTTTTTCTCTCTCTCTCTCTTTCTCTCTCTCTCTCTCTCTCTTTCTCTCTCTCTCTCTCTTTCTTTTTCTTTCTCTCTCTCTTTCTTTCTTTCTTTCCTTTTCTCTCTCTTTCTTTCTTTCCTTCTTTCTTTCTTTCTTTCTTTCTTTAAGGAAGGAAGCGTTCCAAGTTCAAGTTTAGGGTACCTCCCCGGCATTTACTATTTGTAAAGACCGAAGAAACCTTGAAAAAAATTCAATCAGGAAGAACAGTACTGGCGAGAATCGAGCCGTAGACTTCTCGCTCACGAGTCCACGCCAATATGATTTCAGCCACCTGTGGCGGTCTTATGGGAGGGGAACACCGGGTGGCTAGGAGCCAAATATTTATTTGCAGATAGACCATCCCAAGGCAGACGAAGAACCCCTCTCTCTTCCAAGGAGTTCGAACCCCTCAGAAAAGCCGCCTCCATACCAGAACCATTACAAAGAGCAAGCCACCGTCAAAGCGCACGACCCACCTTGCCTTGGCACGTTCGATTAGGTAACAAAACCAGCGGAATGAAATTATATATGGGAGAAGGTAAAATTCAAATATTCATCACATGCATTCGCTCAAGCGACCAGGGGAAACCACGATCACGATGGTGGTCCCTAGGGATTTGAACGCGGGATCTCCCGAAAGAGTCCCCGCTCGGTGCTTTGATATAAAGCTGCTTACAAACACAATAGGATTCACAATATCAGCTCATAGGTGACATCTGAATATGCTCGCTAAATATTAAATTTATATTTATATGAGAGGTTATTATTATTATTATTATTATTATTATTATTATTATTATTATTATTATTATTTTTCGCTCGTAAAATTACGTTTGATGGACATCTGGTTTTGAACGCAAGCTCCAAAAAATACAATTAATAGCATTCATGAAATTAAAAGATAATGTACCGGGTTTACATTTTTTTTAAATAACCGTTTGATGCATGTTGGCTGCTCCATATTCATTAATGTTTTTGTCTTCCTACCAGGAAATGTGTGGTGCCCTTACGTGCAAGAACTACAAAGGTTGTCATCAACACAGGACATTTCCGATGTTATAGCAGTTAATACACTTGATCTGATGAACCTGTCACCTACAATCCAGGCTAAGTACCTTGGGATTTCTCTGGACCAGGGGCTGACGTTCCAGGTCCGTGTGTGGGTTTACAAGGTCATTCCGGCAAAAATGTTGTATGGTTGTGAGGTTTGGGGGCTACACAGTCCATCCTACGTTGCTTATTTGCAAAAGGCACAAAACTCGCCTTAAGGAGAATTGAATGAATGAAAACTCTGGCCTCGAGTGCATCATTGACACTATAAGGAGAAAGCATAGCTAGACACTCCAACCGGTATGCGCCCAAGACCCCCTGCCCAGGGATGTGCTTGAACCAGGATGACAATATGAAGCATAAAGACTCCCCGCCTCGGCGGGCTTGGTGCAAAATTTCCGAAATCCATTATTTAAACCGTCTGAAACATAAACCCGCCGGCATCTCGCCAAACGACTGACGTAATCCAGTAGTGTCCTATGGAACGTAGGTTCAATTAAGCCGCCTTCAGGTGGTCGACACTTGGGTGGGCATGACAACTACACTATGCGTGTTGGCAAAGAAAATAAGTGCACGGGGCTGCACTTATGTCCCATTCCCGAACCATCAACCATCCGACACATTACATTGACTTGTCAGCAGACAACGGGTGCATTCGGAGATATAGCCACTTAGTGGCCAGGTGCTCCTCACAACACCAGGGAGTCTGTCCGGAAAAGGTCGCAGGTCACCTACAATTTATGTGATCACAATGATAAAAAAAGTTAATTTATGTACTTAATTCTGAGATCGCGCAAGAATTTACATATAGCACATAGAGCAACGTTAAAGAAGACTCATGTCTAAGCAGGTATTGCTTGCACGCCGCTTCTTCTTTCTCTGCATGGTCATTACTACCTACTGTGAAAATATGAAATATTTTTAATACTTATTTAAAACCTGTAACATACCACTGCCAGAAGCAGTCTTTACAGTTATCCGGTGATAGATGACCTCATAGGCGAGCCATTCATAATTCACAGCACATACTTTTGGCTTCTCTCTGACCTTTAGGGGCTACATGGGGAGATTTCGTGCTATTAAAAATTGACGGCCCTGTAGGAAGTGACTCTCAGAATATTTTACAGCAAGGTCGTCTGCAAAGAAAATTGAAGTTTGCATTTCTCAGAGTGAAATCAGCCAAGGCCATAAACCTTCCGTTAACTGCCGCTGAAAGTGAGTAAGAACCAAAGTTTACGACTAGCCGTCCTCGAATATCCATTTGAGTACTTGGAAAGTCATTAAAGTGCTTTATGTGGAAATAATCAAGTCATTATTGCAAAACGAATGGTTCACTCTGTGATGAAATGTTGCTACGAGCTAAATTTATTAACACAGCAATGAGTAGCTTTTGCAATATTTGCCCAAAAATATTTGCATTCCGCAGAAGTACAGTACAGTTCAGTAAGGAGATTCGGACATAACATTACATATAAAATATTTATTTATAGTTATTATGTGGTAATTGACAGCGACCTGAAGGAAAAATCGTAGAATAGCATAAGCGAATAAGAAAGATCATTCTGGCTGGATGCGAACAGGAGTAACCAAAGGATTTACTTACCTTGCCCTATTATTTGATATATAGAAGGATATTATTTTGTTGTTAAAATTTTAATTATTTTATTTTATTAACTGAAAAATATTAACATTTATTGTATAGTATTAGTATTGTCCATTGCCTGTAGATGATATTAAATCACACCAAAATGTTTAAACCCATTTCATTAAGAGTATTTGAATAATGGCCAAAATACAGGGTCAATTAAAAATTTCTCCTGTTAAAAAGATTAGTGATTTCTAAATATTGACTGGCTCGTAATGTATACTACATAAAAGCTATGGAAGTTGCACTCTGACGCAGTTTGATCCGCTGGTCCTTTGTGAAAATGTTGCCACTACAGCAGACATCTTGCGTGCTAGAATTCCTTACGACTAAGTTTATAATCACAGATTCGAGCAGAATACGCGAAGAGCTCGTTGATAAATAAATCCACGTGTTCATGGAATGCGCAGTTTTAAGATTCTAGTTGTGCGTGCAAGAGGAAATGAACAGTGCGCCCGCTTATATGTGCAGCGTGATGCAATTCTGCCAAATTAATTTTACAAATTCTACATTGAATATTCATGAAATATAATCTGTTTAAAAAGTATCAAAATTGCAATTTGCTGATCTTATTTGTCATCATAGCTTCATTAATATGCAGTTACATTATAAAATTCCGGAAATGGTTATGATTAAACCTCTAAATTGCTTCTTTTCCAGCCATACTATAGCAAGAATAACAGTTCCAGCTGTACAAAATTTATTAAGTATGTTTCAATTTCATTACTACTAAAATGGTTTTATACATGGTTAATTTATTTTGGAATACAGGTCAGACGCCATATGAATGCAAATTTTCTGTACTAACTACAATATTAATAGGACGAAATTGTAACAATTATACAGAAGGTGCCAAAAAACGTATACACACTTCAAAAAAATGTGTTAACATAACAAAACCGAATTCACACAAACACAAAATGATGAGTACTAATCATCTTAGACTTTTACAGTTACAACAGTTGCTCAAAATGCCCACCATCGACGTCGATGCACTTCCGAGTACGTTGAACTACTGATTGAACAACGTTTGCGAAAGTGTCCTCAGCGATTGCAGCCGTTTCAATTTCTTCCCGAAGTGCAGCCAGGTACTGGTTTTCTACGTTTTTTTTTTTTTGAGTAGTGTTTAACGCCCGTTTTTACCACTGAGGCACCTCAGGCGATGGACACTGATGATACATGAGATGAAATGATATACTGGGAAAGGATTTTTTTTTAAGAAAGGAAACGTTCAAGGCCTAAGTTTAGGAACTTCCCCGGCATTTGCCAGTTATGAGGACTGAGGAAAACTGGGGGGGGGGGAAATCAGTCAGGGAGAACGGTCCTGGCGGGATTCGAACCCCAGACCTCCCACTCACGAGTCTGCGCCTTAATGACCTCGGTCACTCGTGGCGGTTCCTACGGTGTACATCCTTAAGAGTTCTCCATAGGTTGAAGCACAACGGAGTTAGATCCGGAGAACGCGGTGGAAACCTCTTCGTCCTATTGCCTTTGAACTTTAACAACATTCTCGGTTTTCCAATACCATTGCTTTCCGTTGTTCAAACGATAATCTTGGCTGCATTTTGTTGTAGCAACGCTATCATAATGTAATGTGAGTCACATCTGTTTGCAGAACATCATACGATAATCTTGGCTTCATTTGTTCATGTTGATTTACCTGTCACATAGCAATGCTATCATAATGTATGTGAGTCACATCTGTTTCCAGAACATCATACGATAATCTTGGCTTCATTTGTTCATGTTGATTTACCTGTCACATAGCAATGCTATCATAATGTATGAGAGTCACATCTGTTTACAGAACATCACACTACATATTACTGATGTTTTTCGGTTCAACTTTAAAATATACGAAATAGATATCTACTGTGAAAGTGTGAATACATTTTTTGGCACCCTCGGTATGTATAAGTTATATAACTGTTGTAATAAAGTATTCAATAATACTGACAACGAATAAAAGTAATAGAGAGCAAAGTCAGAGAAAAGGGTGATATGCGAGTGAGTTTTTCCCGCAATTAATTTAATAAAGGAACGCATATAATCTCCAAATCTACATTGCATATATTATGTTAAAGCATTTAATAAAACAAATAGCATTACGTAATGAAATAAACATAAAGAACATCAATTGCATTTAGTTAAAGAATACAGAGATTGTGTGTGAGGAGATAGAAAATAAAAAACAAAAATAATAGATTGTGAAACTCGACAAGGGTCCACTTTATCTGTAATCCTGTTTGATACGACCATTTATTTAAATTAGAATGAGAAGAACAACATTAGGATATTTATTTGTGATTTATTTAGGACGCTCTTTCCAACTCTGATTATTACAGTTTCTTTCAATTCAGAGCGTGAAAACCGCCACGGGTGGCCGAGATCGTTGAGGTGCGGACTCATGAGCGGGAGGTCTGGGATTCGAATCCCAGACTGATCTCCCTGTCTGAGGTTTCTCCAGGTTTTCCTCAGTCCTCATAAATCGCAAACGCCGAGAAAACGTAAGTCTGGAACGTTTCCTTCCTTAAAATGCCTTTCGCAATATATAATTTCATCTCGTGTATCATCAGTGTCCACGCCTATAGTGCCGTAGTGGTAAAAACGGGCGTTAAACACTATTTAAAAAAAGGGTGAAATAGTTGATAAAGTTCCTCAGAGCCCTCTTCTATTAGGCTTGAGGTCAGGACCCACGGATTTACTTCTCTTTCGAATGCAGCTGTAAAAAATCCATCGATCCTGGCCAGGTTTGAATCCACAATCTTGTGTCTACGAGGCAAGTATGGTTATCACTGACCGACGAGAACAACAGTTGTGGATAAATTGATGCTCTATGTAGACTATGAAATTTTAGCTGACACTGAGGATAAACTATTAAAATCAACAATTTATTAAATAAGTCAAAAGTATATGATACTGTTTTGTGACTAAATAAAAGCAATGACTAATAAATTTCAAAACACAGAAATAACTGGAAGAAAGTCATACTAAACAATAATGTGTTATAACAAGTAAAGCAATTTAATTATTTATCGGTATAATTAAAAGAAAGTATTATTTGATAATAAACTAAATCATTTTCAAATAATATGCAATGTAATTCAAAGTAGGAACAGAAACAGCTAGCATTCCTTTACTTAGTTCAGAATGTTGGTATCTGAGGAAAAGTGATAAAAGAAGAAGAAAAACAACAGAAATGAGATTCCGCAGAAAAATAGTCAGCTATCGATTATGAGGTGAAAAACAAACACATAAATAAGGGAAGAGCAATCTATTTGTTTTAAGGGTAATTGGAAAAAAATGAGTTACAGTAAAATTAATACTTTTCTGAATTATGTGACACCATTTGATTGTTTATGTAGCCTAGAATTGTTTAAATATTTGCTAATACATCTGCATTGATTAAAAAAAACTCTTGATTTTGAAGTCATCCATTTATTTTTGTAATCATCTGAACTAGAAGAACTGTATTTTACATTTGCTAGAGTAAAATTTTGCTTTTGCTGTTGAGTATGCTGATGTAAACAGTCTGAACAAATCCTGAATACGGAGCAGGTACGCATTAGGTACCGGGTTGAAGCTATGAGTGAATTTTGGATAATGTTTACTTCATTCGTAATATTCTGAAAACTACATTTTCTTATATGTATATACCTCTTGGAAAAAAAAACTACTGCATTAATTGCTTGGAAATTTTCAGTGCTGATACCAGACATAACAATGAAACTACTGAAGCACACTTATTTATAAACATGTCATAACCTAGCAATTATGGAAGTTATTATATAGCATTTTATACAAATAATAGACTTCAGCTACATAAATTCTAATTCTAATTCATGTTCCAATGCCTAAATGCTATTAATTCCATTTCAGTACATGGATAAAGATAAAGTGCATCCAAATTTCATTATCGTAACCTAATAGTTCTGCCTCAGTAGGAACATAACATTGGTAAGATTTGGCCTTCCGAATTCCCTTAATTTAAATAAAAGAATAAAACATGTATCATTATTGAGGAGCGTTTTTTCAATCCGTTCTTTCTAAAATCAATATTTTCTAAATTTAGAAGTAGCAAAAATGATCAGGTTTCCTTTTTAAAAAAATAAAAAAAAAATCCCAAACAGTAAATTGGTTGATAAATGTAAATAAACTAGTAAATATTTTCCATTGAAAACTTTATATTTCAATATAACTTTGAACTAACATTATTTCATACTCCAGATTTCACTGTTGTGAACCATGTTACAAACATCAGCCAATCATCATTAAAGATTTCGACACAGCTTCAATTTTACTTCTTTGGAGATTTGTACGCGAATATTATTATATTATTCCGAGGCATCCATTATACTGAAAATGATTATGCATCAAGAACAAAGAATTCTGACGTTGGCGTGCGAAGATGAGAATAGACAAAGGTTACAGATGACAGGAAACCATCACGTCACAAAAGAGTATTATAGCCTATTAGAAAAACACTTTTTTTTATTGATTTATTTATGGACACTCTTTAACATCTCAGGTTATCAGCGTCCCATTCAACTCAGGGCGTGAAACGGCCGACAAATTTTGCTCAGAGGCCTCTCTTTCAGGCTTGAGGTTCTTTTTCGTGCCGTAAATGTACGACACGGTACCCATAGCTTTACTTCTCTTCCGAAGGAAGCCACACTTAGGATTTTACGCCCGAAAAAATCCATCGGTCCTGGCCGGGTTCGAACCCGCGTTTTGGGTGTAGGAGGCAAGTATGGTAACCACTACAGCACCAGGACCGACAGAAAAACACTGAATTCTGAAGGTGGTGAATAGAAAATGGAAAAGTAGTTACTCCTAAAAAGCTCAAATAAAGTACTACATTTAAAATTGGCTTTT
The DNA here is from genome assembly GCA_030762175.1 of Metallyticus violacea. Lineage (NCBI taxonomy): Eukaryota > Metazoa > Arthropoda > Insecta > Mantodea > Metallyticidae > Metallyticus > Metallyticus violacea. The sequence continues at coordinate 17,331,074 of CM060843.1, read as the reverse complement.
AAGTTGACCTATTAACGTAAAATCATAAAGTTTAAATGGCAGTGAAAAACATAATTTTGGAGATACGGTTCAAATTGAAACATTGATAAAAAATCTTCCAGAGATCTACCAAAGAAATATGTGGTAAGCAAAGATAAAAAAAAGGGCATTTCAGCTTTGCTCAAGTACTTTGCAATACCTGAAGATACAACAGACTTTTATGCGGATGTTCTAGAAGACAGCTAAGTCAAATAATGTTCAAAAATTTAACAAGGTTGTTTGTTATTTAGTTTACTAATTTTGTATACTTGTATGTATCCATTGATATGTATGTTCAAGTAAATAACGTAACAGGTTAAAATTAAATAAATGTTAAAAATATTTACAACGTTTATATAAAATCCATACAAAAACAAACTAAAAATATATAGAAAATAGTATTTATCTGCTTCTAAATAAACCTCCCTAAATTAATCTGCAATTTCAGGTAGAATACAATCCATTTAACAATATTAACTCTAGTATGTTGTTTATTTATTAATTAAGTTACATTAATGAAAATACAACCTCCTTAAAATAAGTTGTTCTTCTTGCCACAAAAAAAGTAATTCCTGAAAACCTATTATTTTAGTTATAGAATTTTGCAAAATCCCCTTCAATTGTAAAACTCGTGTAAGTGCAAAAGTACACCAAGACATAATACCAAATATAAACATAATGGGAATATATGTAGTACTCCTGTCTAAATGCTGGATAGAATAATTGGAAACTGAGAGTTGAAAGTATAGTCCCTGAAGAATAAGAAGAAGAAGAAGAAGAAGAAGAAGAAGGAGAAGAAGAAGAAGAAGAAGAAGAAGAAGAAGAAGCAGCTGCAGTAGCAGCAGCAATAGCTTCCGACTGTTGTTAACCCAAATGATTAATCTAGCCTCTAAAGCGACAAAAAAGAATGCAGTTGTTTAATATTCCATGCCGACTGCTAAAGTCTACTTGGCGGTAAGTAAGATGAGTAAGTAAGTGATAGCGCAAATAGGCCTAGAGCCCATCAATGACTAAACTGATTTATATATTCGCCTTTTCTGAGTAAAGAAAAACATCAGAAAAACTCTCACCTAAACAACTTGATGAAAGAAAGATTCAAATAAATCAATAATTCAAATTTAACAATAATCATGCTCTAATCCGAAAATATATTTCTTCATTCTAGAGTGGAAGCAGTGTCTAAGCGTGACTTTTTGTACAGGACAGGCTGACGCATGGGAAATTAATTTAAACTGTAAAGTATGTTAAATATACTAGTTCTGTGATGTTACAAACATGTTTTCGTGTCCAAACTTATAACATTGTGATTACAAATAATGTAAACTATAATTTAATTAAATTACATGGGATATTAAGAAGAAAATTCTTGTTCCATAACTGACGCTTATATCTGTTTTAATATGAACTCAGTCCTTCGGTCCTTTTTCTTATACAGGGCTACTATAAATGATTAATCGTATTTCAAAAGACTATTTTTGAAAATATTACACAATTAAGTGTGATTAATACATAAAAGCATATTCATAAGTAGTAAACTATTAATTCTAAAACCTAGAGACCTTTACATTCCTTGAATGTAATTTCCTGTCATATTTATCACCTGCTGTCATACTTCAAGAAGACGCTGTACATCCGTAGCTAGACCGTTTTTGTTGATGTTTGAGAAGGAACGCCCTGCTGCAACATTGTAGTGCTTGTTCAGATTTCTGCGGCTAACATCCCCACTGTACATCAACGATCCACCCCAGCAGTTATCAAATCAAATTAACGAAATGTACTTTAAGGACAAGACGACCTAAACGGATCAATTTACACTCTATTGCATCCTTGTTGAAAGTCTGGCATTCCATTACCGTTCGATATGGTAAAATTTCATACCACAGGCTTCAGCGCAGACATGTATGACATTTCCTCACGTTCTTAATACGTGCCACCTAAATTTTAATTACTCATTTTTAGAAAACATCACTATAGGATTGTCCTAATTTACTCCATTACTAAACAGCATCGCATTCTTCCATCTACAAATAATGCATTAGTGATGCTGAGTGTGTTGAACAGCATTACCAGTCCTATAGACTGCTGAGAACAACAACGTTCCGTCCTCACGTCTTCACTAACAAGTGGTGACAGTGTTGTCACTATTTTCTTTTCTGCTCTCAATAGCTACTCGAGTTCGGACAACAAGTTTTGTAGTATTTCCTTAGTTAATGATCAGCATTGATGCGTTCCCAGAGCTTGCCAGCGATGTATGTAAACTTGGTCCTTAGTGCACCCACAAAGAAACAAGTCACAGGTCGTTAGATCAGGAGACCTGGGTGGCATGTAAAACTAAATTAACCTCACGGACACGCTTAACCCGAAGATGCGAAAGTTAATTCGTTTTAGGAGGCGACGAACAGCTACGTTCCAAAAGGGAAGCGCCCCGACTTGTTGGATGAAAATTCTAGAGTCAGAATTCAGTTGTGCAAACAGCTACAACCGCAACATATTCAGGTGAAGGGAGCTTTTTAAGCTTTTATTCTGAATTGTTCCCATTTTATGTTTACACTGTAGTCGTAGTGCGACTTAATGTGTCACGATGGCAACTTGGATAGTTTCTGGTTCTTTTCATGTATCAACCATATAATACTTTGGAAATTACAAACTTTTGAAATACGATAAATCATTTTGGTACCTCTAGGCATAATTCATACTAAAAAGAATTGATGTTTCACTCATTATTTACCCTCCTTTCTCTACAATCCTAAGATACCGTGCCGTTATGATGTAGTTGACAATTACTCAAATAGATGGAAAACAATTATATATGAAGTAACTACATATGCTACTGTTCCGTATAAACTAAAATATGAATAAAGGGAGTTTAAAAATGTGTTTTGAAAATAATAAGTAATAAGTAAGCCACATTAATTGTTAATATAAAACAAATACATCATTCCATATTAACACCTTACATCTAAAAATAGCGATATACTATATTTTAAATTGAGGCGTCTGCATCCTAGTTATTATAAAAAATATAAAAAAGCACCATGCGAGGGCAAACATAATCACATAGGATGAGACCAAGATTAACCTACACAGAAACGAAAATCCCTTGGTAAAGTATAGCAGCGCATACTCAGGGTAGGCCGAGCCCCCGACGGTATTATTGGTGATCGGGTAAATACGTCACTAGTTTAAATAAGGAAACATTTCAATTCGTCAACACAAATTTATATATGCTATCCAGCACAGTAATTTTAGATAGGCAGCCTTAATGAAAGCTTCGCCCCTGTGTGAAAGTTTGTATTTATCTTAAAAAGTATTTTAAAATTATTCACAAGTATCTCTTTTTCAGATTAAGGCTTAACATAGATTGGAGGTTGTTTCATTCTTTTATATATTTTTTTTGTTAGTCATAGTGCCTTTATTTTCTAATTGATTTTTTCTTCATTTTTTTGTTGTTAATTTGCGCTTTTTAAATTTACTTTTATATACCGAAAGTATCCTATCCGAATTGAGCACAATGTTCTACAATGTTGAAGAGCAAACATTTTATATCGCGTTTAGTAGTTTCTTTTTGATAAAGGAAGTAAGTAATTCAGCCTTTCTGGCTAATGATGAATGTCAAATAATTTAGCAAATTGAGCACTTCGGCTTTCCCTTGTCTAGAGAAACTTAACATTAATATTAACGTTCTGAAGTATCTTGCCTGTGGGGGTATTATCTAGTCTCCTGCTGCGTCAACACAGTCTAAAAGATAGGGTCACTTTTACCAGATAATTTTAACTTTGCCTTATTTCAGTGTTCAGCCGTAATAACACCTGGCGGTGATAACAGATGCGTCATGATTACAAAACATCTGTTCCAACGTGTCAACAAACTCCACTGTCTTTGTTGTGCTGAAATCATGTTCACTGTGGCCCTCTGTAGCACAGGCTTTAAAATTATCATTCTTTTCACCCTAGCTGGATCCAATAATTATTCTTTGGTCTCATTTTCTACCAGTCCGTCTATTTTCCAATAACAATAACTATCGTCATGGGGTACATATTTTAACAGCAGGGCAACTCTGCTTGGGTGTGCGAATTGTAAAAAGGACGCTGTGCTTCAGACGAGATGTTCCTAATGCTATTGTATTACTTATTTAAAAACGTTTTTTATTTGTTTATCTGTTGTAGAGGTTCTAGAAAAAATATTGGAAGATTTTATGGAATTAAATTGGTAATCATTTTCTTATAAGATGTTCTCATCATCTGACAATCAGTAGCTGAGGCAAAAGGCACTACTCATTCATTCCTACAACGTTCTCATTTATTATAATTAACAGTGAATTACAGCCACAGACTTAATTGCTATTTAAAATGGCTGAAGACCTTTAGACAAAGAGTTGGCGCAATTCTCGATATGAAACAATTTTATGAAAAGTTTGTTTGATTGATGGTTTTAGGTCAAGTGACGCAATTTTTTCTTTGAATACCCATTAGAGCGAGGTCTGGCCAACTTCGTGGAATGTCAATTGATTGTCTCCCTCCGATTACTTTCCTATGTCGTCCTTACAGAAATATATAGTTCATGTTTAAGGAATAAGGAACAAAAATAATAATAACACACAGAGTCAAGGACGTAGGTACACTTTCTTACCCTTTGAGTCCTCTACTCTTTCAATTGAATGTTTTTTTTTTCTTTTTTTAATACGGTTGTCTGTCGTATATCGAAACATTAGTTATATTAATATTTTCCTTATTTTCTACAATCTTATCACTTTAGAAGTTGGCCCATTTTTCTCTTAAATTCAATTCTACTATTGGTTTTCCTCAATATAGTCAAGACTATATTCTTTGGTGTCTCCTTCCAATAGAGTAGAGCTACTGCTTCTTCAAATATTGTCCTTTATACTTTCCAGAAATTTCATGGGAAGAGAAGAAACTTAAAAATGTGGGATAAATTTCATTTAAATCTTGTCAAATCTATTAATCATCAACTAGACAGGTATTGTTCACGATCCAGGCCAGTTATTTATCAGAGGTTTAAATGAAGACATAGGAAGCAATGCTTCTTAACGTGTTGGAGGCTTTTATTTAAAAATCTTGTTTCGCTAGTTCAAAACAGCTGTAGAAACCAAAGCCTTAATGAAAATCCAAGATACGTGCAGTTAACAGAAAAAAGATCCCGTTGAAAGCTCATAAATAATATGATTAAAACAATATTCGTCCAATAAAAAAGAAGGATGTATGAAATCAAATTCTAATCGTAATTTCCAGAACAAAAACATTTTCTCTCATAGAACGATCAATAATATATTCATGACTCTTCTATATTATCAATATAATTTTACTGACAGTGATTTTGTCATGCATTTTTTAAGTCCAATTCAGCCGTTTCTATTAAACTGGGACTGGATACAGTTTGTTAACCTTTTTTGTCTAGCACATTAATTGTATAAGTCAAGAATTACATGAAACTACCAAAGAAAAGTAAGAAAGTACTGGAACCGAGGATCAAACTAAGAAATACTACATGAGAATCCCGGTAAAGGCATTACCAAAGCTTCCTTTGTTCAAACATACAATAAAAGCATTGTTAGAGTTCAATGACCTGGTTCTCAAACATCAAGTAGACAACAGATTATCGCAGAAAGCGTGGTCGCAGCACGTGTGTGTGTTGCATTGTTTCGTAACAAGTGTGCAAGATCAGCTACTTGCGTCACAGAGTCCCATTGTTGTAATGTGGGATGCCTGCAGGAAAGAAATCTGTTTACCTTTTCTCTTAATACCTTTGTTTTTAATGCCTTCCGCTTTAGAAACTGGCGAAATAGGCCTGAAGTAATATTTAAAAATACATGACTCATTCCATAGCGTGTAAGTTCAACCAAAATTAGCATTTCCGCCTAGAATGAGTCACTTTACTTTCATAAGAAAAATTACAGAACTAACAACGTTTTCCTGGAGAAAATTTATTTCACAACATTTATGTCCAATTCGATAAAATATTACTCAGAAACAGGTTATGAAGAGCATGTCATTAATATTACTATAACAGGAAAAATTAGGAAAAATGGGGCAATTCTATGAAATGTAAAAGATAACAAGATAGAAAGAAAAATAATATAAGAGCATAAGGGAACTGAAAAGGAAAAGAACAATATTGCAATTTTCCACAAACTTAATACCATCATTATGGTAGATGGTTATAGTATTCTTAGCAGAAAAGTAAAACAATCTACAAACTTAATTTATATAATGAATAAGGATATTACAGCAACATAGTACAACCTTTTTGAAAAAACAAATAAATCGGTGGCAATTAAGCAAAATTATGAGGGCATTAATAATTAAAGCGATCATTAAATATATTCTAATAGTATGAAAGTGGCTATGAATGCTTTACCCTTTCATATCGTATTTAACTTAACCGGCGGTGGTGTCTCAGTAGTAAAAAGAGGTGTTAAACATCGTTCCTTATAAGTATTAATAATATAAATGTATAGATTAAATTAAAATTTAGGTACATAGTCTGCATACTTACAGAGAAGGTGACATGATAAAGTAAGTAAAACGAATAACAGACTAAACACATCCTAAATGAGATTCTTGAATGGTGTTAAATTATTATTGGACAGAATGCATACGGAATGAAGATGTGAGAGAGAAATATCTCCCTCTTCCCTCTAAAAAGTCAGATTTAAACTTTGATCCAAAGAACGCACAATAAATTTGTGACATAGCTTTGCACTTAAGGCTGCAGGTTCAACAGCTGTTTCTTTAAATGGTTCCCGGCTCCATTGCAGGCTTTAATTACTTGAGGCACTGTAAGCTTGTATTGATATATTAGTTCTTGCAGCGCAATTAAGTGTGATATTACTTTAAAATTAACTTCTTCATCGCCAAGTTCCATTGAATTAATTAATTCAAGTTGCAATGTAAGCTATTCATACAAATATTATTAGGTAAAAAAACAAATCGGAATGGGAAAGAGTTCTGTGGAATTGTAGTTCAGTTAAAAATATTGTTAACAAAAATATTTACTAGATTCGTATTCAAAAACTAAAAGAACATTAATTACTTATTGTATCTTAAACCACCAAAGTCATATCATAGAAAATACTAAATATTATTTCCCGCCACGGGTGGCCGAGGTCGTTAAGACTCGGACTGGTGAGCGACTGGTGTTCGAATTCCACCAGGACACCCTCTCTGACTGAGATTTTTTCCAGGTTTTCCTCAGTCCTCATAAATGGCAAATGCCGGGAAGGTACCCTAAACTTAGACTTGAAACGCTTCCTTTAAAAAAATCCTTTCCCAGTTTATCATTTCATTTCATGTTATCATCAGTGTTCATCGCCTGTGGGGCCTCAGTAGTAAAAACGAGCATTAAACACTAATCAAAAAAAAAACTACATATTAGTTACATACATATTTTAATGAAACTAAAGCAAGTAAATGTTTGGAATTTTATGTAAATATTACACATTATTTTTTCAGGTAAAATATATATTTTATAAAAATGTTTAACACATTTTAAAAATCTTATTTCTTAAAAGAATTTATTTTATAATGCGGAAACTTTCCGTGGTTTTTATTTCATGAGCTATGACGTCAACAAAGATATTTAAATTGGAATCTGTTTTGTTTTATTTCACACTTTCTGATAGATCGCCTTCTTTTTTATCACACTGCCCATTCATTTATCTTATACAGAACGTTAAATTGTTTGTTAATTAAATTGCTTTTCAAACTCAAGAACTAACAAAGCATAAACACGCCCATGTTACTAGCAATATACGCTTATATATAAAGCAAATTAATATTCTGAATAAATCAAATAAAGATGTAAAGTGATAAAAATGTCCAATCAGAAAATGTGGGTAGAAAAAAAAACATAATTGGTTCCAATTTAAAATGTTTTTCAATGACGCTATAGTTAATGCGGTAATAACTACAGAAAAGTTTTGTATTTATAAAATAAATCATTTGAAGGAATTACGACGGTAGCCCCAGAAGTACCCGATTTGACATATATATTAATATATATATATTAATATATATATTTGACGCTATAGTTAATGCGATAATAACTACAGAAAAGTTTTGTATTTATAAAATAAATCATTTGAAGAAATTACAACGGTAGCCCCAGAAGTACCCGATTTGTCATATAGATGGCGGTTGTTTGAAAAATATGACTGGTGGAAAGTACCAACCTTATAAAGCTTAAGTTTGAAGTTTGACGACACTCGTTGTTTAGTATTTGTTTGGCATTGTGAACGCTCTCTGAATTTGTGAATGAACATGAAAAAAATTGGTCATCATTATATGATACAATAATTTTATTTAAAAGATCTCAATCAAACCAATTTCAAAGCCGAGCTAGAGTCTACTCTGGGGAGTCTGTTCTTTTGTTTATAACAGTAAAACATTGGGTAACAGAGTTTAAACGAGGCCGTAAGCACTGCCAAGAGGAACATAGCAGTGGTCGACAAAATGAAGTGACTACACCACAAATGGCGAAGAAAATCACAAAATGGTATTGGATGACCATCGACTGAAAGTGCACAAATTAACATAAAAATTAGGCACTTCAAAAAATGCTGAACGTCGCATATTGGCTGAAAATTTGGACATGAGAAGGCTGTATGCAAGATGGGTGCTGCGTTTGGTCACAATGGAACAAAACAGCGTCATGAGATTATTTCAGTCAAGTGTTTGCCGATGTTCCACAGCAATAAAGTCGAGTTTTTGCCTTGATTCATAACCATGGATGAAACATGGATTCATCACTTCATATTTGAGACGAACGAACAGTCAAAACAATGGACTGACAGAAGGTAAAGATAACTTCATCTGTAGACAAGGCCAAGGCGTCATTTGGGGGCGGGGGAATGCGCATGAGATAGTTTTCATTATTATCTATTATCTTCAAAAAAGAAAAACAATCAATGGCGAGTATTATGCGAACTTACTGCAGCGTTTGAGTGATGAAATCAAGAAAAAACGGCCGCATTTGTCAAAAAACAAATTTTTGTTTCTTCAAGACAGTGCATTAGTTCGCACATCCGTTATCATGATTGCCAAAATCAATCAGCTAAAGTTCGAATTGGTTCCTCACGCATCCTATTCGCTGTATTTAGCCCCCTGCGATAAATTTCTGTTTCAAAACTTGAAAAATTGACTCGGTGGTAAAAGATTTGCCAACAACGAAGAGGTGGAATCAGCGGTTGATGGCTATTTTGAGAAGCTCGACGAATCTCACAATAAACAGATTTCTATTGGACATCGCTAGGAAAAGTGTATCGAGCTAAAAGCAGACTATATAAAGAAATAAACATATTTTTCCCAATTTTTTTTTTTCTTTATTGGTTCGAGTAATTCTGGGACTACCCTCGTAGGTTAGACGTGTCTGCATTTGTTTCTGAAATCTCTCATCTATCTGTTAAACAAATCATGCAATACTTTCGAAATAATAGTGTATATTTTAATGAAACTTTGCTCATATTAACCAAACTATAGCAACGGGCAGCCTAGATCGTTAAGGCAGACTCGTGAGCGGGAGGCCTACGGATACGATTCCCACAGGACGGTCTTCCCTGACTGAGGTTTTTTCAGGGTTTCCTTTATTCTCATAAATGGAAAATGCCGGGGAATTACTTTAAAATTTATCATTTCAGTTTAATATCGCCAGTGGTCACTGCCTGTGATGACTCAGCGGTTAAAATGGGCCTTAAACCCTATTAGAAAAATTGGTATATAATTTGTCGAATTTGTTCTTTAATACTCCATATTATTTACAGTTTAATGAAACCACAGCTGCAAAAGTACCAGAATATCTCTTTTCAGTTTGATCAGACGATGTTTTAATTTCCTTGTTGAAGGAATTGCCTTTATCTCATGCATGCAGAATATTTTTCCTCCACTAATAAACCAGCATTTAGCTCGTAAGATTAATAAAAATGTAGGCCAAAAGATTGTTACGAAAACCAAGGAGGATTTTTTAAAGATCTGCGAACTCTGAAATGGCAGATTCAAAAATCAAGAGGGTTTTAGATCTTGGTTTAACAGTCGCTTAAATTTTACATGATAGTCATTTAGCATGCCTCTTTTTGGAAACTATGGGAGCTATTAAATAAAAAACCATCATAATCACACATTTAATCATCCTCATAATTTTAACGATCTTTCTCAAAGTAGTCCTTGTTGGATGCAATGCACCTGCTCCAGCCGTTTTGCCAATCTTCAAACACATACCGTAAACCACCATTTCTGGTCCTTCATAATCACCTCCGCAGCTTTCACTACGACTTCTGACGATGGAAAATGCCTCCCATGAAGTAGTTTCAAATTTGGGGAAAAGGAAAAAGTCACATGGGGCTAAATCTGGACTATAAGGAAGGTGAAGGAAACACTTCACACTGATTTTTGTGAGATATTCAGTAACAACATTTGCGATGTGAGGCCATGCAGCTTGTTGCTGCGAAATGTGACCTTTTGCTTGTGGTATGGCCTTGCGGAGTTTTCAGGACATTGCCTAGTTACGGTTCTGTATACAACACCCTAGTAAACCATTCCTTGAAAATCTAAAAATCAGATTGCCATAACTTTCCCAGCAGAATCAACCACTGTTTTTGTGTTGGTAATAATGGAGATTTCCACATAGAGCTTTGCTATTGTCTCTCAGGTTCGAAATGATACTCAAGTTTCATCAGTAGTGATTACCTTTGAAATAAACTCCGCACCTTCCTGTAACATCATCTTCAACTGAATGTAAACCTGCACGCAAACGTCCTTTTGTTTGAGAATTAGCAGTCTTGTTGTCTACCATGCACAAGCTCATCTCATGTGCAGCTTTTCAGCTACTAGCGTGTGGGTGGCACCCAGTGAAAGTTTTCAACACTTTCTTAAAGCGTCTCTAACGTGCGTCGGACGCACTTTCCTTTGAAATTGATTCCCTCCCCTCTTAAAAACTTTAAAACATTTTCCAACTTTGCTATAAGAAAAAAACAAAGCCCAGATAGATTTCCTGTAACATTGCAAGGCTCAGCTGAAAAGTTGTTAGAAATTAAGAGCAGCATATTGCTCGTCACATGTCACCTCTATTTTACTGTAGGCTGAACTGAACATGTCTCAACTTGAACACTTCTCACGGCGGGAAATATACGTGAAAACAATGAAAATATTACAACGTTTATATTACGCATTAAACTAACAAAATGTTGTAAAGTTAACTCTTAGCGCGAGAAATTATGCCTGTATAAATATTATCATTCTTTATTGAAAATCCATGTAACGTTAAATGAAATATTTGCTGCCTAGCGTATTTTGTAAACGGTCTCAGAGCTCCGGGTTTGTGCTTCTAGAATGATTAAAAAGTTAAGCATTGATAATAATTTGTTTACCCGGAGCTATTATGCTTTGTAAGAGATAATTTTGAGATTATATATAAAACAAATGCATAGTTCTATAAAATGACTAATTTCTATTCATAATTTAAAGATATGCCATTGGAAACTCTGAAACCCATTATTACTTCATGTGTGTGACTGCTAAAACCAGCTCCAGTCGCTTCAAGGCAGTACCAGCAATTAGGAACTAGAACATTCCATTATAGATGAAAGTTTCATCACGTAATGATCAGGTGTGCATTTTCTGAGTGTATACATAATTAATAAGAATATGTAAATGACCAATACTAAAACAAAACCACATCAATTTGTATCCTCCTTAAATGAGAGATGAAAGCAACACAAATATATTAACATTATTTTAATATTATAACAAGCTAGTGCTTTAACGCTACAAGGGTTTTAATTTGTTTTAAACCCAGCGCTCATTTCATGCAATGATTAACTACAGGCAGAAATTATTTAAGAGGAAACTTTCAAATGACGGCTTGTTATTAATGGGTGTCTTCTTACAAAGCACAAGGAAACTCGTGTCCAAGTAATAAGTCAGTAAAAACTAAATGCTTCATGTTTGTGAAATAATTAAATTATGTGTACAATATACTGTTACCATGCAGCAGGATAATCACTTTACACTCTTTTTTATTTAACTTGTAAAAGCTGCGTGAAAATTCCCAAAGGGAAACGGTACCATAGCGCATAAAGGGCTTTCTCTTAATTCCCAACCAGAAACTCTTATCATTTTAATGTGAAAAATAAAGTTATTTAATGAATAATGGAAGACATTTTAAAGCATTAGGTACTTTTGCCACCAGCAGCTACAACAATGAATTCAAATATGGACTGCTTTTCAGCATCTGGCTTCCGTATACTTAGAGCTTTAGTTATAAACCTTGTCCGTTACTTCGGTGTCTTACGGCTCGGTTATAAAGCGTTACGCAGCCGGAGACACCTGAACTTTAATTGGCTTCTCCTCCTTTCGCCATGCGAGCGAGGATAAGTCCATAAGTTTCCGGCCTAACCATTTTCTAGGTATGATAAAGACAAAAAATATATTTCAGTTTTCAATATAGTTACCCTTTATTGCAATAATCTTCTTAATCTTTGCATTAACATTTCAATCCCATCCCCCAAAATTGGGAGAAATCTTGTCTGAAAAATAGGCATAAACAACATCCATCACTTCTTCGTCACACTTAAATTTCCTTCCTCGAAGGTCCTTCTCGAGTTTTGAGAAGAGAAATAGTCATTGGGAGCTAGATCTGGGTTGTAGGGTGGATGGTCGATCTCCTTGAAGTCACAGTTCTTCACAGCTTCCTTTGCAACGAGAGCTGTGTGCACAGACGCGTTGTCGTGAAGAAGGCCCACACCACGCTCAGCTTGCTTCGCCTTTTCTCTTTGATGGAAGCACGTAGTCTGTGCAGTAGGCCAACATAGTACTTACCATTTACTATGGTGTTCCTCTCCTTGAAGTCAATGAAGAATATTCCTTCACAGTCGGAAAATATTGTGGCCATGATCTTCTTGGTTGAATGAGTGACCTTGGCCTTAGAGGCTTAGCCAGGTTTACGTCATTTCATTGATTCTCTTTTGGACAAGGGATCACAGTAGAGGACCGTAATTTCATCTCCTGTAATAATGGATAGCAGAACTTCTCTCTTGTTGCTACAGCAGAGCTCCAAAAATGCCTAACAACAAATGTCTGTTGCTGCTTTTGGACTGAGGAAAGGAGTCTAGGCATCCATCTTGCACTAATCTTATTCATATTTAAATGATCATAAATAATTCGAAAGGCTGTTGTTTTAGAAAGACCCAACCTTGTTGCTACTTCTGTAACTTTGAGCCGCCGGTCTTCCGTAATTTCTCCTTCCACAAAAGCGATGTTTTCAGGAGTGAGCACCTCCAAGGGCCGACCTGCACGCTCTTCGTCTTCAATGCTTTCTGAACCCATTCGAAAAAGTTTGGCCCATTCTACGGTAGAATATGAAGGGGATGCTTCCCCATATACACCGTTCAATTTCTGTTTAATTTCATTTGGAGTAAGTCCTTCTTTTGTGAAGAACTTAATAACAGCTCGACACTCCATTTTGAACATGTTACAATCTTCTACACATGGTCTTCTTTATGCAACTATATCTAAACACAAAGGAGCGGAAATTACAGCTGCAATTATTTATTTATCAGATAAGCCATGACATCAGATAAGGATTTTGTGAAGGCGATAATCCTTATCGGCGAGGCCGAAAATTATGGACCTACCCTCCTATGTGTCACTTTCTGAATGTCTTACTCCAGTATACACTCATTCACCAAGACAATTACCAAGTTGACTAGAGCAAGATTTTTTTGTGAACAAACATTACTTTATATACGTATCATCTTGTGGTACATGCTAGGAATTTATTCACAACTTTCCTGATTAATAACCTCCTTCCGCAACTGTACCTCGCGGCATCTGAATAGGCCTAATTATACGTAAACTATTATTTCTTAACAAAAAATTTTCCAAAATTAGCATGGAAAGAGGCGATTCCCGATACAAAACCTGTTTAATCGAAGGATAAACACAATTCATAGTTATTCTGTGAGCTAATTTATATATGTTTTAGGAAGCAAAGTTGAAGACGGACGTTATTGGCTGCGACGAGCTTGGTAGTCCAGAAGCAAAGCGTCGCGTGAACGAACAATGTTTATAACTAAATCCCGGTAGAAATACTTCTAGGGACTACAGTTTTTAGTCCTATCGACTTAAAAATGGAATATTATATAGAAATGTGTTGGACGTAATCACCAGTCTCCGTGGAGGAAATAAGATATGCACTACAGGCGAGAGATACTTGTAGGTAGAGCAAGGGCCCATAAGCCGCTTATGAATACAGAAATAAATTCGTGCTTTACTGAAATTTTTAAAGAAAAAACAAGAAACTTATAAAAAATAAAGTCAATTAATGCAACTGGATAGTACATTATGTAACAGATATTACATACATACAGAAGCAGAGTCGGACAGAACAATGCCCTACCCTCCCCATTTAAGTTGTGGTCGAACAAAGCACAGTAGTTCAGATGGAACAACGTCGGTATGACCGAAGATCCGTGGTTTCGAGTTCCGGCTTTGATTTCCAATTGTTCCTATTACATTCCAAATTTTAACCTAACTACGGTCTACCACATTTAGTAGAAAAATTTACAAACAACCTTTGGGAGGGAGTTCGGAACCATGTGTTAACATACTTTAATATAACTAATTTATGTACCTTTTCGTAAGAAACCACTTAATTTTTAATTATCTACCTTATGACATATTTTCATTAATTTGGTCGAAAGGTTTTGTGACTGAAACAAAGAAATCTTTTTCTTAGAATTTAAAATATCACTTAAAAAGGGGGATTATATTTTAGAAATAAAGATGTTAAACATAATTTACCTGGTGATAAATGCACATCCTTCATATCAATAATACGGTATAAAATTTATATAACTCATATATCTTTGTTTGAAGCTGAAAATTAACCAGGAAGGTTGACTTTTTAATTCATATGGGAAATTTCACATTATTCCTTAATTTAACATAATCCGTTTTCAGAATATATGAACAATCTTTATTTCTTGTTTATTTAGATTTTTCAATTTATGAACTGTTTAATTTGCTCGCCTCATTCAGCGTGTCAGTTCCCAGAATCTGGTACTCCCTTACTCCTGAAGTCAGAGATAGGACGATAAACCATTTAAACGCAAATTAAATTGCCAGCTCAACTCTAGGAATCATAACAGTTTCTCGCTTCTTTTCCCCCTCTTCCTTCCTCTCTCCTTGTACTAGAGAAAAATTATTGAAAAACAAGTGTAACTTTAACATGATCTGTATCCACTAACTATGTAGTATTCACATGCAGTGTATATGTTTAATTTTTCTTTTTTGTGTGTTATATATAACTGTGTATACTGTATTCTGTGTTTGTTGCTGGTTTTTTCGCCTGATAGTGTAGAGATGAGGGTTCCATGGTCTTAACTCTTGCCAGGGTAAATAAATAAACAATCACTTCCACAAGAGTTTTTTCAACATTTTCATCTATAAACTTGCATTCATAACTCAAATCGTTCGTTTTCGTGGCAATTACACACTAACAAATACACTGTATCAACAAAATTTGTAATCATAAAATTAATTAAACTTAAAAAGTGCCCTAAAAGTTCTGCTGCTATCAGACCAGACATTTCTAAAGTATCATATTCTGAACAAAATAACATCTATAGTCACCATCGCTATCGAGGGTCTTCTGCCAACGAGATAGAAGACTATGCATGCCATTGTTATTGAAATTCGTAGAAGCAAAGTAAAAAAAAAAAAAATTAAATAAATCGTTGCAGTTTCCACATCGACAAAATTTCGGAATTGTGTCCTCGGAGATGTTTATCCAAAAAGGAATTCATGATAATGCAATGTCTGGAGAATATGGTGGGTGCACTACAGTTCACCTTTACATGGATGCATTTCAGCTGGTTAAAGTACACATTGATTGTTACAGTAGCTGGAGGTAGTTTATTATGCACATTCCACCAAATACAGAGCATAAGCTTTTTTGGTGCACTGGTGGTTTCAATTGTTGAGGACAGATTTATGGGCTGCAACCAGTAATAACGGTATGTCAGCTGACTGCCAAGAAAACAAATGCGAAATAGGCCTCAGTTTGTGTCTTCTTGGAACCCGCTATTGAGTTTAGTTGATGAAGTTGGAGCTGTAGGGTTTCTGCATCGACGTTGAATTGCTGTGCCAGTCCTCACAAGTGTGACTGTTGCTCCCCAAGACAATCTCGTTATACATTGTTATTGATCTTCCTGTCCGATACACATCCTCGAGGATTTCGTTGCCCTCCTGGAATTTCGCGAAACATCTTAGCTCCATCTGTTCTTTCACAGCATGAGCACCGAAGATCTGGCATATTTTCCGCACCCTAGTTTAAATACATAGAGCATATAATCATTGTTCAGGGTGCTCGCGCTTCTCGGAATACTGGAAAATTTATCCAATCAGCTTAACACTTACAGTAATTCAATCATATGTTAACGTTATTTCTTGCGTCTTAAATTTTTGTCAATGCTTGAAATTTGAGCATTGCTAAGATATTGACTGAACTTTTTGATCAAGTACGTATTCTATTATCATTTTCTCGTTTGCATATTATTCACTTTTCAATTAATTAATAAAAAACGTAAATGAGTACAATACACCTTTTAATTTATAGTGGAATGTGAAATTAATAGACAGGCGAATGAAACGTCCATTTGTAATATTCTCAGACCTTCAGCACTACTATCATCCATGATTGTCATAAAATATTACAAAACGTAATTTTGGGTGCCAAACGGCGTTGCTTCTAGCGGCGTGCACTATGCAGTGTTCAACCAAAACCCTGCCTCCCTTATATACGACTGTAAGTTGTTAAACAAATTGCTGAAAGATGCAAGGCTTACTTTTAAAAAATCTGTATTTTTAATTTATATTATTTTTTAATACTCAATTTATTGTCACCTTGACTGCATTGACCTTCTCGCGACATCTGTAGATTGTGAATGGAATATTACATTTGTAAGACTGTAAGGGATGATGGCACAATTTACCTTCTCAGGATAAAGAAAAGCTTGGAAGAAAACTTTATCCAGACAGACTGACATGATCGGAATTCGAATCTAAGGCCTCCAAGTCGCAAACGCTACCACTAGGCCCGTAAGGCGGTCTTGCTAGATGTTGTTAAGATGAACAAATTACTGCACTATTAAAATAGTAAAAGACCGTTTAAGAAATAGTTTTACTTTATGGAAAATTTCTTGTGTAGAGTCAGTTAATACGGATTTGAACTACTGTCTGAGTCAATGGTAAACATTTGATACAAAAGTGTTACTTCTTTTCTAAAGAATTCCAAACGCAGTTACCAAAATTTTTTGACTTTCATTTATTTAGGTTATTACAAGCAGCATAGCCTACTATTTAAACAATAATATGTGGGTGATAAAATAGTTACAGTCATCAATATTTTTCACTTGCAATAAATTTCAATTATCTTCTAAATAATAAACTCTAAACTTCTCTTATTTAACTGCGTTACTTGTATATGATAATTGCAAAAATATTTTTTTAAAAGCGTATACTACTAAAATAATTTGGGCCTAATAGCTTTTATATTTAAGCTCGATATTTTCATGTTGCATACTTTTGAAATGTTACCGTTTTAAAATAATAACCTGTCTGATGATAAAGTGTTTTTTACAACTATATCAGAGGTATTTTTAAACAGCAGCGATGATACAGTGCGTTGGATAACTGTCTTAGTTCTTTATTTTTAAATCTAGTATTATATGTGAAAATAACTCTAACTCGGCTTTTCGTCACACATCCATAAAATCCTATGAAATCCCTATTTGTTGCGACAGACATAGAATGGATTTCTTAGCGGAATTTTCCAGGCAATTACAACTGTCTTCTAACGTATTCTCGGTGAGAACGTTTGCTTATATTTTCCCTTTATTAATCCAAACACTTCCCATTGAAAAGTTTTTTTTAGGAGGCCCCACGCTGAGTGCCAATTTCAAGCGTGTTTTATGTATGGCAGCCCCGCTTTGGGCGCCAATTTTGAAGCGTGTTTTGTCTTTGCAGTGGCCCCATACTGGGTGTCAATTCCAAGCGGTTTTGTTGATATTGTTATTGATTGCCTCAGCCTGTTGCCTACGCTTCAATACAACAGAATCTCGGGGTAATTTTAGCTGTTTTGTGGAGCCACGCTCATCAGGACTAGAAGAGAACATTTTTTATTACAGTAATCACATGACGTAACATTTTATTGATCGTCAGCAGGTGTTTGTGAAAATAACAGAGTTCGGTATGGTGACCTTGACACATCCGATCCTCGTAACATTACAACGGAGATGGTAATTAGAAGAATGTGACTTTGATCTTAGGACTGCACTGTCCTTTCCTTTAGGTCAACTGCCTTCTAATTATATGTAAACTATTCGCTACTTACTTGGCACTAGAAGTATAAATTTTTCTAAGTGAAAATTCACGCTACCCGCGACACTTTAAAAGTTCAAAATATACAAGAAGAAGTGCCATGCTCATAACTAGATTATGTCATAAGGCGCGAAAACCCAGCATCCTGATGTCACTAAAGTACAAATCACAATACCCTTCTCTTGACGCTTGGCCATTAAAAAGACAAATGTTGGTCTTTCGTGTTCACCTTTATACATTTAGCAATTTCATCATCTTGGAATTCTTTGCTGCTAGCATTGATAAGTACAATTGAGTTATCATATAAAACTCTTATTATCCTACAACTATATATTAAAATGAATATATAATATTAATATTATTAATTAAATTAAATAATATATTTAAAAATTCACAATATATAGAGGGTGCAAAAAAGTATACACATTTAAGCAAGGAAAAAAAATGTGTTAATATAACAAAACTGAATTCACACAAACAGAAAATGATGAGCACTAATCATCTTAGACTTTTACAGTTACAACAGTTACTCAAAATGGCCACCATCGGCGTCGATACACTTCTGAGTACGTTGAACTACTGATTGAGCAACGTTTGCTCTGGGATTGCAGCACATGCCGTTTGAATTTCTTCCCGAAGTGCTGCCAGTGTAGCTGGTTTTCATCCTTAAGAGTTTCTCAAAGGCAGAAGTCCAACGAAGCCAGATCCGGAGAACACGGTGGAAACTCAATCAGACATCTTCATCCTAACCAGTGCCTTGGATAGTGCCTTGGATCCAGTGTGCGGGGCTTGTTACTGTGCGAGGTCTCCCAGATCTGCCCTTGTGAACATCACATACGGTACCACGAGTCTCAAATTTGTCTCGAATGCGTGCAATTGTTACTCGCGTTAGCGGTTCTGTTCTGTACACACGTCTCTATTGCCTTTGAACTTCAACAACATTCTCGGTTTTCCAATATCACTTCAAAATTGCTTTCCGTTGTTCAAACGATAATCTTGGCTCCATTTTGCTGTAGCAACGCTAGCATAAAGTAATGTGAATCACGTCTGTTTACAGAACACCATACTACACATTACTGTTGTTTTTCTGTTCAACTTTGAAATGTATTAAATAGGTATATACTATGAAAGTGTGTAAACATTTTGTGGCACCTTCGGTATATTACATTAAAATTATAACAGAGGAATGTATACTTCACTTGAAGCACTTCCCACTTAAACATTTTGTCCTAATCGTGTTCGAACTGACAAACCGATATTGTCAGTACGTATGAATCATCGATAAACATTCGTTAAACAATTTAATATATGCTTGTTTTACAATGAACACTTCATTATAAATTAACCTAATCTAATTTGATAGTGACGAGGACTTGTTTGCCGAAAGCTCTGTGGGAGAATGCTTTGCACTAATTGTCGATACCTGTATGGCTCACCCAACAATAGATTTGTCTTCTGCTATCTTCAAGATACAATTCTTCACGTTTTCCTATTAACTGCTGCTAAGTGAATAAACTTGACAAGGGCACTTGAAAGTTTGCTCATTTCTATTTTAAACCTTATAATATTTTTGAATTTATTTTATAGATGCGTAACCTTTTAGAGGTAAAAATTATAGCTCGTTCTATAAAGTAATTACAATTCTGTAAGCGATGTTCTGAGAGATTAAAATAAGAAGAGTTTCCCCAGTATAATGGAAGTTAAAGGTTTGTTAGACCATGTGAGGTTTTTGTTGTGACAGCTACCTAAAAATGCACCAAAAGAGAGATGATGAACTTTAAAAGGGCAACAAAAAACTTTCTTGATAAAGGTTCCGCTGTTCTTTAAAACAAATATTAATTACTTTGTCACTTAGGTGAAATTGGTTCTAACCTAACGTGCAGTTCCGTTTCTTGCGAAATTAGTGTTATTTTAAGTATTTCTGATTCTAAGAATAGCCTACAGATAGGGAATATTACACTATCTCCATATTTGATACATTCATTTCTAATTAACATGGTTTTTCAAACCGGTATGGGAAGAAGGGTCAAGGCTTTGCAGTAATCTGCGAGGGAGATAGAGCTAAAGTACATAACCTATCACCAAATTTGCACTTACTGAAAAATGGAAAGCCAGCAGTAGCAATAAAAGATTTGCTGTGTATTATTTACAAAACAATTGGTGGGAAGGATGATCGAATTATTCATAAACAAAATTGCTAACACTAGAAATGACAATTTCTAACAGAACCTAGGTCATCTCCTGTCATTAAGAGGAAAGTCTACTTGCCGTATTGTACAATGAATATTTCGGGTAATTTGGAGGGTATTCATAAATATTTTGATGCAAGAAAATTTAATTCAAGGCATTGTATGGGCATTGAGACAACCATTATAACAACCTACGTTTCCTTATGCAACAAACAATAACTGAAACACTTGTTTCCTGGAAAGGCAGTACCAAAAAGATTTCATTTCCTAAGAAGAATATAAACATAAAGGGCTAATGGATGACCTATCGTTTATCCAGACAAAACGACGATGTCGATATTGATGTGGCTTTGAAAGTTCAATTAGGGAAAAAATAAAGATTTGAATATACGTGCCCCTCCTTTGTTTCGAGTAAAAGTTAACAAAACACCACAAAAATAAAGTAATTAATGCTTGCTTTTTAAGAACTGGTTCACAAACAACCTTCTTCCAAATTTTCCTATGAACTTTGTACTTCTTATATAAGATAACCGTATTAATCTACTAACTAGAATTACTTTACCATATATCTTCACAAAAGCAGAAATACAATATAAGTTGAAGTTGAAAGTTTTAAGGTACACAATAACACCCAGGATCCCAACGTTGTACCTATTTAGATCCTCATATGCGCAAGTGATAAAAAATACCATAACACTGCAATGAATATTTTAACGCAAATAAGACGAAATATTGTGCAGAAATCAATTGAATATATTGAATAAAAATCAGCGATTGTTATTTTATTTTTACTGTAAAATTCAGGTTCATGATGCATTTCACATTTTCCACACTTTTACTTTTTCCTCTCTGTTAGTTTAAGAGCTACAAAATTGGCAGAACCGGTCGTGCGAACAGTTAATGGAATTCCACGGTTGCCAACCCAGTGATGACACTTCCGACGAGTCGGCATCCTTGGGAGACACAAACAGGTACAGAAATGGAAAGTAAAAGTTGTGCTCCTAACGGTATTTTGAAGAATGATTTAAGCACCTGCCAGTTTCATTCATAGAGATTGGGTATTCGCATCAGTGCCTGTCCACATTCAACTGCTAACTTCAAGCCATTGATCAGAGAGCTATTTTTGATAATAAAATTAATGTTTTTAAGTAAATTTCAGACATTGATTTTTAAGAGATAAAAAACTATAGACAAGTTATTAATACATAACGCAAGGACTGTTCAATAAACAATGAAGGGGTGCAAGTTGAAAAATGTTCAGTTTTGCCTACAGCAAAATGGAGGTGACATAAGACGAACAATGTCCTGAAATTCTACTTTCGTCTCCACAAAACTTTAGCCGAAACCTATGGAATGGTACAAGAGATCTATGGAAAGTTGTTTCTTACCTATAGCACAGCTCGAAGATGGTTTCAAATGCTTACAGAAGAGAAGCAATCAATTTTAAAGGAAGGTGAACCCAGTGCTCAGTGAAATTTTCTTAACTTCTGAAAGTGTCTAATCCACACAAAAGTTGCACATGGGACGTGTTTGTGCACGGTAGGTTCCAAGGATGATGATTCCCGAACAAAAGGACATTCGCGGCTAGTTTGCATGCACTTACAGGAAGATGCAGAGTTTCTTTCAAACTGCTGATGAAATGTGATTACATAATTTCGGTCCTGAGAGTAAACAGCAAAGAAATCTCCATCATCAACATCACCAATTGGTGCTTCGGCAGGGAAAGCTATGGTCATCTCACTTTTCGATGTTCAGTGTGTGGTATCGGTACATACAACTGTAACTGGGCAATACAACAGAGATGTCCTGCAAATTTAAAGGCCATATCATGCACTTGCAAGCGGCAACATTTCTGACAACAAGTCTGATGCACATCGCAAATGTTCTTGCTAAATATCTTCCAAAAACCAATGTAAAATTTGTTCTTCACTCCCCCCCCCCCCTATAGTTCAGATTTAGCCCTGTGTGGTTTTATTGTTTCCCCAAATTGAAGAAAAGCCTTCATGGGAAGCACTTTTCATCAAAAGAAGTGGTGAAGGCTGCGAAGAGTAAAGAATGTTGTCAAAACAAAAGGATGATCATTTTTCATTGGACAGCCTTCATAATACAGATATGGTTTTTTAATAATAACAAAAAAATGTGATGGCAAGTTTAAGAATATAACTAAAGTTCACTAAAACACAACATTAAATATTTACATTATCAGCCAAAGAATTGTAGTTTATTTATCAAAATAAAAAATTAGAAATGAATATTTCAGAAAGAGAGGCAGGAACAGTAGAAATATCCAAATATAAAACAATATTTTAGTTAACATGATAACAAACGAGTTTGGATGATTAGTAACGTTGAGAGGATGCAAAAGAAAATGTTTAAACGTGAAATTAATGACTAATACACGACGGAGAAGATAAAGGCCTAGCATCAGTTGGAAGAAAGCATTGAGAGGAAGGTCTTTGATGGAGATAACAATACGTGGCTACCGGGGATTGATGCATGTACAAATATTGAAACGCTGATAGAATAACAATTGAAAATCGTGACAAGGAGCGTCATGTTGCGGGAATTTATGATGAGGATCACAAGGTGATTCGAAATTTGCTTAGGTAGATATTTTCCATCTGCTGGACTACATACTTTATGATGACACAATTACAATAAAGGGACCTCACTGTTTCTGTAAAGTAAATGCAGTATTTGCAAGAATATAAAATCGTAAAGCTATATTATTCATTCTCTTCGCCACTGGCTAGTCTTCTATCTGAGATACTACTGTAAGCTTTATTTATTTATTTTTGGGAAGATGGATCTTATCTATTTTATACTTGCAATTATACTTTTGCCCTATTTGCGTTTCATATAAGGGGGGGGGGGTTCTGTCCACTCATTTGCTCATATTAAGCTGCAAATGCCAACATATCTGATCTATTTGAAGATATTTAAATTCTCTGTCTCTAGTAATTCTTTCTTTTCGTTGAAAGCTGCAAATATTAATTTATTTGCTTATTCCTACATTTTTATCCTAAGGTAAAAAATTATGAGAAATAATTTAGCAAAAGTCTGTCTTTCAAAAGTGGTACAAATAGATAGGTATTCTTCATAGATTTAGAGAAAGTATATGATAATGCGTCATAAATAACGTTACGGAAGGATTTACAAAATGAAAAGATAAACATAGATATTACCAATGCTATAAAAGGGTATATTTAAGCTTTGTTTAAAATATAAATAAAATCTTTCATAACATTTCATATTTCCCAATGATTACGACAAAGATATTGTCTATCAACGATTTATTTATTTATGGACGATCTTTAATATCTCAGTCATCAGCGAGATTATTTCAAATTTTCAGGGGGCTCTAGAAACATGGGAAGATAAGGGCATTAGGACTTTTCTTCTGCTCTTTTAAATTAAAAATAATTCCAGTGAAAACACAGCAACGAATAATACACAAAGCAAAATGGACAATGTTCATACCATACCACACCATTCTTTCATTCCGCTACGCATTCGGACTTTTTATACGCTAGTGAAAACCAGATTATATAAAACTGATATTTTTCTAATGTTCACAAATTCTTGCTTTAATGTAGTATTATTATTAACTATGTAAACATTATATTACACTCATTTATCCATTAAGAAAAATATTTGCACAAAAATGGTAAAAAAATACAAAAACTTAAAATCATCTTTCTGGAACACAGACCAGATTATTTTCTGTCGCAGAACGGCAATTTTGCTCTCGTTAGTTATCACCATCCGAAATTCGTACATCAGTCCCTGTGTAGGCTCACGACGGAAGGCAAGAAAAACATAATTAAACTTGATCCATCTGAAAGACTTCAATAATACATGCTGAAACATGGTGTGCCATCCTGCAACATATGCTTTCTGTTTGTTTTCCAGTACCGAATTGCACAACTTTGTAGCTACAGACCAAGTTTAATTGTACTCCCCTTTTCATATAGTATGAGGATTTGTATTATTGCACTGAAAAACAAGCAGAAAAATAGAACGCTGAGTTAATGGAAACGAGCTCTAACGGGTTATGTGTTGGCCATGGTATCTCATGTTTTGTGATTCTATATGTAATTTTTAGGTCTTTCAGATGCACCAAATTTGTATAATTGTGTAGTAATTCTATATGAGAAGCGTGAACATTTCTCAGGAAATATGACCACACTTTATATCTGGTGTATGCTAAGGAATAAAGTCTAAGAAAAGAATTAACACGTCACATGTAAAATATCGGAAATTTTCTATATTTCTCAAGAGAATCTTCAGAATGTGGAATTTCTTAAGCAGAAGCCGAAAATGTTTTGAGCAAGAAGGCAGGCCATTTCATCACCCCATTTTTAATATGCATAGATATCAATATATTTTGATTAATAATTATCTTACATTTATATAGCACCCGCGTATGTCAGCGCTCGCATTGATAGTTAAACTACTGTTTCTGCGGTGTGAATATAATTGGTTTGGCTTTTATAAATAATATGCTAGCATAATAATACGATTTCAGCAGCTTCAGAATGTGTTTAAAGAAATTCCTAAGTAATATGTTTCCAAATACTTTAATATAAGGTATGTATGATACGTTACTTAGTCCTGTATTAAATGATTTACATATAAGTAGAGGTTAATTTTCATCTATTATTAAAAAAAAATATTATTTATTACTGAACTCGGCTGTACCTTACACTATCTGTTCATTAACATTAATTAAGCATTAAATTAAAATGTAAACACAATCATGTTATAAAAGTAATCAAAATATAGAAGTAAACAATAAGTAGCTCCCCGCTACGTCAACATGGAAGCGCAGCAGCTGTTTCCTTCGCACACCAGAACAGTGTCACTTACCCTAAGCATAAACAGAAGGCATCGTGTTTATACAAGCGAGAAAGTTGTAGCTTTGCAGCGGGGCTTCCGTGCTTTTAAGACAGAAGGAAAGTGTTGCTAAGGGGGCTGAGGCGAGGCCAGGACATGGCATGGGGCACACCTTCAATACGTGTCGGTATCGGCAGGCCATATGTCACCAGAGTGTTAATGAGGAAAAGCCTGTCGAGTATTGACACGTTAAGAGAATGCGTTCTTTTCGTCAAATATTCTTGTTGCTTTATTTATAGAAATCAAGCCCAATAAATTTTAGATATTTATATTAAGTTTCTGAGGTCTAGTGATAAGGGTTAAAGTGCTGTTATATGCTATTTCGTCAAATCTGTCAATTGCTCAGTTTTCATAATACAAGCAACTAGAGAGTAGTTTGTGTTAATGATGGTTACAAAAGAATGGAAAACGATCGAAAAGGTTCTTTCTTCATAGCAGAAAAGGCTAATTCGATGTCCCTTTTATTATTTATTTCTAGTTGCAGGTATATTGGTTTCTTTGAATATTCGTTTCTTCTCCTTTCCGAAGGAAAATATGAATAAACGAGGAATAAGGATATGATTTGTTTAGAGTGATTTACATTTGAAAGATGAATTAATGTAGTGCAGCTTTTCGAAAAAAGACATTCTTTTAAAACCAAATGCGTGGTTTTAATACATGTAAGAGGCGACAGACCTAAGCAAAGCTGTGAATATAATTTGAAGGCCTGCATTTTATACAATAATTCTGAAAGTTTAAACAGTATTGGTGAAGAATATTTATCCATCATTGTCACCATTAAATAAACTTAGAACTAACTTGTTTCAAAAGAAAGATTTGCGATTAACTTCGGCTGCTATTTACGAAAAAAAATTGTGATTGCAAGAAGCACATGGCGAGCATATGTTGCAATACCACAAAATATTTTAAATGCACCTCTTCTTTTTCTCTACATTGTACATAATGGAAGGAAACCTAACACATTTCTTCTTAGGTGCTATTCCCTTAAGTGTGATAAACAAAAAGATACATTAAAATTTTTCTTCTTCTCGAACGGTTTCAGAAAAAATCAACTTTGTGGTTAAAATTGTAATATCTGTTTTCATGAAACTGCCTTAAAAATTTCAGGAATATCCTACTCTGTAGTTGAGTAAGCTATTTATGATAATATTTTAGTATTAAATTGATGATAAAATAAAAGGCCTGATTCATTGCCTAAAACGGAATTTGTGAAATTCATTCAACAGTTCCAAAAATAATAGAGAAATAGCAACACTTAGGCAAAAGTACTTAATCAAAACAACGAACGATCTGGAAAAAAATTAACATCCTTTTCATTCATTCATTCGTTCATTCATTCATTCATTCCTTTTTTCCCTATCTTTCTGGTAACCATATAAGCTTACCGTTTTGTGTTTTAAATTGTAAAAGTGAAGGGAAAATCATTTATTACTTGTATAATTAAGTAAACATTTGAGTACAGAATCATCCTGCCATTTTTATGTCTTTTAAATGTTTTTTATTAACATTTATTTGCGCAATCGACGTTGCTACTGAAATTAGATATTTGCATATAAAATTTAGTAAAACAATGGAAACTCTCATGTAAAATGTGAACAAACTTGATAAAATAACTTCACAATTTCTTGGTTCACTAAATATTAATATTTACCCAATTTGTAAAAGAGTATAAAGAAAATTTGAGCAAAGTGTTTCCTTCTAAGGTTAACTTCATGTTAGCAAACTGCAAGAGTAGGTCTTCTATGACGCATTTTATTCTAAAACAATTGGGATTATCTCAGTAAACATTAGTCGTATTAAGAAATATTTTTTAAAAAAAGTATTAGGAATAATATCATCTGTGCATCTATATTAGCTTTCCTTCCTTATATATAAGAAATTCTTTTTCATCAAAAAATATTAAATAGAACACGTTTAAGTAATATCGGGTATTCAAAATATATGCTCTTTGAAGTAGCATATTCTTGGCGTTATGGCTTTGAGTTTTGTAACTAGTTTTCATTTTTCACTAAAGTACCTGTTTCCCAAGACAGCCTTTAAACTTATAATCCTCTTTTCCCAAATTTTTCTGTCAGAATCGTGCAATTATATAGAGCAGGATCAAGATTTGACCTTACCAAAATGTTGTTCTTTCCGAACGTTCCATGATCGAGAGTCACAGTGAAATTTGGATGAATGTTTAGATGTTATTGTCTTGCTGAACTGTAACCTACTGTCTTGGGTGCAAAGAAATCTACATACTTTTTCTTACTTATGACATAAGTTCTATTTGTTTCGACATTCTCGTTGCAAACTCCATACTGAAGTGTGTACTGCAGTTTCATTATTTCTGTAGGAAATCTCTAGACAAACTTTCCCTAATTGAATTAAAACTTGAATTCATTTGAAAACCTGTCTTTTTACATGCTCTGAGGGACCCGGTTTCGATGAAGTGGAAACTGATTCAAGTTGATTTATCGTTGCAATTAGCCCAGGAAATTTTTCTGGCGCAGTCTCGAGCCTATTACACTTGACGTCACCCTCAACAATTGAAATGGCTACGTCTGACCAGAACGAGAAAGATTCATGATTTCTCCTGATTAGTTATAACCTTTCATTGTACACCGCACATCCAATTAGGAAACTTCTTTTTGTACTGAATTTCTCTCAGTGAAAGCTCATAATATCTTAAAGCAAATAATCACTGAACGCTTTTCAATATTAATTCCTTAATTGGAGGTAGTATTATGTTGATTAATTGAAATCTGTAGTTAATAAGAGATCAGAATTTTCTTTCATGCGTATAATACATAAATGTATCTGAAATAACATTTTCTATCTGTAGAAATTTAAAATGTGTTAAAAATGCATATCATATTAATAACATATCGTATTAATAACATTAAGTGTTTGATAATAGCATGGGAAAAATTGCTATGTTCTTACTTTTACACTGTTGTAGTAGAATTTAAAAATTAAAGTGTATTAAGAAGTCTTGAAAAACATTTAATTTATAAATTATTAAATATACAAACCAAATTTTACTTCAATCCAAACTAATGGACTTAAAATATGTGATGGTACATTGAAAAAAGAGTGAAAGTTCAGTTTTTGCTTCCTTCAATTGCTAAAAATATATTTTGTGAACAGGTATTTAATCATTAGTAAAGAATAATCTGTTAAAGAATAAATATATTTTAAGGATGAATTCGAATATATGTTCAGAGTTTAAATTTTTAGAAAAGAGGTACCTATAATTTTAAATGATAAATTACATCTCATTCAGGCTTACCTAAAAAGTTGTATGTGAAATGATCATCGGGCATATTTTGCCTTTGGTGTGTTTTTTTCATTGCCCAGCATATAAGTAGATGGGCCCCAGTTATTGGTACATTTTTTTTTTCCACTTGAAAATTTGCTGCAGAAAATACTCGCCATGTTCATCACTCTTGAACCCAAACTTTCTAGCAAAGAAGAATTGGTTATAGTCTAAGAACTGAGGCAGCATTTATGAGCTGCCACCCGCATATTTAATTTGATTAATTATAGCAAGTAATTTTATGTAATTTCGTTATAGCCATGAGTGTAATGTCATTTTTCTGTACAAGTGTTCAGTTATTATGTGTCAAATGTTATTTTCTCGCAAGCGTGCAGAAAGCGACCCCAGGCATAGAATCTGACCTGGAAATTCATGTGGCCTATTGTAAGAATATTTGTATAGAAGGCGCAAGGACATGGCAAATCAAAATTTCTAAAGGAAATTCTTAAGCAAGGGTCCGTGGAAAAGATGTTTATTTATATTCTGTTAGAGACTGTAAAACAGGGTAGGCATAATAAACAACATATGGCAGGCAACTACAGGGATGAAAAGACAGGCCGATAATCTCTTCAAGGGAAGAAGCCAACCGCTTGAGTTGATTCTACATGGAAAAAGTCACGTAAAAGTCATGTTTATTTAGTTTGCAATTTTGCGGCCCACAGTCAGTTTTGCAAGCGGGGCAACATCAGTGGAAGGGCTTTCTCAGTTGAGTCCAGTTAGTGGAAAGCGGTAGTTAGTATTGAATGAATATTAAGTGGATGGGCTTTATTAGTTGAGTGCAGTGCATTTTATATGCAATAGTGTATGAATAATAAATTGTGTTCCATCTTCCATAACGGAAAATATTATTAACCTCCAAGACTCCTTCCCCTATGATCACAGGACTATAAAAAAATCCAACAGCAGAGTCTCAACAGCCATGGCAAAACTGTAAGACAGCGGTAACCATCGTCGGAGAGGAAGGAATTGTTTACCCCTGAGATTACACCCAAAACCAATCAAATTTATTTTTTCAAAATATTTCCCTCCATCCATTACATATTTAGTCAACCAACACCTTCTTATTAAATGCCGCTGCAGAACTTAATTTTTAAAAGCATTTTACATCCCATGGTTTTGTAAGAATTTACCAGATCACTCGCTCTACAGCAATAGTTTTTAGCTTTATGCTTTACGAGGACACAGGACATATGTTTTGGGCTGCATTTTCCAACGAATTTTACAGTTCATAAAAATGTTCAGCATTCAGGATCAAATATGTTATAATTGTGTTTGCTTTTTATTTTCTGAAAACATTTCATAAATCCCAGTTTTATATCCAGAAGAGTAAATAGGATTTTTCAGCTTTCAATAATGAGGCATTAGACACATGTTTATGCCCAAGTAAAAGATATTGATGTTTGGGTCATTATTTTGTTATTACTGAAATTTCCTGTACCTGACTTCCCTTTGCATAAGAAACAGCAGAATTTGAACCACCGCCAAAGTTTAGCGTTGGGTTTGTGCTTCCAACGCGGCAGGTCCTCGTTTGATTTCCGAATGGGTTTGTTTTCCAAACTGAGGTATTGTTTCAGGTGTTTTACCCCATTTCTTTAGGTATATGCCTGTCAAACCTAGGCCACAATAGCCCCTACATTCACTATTTGGCACAATAGATTTTTCAGGTTTTGATCATTAATAACAAAACGAAAGAAAGTAAATTTTAGTGTACCCAAGTTTACTAACCAAGAAATAGATAACAGTTCAGATTATACAGATATTTCAGTTATATTTTATAATGCATTTTTTCTAAAAAAAATATATTTTCATGTCTTTCATCAGCATAAACATGCGATGTTGATGAAAATTCATTGTCATTATGCAGAATTACAACCTTCAAACAATCTGTAAAGAGTTCGTAAAAATCGCCACTCTTATGGACGGTGTTTATGTGCAATGGACAAACATTGTTTAAAAAAAGATATTTTTTTATTCAAAGTAATAGTCTATAAAACCATTGTAGTAACTATGGTAAATTATATTCTTTCATCTTGTGGTTAGCGTGCCTCAGGTCCCGGGCTTGAATTCCATAAGATTAGTTGTCTGGGGTAGGTCTTTTTGAAACTTTTATCTACCCTTAAAGATGAATGGCAGGAAAATTTAAGGGTTCCGGGTTCATTTACGCATTTACCTCATCAAACATTCATTTATATTTTCTTCATATTTAGACGTTCATTGTTAAGAGGGATTTCAAACTGGAACTAAAAAAAAGAAGAAGAAGAAGAAGAGGAAGAAGAAGAAGAAGAAGAAGAAGAAGAAGAAGAAGTGCAGTATGGGCTCGTAGCTTTAAAGGTTAGATTGTTGCTTAGATATGTTTAAATCCCGAATAACCTAATTAGATCTTCCTGAGTTAGTGAGATTATTAACAACTTCTATGTAATGAGATAAGTCAAAAAGGATTAACACAGTCGTGAAATCTGAGCACTTTGGTATTATACATACTATAATTCAGACCTCATTTTAGATGGCAAACTGAATACTTAATTGTATATTTTGATTTTGATGTGATTCTTCTAATGTTAAATAACAATTGGTCCCTGGCTTTCCTCCTAATATAAGAATTGCAAATGAAATATGATGCGCACAAATATAGGGCGCCTAACACATAATATGTTGCATACAAATAAAACTTCACCTCAGATATTCCTGAAATAAAAGATGGTATTGATGCGGTGCTCCCACATAAATGAAGTTCAGACAAGGGCTTATTATTGCAGCCCATACAGGATTATTAGAATGTGCACTTCTTGAAAAAAGTTACATTGTTTTTTTTTGGAACAATGCCTATTGACATCAAGAAAATAAAACTAGAGGAAATTAGAATGTCAGTGGTGCTTTTTTTTTACAATTCTAATGCAAGTAGTTTACACTATGGTAATATGAACATTTTAAATATTCTGCAGTTGTCTGCTCCATTTAACTTGCTTAGCTGGTATGTTTACTTTTATTGTTCAGTGTGTGTGTCTTTTTCCTTCCTTGCTTCCTTCCTTGCTTCCTTCCTTCCTTCCTTCCTTCCTTCTGAATTTCAAAGAAAACACATGTAACTTTCTGTAGTTATGTGCTTTTATTTTACCATGTGTCAGCGGTCTCACAGGTTGTGTTCAACTGATGACCATCAGCTGCAATAAAAGCTTCCAGTCTGTCAAGTAAAGGTTGCTGCACATGTTGTAGCATTTCAGCAGAAGTTTCAGAACAGGCAGCTGTAAAGGTCGCTTCATATCTTCTGGTGTAGTCTGTGTATTCTTGTAGGCAGTGTCTTTTAGCTTTCCCCACAGAGAAATGTGTAAAGGGGTTGAATCTGGTGAAGGGCAGGCCAACGTACAGCTCCATTAGTCCAGTCCAACGATTTTGAAACCATCGGTGAAGAACCGGTGCGTCTTTTGGGACATCTTTCAGCGTACACATTACAAGAAAGAACATCACTCTTTCTGCATTCTCCATGTCGACTTTTTCAGCATTAGTAAATGCCATTTTATATTACATTCTATTTAAAAAAAACTATCATATAGTAATGACAAGGAAGTCCCAGTAATACCAGTATAAAGGAAACAAACTCTTAGCTCTTAAGGGGCAGACGACTGCAGATAATTAAAATGTTAATATTACTATAGCTTGTAAAGTACTTGCACTAGAATCGTGACATTCTAATTTCCTGTGGTTTTGTTTTCTTAATGTCGACAGGCATTATTCCATTTGAAAAAGTGTAGCTTTATTTAAAAAACACACATTCTCTAAGTTATCAACATCCATGTATGGGCTGCAATTATGAGCCTATCCCAAAACATTAATTCTGTGAAAGGAGCACACCAATAACACCTCACATTTCAGAAATATTTGCGATGCAAATTTTAGATGTTCGCCCGGCACATTTGAGGCCCAGTGTTATCAAACACCAGTTTTACATACAAATCAAACCTTTATAGAATTTACTTTAAGTGCAGTGAACATTACTTTACCACACATACACAGCAGAAATTGTCTGCCATATTGGAAATTTTTGACTAATTATCAGCTGATGGTTATGTCATCTTCTATCAAAAATGCCATAGGTAATGCTAATATATACACAAAACCTGTTTGTGATTTTTAGATGTAAAATGAATCCTTTTAACGTCATTTTTGTCATTTTCCGATATATATTTTTTAGTAATTTTTTTACATTCATTGGTATTTCTTTGTGTGTGTGCACTTTAGTGATGTACTTAATTTCTTTTTGGATTTCTTTTTTTTTTTTTTTGTCCTATTCTGCAGTACTGTTGCATTCCTCGTTTAAGCAAAACTAGGATATAATTTTTAAATGAGACATGCCTTAACCTTGAGATACTGCAATAGTATGAAAAGAAGTTGAGTCTTTACCCACTACGTTCACAAATTAACTTAGTAATTTACCAGAAATTGCTATTTACACAGTCAGTTATACATTCTGGGAATTAAGGAGTAAGACATAACAGTGAAAAACCAGAGCCTCCCATCAGGAGACCTGTACATATTTATGACCAGAGACGAATGTGGTTTGCTGCATTCTAGAACATCTATTGATTCACACACCTCTCCCCTGCCTCAGTTAATAGCTAACAGTTATTTTGATGACCTGCAAATCAGCTAATGCAGAAGTTTTAGTTCCAGTTCAGTTGCGCTCTAAAAATACTAAAAGCCATGTAAACAGTCTCATTTAAACCAAACAGTACCTCAATTTGGTGACATATTATTGTGGAGCTGGCAGTAGAGAAGAGATTCACAACACAACAGCATGCTATCGAGAATTGGGCTAAAAAGAAAACATCAGCATAGCTACTGTCAACATAAGTAGCAGTAAATCTTCAGAATTTTTCAAATAACAGTGTTTCAGTAAATATACCTCTAAGAAAGTAATGCAAAACTAGGGGACTTCTTGCAAGGTTGCAATGCCAATCAATTACCAGTGATACTACCTGAAGAAGAAATTATATTCTTCAATACTATGAGGAGACCATAACGAACGATACTAACAAGATCTTGTCTCTTGATGAAACTAATGACATTGAAGGCCGGTCCGTAGAACACGTCATTGTGGGGATTGTAGAAATCAACAGCCTGGGTCAAGTTCAAGGGTAGGTCCATAAGTTTCCGACGCCGACCATAAAAATTATCGCCTTTTCACAAAAGCCTTATCTGTTGTCATACCTTATTTATTAAGTAAATAATTGCCGCTGTAAATTCCGCTGCGCTATTTTCAGTTGTTCAGATAGTTTCATAAAGAAGGTTATGTGCAGAAGATTGTGACCTGTTCAAAATGGAGTATCGATCTCTTATTAAGTTCTTCACAAAAGAAGGACTTATTCCAAATGAAATTAAACAGCGATATGGGGAAGCATCCCCCTCATATTCTACCGTAAAAGAATGAGCCAAACTTTTTCGAAAGGTCGAGAAAACATTGAAGACGAAGAGAGTGCAGGTCGGGCCTTGGAGGTGCTCACTCCTGAAAACATCGCTCTTGTGGAAGGAGAAATTATGGAAGACGGGCGGCTCAAAGTTACAGAAATAGGAGCAAGATTGGGCCTTTCTTAAACAAAAGTTCTTCGAATTGTTCATGAACATTTAAACATGAATAAACATATCTGGGTGCCCAGAATTCTTTCCTTAGTCCAAAAGCAGCAAAGAGTCATATGTTGTCACGCATGTTCGGACTCTGGCGTGACAACGAGAGAGAAGTTCTGCAAACCATTATTACAGGAGATGAAACTATGGTCCTCTACTATGATCCTTGTCCACAAGAGAATCAATGCAGTGGCATAAACCTGCAGAAGCACCGCCACTAAAGGCCAAGGCCACTCAATCACAAGAAGATCATGGCCACAATCTTTTGGGACTATAAAGGAATACTCTTCATTGACTTCAAGGAGAGAAACACCACAGTAAATGGAGAGTACTGTACAGACTACGTGCTTCGATCAAAGAGAAAAGGCGAGGAATCTAAGTGGTGGTGTGCGCCTTCTTCACGACAACGCGCCTGTGCACTCAGCTCTTATTGCAAAGGAAGCTGTGAAGAAATGTGGCTTCAAAGAGGTGATCAACCATTCACCGTACAGTCCAGATCTAGTTCCCGGTGACAATTTTCTCTTCTCAAAACTCAAGATGGACCTGAATGCTGTTTATGCCCATTTGGGGGGGGGGGGCGTTGAAATGTTAATTCAAAGATGTGAGAAGTGTATTGCAATAAAGAGTAAATATATTGAAAAATGAAATATTGTTTTTGTCTTAACATATCAGAAAATGATAAAGTCGAAAACTTATGGACCTACCCCCGTATTTCTGCTCAACACAGAAGTTTTGGAAGCAGTTAACAATTCAAATATATGTCGACTGTTCGACCATCCCATGTATCTGCTGGGGTCCGAGGAAATTAGGTGGCGTTCGAACGGTACGTACCCCAGAGAAGATTGAAGCTATTCGGGTTGCCGTCGAGAGGAACATGAGGACGTCCTGCTGTTTATCGCCGATGCAGCAATGTACATAGTGAAAGCTGCTGAAGCTATCAAAGGATTTCATTCAAAGATATTGCACATAACTTGCCTTGTGTTGCTATGCTCAGGGTCGCGGAAGAAGTTAGCGCCCACTTTTCGATCTTTTTTGTCGCAAACAAAGAAAATCATTGTCACAGCCATGAAGAGGAGAAATATGTAGATCAGTAGATCCAGGTGTTTCCTGCCACCGGAACTCGTCATTACACGGTGCTCCTGGATTGATGCTGCTGTGTACTACTGCAACAATTTCCAGGCTGTGAAATCTGAAGTTTCAAGACATTTAAGTCATCCAAAGAGCTAAGGAGCTATTTTCCGACAGGTAAACTGGAAATACTTCAAAGTAAATTACGGATTCCTACCCAGTGCAATTGCGAAGCTTCAAGAAAGTGGTGTGAAACTTGAAACTTTCATTAAATGTATCAACTTATCAACTAAAGCTGCGTTTGGTGTTGATGTGAATTTGGTGAAATGGTGAAATACAAAATGATAAGTGTGGTAGATGAAAATCTGAGATCCCGTATTTGATTTCTGGAAGTCAACACGTTAACTTTCGAAGAAGATTGACATCTAGTGACTTAGCATATTTTAACTAAATAAACTGCGATTGTAAATGCTTACGTTAAAAGGATATTTTCAAAATGTAAGAATGCTCTTGCTGATAATCGGCGTTCCTTTACTTTTGCGAATTGTTTACATTTTACAGGGTAATTTTTCAGTTCCCTTTTATTTGCTGCAAGTGAATATAAAATTTGTGTTTTTAAAAGAGCTAGTAACTTACATATTTTATATTTTTAAGGTCTTTTATTGGGAATTTTAAAGGCATTTTTGGGTCATCAAATTCCGAACCTTACTAAATATGTTTAGGTATATGAAACAGAATACATTGGGTCTAAAGAGAAGCAAATATATCAATATTTACACTGAAGTTCAATGAAGGCTCTGCTTAAATAGTATTGCAACATCTAAACATATCCTATCATGTGTAATCATGAATAAGTCTGGGCCGAATTTCGTCGATTTTTGAAAAATCTATATTTAATAGTGCGCAAATTTTGCGCCTTTTATTACAAGCATTTCATAAACACTTTTAAGTCAATTTAATATTTGAACCACACGCATCGGGGTCAAAGTTTAGAAAGTTTAACAATTTTTTTAAGAGAGAAATGAAGGGAAAAAATGTTCCTTCAATTTTTTATTATTTTTTTTTTGTATTGTTAAATATCGAAATTCAAAAAAGAATGATATTTTGGCTCCCACAATCACACCATAAAAGATTTTAAGGAGATTTAAATTTAATCACATTTCGGTTCCGAGAGAAAATTTCGCTTTGATTTGTACGAAAATAAGACACTAATAGGGTGGGAAAAAGTTAGTGTCATGGCTATGACCCGAACCATGATCTTCGGCTTATCGTGCCGTTGCTCTTGCCATCTGAGCTACCATGTTCTGTCCGACTACAGCCGCAAATCTCTCCCATCTGAGTATATTACATCCTGTAAATTTGCAGAAATATATACCGAAAAGGAAATCGTGGAAGATTTCAGCCTGTAGTCGGGACATGGTAGCTCAGATGACATGAGCAGCGGTATAGTAAGCCACAGATCCCTGGTTCAAATCCCAACCGTGGCCTTGAACTGTTCATATATGACTCTCATTCTATTCATAGCTAACGCATGATTTGTGTGAAAAAATCATATTTCAAATAAATTAACCCTAGTAATGAAGTTATAGCCCGGGCTATACTTAACATTTCTAATCGCCTCTCAAGAAAGTCTCCAGAATATATGTATATGTTGATTCAGAAGAAATTGGCGGCTATGGTCGGACTGCGCATGGTGATATCAAAATAGTTCCTCTTTTTCGTGAAAATCTGAGCATGAGCAAAGCGAAATTTTCCCCGAGTATACTTTGTCTTTAGTTGCGATTTTAGGGGCCATTTTTTTGAAAAATCCTCTCACATTAAAACCTCTTTAAAACGTCCATACATTTTATACGTGTTTGCTCGATCCTAAAAGTCCTTCTGTGTTCTGAAACATCATTAAACTGCAACAAACACCAGAAATTAACAAACAGGTTTTCTTGTTTTAATAAAAAAGTGTCATCTTTGGTAAAAATTTCAAAATTCAATAGCAATGTGTGAATATCAAAAATAAATTATATAAAATATGTTTTATATTGTTTTCAATATCATTTCGCAAGTTCTTTGCTCTATTGAGTATCGAATTTCGAAAATGATGGAACTCGACCCATCCCATTGGCATTCTGGCTAATACCAAATATTTATAATACATATTATGCAATGAAACAGTAACTATAAAGTCTTTTCCTCTCATGACACGCAATAATGATTGCTAAAATTTGAGAAAATAAGTGTTCCACCCAAAATAAAAAGAACACAAATAAAAAGCAGACACACAGTGCCTGAGATAAACAATTTAAATAAATGTTTGAATTCAGGATAAAAAAATTGCACTTGAGGCACTATACAGATTTCTCGTGAAAAAACCACGTTAATCAATGAAATTTGGAAATGCTACTGTGCATCGTAGATGAATGTTTAATATATTTCTTGTAGAATAAAGTAATTACTTTATAAGAGCTTTTTACAATATTTGTGTCCTTCAAAGAGAAAATATTTCAACAAAGTTCCTTGAACCATAAAACATTTTACACTAATTTTCAGAAATTGTTAAGTTTGCCCTTCAAAGTAGTATTGACACTGGCACCAGTAATAACTATATCACCCTCCTAAGTGTGTTCCTTAATCCTGAAAAGAAAAAAATAGAGCAAAAAGAGACGAGGGTAAAAATAAAGAATGCTATCTGAATGAAACAGAATTTCTCAAGACCTATGCTGTTCTTTTTCCTTGATGAAATATCCTAAGGTGAATAATTAATATGCATAGTGCTGCTCTGGAGTCGTTTGAGGTTTACTTTTATTATAAATCAAAAACACTCCTTCACTATTAGAAAGAATTGTACCACCAACCACCGGTGGCCGAAGTCGTTAAGGAGCGGACCTGTGAGCGGAGGGTCTGCTGTTCAATTCCCACAGGACCGTCCTCCCTGATTGAGATTTTTTCCAGGTTTTCCTCAGTTCTCAAAATGGCAAATGCAGGGAGGACACCCTAAACTTAAGCCTGGAACGTTTCCTTCCTTAAAAATATACTCATTTCCCAGTTTATCATTTCAATTCATTCCATGTATCATCAGTGTCCATCGCCTGTGGCTCCTCAGTTGTAAAAACGGGCGTTAAACACTATTAAAAATATTTTTCATATTATTTCCTGCTGAAGTACGTGCTTATAATTCACAAATAAACCAAGAAAACTTTCTGAGTTTCCACCTGAAAGTCGAATTGACTTGGAGTCCTTTGTCCATTTGATTGACACAATATGAAGATCCAAATAATATATTAGAAGATACGCTATATCACTTGAGAAACCTATTCAAACAATACGTTTGGTGATCAACCGAGGATTTCCACGATTAAATCATTCACATGGTCAACATTTTCTTGAGTACATAAAGTCTGCGGCCTGACCTTTGTCGTAGCCTTTGCGTGTTTGCATGTTGTCCATCTAATCTCCCGCCACCAATTCTTGATAATAAAGGGACAACATCACCACCAAGAAAATCTATCATAACTTTTTGGGCTTTACAAGGCATCAAATGGGCTTTTTTTTTTTTTTCTCGAAGGAACTTAATTACTGCAAAAATCTCCATTTTACTCCATTTCTCAAAATCGTCACATTGTCCATTCTTCAGATTCAAAAGTTGCCTAAAAATCTGTGTCATACATTTGCTTGGATCCCGCAACTGATAGCCGGGTAAAACATTTGGCCATTCCATGTCAAATCAAACAAATTTAAATAAACTTTCTACCCCACTATCCCCAATTAGGTAAATTTTTTTTCTGGATATAAATATCAGTAAAATAATAGCAATAACAAGAAATTAGCTTAACAATATCAACAGATCTGCAGATATAATTTAAGGAAATTTATTTAATTTCTTAAAAATTTAAATAAACCATTTTACATAATTTTCCATAATTTCAATATGTTGAAATTTGACTCATAAATTGTATCTATCTTTATACAGATATCTGAATGATGTTTTTAATATTCAAAACTAATTATGCATGTATGTTCTTTTTGCCCTTCAATTTAAGGAAAAAATTTAACATGTGACACTACTTCTGTGTTTTTAAACTGTGAACAGTGAGGTTATTTGAGCTACGGTCGCCTGAGGGCGGGTACTCCTTGGTGATATGCACCTGCCTCAACCGGATAAGGTGAGATAAGAGTCTCCGCGCGCCAAGGGTGTATTTTTATTGTAGTATTTATATTTTTTTCTGAAAGCATAAAAGTATATTATATTTAAAACCGATGATAATAACAAGCATTAATCTGTGTTATGCTGAAAGCGATGCCCCTCAGCGGCAATACATTGCCAGGATCTACAATGGTAATTTCCGTACTTCATCTAATAAGAACAGGGCGGTTCGGAACACTTTCTTGTCGATGTTCCGTCTCTCGGAACTTTATAACAAGTTGGCGAACAATTTCTTTACCTGGAACAGGATTGCCAGAACTTGCATTTCTCAGCAAGAATCCGTTTTCATATATAGTACACAAAAACTCATTCTTCAAGACTATATTATGTAGAAAGAATAATTAGCACAAATGAAAACACCGAGTAACACACAAAACACAAACCACTCACTAACAAAGTCTCCCTCAAACTAACTACAAGTTGCTACATGTACATATCTCACACAACCTTGACGACTGGCTTCCTCCAGATCACATGAATTTTGCTGGCATGTAGCTTAAATAACATCACTGTATTTAATAGATCATATATTTGTATAAACATTTTAAAAAATAGTCTCGTTAAATATTTGAAAAAAAAAATTATTAATTATCTCTGTTCGTTTTTCGCAAAATAATACTTTTTTAATATTAAACCCCAAAAGAAGCGTTAAACATACTTTGAAATCTTATTTCATTACAGATCTGGAAATTTTGAATTTGCAGTTTTTACTGAAATATAGCTACTGTTTTTTGCCAGGACGCATTCTAAAAATGCATAATGTTCATAAAATAATATAGTTCCAAGCACAGTCTGTTTTGCAAAGTGTTATGGCCCAAGTGTTCTGTTGGCTCAGCAAGAATTTCATTCAATGTTTTTCGTGCTCGAGCAAGGTGTTCCTTGGAAACATAAAATTCTGCAGCAGTTTTATCAATTGCCCAATTGCTTGGTGCCAAAGTTAATAACTTTAATTTATATTGTTTTGTTGAAGTTGAACTTTTCTCCTTGGTTTGTTCTATTACAACAAACTCATAATATTCGGCTAGTTTTGTGGTTACAGCATCCTTTAGTTGGGATTACTTAAGTTTACCATATTTTAATTTTTCTTTTTTACCCACTCCAAGATGCAGTGTGATAGCTGAACTTCCCAAACATTTCTTCCTTATCAGTATCACTTAAAAATTAGCATGGTCTTTATCTGAGGGACTTATCTGATTTATTTGGAGTGTCACAACTGTCTGCAGGTACATGTAATAACAGTTTGTTTGCATTTGTTTACCAGTCTTGTTTCTGCAAGAAATATGCAATGATAAATGAAGTAAATGTTTTGTCCTTGTTGAATTGTTTGGCGGTATCAAGGGATATTTCTCTTAAACATATCTTTGTGTGTTTTGAAAAAATTGCATCAGGAAGTTTGGCACCATTATACTTAGAAAGTAGCAGTTTTTCACGGCGAGTGCAACAAGTTGCAGCTGTCATTAACTTAAAGTGTCATTCCAAATAGGACACTAAAAGTGTTTGTTGAAAGCTAGGTGATGTAGGGTCTGATATTATCAAACCTTTTCTCTGTTAAAAGGTCAGATTTTCGATTTATTTTAATATGAAATACTTTTATAATTTATTGGCTGATTTACGAATAGTTCTATAGTTAGGCAAATGAACTGCAAGAAGACTATCCTGAAATTTTCTACGGAATTTAGTTAATTAGTCTAAAAATATAATACATTATACTCATTATTTAAAGTTTTATAACATCTACTTATTAACATTCACTTATAACTGCATCGCCCGGGACCGGACCTCCGGGTCTATCCTTCCTAAGGAATCAAGGCCCTGACATATGGATGGCACGATGCAATGATAACTTTATGACATTTAATTATATAGGTTGATTTGGAAAAACATCCGACAACGCTTGGTATATTGTGCGGAAGTGCAAATATTTTTCAAGAAGGAGACATGTCCGAAAATGCATGGTTTGAGCGTTGTGGAGCGTCCAGGAACGACTGGTGAAGAGAGTGCTTTGCACGTTTTGTCAAGAAACCTCCACCAAAGCAACAAGAGTATCTTGTATATTGTGCATTTAACTACAAAAGGGGATCGAATTATTGACCTCCAGCGTACATTGGCGGTGCAGAGGTTGACACACACAGTGAAGTATTTCACACGCTGCAAGAATCCGAGCAATATACCCATCTTATCTTCCAGCCCATACAGAGATCTGGCAGGTGAACAAAAAATTACGAGGAAAGGGTCCAGCATGCAATGAAATTTCGGA
The DNA here is from genome assembly GCA_030762175.1 of Metallyticus violacea. NCBI lineage: Eukaryota > Metazoa > Arthropoda > Insecta > Mantodea > Metallyticidae > Metallyticus > Metallyticus violacea. Next base: position 17,289,148 of record CM060843.1, on the reverse strand, counting down.
ACATTTCAGAGCAGTGTTCGAAAGGGAAAGTTGTGGTCCCGACTGGATCAGGAAAGCACCTCGGGGGACAGGAGGGCTAGAAATACCAATGCTAGGCACGATGATTTCTGTAAGGGAAATAATTAAAGCACGGCAAAAATCCGGGGCGGAATGGGTTGCGTCCTGAGTTGTTTAAAACGTCATCAGGTTGGGTTTGGTGTTGCTATAAAGGGGAATTCCCATCCTGTTGCGTTCCTGGAACTATTTATGCGATATATAAAAGCAAGGGTTCAAGTGGAAAATTTGGGGGACGGAATTTCATAAAATTTCTGAATTTCAGTTGGGCATTGAGGGAGAGATACAGTACTATAGACAACACATTTGTTCTGGACTTATTAAGGCTGAAACAAACGGGGAATATTGTACTGTGATTATGTCGATGTCAAAAAAGCATTTGATTTCGCTCTTCGAGAAGCGTAATGGAAAAATTACAGATGAAGGGAATGTTAACAAATATGATTCAGGCAATACGTGCGATATACAGAAATGTGAAATTCTGCGTTAAGTACGACAGAAATGAGTTCGGGGAATTTCTCTAGTCGGATAGATGTAAGGCAGGGTGGCATTCTTTCACTCCTACTTCTTTATCTATTTATTTAACAATATAATCGAAGTATTGCAACAAGTTAATATGGCTCTACCTATGGTGGGATATGCAGGGGCGCGAATGACATGACCATTACTTCTTCTACGATATTTGATACCTGACTACTTATGGTGAATATAAGTAAAAAATTATGACCTTCAAGAACACAATCATTTACAGCAAAGCAGAGACATGTACATATGCGGGGCAGACGCTCGATAACGTGAATAATATTGAGTATCTCGAGCTAACATTCATGATGAATGGGAGATAGACCAAACACATTAATGGAACGAAACATAAAGCGAACATAAAAGCCGCAGAAATTCTCCATATACGAAGCAGAATTCCTGGCATGCCGGTAGGGCTGTCAGAGACAGTATATGGAGCAGCAGTGCGATCTACAATGACTTATGGGGCCGAAATTCAGGTTTGAATCTGGTGAGGACGGGTTTTCTAGGAGGTAATTTAGGATTGAGTACAGAGGATTTGGGAATCCTTAGGGAATTTTTTAATAATGTTTAACGCCCGTTTTTACTACTGAGGCACCACAGGCAGTGGACACTGATGATATTTGATGCATTTTCTTATCGTTATAATAATATTTTATATCACTGTCATCACTGTGATTCCTTGAATAGTTAATTTATGTGGGGGTGGCAATTACTGTTCCAGGTAACACTTCAAAACTTTGATGAGTCCACCTCTACTACTTACTACCACTGGCGTTAATTACTGTGAGCCACTTGCGATTATCGCCCACATGCTAGTTCACGAAGCTCTCTCGTGACTTCTGTTAACGCCTTATAGCACGGATTCACAAAGCGTATGAAATGCTTTGCACACAACTACAAGTATTTGAACGTGTGCTCCAATCTGTACACAGCCGATATGAGCCTATAATCACGTTGGAGATAGACAATTCCAACCCTGTTTGTACTCAAATGCACAATGTGATATTCTTGTTGACTCGATGGAGGTTTCTTGACAAAATTGGAACGCACACACATCATGTAAGAAACGTTGTGTCATATGCTTGCTCCTCAGCGAGTAATTCATTCATTTCTGGATTGGTCCCCTCTTGAAAAATTACCGGATTGTCATGCAGTTAAGTGTTGTTGGCGTATTTATTTTTTTAATTAATCATTCGCTATGAACACTAAAAATGCACTTAAAAATATCTCCATTTCTGTATCACGCTAAGTTGCTTAAAATAATTACTTGTTTCTGCATTTAATGGCAATGATAAATTTACATCCCTGCATCAGTAGTTCTTGTTATGATGTATCCGTGTTGTGTTAAGGTAATTCCAACTCTGAGGTCTTTGTGTTATAATAAGGTAATTTCAACGCTGAGGTCTTTGTGTTATAATAAGGTAATTTCAACGCTGAGATCTTTGTATTATAATAAGGTAATTTCAACGCTGAGATTTTTGTGTTATAATAAGGTAATTTCAACGCTGAGGTCTTTGTGTTATAATAGGTAATTTCAACGCTGAGGTCTTTGTATTATAATAAGGTAATTTCAACGCTGAGGTCTTTGTATTATAATAAGGTAATTTCAACGCTGAGGTCTTTGTGTTATAATAAGGTAATTTCAACGCTGAGGTCTTTGTGTTATAATAGGTAATTTCAACGCTGAGGTCTTTGTGTTATAATAAGGTAATTTCAACGCTGAGGTCTTTGTATTATAATAAGGTAATTTCAACGCTGAGGTCTTTGTGTTATAATAAGGTAATTTCAACGCTGAGGTCTTTGTGTTATAATAAAGCAATTTCAACGCTGAGGTCTTTGTGTTATAATAAGGTAATTTCAACGCTGAGGTCTTTGTGTTATAATAAGGTAATTTCAACGCTGAGATTTTTGTGTTATAATAAGGTAATTTCAACGCTGAGGTCTTTGTGTTATAATAAGTAATTTCAACGCTGAGGTCTTTGTGTTATAATAAGGTAATTTCAACGCCGAGGTCTTTGTATTATAATAAGGTAATTTCAACGCTGAGGTCTTTGTGTTATAATAGGTAATTTCAACGCTGAGGTCTTTGTGTTATAATAGGTAATTTTAACGCTGAGATTTTTGTGTTATAATAAGGTAATTTCAACGCTGAGGTCTTTGTGTTATAATAAGTAATTTCAACGCTGAGGTCTTTGTGTTATAATAAGGTAATTTCAACCCTGAGGTCTTTGTGTTATAATAGGTAATTTCAACGCTGAGGTCTTTGTATTATAATAAGGTAATTTCAACGCTGAGGTCTTTGTGTTATAATAGGTAATTTTAACGCTGAGGTCTTTGTGTTATAATAAGGTAATTTCAACGCTGAGTCTTTGTATTATAATAAGGTAATTTCAACGCTGAGGTCTTTGTATTATAATAAGGTAATTTCAACGCTGAGGTCTCAAAATAAACTGCTGCATATTACATATAGTTTTGATTTCCAATTAAAGCAATATAATTGAATATTGAGGAACTGTTAAAGTGTCAAGAAAAGGAATGTTTGGGTCTTCTAATTAGAATAGATTGTTCTTGTTTATTTATTTACTGGCAAGAGTTAATGCCATGGGTCCTTCTCTTCCTCTTTACCAGGTGAAGAGTCAGCAAAAATACAGTGAATAAAAAGCTTTACATGTGAGAAAGTTGTGTTATAATTCATTGGTTCTCCAACAATTTTTCTCGAGTGCAAAGGGGGAGACGAAGGGAAAGTGGAAGGGAAGAAGAATAAAGGAAGAATGAGGAGGGGGAGAAGGAGGAGCAAGGAGGAGGGGAGAAGAAGAAAAGAAGAAAGAAGAATAAGAGAAAGCAAGAGATTAACTGTTATGTTTCATAGAGTTCAGATGACAATTTAATCAGTTTAAATAGCTTTATTGTCCGACAATAGGAAGGGAGTTCCACATTCCCGGAACTAACACGCTGAACGGAGCTGAAATGTATTCGGTGATGAGGGATAGATAGTAAAGTCATATTCCAGGTCCGAGATAGAGAGAGGTATACAGGCGAGTCTGGTTGTTCTAAGCTTGCAGAAAAAAAAAAATAATAAAAAAATTAAAATCGGCACTTTCTTCATTAATCTCCGTTTGTAGAACTTAACACTCCCCATACGACCCACACACTAATGCCCGGGGTCAGTTGCCCTTAGAGGAGCTAATTACTCTATATGCACACAGAGTACGCATGCACACGGAAGAACTTCCTGAATGAGTGGTCAATTCCATGTTGGGCTGCCTCGATGACATCACTAACACAGAACACGCAGACAGACGATGAATGATGCAATCGAAGGCGAATCAGTAAGAGAATTACTAATGTAGCGTTTGCTATTATTAAAATGGACTGATAAAAAGAATGGAAAACTTCAGTCAGATTAGTCGGCCGTAGATTTGAACGTAGGACAGTCTTAAGCGTCAGCCTCTGAAACCATCCGCTCGGTACGGTACTTTCAATTATATAAAAGGGTAAAATCCAAGAGCAGCTGGACAGTTATGACATTTATCATGTAATATTAGAAGTAAACAAGTAACAAGCCATGTTACACACAGCAAACATTCAGTTAAGCAAATGAATGTGATTAACTAAGCGCACCTTCTTTAAAAACCATGAACTTGGCTCTTTTAACTATAAAAAGGGGGCGAGAAAGGACGATCTATGCGCAACCTGTCCTCAAGAGTTAAGGATTTAATGCCTGAAAAAAGAAACGGGGAAGAAAATGAAGGAGAGCCAACGCTCGTAGGGTGAAAAGAGGACTGGAAAAAAAAAAGTGTAGTTGAGAGTGGAAAACTTCTCACAAAGAGAAAGTTTAATATTTTTCGCGTCCATCGCTTGTGACGTGTGTTTCCACAGGATATTACGTGTATGGTGTGTTTGCACACCCGCTTTTGGTGTTTGTTTAGCACTAGTACAGAGCTTTGTCCATACTTTGTGCCCCTAATTGTTGGAACTGTTTGCTTGTCAGCGGACCACGGCGTTTGTTTGTTTGTTTGTTTGTTTGCTGAGAACGCAGGGCCATTCGGAAGTAAATGAGTTGTTATCTCGCCAAACACTGTCTATCTTACGGCTCCATTAAAGGTCTAAAACGTGCCTCTATTTTCATTGGTTCATTCCCCCAGAGTAACGGGCATTGAAATGATATCTGTTATTACAGTAAAATTGCTACTACAGTGCAAACCCTGGAGAATAAGTTCGTGGTTGATTTTAGGCCTATTGTAGGCAATATCAGTTTAAAAAAAAAAATATTTGTAAGATTCCTCTTAGCAATTGTTTTTATGAAACATATCTCTCCCTTAAGCAGTGTCGGTCCTGGTGGTGTAGTGGTTACCATTTTTGCCTTCTAAGCCCAAGTTCGCGGGTTCAAACCCGGCCAGAATCGATGATTTTTTTCGGGCGTAAAAATCCTAAGTATGGCTTCCTTCGGAAGGGAAGTAAAGTTGTGGGTCCCGTGTCGTACATTTACGGCAAAATAAAGAACCTCAAGCCTGAAAGAGGGGCCTCTGAGCAAAATTTGTTGGCCGTTTCGCTCCCGGGATTGAATGGGACGCTGATGACTTGAAATGTTAAAGAGCGTCCTTAAATAAAACAAATCAAAATAAAAATAATAATAAAATCCATTAAAACGTCGTTAGAGGAGTTTATAATGTGCTCAATTGAATCGTTTATTGCAGAAACCCTCATTTTCAAAGACTGTAATTTTTCAACAGGTGCATAAAACTCAATGGTAGTTCAGTGGTTAGAGCATTGACACGGTAAGCCGAAGTTAATTTATAATCTCAATGTTTCCTAATTTCAAATGCTTACGCTTACGCATTGCTTACATTTAGAGTGAATGTTAAACTTATAGTTCTCTCAAAAGGACATTCATCCGTGAGAGTGCGACCGGGGTAGCAGCTGGAAGCACACTGTTTCCTGGCTGATTGGAATGTGCATAACCCCTCAACTCAAGCGCATAGGTCTCTAATGCATATTATAATTATATTAATCATCTAACACGTCATGGATTGGACGTGTTGTTCGTGTACCCCCATATATCTCTCACAACTTTTAAGCGACTATGCATTTAAACGCATAAGTTCTTCTTGTAAAAGTGCTGGAGTTTCTCTTCATCTTTCAATACTTCCATAATGTGAGGATTATTCCAATACATTTTATTTTTCAAGTTTCTGCAGCAATAGAAATTGCATATGGAAGATGTGGGGATATTGCTGGTCGAAATGCTTTATTGATCCTAACAAAATTTTCCTAACAAGAGATCAGCTGGATATGCTCTAACGGAATCTGTTTTAAAAATGCATGTTTACATTCAGTGTCCGATAATTATTCGAAGAATGGAGTGAACATGTTAAATCTATATCTCTGGCTATTATAATTATAATTAATACTACGAGTTTTATTATTGACCTCCTCCTTGGTCTAGTGGTTAGCGTTGCTGACTGATGGCTGGGGGACCCGGGTTCGATTCCGGATACATGCTTAGGAATTTATCTGAATTAGGAAGGTCTGAAGCGGGGTCCAAACAACCTCGTGAGGACAATTGGGAAGCTGCCTGATGGAGAGGTGGCGATCTTCGATCTAGTAAACACCGATATAGCGGGATCCAGTGCGCTGATCACATACCCCCCTGCAATACTGCACTCTATCAATGATATCACGCGATGGAGGTAGAAGACGCAGCGGTCTTCGCGGTAAGCCGAAGGCTATGGAAAATCAGGCTTAGAAGAAGTGATATTATTATTACTATCGTTAACGAAGTTAAAGTAATGAATTGGTAGGGTAAATGCTGCATTGGTAAATGTCAATTACTACATTCGCAAACAGAATATAATTAGTGTTAAAATTTGCCTAATATAAGATATAAATGTGAAAGTTATATCAATATATTTGTAAATCAGATATAATACAGAAAGATGATATAATACGGAAAATAAAGAAACACATATAAGATCAATAGATATATAATATATAGTTTTATACAAATGTAGACAGGAGTATAAGTAGTAAAGTAAAAGTATATAAGAAACGTATTGGTCACCAGTACAGCTTCTACCGGATACCAATGAATAGTAGTTTAATAATTTAGAGTTAAAGTAGCTGGTTTGCAGTTACTCGGATATTGCTGGCTTCCAGCAATTGGGAAGTAGTTGAAGGGATTGTAATTTTGTTATTGTTATTATTTTAGTAAATTTCTAATTGTAGCCTAGGTATAAGTATCATCTGGAAAATAATTATGTAAGAATGTAATTTGGTAATTTAGAAAGTGTAAGAGTTTCCTCCCGTTGTAGAAAACAAGGTACAGGAATGGAATATTTCAGATTATTATATCTATATTTATATGCATTCATAAAGTATAAACTCAGTAAGCATTCATGAGATGGCATTTTATTTTGTGTCGCTACATGGCCATTTAAATAGACCATGCTTCGTCCGTGATAAATGTTAAATGTGGGTTAATAGAGCCATTCCGAACATTATCCAAAAAACCAGTTGCAGAAATTTGCTCTACATTATCATGCGAATAAAATTCCTGAATAAGTTATTTTGTACCGATTTATTTTTAAAAGTTTGGTGGCATTCCAGATTTGGAATTTCCTGTTTCCTGAGTAGCCTTCAAAGAGATTTCTATGGACTTTGTTCTAACCTTTTTATAATTTCGAAAAAGTTTTCCTTGGTGAACACACGGCGGTTTCTTATCGAGAACGGAGTCCGTTCCCCTCAATATATTCACAAGATTATGAACAGTACATTTGTGAGCTGCAAGAATTTGTTACAAATCACTAGAGCTTGTTTTCACATACGAGAATACATATATGTTAAAAGTCAGAAATGTAATTTGCTATTAGTCAATAATATTTGCTAAATATTTTGAATAAATATATTGTTATAGTCTAGTCCCAATTAATTTTTTTTCTGATTTTGCTTTTAAATAAATTGTAATTAACGTGGGAAAAGTGTACATTTGTAGTGCAAATAGTCTTAAAGATAAATGTTACTAATTTTTTTAAAAATGAGCATTTGAAGAAACAATTTTCTGTACTCGGGTATATCTTTCTTCATAATTAAATGTTTTGCAGCACTGCATTCAGAATGGTGAATAATCTAACTGCTCTTCAACATTCAGCTTCCTTTTGTTGCTAATGTTTCTTGTTTGGGTCATTTTCTGCACCTCCAATTTCAGTTTTCACACTGGCAGGCTATCCACACTTTGAAGAATGTATTGTTCTTGCTTACTGACATTCCTATGATACAATGAAATAAATCACTGCACTTAACACTCCCAGTCTAAGGGTATTTGACCTTACAAACCGTTCCCATTTGTAGACGAGATCGGTCCTAACTACATAAGAATAAATCTTTCTGATTTCTCTACAAAACTAATTTTCTCTTATGAAATAGATATGAAAAAATAGTTAAATTTGTTTTAAAAACCGAGGCTAACCTTCTCACTTTTATGAATTTCAAATGTTTATAATAATTGCATTTTTTATTCATTTATGAAACAAGAAAAATATTTCATTTTTCTAAAATAAGTTATACAGTTTGCTTATAAATTCCTTCAATAAACGTATTTTCATTTGAAGTACCAAACCCTAAACACATCGAATGAATTAAACAATATTTTATATGGTTGAAAAATAACAACAATTTTTAATATTTTTATTCGTTACAGTAAATGTTTAATACTGCCGTCTGTTACATTTTCATCGCCTAACTCATGACATCATCCTATCCCAAGCAATGGAAACAGGCATTCATAAAATCCCTTCCTCAGATCAAAACGCCCCAATCTCCTAAAGACTACAGACCAATCAGCATACTGCGAACGCCATCCAAAGCACTTGAACGTATCATACATAAACAGCTGACGATTACCTTAATGAGTATGACCTTATCAGTCTGGGTTCAGACCAGGTCGCAGCACAAGCACAGCGCTGCTAAACATATGTGCAGATATACGTGGTGCTTGCGATGAACGAGGACTGACACTACTTGCATTGCTTGACATGACTAGAGCTTTTGATTCCGTAGATCCAGACTTACTTCTTACTAAACTAAAGCTATCTGATAGTGTCAACCTGAGGTTCGACTCCTATCTTCCCGAGCGCCAGCAGTGTGTTGTTTCTGGAAATCTTACGGTTCGTGAAGGCTGGAGTTCACTAGGGTAAATGTTCTGGGTTCCTTATTGTTTTCATTGTACTCAATGACATATCTCGTGCTATTAGCCACAGTAAATATCACCTCTAGCCGACGACTATAACTTTACACACACTCTCGAACTAACGATATTCATGACGCAATAACTGACATTAACCAGGATCTAGACTCAGTTCATTCATGGCCGCGTACTCTGAGCCTTGATCCTAAACCCTTATCGCAGGCTATGGTTCTGGGATATCAGCGATTGCTAAGTGCCGTAGTCATAGGCGATATTCCTCTCATTAATATCAAACAGCAATTCCCTTCACTGATTCTGCAAAAAACCTTGGAGTTATTATAAAAAGTAATCTCTGTTGGGAAAAACCGTGTTGCTGAAGTCTACAGCACGGTAAGTTCTTTAATCCGTACTTTTAAAAGATTAAACATGTCCCTACCCAGAACCTGGAAAAAGATCTTGGTGCAATCCTTGGAGATGCCTCACTTCGATTTTCTGCTCACAGACTTAAACTAACCGAATGCAAAAACTTCAGCGTGTTCATAATATGTGCACGTGTTTACATGTGCGATTTGCGTCTGTTCGACCATATAACACCCTCCCTCGATATGCTGTCTTGGTTCCGCCTGAAAGACCGAAGAAATATTCATTGTCTCACAGTACTTTTCAAAATCATCCATACATCTTCTCCATCTTATCTATCTTCTCGTTTTCAAAAGCAATCTTCCTCTCACAATCTTAACACACGTTCTGAATCCCCCGTAACCACTGCCCGTCTCTGGAATGCATTGCCACGGGATGTCAGAGATTGCCGAACTTTAGGAGCATTTCATACGAAATTATTAGAAATAATCGATTATCCTTGATTCAGATTCCTTTTGTTACAATGCAAGTATTTATTTGTTTTACCCTGCTGTAGAATTGTTCATTCTATTATTTTATTACTATCATAAATGTTCCTATCTGCTTCATAGTATTGTCATGATTTAATTTTATGTTTTGCTTGTATCTTTATTTCCACTTTCAGGATTTACGTGCATAAATTGTCATTGTTGGTGCTTGTTATTATTGTTCTTTTATTTTTTTATTTGTTCTTCTTCTTAAGTTAACATTTTTCACTTTTTATTAACAATATTTATGTATTAGCATACATTTATTTATACACATAATGTTTTACGTTGGTTTATATGTGTACGAGCATTGTCAACTTTACTGTCAATGTTATGATTGTAACGTCGTCGCTATAACTCAGTGTAATTATTATTACATTGGTAGAGCGGAAGAGAAGGCCTAATGGCCTTAGCTCTACCAGAATAAACAAAAACAATTTCATAATACATTTACTTTCAAATGGACGCTCATGTTCGCTAGAACACACACAGCGGAGAGGCACATATTGCTATCGCGTTCCTCAGTCTGCGTTCCCGCCTAAATGAGCTGAAGCTGTAATTGTTGTTAACATCGTGAAAATAGGTGCTTCTCCTCTTATACAAAACTTATATACAAGCTCTAAATGAAGCCAAGGTTTAAGTCATAAACTTAGGATAAAACAGATTTTTTACCTAAAAATCTACCACATTGTAAGTGTGAACAATGGCACATGAATCTGAAAATGAAGTGTTTCGTCCGCTGTGTAGAGCAACAGTTCCATTCGACTTTTGGTCAGTCAAGAAACTCGTGTTTCATTGCGCATTTAATTACTTTTTGTGCTGTAATGAGTCATGACTAACTTTCTATTTATTCTGTAAATGGTAGTTTGTAATTTCAACTTTCATCGGAATTAAAGGAAAGTCGGCATCACCGTGATGGAAACTGTGGGCTCAGCCACGGAAGTCACGTTAGCACGCTGTGACACGATTTCAACTGGTGTACGAAGTTTATCTACATGTTCCACCTGCTAACATTGTTATTTTCCCTTCTCTAATTGCTGAATGCGGCCGCAAATCTCTTATGGCATTCTCATCTCATGCACAGTGTAGCTCTGCTTTCCGAAATGGCTAAATTTTCTAATAGTATTCTCATCGAGTCTTATTTTATTGTTACAATTTCTTAGGTAAGTGTTATATAATAATATTCTACAGCGTTTTAATTTCAAAATATTATAGTTTCAATAACAAACAATTTAACATATACTACACTTAAATAAAGAACTTACCAATTACGAGGACTAATCTATTGATGAATGATAATTTTATAGCCATACTTTCTGGTGCTCAGAATATTTTGTTAGTTTAATGCACAATATACACGTGCTACTAGTTTCTTTCTTACCATTTTCTATTAAAGGTGTGCATGTTGAGACATAAGCAGTTCCGTCTATGGTAAAATTGAGGTAACATGCGACAAACAATTGCTGCTATTGTCTCAATTAATATTCCCTATATCACAGCTCGAAGATGGTTTCAATTTTAAAGACAAATTTAAAATTGATTGTCCCCTTTAAAGTTTGTCCTCTAACGGAAGAAAACATTAACACGCTTGTGCAATTTAAGAGGACTGTTTAACTTTAAAAACACTTGCAGATATTTTGAAAAATTTACTGGGTGCCACCCCGACTTGGTAACTAAAAAGATGCGGAACGTTTTTTAAAGGTCATTTATTTATTTATTCAGGGCGAGCTAAGGTCATTAGGCCTTCTCTTCCGCTCTACCAATCGTATAATAATTACATGAAACTATAGCCTCAATATTACATTGACAATATAGACACTAAAGTTGACAATACTCGTACATATATAAACCAATGTAAATCATTATGAATATAAATAAATGTAATATAATACATAAATATTGGTAATGAAAAATATTAACTTAAGAATAAGAAAAGAAAAGAACAATAATATACAATAAGCACCAGCATTGACAATTTATATATATCAACCTTCGTAAATCCTGAAAGTGGAAATAAAGATACAAGCAAAACATAAAATTAAAAACCCTAGCAATACTATGAAGGAGATAGGAACATTTATGATAGTAATAAAATAATAGAATGAATAATTGTACTGTAACAAAAGGAATCTGAATCTAGGGTAATCGATTATTTCTAATAATAGTGAACAATTTCTTATGAAATGCTCCTAAAGTTCGGCAGTGTCCGACATCCCGTGGCAATGCATTCCAGAGACGGGCAGTGGTGATCAGTAAAGTGATGTTCGGTACAATGTAATAATAGAACGTGCCGGGATTCAGAACGTGTGTTAACATTGTGAGGGCAAGATAGATTCTGAAAACGAGAACATAAGGTAATCACTATTGATGAACTTGCCTCATCATTTCGGGCGTGAGAGCAAACAGCAAAGCTCTATATGTAAATCTCCAGTATCACAAACACACAAGCGAAAGTGATTGTTTTTGCTGAGAAAGTTATGGTCATCTCATGTTTTGATATTCATGGAATGGTTTACCAGCATAATGTGCACACACAACAGTAGCTGATATGTCCTGAAAACTCTGCAAGACCATTTCACACACTAAAAGTCACATTTACGTGCAACAAACACGTGTACCACGAACATAGCAAATGAATATCACACAAAAATAAATGTGTCCCTCACCTCCCTGTAGTCCAGATTTAGTCCCGGGGGACTTTTTCATGGGAAGCATTTTCCATCATCAGAAGCAGCGGTGACGGCTGCGGAGGCGATTCAGAAGAGCCTGTCAAAAAAATGGTTTCCAGCATAATGTGCACACACAACAGTAGCTGATATGTACTGAAAACTCTGCAAGACCATTTCACACACTAAAGGCCACATTTACGTGTAACAAGTACGTGTACCACGATAATGCACAGTCGAAATAGCAAATGCTGTTTTTGAATATCTCACAAAAATAAATGTGAATGTGTCCCTCACCCTCCCTGTAGTCCAGATTTAGTCCCGGGGGACTTTTTAATGGGAGGCATTTTCCATCATCAGAAGCAGCGGTGACGGCTGCGGAGGCGATTCAGAAGAGCCTGTCAAAAAAATGGTTTCCAGAAATTGAAGTCTGGCAGAAATGCTGGGTCAGGTGCATTTGCTTCCAACAGAGACTACGTTAGGAAATATCTCAAAATTATTAGAATGAATAAAGATGAGCTGTAATCACTGTGTATTGAACAGCCCCCTTAGATGTTGAGTGGGAAGTTTAAAAACTAAAGCTGTTTACATTTTAGGTTTCACTCTTTCACCTCAGGCACAAGCAACTTGGAGTGTTTTAATTTGGATACAGCACATAACATGTATCCACATCAAAATTGCATAAGGAACAATATATCTTTAAATAAAATGTAAATATGAGTTATTTGCATTACAAATATCGAGTACAAGTCCTCCGCGAGGTTTTTAAGTCTTCGGTCCCCATGTCGTAGATTCATGCCACGTTAATAGAACTTCATATGTGAAAAAAATGTGCTCTCTGGTCAAAATTATCGGCGGTTTTACGTCCAGAGATACTTTAGTTCCCTGTCTGAAATGGAGGCGATGGACTTACCACGTTCCCTTCTGTCCCCTGCCGCGAAATAAGAGTACTTGGACTTTTTCTATGTAATTGAACGCTCCTTTACAGGAGGTATCCATGCTACATCTAGCTATAATGTTCATAAGCAAAAGAGAACCGCCACGGGTGGCCGAGGTCGTTAAGGCGCGAACTCGTGAGCGGGGGGTCCGGGGTTCGACTCCACCAGGACCTTCCTCCCTGACTGGTTTTTTTTTTTTCCAGGTTTTCCTCAGTCCTCTTAACCGGCGAATGCCGGGGATGTACCCTAAACTTAAGCCTGGAACGCTTCCTTGCTTAAAAAATATCCTTTGCCAATATATTTCATCTCATGTATCATCAGTGTCATCGCCTGTGGTGCCTCAGTAGTGAAAACGGGCATTTAAACACTAATCAAAAAAAAAAAAAAAGAGCGTTTCTTTTGAGTTTTTGCATCATCTAGTCTTATTAGGCATTTAGCTTCCGAAGCAATACTATAAGCTTTTCCCAATTAAAATTCTGAGCAGAAATATCTCATATTTTTCCTACTTCCTTACTGCGTGTATTTAAATAAAGCGCTAATTCATGACAGTTTCTTTGTTAGATTTTAGGCCAAACGTATTAAAAGGTAGCTACAAAGATTTTACATTTGTAATAGTGCGTTTTAATTAATGTTTCTTAATTATAACAAGTAAAATATTTTATTCAAGCTAAAACTTGCAAACTCTGTAAATAATGTGATATTTTAGAATGTTTTCCTTTAAAATAGAATGTATAACAGACAAAGTATGTAGTTATCGCCCTCGACTCTCAAAGGTCACAGCTTGCTCTCATAAAGTGAACTATTTAATGTCAGTGTAAAATGCTAATTAAGTTACCTGCTCTATTATAAGGTCAGTTCTTAAAGCCAAGGTTTCCCTGTACGTTATAGCAATCTAGATTCTAGGTCAATGTTCTTAATGGAGAGTAGGCGTTGATCTTACAAAATATTGCAGAGATAGGACGATAAGTAGTTTGTAATTGATTGTTGTGCACTGTTTTACATCATCTTTAAAGAAAAATAGTAAAGGTTAAACATCTCCTTGGATAGAATAAAACATGTCTTACAAATAAGATAAAGGAAGAAACCTTGAAAAATCGGTGTCCGAGTGGAGTAATAATAAGAAATTATGATATGTGAAAGTAGTACCATTGAATAGCTTAGAAATATCGAAGGCAGTCAGTTGGTCCTGGTGGTGTGTAGTGGTTACCATACTTGCCTCCTATACCCAAGATCGCGGATTCGATCCCAGCCAGGATCGATGGATTTATTTCGGGCGTAAAAATCCAAAGTATGACTTCCTTCGGAAGGGAAGTAAAGCCGTGGGTCCCATGTCGTACATTTACGGCACAATAAAGAACCTCAAGCCTGAAAGAAGAGGCCTCTGAACAAAATTTGTCGGCTGTTTCACACCCTGAATTCAATGGGACGCTGATGACCTGAGATGTTAAAGAGCGTCAGTAACTAAACCAAATAAAAAATTACGCATTCTTTACAGCCTCTGCCTTCTAACAGACTAAAGTGCTACATTGCAGCAAAATGAACCATTAATTAATTCTTTCTTATATTCTGAACGAACACAAAACCCTGTGGCTTGAAGTATTCACTATGTTGCTGTGACGTTTCCTATTGCTGTTAATAAAACACGCTTAGCGTAGATGGAACGTTCTATTTCTTTGCCAAATCTGATTTCTAGTAACAACGTGAAAGAAATCTTGGAGTGAAGAAATGTTAATCGAATTAAGGCCATACACGTCTCAGGAGGAAAGAACATAGGTATGTGGGAGGGGGTAAAACCATTGAATATGGTCGTACCGTGAAAATGTGAAATGGTGTGAAAATCACAAATTGAACAACTTTGCAAAAAATATATTCCCAGTATAACTTAAGAAATTGTAGATGGATTTTAGACAAGCAAATTTCGATAGAGAATCTATGATCTACCTGCTCAAATTTCAAAATTATCTAAAGGGCCAGTACGCCACTGACTAAAATTTTCCATTACATAATAACGGACGGAAGGTGTAAAGAAGCTAAGCTCTTTGGCGCACTCGGTATATCCTGGCTCCATCACTGTTGAGTTCGAATCTTATTGATTAACTTTCTTGCTTATGATATATTGTGTCGCAAAATTAAAGAGGCAAACATAATCCACTGCGTAGAACCCAAATTTACGATCTTCGAAACAATATCTGTACCCTAATCCGTTAGACCACAAAATCAAGTGAAGAACGCCCTCCAGACTGAGCTACATAACACGATAAATCAGTTAACCGTGGTTCAGTGCCGTACTGTCACTACATTATTACAGTTAAGGACGAGTTTTGAAAATCGGAATATCGTCGCTTCGAGAAGAAGATCTGAGGACATTCTAAGCTAAACATATAACACAAAATTATTGGATTTAATTTCAATTTTTATCACCAAAAAGTTTTTTTTTTCCTTCCCTATCTCAAAATGTTTACGACTACTCTACAATTTCTGACATTATTATGGCATAGTTCATTAACATTCGGAATTAATTTTACAAAGAATCCCACCAAATGAATAATAGCTCTTAACATATAACGATGATATTAAGATATTTATTCAAAACCAAAAACGGTTGCCTTCTATTTAAAGTGATTTGACATGTTTGTAAAGGGGGAGAGAGAGCAATGGTAATGCTGGACTTTACTGGCAGATAGCAAGAAGGAGGAGGGAGTAGGTAAAGTTTTAAACATAATTAAACAGCTCAAATCGGACTTCCGTGAAGGAGGATAGATCAATATGAGTCAGGGCAATTTTTTTTTTTTTTTTTTTTTTTTTTTTTTGGAATTGGTTGCACATATAAACAGAGTGTAAGTGTTTACTTTCATACTATTTTCTTATCTGTTCTGTTATTTTATTTATGCATTAAAGAAATTAAATATTGCTTTTTGCAATTTCCTAATGTATAGGGAAGGTATGTAAGCACCAGGACATTGCGACATTGTTGAGTTCTATTTTTAACAAATACACTACTATATTATTATTATTATTATTATTATTATTATTCTACTACTACTACCACCACCCACTAAAGTGGTTTTAATAGGATAAGAGTTCCCAGGAGTTCTGGTCTCCTGAAGCCTCTGTTTGCTACGTATTCATTAGAAAGTTTCTCAAACAATAACTCAACGGCCGCAATAACAGATGTAAATGTGTTAACTAACGACTGCGGTCTAAAGTTAGCGGATTTGGAACAAGATTTGTGAATTGAACTGTTGTTGGAAAAGGGAGACGAGAAGTCGTCGAGAATAAAAAGAGAGAGATAGAGATATCGTGCGTAGTTCCACACATCCGCAATGGACCAGACTGGACGATAAATCTTCCGCGTCCGTAAATACGTGTTGCGAAAATCCCTGGTCACGTTATGTTTTCCCATGAGCGTGGCCAAGAACTGTAAACAGGGTTTTACGATATATATGGGGGGAAAGGGGTGTCGATCAGTTTTAGTACCAGCCCTGGAGGAGCCAGCTTTGGCTGGACAGTTTTATAGCTTCACCCAGTACCGCCCCATCTTTGTTTAGCTCACATAGTTAAGTGAGATAAAATTAAATATGCTGTTAAGCTACTGATGCTAGAGTGAATAATGCACATGCGCGGACTAATAGCTTGGGAGCAAATTTAATTAATTTAATTAAATCACCAATGAAGCATTCGTTCAAAGCTGGTAAATTTTCTAGAGATTTATTTTCCTTATCTTGAATGGCTACTTTAGTTATACTGCAAGTAGAACTAGCGGTGCCATCTGCTTTACAGCACTGGCATTTGTTTTTAGTGTGGTTTATTATCTTCTCAATGTACGCCGCTAGTGTTGTGTGGTTCACAGATTCAGCGCATGCCCATGGCTCATCCAAAAACGTGTATCTAAGTAACATTGATACGCTCTCTCAAAAGTGAAAAGTTAATACAGAAGCAGCTAAACAATTTATTGATCACTTGGGCTGCCTTTCCGTGTGCCTCGAACAAGCCGCTAACATTATATTTTTTTTCCAAACCAGCGTTTCAAAAAAAAAAAAAAAAAAAAAAAAAAAACTACAGATGGAAAAAAGTAATATGGCAACATATTCATAAGTAGCAATATAATTAATTCTAGAACTTGGAAAATTTTACATAACTTCATTGTAATTGTAGTTCCGTAGATAAGAATTGTAGGCCGCTCCTTCTCTGTATTAATTATAGTGTTTAATTAGGATTAATAGCTTAAAGGAAATGTCCATTCTGTCTACTTAATAATAATAATAATGTATATCTGTAACCCAAATGCCTATATTTGGGAATATATATATATATATTGATATATGGAGCAACTACCTTACTTTATTTTCTCAATTAATAATATAGAAATTATATTATATAATTATATTATATATATAATTTCTATATTATTAATTGAGAAAATAAAGTAAGGTAGTTGCTCCATATATCAATGAAGTGGATAAATCCGACAAACGACTGTACAGTTCTTCAATATTTATTTCCAAACTATAAACTTTTTGAATGGTGTTTAACCCCTGTTTTTACTACTGAGGCACCACAGGTGGTGGACACTGATGATACATGAAATGAAAAGACATATTGAGAATGGATTTTTTTAAGGAAGGAAACCTTTCAGGCCTAAGTTTAGGGTACCTCCCCGGCATTTGAAATAAACGTATTCAACAAATGTTTTCAGGTAAGAAAACTTTTGCAGCGCAAATTCCGTCTCTTAGTGGCACCTAACGACAATGACCAGAAGTTAACTTTAGTTTGATTTCAGGCCCATTGTTTTAACTTTTACTAATATTCTAATCTAGATTTTGGAACAATACAGGCACTTGTCCTCGGATCATAGTTTGAGGATCGCGATTGTAGACAATGATCAAGGTCCTTTAAGAAGTTTCAATATGAGATTCCTTGACGTTATTCTTCACGTCTTTCCCAGAACACTTCCCTCTTCTCTATGTCTATTAACTGTATTATTGATCCTAACATCGAGTAATCTTTGCTTAAATACTCTTTGTAGAATAGAAAATTTATGCCAGCCACAATGCACTTCGCAATGATACACTTCCCTTGCTAAACTCCCAGGGAGCATAACTTTCTTAGCCTACCCTAGCAGTGGTTGATAACTTGGTACTTGCCAGTACATAACCTGCTTCTCAGTTGTTTTTTTATATATTTTTTGATTTGGTTTATTTATGAATGTTCTTTAACATCTCAGGTCATCAGCGTGCCATTCCTTCAGGGCGTGAAACGGCCGGTATATTTTGCTCAGGGGCCTCTTTTTTATAACCTTGAGGTTCCTTTTTGTGTCAAAAATCTACGAAATGGGACCGCCGGCTTTACTTCCCTTCCGAAGGAAGCCATATTTAGGATTTTTACCGCGAAAAAAATCCATCGATCCAGGCCGGGTTTGAACCCGCGATCTTGGGTATAGGAGGCAAGTATGGCTACCATTACACCATCAGGACCTACGTTCTTTACCATGTGAAAAGGGGAATTAGTACTAAAGTGGGAGTAAGCCAGTGGTGTCCAACGTTGCTATGTACTTCGGCTACATGCAACTGATGCCTAATGAAGGAGTGGGGGCGCCATGTGACAATTCTATAATCAATTCTAATAATAATTGAAAAACGACATATTTTATTTACATAATTATCAATCATTAGAAGACAGTCAGTGTCCGTCGTTCTCCAGAACATGGGCGCATCCCGTCAGGGAATTTTGAGTTACTAAGAAGGATTTCAAGTACGCTTATTTACCAATAGAGGGCAGAGGGAAAGGTGGTAAGCCTCCAATGTTCAGTTCATCTTACATGGAACTAAGGTATTTCTTGGGCGTGAAGGGCCAATATTTTTGTCAGATTTGAAGTTTTTAAGGTGATGTAAGGTAGGACCCAAGACTTCCATCCGTCTATCTCGGGGAACTTGCGTTCTGTATTTTTACGTTCTGGAAAATCTGTCGAGTCCGGTCAGGTTTTTAAACCGCGAATCTTTGGTGCAAAGGAATGCTCGTTATCCTACCGAGTGCATCTTGTATAGCAGTATAACCGCTCGCCCAGGACGTTGCCATAAAGCTCACAAGTAATACGAAATTTTTTACTGAAGACTGCGAATTATTTTGCGGGATAGCTTTGTTGGTTTAAAATATTTTTAACAGGAATTGCCGGCTAGTTAAGGAAACCGCAAGCTAACAACACGTCGTTTATCGTCCTTTCTGTATCCAGACAAGCGACTCCCCTGTCCGTGATTTTCGTTTCTTATCAATATGCCCTCTATACGCGCTGAAACACCCGAATCCACCTTTCTCAGGTAAAAATATGATAAGTATTCTGAACCTCAAAAACGTTATTGAACAGAGAACGGCATTTTTCATTAAATTCCTAAAAGCATAGGAAAGCCAGTATCCACTTCACCATATAGTGATTATGAAACCAGAAGAAAAACTACAGATGACGTAGCAAGTCAATATGTAAATTTAGGGAAAATATAAACTGAAATGCATAATCTAAAATAAACTATTTAATTATATAAAAAAAATTTCCAACAAACCATAGCTTGCCAAGAAAGTACTTGTTCCTTTGCTGCAGGCAACACATCAACCATACGTGTATTATGTGTTGCCTAATAACAGGCATTAACCATCCTTTACAAACAGTTTCCACAATCTTTAGTGCTTTGACAGCTGTTGAATAAACATTCTGTATATAGAAATTCTTCTTTTATAAATGAACTTCATATGTTTAGCCCACTTTGAAGCCTTATTTGTTAAATATTGCCATCGAGCAAAGATTTGTTTATTTTTTTAAACTATTAGATATCAACACTACAAGTGTTTCAAAATGATACGTAAAAATTGGAGAAACTTAAGATATATAAACATTACATTTTAAATGATAAAATATTATGCAATACAATTTCTAGCGAAGGGATAACTTCAATAGTATGCAAGATAAAAAAACTGAACATATCTTTGGTCTACAGTTTTTTTTGAAAGGGGTCCAATACAAGAGACATCCAACATTTATGAGGTAAAGTGCTAACCAAAAGTTACAAGGTTAGGCATAGAGCACGAAAACAAAGAAAATCAAGAGGATTCGCGCGCAGCAACCATGATCTGCGGGCTTTCATTATCAGAGATAGAACTAGGCATCAGAATTTCTAAGCACTACATCGAGAATGAAGCGGAATGAAATTATGTTGAAATTGGACTGCAGGCAACATGTGGAGGAGCTACAAACCGCCCCCTGTAACTCATCATTAAGGACAGGAAGTTTAGTATGTAACAGCTATCATGTTGAAATAGGGAATATAAATGCCACCTGCTTTAAGCGTCTGAACAAGTACAGGCCCTCCACAATAAACCCTTGCAAACGGTTTCTGCAATCGGACTAAATCTAGAACTAGAGGTTAATTATTTCATGATTCATTGTCCATGTTGTGACCTGCAGGTGTTAAGAAAGAAAAGATTTTATCACTGCTTATTGACAGTGCTATTACATGAAGAAAGCTGCAGAAGAAATACAAATATCTTATCATAAGATAATTTAACTAACTTATCTAGCACATGACTCCATGGAGTTTCGGAAGAAATTTGAGCCTATTTTTTGTGACGTTGATATTTATATTACCATAAAAGGAGATATTTATAAAAGCGCCTTCCGGAATCAAGATATTCCAGGTCAGGATCGATGGATTTTTTTGAGCGTAAAAGTCCTACGTATGGTTGTGAATAACTATTCCTGCACACATAAACAATAAAGCTTTAAATAAAGCATGTATCAATAAATGAAAAAAAAGCCAAATCAAAAAATCCTTCCTTCGGAAGATAGTAAAGCCGTGGGTCCCATGTCGTGGATTTACCGCACGAAAAAGAACCTCAGCCTGAAAGAAGAGGCCTTTGAGAAAATTTACTGACCGTTTCACGTCTTGAAATGAGACGCCGATGACCTAAGATGTTATAGAGCGTCCGTAAATAAATAAAATCAACTATTGATAAATGTGGTTGAAGAGGCCTTATCGTGCTCAAAATTTTGAGTAATCGGTGCCTTTGAGCAGGATCGTAACAGTACAAGATATACGTTTCTATTTAAGCGACATTTCAGTATAATAATGTACATGAAGTTACCAAAGCTAAACTTGTTAGACGCCCTACAGTCAAAAGAATAGGCAATACTCTCACTGAGTAAAAAAAATTAAAAGAAACCTGGAAAGTGTTCTAGAGAGGAAAAAAAAAACCGTGGGTAGGGAGAAATGTGTAGAATAAAGAATATATTGCTCACACAAGAAGCCACAAACAACGCTGAGATAGGATGGTTTGTATTTGCACCCAATACATCATGTGAAGGTACAAAAATATCATTGTTGTGAATCACGTGCCAGTTACCTAGATTTGCCATTGATTCAGGTACATTGTTGTAAACTCTAACGCTTGTATCCGGAAAACACATATTTTAAATATATATTATATATCAAATTTAAATTGAAACCTTAAGGAGGATGAAATAATAAATTGAAACCTTATGTAATGAGTGAGCTATGATTGCACAGTTTATATATTTTCTTCCAGTGTGTTTTTCAATCAGGTTTAACTTCCTTAGCCTGTACTCGGGTACATCCGATGTGTTTACCCATACAAATGCGATGTCGACGATTCCACATGGTTCCCTATAGCCCAGGATACTCAACGCAACGTTTCACTTATTAAATTTCCTATTTCCGCTTATCAGTTCTTGTTTACCTGTCGGCGGAGATTGATATTTGGTGTTTTAATATTCTAACTTGATGTTATGTGATGAACAATTCCGATGTCTAGTTGGAACAATTCCTTAGCAAACAAGCACAAGTCTAACACGAGCTAGAGTGCATGATGTCACAGGGAGGGGTTGGAGTTAGATAATGAATGAATGATAATTATTGAAATTAGCATATAAGACAATATCTTTACAACCTTCACCCAGGTGCACCGGACCTACAAGCTTACATTTTTTAAATAAATAAATACATTTTCAGTATTTAACGTAGCATTGCGGCACATCAGAATCTCAGAGTATACCTGTATCTCTCGCCTATGCAGATGTTAACTCCGTTTGTACTTCCGACGAGATCTTCTCCTCACTTTGCGCGAATGTAACCTGTCTGTCTACATCCTTCAAACGGTTTCTTATCTTCCTCCACAAAGTCCTCTTGTTTCCTTTCCCGCTGTTCAAATATTGCCAACCTGATGCTTTCCAACGCCTTTCTCACTTTGGAGGCCCATATCTTATTCCCTCCCAATCTAAGCTGTTTAGCAGTTTGCTCTATTTAAAGATTTATTTCTCAAATAATTAGCAGTCAAGTATCCAATATTTCACCGCTGTAATTAATTTTACATTATATTGTCTCCCAAATTTTCCTTTAATTCCGTAGTTCGACGTATCCTTTCCTATCCCCAAAATTCATTACAAAAACGCGATCTCACCTGATTTTAGATATATGTCATCGTGGATCTATCCGTAGCGTTGGTTTTTGAATCCAAAACCTACTTTTGATGACATCAGAATACTTGGCAGAAGTCATGGTCAACTACATAGTATTGTTAATGCTAAGACAACTTCGCGTCGATGGTAATAAATGTTCCATCCTTAATCATTATATTTACTGCCTTTTTCTATGAATATCGGGAACTGTATTACTGAACTTTCTGTTACCACGTGCAGAATTGCACTTTCCATATGAACTGTAAACTAGAGCAGACATCTAACATCAAACTCGACAAATCTTTAACGAAGTTCTTTGAAATAACTCGGGTGACTTGTGACAATGAAGTAATGAATCGTGCGAGGTGGTACTCATTCTTCGACATCACTTGGATGGCCGCCCATTAGTACAAGTTCCGAACAAATTAAAGGACTTCGGAATGAAGTTCGTCGGAAAAAAAATTCAGGACATTGTAAACATAATTTTGAGGCTTCTGAAGAAATTGGACACAAAACACCTGAAATTTAGCGCTCCAATTAGTTAGTAACAATGTTAGTAACAAATGACATTCTGGGTCGCAACAGCATGATCATCTGCCCTACTCGCCAGATTTTCTCCTTCACGAGTGACTTTGCAGCCATAACAACAGAATCACCCTGTACTTTTCTAATGCAGAATTGCGAGGCAATCATGTAAATGAGTGGGGTGCAAAGGAACATGTAGATAATTTTAACATTTCAACTTGAATAAAAGAGATGGAAAAATCTCTGTATGTTGCTCGAATGTCGCTTTTAGAGATAAAACATGAAATTTTCCGTCGTGAGAAATAAAACAACAAAGTGACAAGTGTCTTAATTTAATCAGGATAAAAGCTTTTATACGAAAATAAAGATCCTGGAAGAAGAGATCAGCCATTCCCTTCATGCTTTTAGAGAATGAAATACACCGAGGATATGATGTGTCAGCTCTGCTAAACACTACAGGCTGTAACTGGCTTGCCCTTGAAACTTACTCCTCACTATTGCAGGCAATAAAAAACATTTATGCGCCAGTAAAGAATTACATGAGGGACCTTTCACCACGTGTTTTGTGGACACATGCAGTTTAACAGCATGAAATACCAAGGTCTGTAAAGAGAGTGTATGGACATCGTGACCGCTAATCGTGAGAGAAGAGGACAGAAAAGTTAGTGGGGCAGTAGTTTACAGTTGTGCTCCAGAAAATCGATTCTTGCTTTATCCAGCGTTTACAAATGTGCTTCGTTTCATGCGTGGCCGAAACTTCAAAAGTAAAAATATTTGTTTCACTAGTTTTCTAATATATTCTTCCTTTCTTAGTACTAAAGTGATAAGTGCGGCGCTTTTTATTTATATTTTATCGGATATGTTGAAGGACGGGAGGAATGCAAGGAAAATTCCCCCAAATTACAAATTTAAAGAAATTTTAAGAAAACATTCAGAATTCTTCATTATCTAATTTAATGCAGGTGAACCTCGAATATCTCAGGAAGCATCTTTGTTAACCATTCAAATAAACATACCTTTAAAGCATTCTTATTACAGCCAAAGCAGTTGAAACATTTTAATTACAGTAAAATATATAAATGTTTTGAATGTAATATTAATAAATGCTAATGATAATAATTTTCTCCACCTTTTATTCCCCCACTCTTTCCCCTTTGTTCCTTTACCTAAAAGAACATAAGTAAAAAAAATTAAATAAACAACAGTTTTGTCCCTTCGTGTCATAAATGAAAAAACAGGCACAAACAATCTAGAAGAAAGAAAGTGGAAACGAAGAGAAAATAAAAATAAGAAATAAAGTAAAGAAAAAAAGTTTCTTACTTTTAGCCCTTGTTTTCCCTTTTCTCTTCTTTTAAAAAGTCAATAAACTAATTTAGTGTCTTTGTTCTTCTTCAATCAGCCAAAACGATACAGAGAAGAAAGAACATTTTCCCTTAACTTTTTTTCAGTTATTCAAGAAAAGTGTAGTATATTTCTGTTAACGCGCCAAGCAAAAGAAACCATTCTTCACTGTTGGACCATTAAAGGTGATGACGGAATAAGTAATGAATGTTTTAATAAGATAATACATTATTTGAGAACATGCTCGTTCCTAATCGTAGAGCGCATTACTAAAACTACCGCTCTGTAGCTTCATAAGTTACTCTAACCATGTGCTCATCATTGCAAAGAAGTTCAGAACTTCACAGAATTCATATCCAAAAATAAGCATTAAATAATTTTTTGAAATAGTCTCCTCGAAGTTCAACGCACTTCCTCCGACGTTTCTCCAGATTAGCGATTCTCTCTTATTTTATTTATTTATTTATTTTTATGGTTAACGTCCGTTTTTACTACTGAGGCACCACAGGCGTTGAACACGAGACAAAATATATTGGGAAAGGATGTATTTAAAGGAAGGAAACATTCCAGGCCTAAGTTTAGGGTACTTCCCCGGCATTTGCTATTTATGAGGACTGAGGAAAATCTGGAAGAAACCTCAGTCAAGGAGAACGGCCCTGGCGGGATTAGAACCCCAGACCTCCGCGCCTTAACGACCTCGGCCACCCTTGACGGCAATTCCCTTGTAGAAGTGGGTTTCTCCGATACCCTTAAAATACTCGTTTACCTCCTGTATGAGCTCTTTATTTAAATTAACTCAACTCGGGAGCGCGAGATCAGGTGAATACGGTGGAAGTGAAAGCATTTCAAATTGTAATTGTGCATTAGCGCATTATCACGAGAAACAAAATCTTTTTGGCCATTTTCAGACGCTTTTTCGCGATCACCCTCTTCAATCTGTTCAAAAGTGATGCGTAGTGTTCTCCATTGATGCTTTTCTCCTCTTCCAAGTAGTCAATTATGAGAATTCCTTTCGCATCACAAAAAACTGAAAGCATCACCTTTCCTGTGCATGAAACGCTTTTCGCCGTTTTTAGACTGCTGTTTCGTTACCTGTGTATGGTAATGAACCCAATCAGCCCATAGTCACAAAACGCCGTAAACTTTTTTGGGGTATTTTTTAAATATTTCCTACAGTCGGTAGATTTCGCTTTTGCTCCAAAGTGAACAAAGGCTTTTCACTTGTTATTAACTATGCAAAATAAAATGAAACTGTTCCTGATATGCATGTGTCCTCTGCTAGCTTTAGCGCACTTTTACGTATCTGTCAGCTATAACAAAATCATACCCTCATAGATGATTTTGGTGCTCCAGTATGTGGAGCGCTTTCGATGCTTGTTCTGCCACGCTTGAACTCCTTTACAGAAGTCGAACGATTTCAAAAAAAGGGCATGTACCCCCCAATGAAGGTAAAGTCCTCACATGCATTTCTTTTGCTGTTTTCCCTTATAGAAAAAAGAATTGAATTACACTACGAATTCCAAACTTATCCATTTTTCAGTGTCACTCAAAACGCTCGTGTTTAAACAACTGATAAACAATTAACATCAGAATAACTTGTGATCATAGAATATTGATGCACAAAAGCACACTTTATCACTACATAATCACACAAACGTTGCCGTTATCCTTTAGTAGTACGTGAACTAAATTCTCGAAGTTAAAGCCCCCATAAAAACTTGATCCCAACAGTATTAAATCTGAATGCAGCGAATGAATAGGTAAAACAAAAGTACGCACAAAAAAGTTTATATTACCTGCATCTAGTAGACAACGCCCGAGTCCAAATGAAAGGGATGAAGGATCTACCTCCGAGCAGGGGCACCTGTAAACAAAATAATCCTCTTAGCATGCTTGGCTAAGTCGAAAGACTTAACCATCTACTTAAGCGGAGCTTGCAGTTTCCGAAAGGACGAAATTTGATAGCTTTAGTTCCCCGTTCACAAAGTGAATATGCCTACCCGGAAATGCATTTTTCCTGAAGCTCCGAGAAATCGATATGCCAGTTAATGTACAAACAGCGTTGCTTACACGACCCAGATTTCCGAGACAGTCCCGGAACCAACATCTAAAATGATGCTTCTCGAAGTCATTGGCATCCCGATTTATTATTAATGTAAGTGAGCATTAATAATAATAATAATAATAATAATAATAATAATAACAATCACTAAAGGATTATTTTACTTGATGAGTTAAGGCTTTAAGACCTTCTCTTACACACAACCAAGAAAAATTAAAATACAGACATAAAGCAAACATAAGTAAAATAGACCAAATGAATAGATTAAAATATAAATCGATAACCAAGTATCTAAGTAATTAGATGGTAGAAAATGCATAATATTATGTAAAATAATATAAATATATGCTTATTAAATGGGTAAATGAAACATAAAATAAACTAAAATGTGTTATTATATGAAAGGGCAAAAGACAAATGCAGAATTAATATTCTTTAGTGTTCTTAATCATAGATGTGAAATAATAATTAGCATGAAACAAAATTAAACCAAGGCACCTAGCTCTACTTATTAAATTAATGTCTGAATAACACAAATTCAAAGGTAATTAGATTTCGATTACCCCTGATGTTTTGTGACAATGAATTTCAAGACTGAGATGCTGTCAAGGAAAATCCTCGGTATTCGAACAATCAAAAACGCAACAATATTCAGTTCGTACAGGCCTTTATTTACTTCTGAATTCAAAACTGATATTCGTTTTTCTGTAAAAATCCGCAGTTGCTCACTATAGGATTCCATCTTTCTAAAAAAGAATAGCATCAAAATTCAGTTACAGGCCATTTGAAAAGCATCTTTTCAAAAACGTATTAAGTGCACTTTTAATCCAAAAAGTTTAATAATAGTCTCCTATTTCAAATATGCTCGTAAATGCTGTTGACTTGTATATTACAATTTCTTTGCAATCGAACTTATGTTATAAATTGTATTTGTAGTTAGATGGTTCAAAAGGTGTTAAGCGACGATTATTAATTTAAACAATTTATTTTTTATGAACCAGTTTCAATGCTCATTAATTATTATAAAACATCTCAATAGCTAACATTTGAGGTTTTTATTTTATAATATGTTTTAAGGTTGGGAAGTAAAATGTTTTTCTTAATTTCCAAAAAGTTTGCACCCGTGCACTTAATTTTCCTTATTAATTTATTTCAGATTAAACGGTGATATTCATTTCTCGGTAAAACACCGCAGTTAATCACTCTCCGCTCTTTTTCTACTACAACAATTGAAACTGTGCAAGTGCTTGTAACGCGTGTTTCGAAGTGAATTTGTTGAAAGACAGCTATGGCGTTTCACAGAAAAGCGAATATCAGCGTTGAATTCAAATATAAGTACATAGCCTATAATTGCATTTTGGTGCTGTTTTGTTTGTTTGCAAAATGGAGCCTAGGTCTTTTATATAAAAACTAATATTATCATAATTTAATTCAAAAGCAAGTAAACATGGTTTTATTTTTTCGAATCCAAGGATTTTCCCGGTGATAAGAGGCTGAGTACAGGAATGTCTGATGATTCTGTGTATAGAATTTAGTTATGTTGTGATCGTGTGTTATGATTATGTTGGAAAGTGAGGGACAAGATACTTAGGTTGAAGTGCTGATTAGGTTGCTGATCGAGAAGTATCACTTGTATTTGAACTTCTTTAAGTTTCGCATTTTTCTCTCCTTTCAGACTTAAGAAGACGTTTCTATAAGTTGGTCTGACTTGAGAATTCCAGTACATATAAAAGTCAAAGTAAGTACCAAGGTGTTTTTAAAATATAACTGAAAGGATGGTTTTATTACTCTTGATAGTTACCATGTGGTATGGGGCCTTATTCGATAAAAGATCGTTTTTTGCTGACTGAACAAATTGACTCAACTTTATGTCTATTCAGGTTTAGTCTTTTTTTTTAATGGTATTTAACGCCCGTTTTGCTACTGAGGCACCACAGGGCACTAATGATACATCAGGTGAAATGATATATTGGAGGCTTCCCCCCCCCCCTTTCCTGGCATTCGCCATGTATGAGGACTGAGGAAAACCTGGAAAAACCTTTCAGGGAAGATGGTCCTGGCAAGATTCGAACCCCAGTCCTCCGGCTAACAAGTCCGCGTCTTAACGACCTCGGTCACCCGTGGCTGTGAGGTTTAGTCTGAGTTTTCGTCCCAGTTCTATCGTCGTTAAGTAGAAATAATCATTGGGAATAATGGAAATATAATGTTTAAAAACTTGGAAATGAGGTAAAAAAATAAAAAAAGGTTTAAAATGTTTGTGTTGGTGCGTTAACTTGCATTAAATTGGTTGAAGCGTTATATTAACATTATTAAATTATAATCTCAGAACTAATATTTATATAAGCGTTGCATTTTAATAGTTATATGTACAAATTGAGCACAAAGTAACCTATTGAAATTACGCATAGCTCTAAACGCGCGTTTTTGCCATGTAAATGTGGCGGTGCAATGCTGGTTACTACATCCCAAGGCTCTAAGGGTTGATGCACACGGAATACAGAATGCGGTTAGTTTGGGGTGGGACCTGTTGTAACTCTAATGTGGAAATGCACTTTGACACTGTCGCTAAGCGCTGTAGGACTAACAACCTCCTAGCAACACAGAGAGAGGCTCCCAAAGGGCAGCATCTCCTTACCTTCCATCAATCACAATATCACAAGCATCCTACATCTTTCATCCTATCCTCTATCGAGCGATGGATAGATGCGCTTGCAACATCATCCAGGTTGACTTGGAGCTTGCCATTTCATCCTTATCTGCTAATGTGGTATGATAAACGCGGTCCGGGACTACTTTCCAGTAGTATTGTGCTCAACAAAATTGGGATTTACGGTTTATTTTCCGGGAGTCTTTTCTTTTATCCGATTTCTTTCCACCAACACCACCCTTTCACTTTCCTAACTTTCCGTCCGCTTCATCAGATGTACACTATAATTTATTAAAAAAAAAATTCTGTTGCGTTCAAATGTTGGCAGAGCTGTATGCGGCTCTCCCTCCCGCCTTCCTGATCTTAAGCCATTTGTGAAAGCCTGTCCAAGTTCGAAATGTTAGGCCTGATGAGAGTTACATAGCGGGTTAACGTATTAAATTTGGATATATAAAAGTATAGGCGCATGAGTAGGTTCCAGCATGTAGACGTAAGTACAGTGAGTTCAGTTTAAATGTCCCGCAACTTAGATCGGTCGACCAGCGGACCTTCTCCGGTCTATAGCTGATATTCCCCATGCAACACGCGCTGCGCCATTCTCACGTTCAGTCAGTTGCGAATTTTGACAGAGTCGGGTAGTTGTTTGTAGAGTTGAGAGTGAGACTTCATGTAATAATGAGATACTCATTGCTTCGTCATATATACATCTTTAATGCATACATCAGGTACAGAGCGAAAGAGTCATTAAGACGTAAATTTCCTTGCAGCTCGGTTCCAACGCGAAAAATTATTAAAGCTATACAAAAGTTTAATGAAACAGGTTCTGTGACTGACCGAAAGAAAAATCGAAGACTTCATGTGCTCAAAGAAGAAAAAGTTTAAATAAGAAAGTACATTAAAGCCCTCCTTGTTCCCCAGAGTTTACGATTTGTGATTAATACCTTTGGGGGACATTGAAACACAGAACACAGTCAACCAACCTGCATACATTGGAGGAACTTAAAAATTGGAAACAGTTTGATCCATTGTTGATGGGAAAGTGTTGCTTGTCAGTGATAATTATCCAATAAGATGCGAATCGTATGTCATAATGGGCAACATCTGCAGCATCTATTGTAAGGAGGGTGAGTACCAAATTTTGTTTTATATGTTGTACCTACGTTTTGAGATCGGCTGAACGATCTTGAACTTTCGAGACTTTTAAACTGCTCTCACTGAAACTTTAATAATTCGTGTTCACGTGTCATTATTTTGATAAAAAGTTGTTCTAACATAGGTTTAAAACTTAACTAGCTTGCACCTTTTAAAGAAATTGTTTCAAAGTCACTTTCTGTGAATTTGATCTCTTATTGTACCCCAAATACTTTTATTTCCTTTTTTTATGTTTGTTTTTATTGTATGAATTTCTCGTTCTTTGGAATTAGTCATCTGTTTATCTATTTACACGTAAGCTTATTCAGCAAGAATTCGTACATTTAGTTTATTTATTTATTCATTATTTATTATTTTGTTCTATTTTCATTCATGCAAAATCATTCAATAAGAAGTTGTCCATCTTGTTACTTTAGTAATATTTTTTATGTTAACTTAGATATGACACGTAGGCAGACCAATGAGGCGTCCTCTTAGATCTTCTGTTTCATGGAGATTCTTCAGGCTATTCGCAATTCTCTTGTCAATCTTGACTATAGACATTCCTGTTTCTTTCCCTCCAAGTTGCTCTTTATATTGTCGAAAAGGAAACGCCGTTACTTCGCATCATCCTTCAGAACGTTAACGTCTTAGGATGTGGTCTGTGCACAACTTATTCAGGAAATTATTTCATTCTTCAAGTGTATTGCTCATTTTGCGGCATTTACCGCGATTATTCCCAATGTATTTTTAAACGGTGCGATTACTCAATCACTGCTCCACAAACTAAATTCGGATTTCGTTGTCTGGAGTGCTTTCTTGAATAATCACCAGCCATCATCAATTTTCTCAAGCAGTAATTGAACAAGGCAAAACACATCCATGCATTAAGTTGAACATAATCACTTGGCATTCCTCATTGCTACCTGCTATGGGGAAAACAGTCGCTATCTTCACTCAACATGAAATTCCATGCACTCAATTGCCAATGTGCCCAAATGACAGAAATGCAGGAAGAGTGAACTATTGACCTGAACTCACTATACCTACGAGAGTAAGTCCATAAGTTTCCGGCCTCGCCGATAAGTATTATCGCCTTCACAAAACCCTTATCTGGTGTCATACCTTATCTGTCAAGTAAATAATTGCTACTGTAACTTCCGCTCCGTTGTGTTCAGTTGTTCAGATATAGTTGCATAAAGAAGGCTATGTGTAGAAAATTGTGACTTGTTCAGAATGGAGTACCGACCCGTTATTAAGTTCTTCACAAAAGGACTTACTCCAAATGAAATTAAACAGCGATTGAAAGGTGTATATGGGGAAATACCCCCCTCATATTCTATGTAAAACTTTTTCGAATGGGTCCAGAAAGCATTGAAGACGAAGAGCGTGCAGGTCGGCCCTTGGAGGTGCTTACTCCTGAACACATCGCTCTTGTGGAAGGAGAAATTATAAAAGACCGGCGGATCAAAGTTACAGACATAGCAGCAAGATTGTGCCTTTTTAAAACAACAGTCCTTCGAATTATTCATGAACATTTAAATATAAATAAGGCGAGTGCCTAGACTTCTTTACTCAGTTCAAAAGTAAACCGAGTGATCTGTTGTCAGACATTTTTGGAGTTCTCTATGGTAACAAGAGAGAAGTTCTGAAACCATTGTTACAGAAGATGAAACTATGGTCCTTTACTATGATACCTTGTCCAAAAGAGAATCAATATAGTGGCGTAAACCTGGCGAAGTACCGCCTTTAAGGGCCAAGGTCATTCAGTCAACCAAGAAGATTATGGCCACAATCTTTTGGGACTATGAAGGAATACTCTTCATTGACTTCAAGGAGAGGAACCCACAGTAAATGGGGAGTACTATGCTGGCCTACTGCACAGATACGTGTTTCTATCAAAGAGAAAATGCGAAGAAAGTTGAATGGTGGTGTGCGCCTTCTTCACGAAACGCGCGTGCATACAGATGTTGTTGCAAAGGAATTTGCAGAAATGTGACTTCAAGGAGATCGACCATGCATCCTACAGCCCAGGCCTAGCTCCCAGTGACTATTTCCTCTTCTCAAAACTCAAGAAGAACCTTCGAGGAAGGAAATTCAAGTGTGTTGCTAGATGCTGTTTATGCCCATTTTACAGACAAGACTTCTGACTTTTTGGGGGGGGAGGTTCTGAAAGGTTAATTCAAAGATGTGAGAAGTGTATTGCAATAAAGGGTAACTATATTGAAAAGTGAAATATAGTTCTGTCTTTATCATACTTAGACAATGGTTAGGCCAGAAACTTATGCACCCACCCTCATATAGTCCCGTTCCTAGTATGAATGAGATATATTTCCTTGAAACTACAGAACTCGGGAGCAACCAGAGAGTATCCCTATTAGCCTGAATTCAAGGGTGGTGACGGTGCCGTTTTTTTTTGGGGGGGGGGATTAGTGTTTAACGCCCGTTTTTACTACTGAGGCACCACAGAATGATACGTGAGATGAAATGATATATTGGGAAAGGATTTTTTTTAAGGAAGGAAACGTTCTAGGCCTAAATTTAGGGTACCTCCCCGGCATTGGCATTTATGAGGACTGAGGAAAACCTGGAAATAACTTTAGTAAGGGAGGACGGTCGTGACAGGATTCGAACCTTAGACCTTCCGCTCACGAGTCCGCGCCTTAAAGACCTCGACCATCCGTGCCGGAAATGCCGTTTGTAACTAGGCAAAATGAACCAATGGGAACTGAACAATGGGAAATGAACAATCGGCGGGAAATACTATCAGGATAACACGACTTTATATGTCTAGAGTTTCTTCTTCTCATTGCCACAGCAGACCCTAGAGATTACAGTGACCCACCGCAGGTATTGAAGAGAACAGAACATGATAGCTTCGAAATTGAGGACAAAAAACATAGGCTTAGTGATGAGGTATACGGTAGATATATGAAATGTGCTAATATTTGCTATTTCAAAAATAGTATTTATTTATATACCACGTATTTTCTAAATTCAATACTCAGAATTTTAAGGATAATATAAAATATCAAAACAAATTGTTTTTGTTAAGTAACCATATGTTTCAAACTAATTATAACTGCGTACTCAAGCTTCAAAGAAAGAAAAAGGTGTTTGAAGATGAAAGATTGGTTTTCATTCATTGAACCACAATCGTGGTTCAAAACTATTGAGCTTAATGTATTAAACACGCCAACACCTCCAGCGATACGGGTGACAGAGGTCATTAAGGCACGGACACGTGAGCAGGAGGTCTTGGATTCGATTCCCAGGACTGTTCTCTCTTACTAAGTTTTTTTTCTAGTCTTTCCTCAGTCCTTATAAATGGCAAATGCCAGAGATAAATCCAAAACTTAATTTGGAATGCTTCCTTTAAAATAATCCTTTCCCAATTTATCATTTTATCTCGGTAACCAAATTTACTGCAGTGTCTGTAAGACACATTGTCTACCTTACTTGAGAAGTTCCCCTGGATATTTGGGATCGCATGTGGTATCAACACGATAGTGCTCCCTTACCTTTTTATTTGCTACTTTAAAGCTTTTGAATCGCTAAGCAAAGAATACACTGTGGGAGACCCCGTTCTTTCGAACTCACCCCACGTAATTTTTGTGTGGTGGCACTTGATCAGCCTGATGCACAAGAGGCCACTTGTCACAAAAGGAGCTGATTGCTTGAGGTTGTTAAATTTGTACATATAGCACCTGGAGTCTTCGAAGTTTTTGTGAAGTTTTTGAAAAAATTTAAATTTATACTTTTCTTTACCTCAATTAATATCTAAAAATGGTTTCCCACCTATCTTTTGCAAAATGACCTTTCATTCAATTTTAGACCTACGGTTATTTCACAAAAAAAATCTATTTTGCTCTCGTATATTATTTATAAATGTTTGAAAAATGTAGGAACGTATTGTACTACATGACGGATATAAAGTATAATGTAAGACCTACCTCAGCGGTTAACAAGAACATAAAGTCAAATGAGAGCAAGCAAGGTCATGCATGTTTACGTGTTGATGTGGTTTTAGAGTTATGGCCCAGTAATTCCACTGCCTGCATACCATAACTAATATCTTACGATCTGCTGGCTAGGTATGTTCTATGGATTTTTCCATTCTGTGCTTTTGACACTAGCGGTTGATACAGAGCTCTGCGGTAGAAGTGCAAATGAATTATTCAAAGCAGGAAGTGGCAAACATGCATTTGATGTATGGGCTCGTGGAATGTGGCGCAGCAGAAGCAAGATGTCTGTAAGTGGATCACTTCCAAAATAGACGGCTTGCAGATAAGAAAACATTCCGACGACTACATGAAAGTCTGCGAGATACAGGATCATTAAAAAGCGAGAGTCCGATGGTGGCAAGTCAGTTAGCGGAAGAAAACCGGGTATCATAACGCATTTAAGAAAAGGCTGACCAGAAGTAGAGTATGCAGGTAGATATTTTACCCAATGGCTGCACTCACCCAAGGATAATGCTTTCCTCCAAGAGTTGCGTTTTGTATTGGTTGATGCAGATATTTACGTTCTGCTCGATCTATTGTCTAATAAATAAATAAATTTGCATGTAGCATTTCCTGCTGATGCATGGTAAACGCTGTTGAACATCTAGTAAGCTGCTCATGGTACTTTCAAGTCTTGAACTCTAATTTTTAAGAGCTTAAA
Organism: Metallyticus violacea; assembly: GCA_030762175.1. Taxonomy (NCBI): domain Eukaryota; kingdom Metazoa; phylum Arthropoda; class Insecta; order Mantodea; family Metallyticidae; genus Metallyticus; species Metallyticus violacea. The sequence continues at coordinate 17,254,065 of CM060843.1, read as the reverse complement.
TTAAGTTTAATAAATACTACCACAATCATATATACAGCAAACTTTACAGTTCTGAACTGCGTTTTGGAGCTTCTGTTATACTCTATCATCCATCTCTAATATACATGGCTACTATTTGCCCGATGCTTCGACCAGTAAAATTGACCACCGGATTTTGGGATGACCCACACACTACTGCGGTTCCACATTATCAGTCCATAGGTCCATCAGCTACCTGTATAGGCAATATCATCCTGGTACTCCAGTCCTAAGCGGTATCGGAGAAAGCCGCAACCAAAATGAAAACAAAATAACTTTTGCAATGTGTGTATTAAATCTAAAAAGACGGATGCCGCAGTCCGGAGCGGCAGCGAAGAAGGTAGAATGGAGCCGCAACCAAAATGAAAACTCCCCTCGCTTTTAACACTACAAGTTTTTCATTTATTATTATTTTTTTTAACCTAACCTAAAATTGCAGCTTATGACAATTTTAAATCTGTAAGTTTTGATAGTATTTATTATTGTTTTTTTAACCGAATCCAACCTAACCTAACCTAAAATTGCAACTTATGCGTTGTCTTCTCTAAAAAGTAACATCTGTAAAAAGTAGTATTTACCCTATTAAGAACAATGTAGACAAATAATGAAGATTACAAGAGAGGAACAAGAAGAAGAGAGAAAGATTGGTCCGTGAAGGATCGAACCCATGTATTTCCTATTATTAGTAAAACGCTCCAACCAACTGAGCTAACATACCGATATGCTGATCTAGATAATATCCGTGTTCATCTGTTGAAGTCAACTATGGGTCGACTTTTTACGCTGCCGTTTGGGACTGAAGCACCAGACGATATTGTCTGTTTGGATAAGTGGCCATCTATGGCTGCACATACTTTTTGACTCCCCACTGTCATTTCAACTATTCTGCAGTCTGTTTGCCCATCTCGTACTTCTTGACTTAATTTCGTAATTCCTATTTTAAGGAAATCCCAATAATTCTTCTCTCTTTTTTCTTCTATACACTTGTAGCATTATTTTATATTTGGAGGCGAAGGACCTGTAGAATGTGTTGGAATCGCGCAAATTTCAAAGACTTTCTTTTTTGTTGGTACTTAATTCTTTTGCCCAATAAGATGCATTTTATATTGAATATTTTATTCCAATTTACTGCATTTCTTTTTACTTCTTTTCCGGAAGTTTTGTCAAATAAAATAATTCGGCCCAAATGCGTGTAGTCCTTCACATATTCTAATAGTCTTATGTTACGACATTCTGCACACATATGTGTGTGTACTAATATGTGTATATACAGAATGTTAATATTTGCACCCTATATAGAGTCAAAATTTCAAACTTCCGTTTTAGCACTTAAAGTTTTAAAAGGGTGTGCAGGCCACTGATTTTTTTTACCTTCATCTTAAAGCAGTTCACATGAACGCCTATCAAAAAATTGAAATGTAGTACGCGATATGATGTAGATATCGTCTTTCTCTGTAGATCTCAGCAGTTCTTAGCGTTAGGCTCACATTGACATCTTTTTGTATTATACAAATTCGTTCCATACAACGCAAGTGAAGAATGTTTACATTGGAATATTTGTATAGGACATTATTGCATGTCAGTTTCAACATGGAGGAAACTTTCTTGTTCTGTGCAGCTGTTGCGTGTGCGGTTATTGTGGAAGAAAATAAGAGGAAAAAAAGCAAAACGCAAGTAGTAGACAAGACGTTTTTGCTGAAAAGGAATTTATATATTTCGTTCCTGCCTGACCCTGAAAATTTTGGTTTAATTATTTTCGTCAATTCTCTGTTGTACTGAGATTTTAAGTTATGTATCTTTTTTCCACTTCTCCAACCTCAACTTTGAGAACAAAAGTAAATTCACGTAAAGAATTTTTGCTTGCCTTTCCGTCTCTGAAATTCTTATTTTGAGGACCCCAAATACATTTTCTCATTTCCATTTCTTTCATTAAATATAACGTTTTTTTTTTTTTTTTTTTTTTTTTGTGATTCACTACTCCATATTTATTGTTTATGGAGAGAAAAATGCCGTTAATTGAGTCAGTGTGCGCATGACCAGGTTGCAGATCAAGAATTGTTTTCGCTCGTCCAGCGATACACGGGACATTGTCATGTATAGAACTCATTTATTTGCATGAAACATGAAGGAATTTTTCCATACCGACAGAACATAAGTTCCCGATGTGAATCCAACTTTACAGCACAACTTCTTGCTCCTACAAGGACACAAGATCAGGAGAAGAAGAAAAAAAGAAAAACAAACTAACCATTCTCCATTTTAGTGAATTCTGAAGGTTGTACCCATGAAACGAATTTTGAAAATTTTCTTCAAATCTCCATTGATCCTATTAGTCACCGAAAACGACAATGAAAAAAAATGCCATTACATATACATATACATATATGTATATATTGAAGCCGGAAATAAGGCTGCCTTTATTAATTTAATAACTAAAGGCTGCATAGTTATATTTATAAGTGCATTAGATTTGATAAGGGTAATTGTTATGTATATGTATAAGAAAAGAATTTATAGATAGGTATAACAGAAATAGAAATAATTTGTAACTTGTACTTATGTGTAGGTCATTTGACAGGTGATGGTATTTTACAAAAGGGTTTTGTATACACTTGAGGTAAAAAATGTGAGAAAGAGACAGAAATGTATACCTGACGACTCGTCCACTGACCCCTCCTTAGACAAGGCTGAGGAAAGGGTAAACTATCTTTTGTTAGGTCACGAACCTTCTGCCCAAGAAATACTTAGGAGTTCACAATAAGAGAAACATGTGGCCGTAACGGGACAGTATTTAACAAAGTCAGACGTAGCAATAATTTAAGAGGAAATGAAAATGTCAGAACGGAGACGAAAATGTTTTATTACAGGAAAGCCGAATACAGCCCATCAACATGTGCGTTATTTCTGAGAACATTTGGAAATCTACAAACTAAGGAAGGGAAAAGATTTTTCAATAGAAATCAGCATGTAAGCAAAGTGCCGAAATTTATGACAGGCTGTTCTTGGAAAATTCAAGTTCGTGGGAAGACATTAGATCAGGGGGGGAAAGAATAATTCTAGCCAATGGTCATCGGATAAAAGTCAACGAACCAGGAGAACTTAGATACAAATAAATATTTTTAAGATAGCCAATGATGAACGTACAACACGGAAATAGATAATATACGAGGGAATTTAATTTAGCGAAAGGCGTGGCGATATGATAGAAAAACTGGAGTACAGAAGTCAGAGGGATATACACATTACATTCATTCATTCACACATTCGCACATTCAGACGAGACACGAGAGGATTCACTCCTGAGATATACAGCAGCCGGCAGCCTAAGTCATACGAAAGCAATCCGCCTAAGTTACACGAAAACAATCAGTTTAAGTCATTTCTAAAGCCAGTCTGAGTAGCGAAGTCAGCGGCGAATAGTCAGGAAGTAGCCCCAATATTTTTTACATGTGAATAAAGTATTTTAAACAAGTCAACCTGATGTATCTTTTGGGCAACACATTTCTCGTTCCCGTGGATCTATACTGATCCGCGAAACATTCCAGTGGACCCTGAGATCAAATTTAACAGAATTGGAGCAGACGTCTTTAATGAGCAGCCGGCCGGACATCGAGACTACGACCATCAGCCAGTCCAACACACAACACTACGCCCCCGCAGCACCCACCATTTCCTGCTTCAATGTGCGTGTATTAACGTTCTAGCAGCCGTCATTTTTTTCTCAACGAAACTCAGTCTATTTCATTAAAATATATTAATAAAACTATTTTCTGAAAATCAAGGCAATCGGGCTATTAGGAGTGGTTATACCTGAAAACCGAATGAGGGTTAAAGCAATTTTAAAACTTTTTAAAATTGAGTATATGCCCTTGAAATAAAGTAATAAAAATAATTCCTAAAAATCAGTGAAATTAGATTATTAGGAATTATTATTACTTGAAACCCAACATTTAAAAATCTTACTCTCGAGCTACCAATATTTCCTTTTTCGCATCGAAACTTGGCATATGCTATTTAAATAAAATAATAAAAATAGTTTCTGAAAATTAGGAAAATCGGGCCATTATGAATGGGGATATAGCTGAAAACCGAAATTTAAAAACAGCTCTTGCGTTTAAATTTCTTTCATTTGTTTTAAAGTAAAAAAATGATTGAGCATATAGAGTATACATATAATAATTTATATGTTTTATAGTTAACAAAAACATTGTCGTGAAGATAGCAAATGAAATATTAATTTAATATGTGTCTGAGAATTATATTTGTTTATAAGAGTGCTCTGTAATAACCTTCAGTAAACGTATGCGTTGCATGTTTTTACTACAATAACATTTAAAATAAGTTTCAAGGGCAATGAAAACCATTGAATCTTTTGATTGTACATGTTGATTGTGTATATTTGCTTAGTACATTGTAATTGTTTTTAAATAGTAAGAAGTGTTTTTCTTTATTGGAACCTATCGTAAACTTAAATACATAATATAACTGGATATATTCTGTTATATTTCTCTCTTTTAGTGAATTTAGAGATGATATCAAAGGCCCAGGTCATAAACATGGTTACATTTTAAAATGTTGAAAAATACCCACACAATATAGCTTTGTCTATCGGTGGTCACATGAGTCATTTAATTAACAATATACAATTAATTTGTGTGATTTAATAATAATAATAATGATGATGATAATAATAATAATAATAATAATAATAATAATAATAATAATAATAATAATAATAATGTGACTTCCATTTGTGATACTTATAGATTGCAAAAATTCTGATTTTGATTCTCTAATACCACACGGTAATTTCATAACATATTTAATTTCATTAATTAATAAGGCTATAGTCTAGATTTTACATTTATTTTAAAGTTATTCAACTTGATGGGAAATTTGCTTATTTTACACAGATCTTATGTTACGGACTTTCTTTAATTTGTAATTTATTTTTTGAGTTATTTTGTTTTATATCTTTTAGTTACTGGGCAATAACTATTTAATTAAATAATTGACATATCTTGCAACAATTGAAAAAAAGTAGAATTGTGACTTTCTAACAACTGAATTCCCATTATCTCACCAATGCAGTGGTGTAAATCATGTGTTTAGTTTGTAATGTTGCATATGTTTGAGAAAACAAGGATTGTTTCGATTATTAAAGGGGCGTGCTGCCTTTCGAATAAAAATTTTAATGCTATTTAGCTTTAGTGTGAATTCTGAGTAAAAATTGAAATTATTTCAATAGCACAAAACTTCGAAATTTTGCGTCTGTGACTCCAATTGGCCTGTTTCAAACTACTTTTCTCTCTATTTACAGCAAAAATATTTCGGTGTTTCATTACCGTAAATGTATGTATGTATACATTAAGGGTACTCGGAGAGTAAACAGTAACTGTTTTCAGTTTTTAAGAATTAAAATGTTTTTTCAACATAAATAAATGTTTTCTAAATTGTTAAAGCTAAAAACCTTAACGTATCAAGGCTTGTATATAACACGGAAATACATGTAGCCAGTTACTTATACGATTTTTTTTATTGATTTATTTATGGACGCTCTTTAACATCTCAGGTCATCAGCGTCCCATTCAACTCAGGGCGTGAAACGGCCGCCAAATTTTGCTCAGAGGCCTCTCTTTCAGGCTTGAGGTTCTTTTTCGTGCCGTATATGTACGACACGGGATCCATGGCTTTACTTCCCTTCCGAAGGAAGCCATACTTAGGATTTTTACGCCCGAAAAAATCTATCGGTCCTGGTTTGGTTCGAACCCGCGTTTTGGGTTGAGGAGGCAAGTATGGTAACCGCTATACCACCAGGACCGACTTACTCATACGAGATATAGTCAATTAAAGAGCATATTGACAACCAAATTATAGTGAATTGATTTTAAAAATTATTTAAGATGTAAAAATATTTCTATAAGAAAAATCCCTATTTTCGAATCCCTTTGCTACAAGGTTTTACAAGCAGGCAAAAAACTATAAGTACAGTAAGAAAGTATTATTTCTTTCTCAAATATTTACGAGAAATTTCCCATGCATTCAGCGTTACAGGTATAGAATGTTCCTTTCCTTACATAAAAATAAGTAAAGCACTACAAAAATAAAACATAATGTATGTACTATAAGAAGCAAAAATTCCGTATTTTTGTCAGTAAACGACAATGCAAACCAATCTGTAAAAAGGGAAGTGTTGGCAATATTGTGAAACCCGTTAAATGCGCAGTGAGAGTGCATAACAATTTATTTACAAGAAAATTGCAGATTCGTGTTCGATGTTGCTGTACTTGCTGCGCTGTCCTTTCTCCGATTTGCATCATGAATTAATGTGCTCTATACAGCTTTTCCACGACTAATGAGTAATACAGTTGCATGCACAGCTTATCAACAGGTTGCAACCTGTACGAACAATATGAAACAGGCTCTAAACGAACAAAAATGAAAAAATGGATCGTACCAGCATATTCAAAACGAAAAAAAGCAACATTTTCATTTTAAAGTTGACTCTAAAATATCACTCAACATAATGAAAGCTACTCTGAAGGATTTTTTTTTCAGAGTTCAAGTAATAATGAAACGGAAATATTATCATTGAATTATCTTGAAGCACTCTTCATTATATTCTACATAACATTCCAGTCATCAAAGTGCTCCAAGTTTCTTTGTGCACCCTGAAAACTTCAAGCGATTATCATATTGATGACCACGAATGTTTACTTTTACTTCAGAACACCAAATAAGAGCATACAGAGCTAAGTGCTGATTACAGGAGTAAAATCTTTAAATGATGATTCCACAAAAAGTCAACCGTAGTACAATGTGGGTACAGTGGATGCAGATCTGATGCAATAAAATTCCGTGTAAGTCTCTCTTTGGACGCTTTTTCTTTATAATAAGTGAACAAGAGTCTTGTGGCAAACATTTCTTTAATGCTACGATGGTGTGGCATTATAGATGGACTAACTTAATGTTTTGAGATAATGTGGAAATTTGACTAAATTTGTTTCTTTTAGATGACCAAAATATTCTATAAAATACAGAAAAGATAACTTGTAGAACAGGAATCTTAAAAACAGCTGTAGGAGCCATCTAGTGCTGGACAAAACGCAAAGAAAATTAAGCAGGTGTATTTTCATCTTCAAGTGGAAGTGCCACAATAGAGTAACTAGCAGAAAAATAGAGAGCAGGTAGTCTTTTTGCAACATTTTTAAACCTCGCAAATTTTTAATAAAGGAGCCGCTTATGTAAAGACTTAGACTGTGGGTTTGTTTCTGGAACACAATGGTATACCCAGCTTTCATCATCGTTACAGTATTTGATGTTAATGAACTTCCAGTTTTTTTTCTGCTCGTTTGAGAGGTTGTGAAGCAGCAAATTCGAAGAATTACTTCATTCATTATTCGAAGTTTTCTGACTCTGAGCATCAAGGGTAGGTCTACAAGTTTCCGGTCTCGCCGATAAGGGTTATCGCCTTCACAAAACCCTTATCTGGTGTGATATCTTATCTGTTAAGTAATTAATTGCAGCTGTAACTTCCGGTCCGCTGTGTTCAGTCGTTCAGATATAGTTGCATAAAAAGTCTTTGTGTAGAGGATTGTTACGTGTTATTAATTTCTTAACAAAAGAAGGACTTATTCCATATGAAATTAAACAGCGATTGGATGTTGTATATGGGGAAGTATCCCCCTCATATTCTACTGTAAAAGAATGGCCCAAACTTTTTCCAATGGATCAAGAAAGCATTGAAGATGAAGAGCGTGCAAGTCGACCCTTGGAGGTGATCATTCCTAAAAACATCGCTGTTGTGGAAGGAGAAATTATGGAAAACCGGTGGCTCAAAGTTACACAGAGAGCAGCAAGTTTGGGCCTTTCTAAAACAACAGTTCTTCGAATTATTCATGAACATTTAAACATGAATAACGTTTGTGTCAGGTGAGTGCCTAGACTTTTTTCCTCAGTTCAAAAGCAGCAACAAGTCATCTATTGTCAAACATTTTTGGAACTCTGCTATGGAACCGAAAGAGAAGTTCTGCAAACCATTGTTGCAGCAGATGAAACTATGGTCCTGTACTATGATCCCTTATCCAAAAGAGAATCAATGGAATGGCGTAAACCTAGCGAAGCACCGCCTCTAAAAGCCAAGGTCACTCAGCCAAACAAGAAGAACATGGTCACAATCATTTGGGACTGTGAAGGATACCCTTCATTGACTTCTAGGAGAGCAACACCACAGTAAATGGGGAGCACTATGCTGGGCTACTGCACAGACTACGTGCTTCCATCAAAGAGAAAAAGCGAGGAAAGCTGAGTGGTGACAATGCGCCTGTACACACAGCTCTTGTTGCAAAGGAAGCTGTGAAGAAGTGTGGCTTCAAGGAGATCGACCATCCGCCCTACAGCTCAGATCTAGCTCTCAGTGACTATTTCCTCTTCTCAAAACTGAAGAATGGTCTGGATGCTTTTTATGCCCATTTTGCAGACAACATTTCTGTCTACTTTTTGGGTGGGGATTGAAATGTTAATTCAAAGATGTGAGAAGCGTATTGCAATGAAGGGTAATACATTGAAAAGTTAAATGTAGTTTTTGTCTTTATCATACCTAGAAAATGGTTAAGCCGGAAACTTAGGGGCCTAAATGCAGCGTAGGTACTCTCTCAACTTGTGCTCTATTTTTATCAATAGTTGTTCCTGAGAGTTGCTCTCAATGTGTCCACATTCATGGGCGCTCCTTCCACGTTTGAATTCTGCAAATCATCGATAAATGGTTGTGCATTAAGAGCAAATTCCCCATTTGCAGAATGCAGTCTTTCAAGAGACGCGCCTAATCCATCTTCAAAGTCATGTAAAATTATGCCCTGGAAACTCTTTTACATCATGGTTTGTACCGTAATAATTATTTTTTTTTTTATTTTACATTAGCTGACGGGTAAGGGAAATAAATAGCCGTTGTTCAGAAATGAATGCTGCCGACAATACACGAGTGAGAGGACTGGGGTTGACATCAAGAGAGTAACAATGGAGATTGTCAAAATTGTTTCTGTGTTTGTGACTTCTTCCTACACGGCTGTTCTAGCGTTACGTTGTGCTATGAGTCACCGTGGTGGGAAAGGTACCAAAGTAAAAGGTTTACGGCAAACTTAAAATAAATAGAGAATACATTTTAACGGTTACTACGTGCGACTTCAACCCCATTTCTTCCTCTTTGCTAAAGTTCTTGAACATCGCTTTGCGAACCTCCTTCCATACGATCTCATGACATTCATTCGCGAAGATGGTTACCTAGTTAACTGTACAGAAATGCATTCTTTTGTATAAACGTGAATTTAAAATACCAATCGGCTGGCCATGTGCTTGCGGAATATATTCAAAAATTTCCTAATCAAATTCCTGCTTCTAGAACGACAAGTCAAGATATTGTGCACAAATGCTAATGTACTCGTACAGTACAAAGCAAGAAACGTAAGCAAAAGTGTAGAAAAACTAGAGGAAATTGGTGCAAAACTTACACGTTTTCCAACAAAAATATTTCCAAAATTGGCTTTAAGTACGGGGCTCGGAATGTACAGGATAACGTTACTGTGGCCAAAATCAATCGAATCAATCGGGATATTTTTTCCGATGCCATTTCAGTTTAGCCACGGGAGGATTCCACCATCGCTAACAAGGAAAGCTATACACGTTTTAGGAAGTGGAGCTGAAATACGGCTACCCCAGGCTTCAGCATGTTTAATATCTGGTAGCCCAGACATGAAACTCCACGTATGCAGAAAAGGTTTATAACTAAAGCAGGTACATCGAACACCTAAGGTCCCTTTTAAAATATTAAGAGCGTTCGGAAATGATGTACAATAGCGGGGATTTACTAATACCCCACAATCTATGAGGCACGACTATTCATAGGGCGATGAACTGATGCTAGCACGCCATGCAGTCGAGAGATGGCGGTTGTAGCAAAATATGTAGGAAAAGACGGTGTTCGTTTATTGTCCCGTGGGCAAGATGGAAGGCGACAGCCATGGACAAAGATAAACTGCATAGTTTAAATAGAAAGGAAAAGTTAAAACTGTAGAAATTCAATTCAATGTTTTAACCACCGTATGTGGTCAAGAAGCTCCTGCGTACAAGACCATTTACAACTGGGACAATGGGTTCGCTGGTGGCAGGGAATCTTACTGGTCGTTGTCAACATTGCGGTCTCCCAGGAACATTAAAGTTCTGAGTTGAATATGGTTAATATGGTAACCTTAATGAACTGGAATGTCAGACATGCCTTGCCGCTCAACCCTGCACAACATTATTCATTAAATTTTGAACATTTAAATTGTGTGCGCATGGAACTTGTAAAATGCTCAGAAATACAAAAGTTGACGTTGGCTACAGGAAATGCATATGAATATCCTGGATTTTTTTTTTTTTTTTTGAGAAGCTGTCACGGTGTTACTAAAACAGCCCCAAAGAAGAAACTCCAGTCCATACAATAGAAACATCAAGAGAGTCCCCGGCCCAAGGAATTTCTTATTGCTCCATCTGGAAGCAAAGAGATGAACAGTCTTTCCGGACACTTCAGGCATACTGTTAGTGAACTGGCTTCCTCAAGGAGCGACTGTCAACAGTGAGGTGTACTGCGAAACCCTTACATGACTTACACGCAGAATTCAGCAGCAACGAAACAGGAAGTGGTCTACACGAGTGTTCCTCCAACACGACAATGCGCGGCCCCAACCTGCAACTCTTCGGTCGCAAAGTTAGCATCGCCAGAACTTACTTTTTTGCTGCACTCACCATATTCCCTTTATCTCGCTCCGTCTTATCATGCCTTATTTGACAACTTGAAGAAGGTACAAAATTCGACAACAAGGGAATTCAGATATCTATCCAAGAGTGCTGGTGTAACAGTTTCAAACAATGGTCTCGCGAAGCCCCAATGAAGTTACTAGGAAAATGGCAATGGTACATTGAGTTAGTGGGGATTATTGTGACAGAGTCCATATGCATTGATCCATGTTGCATTATAAATAAGGTAAAAATCTATTATTGTAAATAATTTCCAAACAGTATCATACAACAATGGAGAACAGTAAAAGGAAAACCAATTTAGAAAAAATTGATATAATAAATGGTTTGGCGAAGGATGTCATAAAATGCTCATTAATTGGAAAATATATACCAAAGGTGCCAAAAATGCATACACACTTTCACGGTAGATATCTATTTAATATATTTCAAAGTTGGACCGAAAAGCAACAGTAATGTGTAGTATGATGTTCTGCAAACAGATGTGACTCACATACATTGTGATAGCGTTGCTACGTGACAGGCAAATCAAATGAACAAATGAAGCCAAGATTATCGTATGATGTTCTGTAAACACATGTTACTCATATTACGTTACGCTAGCGTTGCTACAACAAGGTAGAGCCAAGATTATCGTTTGAACAGCGGAAAGTAATTTTGAAGTGGTATTGGAAAACCGAGAATGTTGTTGAAGTTCAGACGTGTGTACAGAACAGAACCGTTCTCCAGATCTAACTGCGTTGGACTTCTACTTACGGGAAACTCTTAAGGATGTTGTATACCGTAGAAAACCAGCTACACTGGCAGCACTTCGCAAAGAAATTGAAACGGCATGTGCTGCAATTACTGAGGACACTTTCGCAAACGTTGCTCAATCAGTAGTTCGTCAACGTACTCAGAAGTGTATCAACGCCGATAGTGGGCTTTTAGAGCAACTGTTGTAACTGTAAAAGTCTAAGATGATTAGTGCTCATCATTTTCTATTTGTGTGAATTAAATTTTGTTATTTAACACAGTTTTTTCTTTGCTTGAAGTGTGTATACATTTTTGGCACCCTCTGTATATAGGCGATATGATGGAAAGAATGTCATTCTTCAATATCTTCCCATTGGAAATTTTCGCTTCATAGAACAACGAAATTATGGCGATATTTGAGTCTATAATAAGCTTTGCTTAATGCTTTATCTCCCACCTTGGGAGATAAAGCCATAAATTGATCAATATATAAATAGAAAAGAAAATTACTTTCTATTATGAGAATATGAAGTATGTGCAGAAAATGCTCAAATTGCTAAGATGTGCTTCTTATACAGTTCCATGAGCCGCATCATACTATCAGCTATATCAACCTCACTATTTTCCACATTCCAGATGTCAGTCGTACCTGCTGACAGTCTAGTTCGATAGATTCGCAAAGATTTTCCACTTTGACAATAGTACATCGGGAATGGATAACGGCTCCATATTTGAGGTCCAGAGAACGAGCAGGCCAAGATATCCCTTCTCCACGATTTGGAAACTGTTGACCTAGAATCGCTCTATTAGCACAAGAAAAATGAGGCACCCCGTCATGCACGAAAGATATTTAACTGTCCGTTAAAAAGTATTGGTATAATTTTCCTGTCAATATATCAGGCAAAAATAACGGACTAATGAATGTGTCGCCAATTATTGCAGCCCATAAACGAATAGCGTGAAAACTCTACACTCCATTCTTCACAACTAAGGTATATGACAAATGACTTTGACTACAAACTATAGCACGGCACCAATTCACAATGGATTTCTGGACTCCACAAAAAGTACTGTAATTCTCTTCTCATTTAGAAAAGCATTAATAACATGGATTCGTTTTTAACCTTCTAAGAAATGAATTGAAAATTATTTACTTTTTCATTCTCTATGGCAGATATATATAATTATCGTATCTTAACCTTCTTCATAATATTTTCCTTACATAAAATAAACTCCTTTTTCGGAGTCGTCATCAGTAACTTATGATCTGAAATCTTTTTTTTTTCCTTCTCCCTCCCTCTCCCCCCTCTCTATTGTTACAAAACGCCAAAGTTGCAGGAGGCCATGTAAGTGATACCAAATACCATTGGATGAAAATAAGCATGCTTGGTCATTATGAGTGCAAGTTCGTACCCCAAGCGACATACTTATATGACTACAGAAAAACATGCCTCAATGATTGGATAATAAAACTATATCAAGGCTGCTGATTCCTCTCTTAAAACCAACAAATAATTTTAGAACAGACCTCGCTGTTTGGAACACATTTTGAAATGTGTTTTTTAACATAAGTAATCTAAGCGAATAAATATGTTGTTTGCATACAAGAAAGTTAGCATACAGCAGGATACTTTTGAGATTTTTGCAAGGTAAATTTATATAAAAACACCTAGCAACTTTACTGTATACTTTTGAAAGAGAGCTTTTTATATCTGTGATCTTGCTCTCATTAAAATTGTTTACGTCGTTAATTTCGAAGAAAAGAAGTGAAAAAATACGGAGGCAAATGAGAATTTTCAGTTTAGTATACGGTAACAGTGACCATTATGCTATTGACACTTTGCAACTGGAAAGAATACCTCTCTCTCTAATTATTGTAGAGTTATTTCAATATAAATATATTTACTATGTACATTACGTTGCATATTTTAGTGTTGGGTGTCTCTTATGCCTTCTATCTGTGGTGTAATTTCAACACTCCAAACGTTTCATATTTACGCAAGTTTATCATACTGTTATTGACGATTTATTTGTAATCCCTGAAATATTTTATTGTTCATTTATTAACCTTGATCTCTTAAAATAAAATAAAAATGAAAAGAGTTATAACATGTATGTATATAAAAAGAGACATGTCTATACTTAAAGAGGTTGTAGAAGCATGCGGTCTACATTCAGCAGTTGAGCACTCCGCAAGTGTGATGCCGCGAGTCGCCGAGGTAGTTAACCAGATAACACTTACTAAAAGCTCAGAGATGAATGCTGGATATTAAGCTATTACTTGTTTCTTTCGTGACCTATCTCTTTAATTACACTATTAAATGTTGGTAAAAACAAAATACGAGCGCATGCTTATGTAACATCAAAGCACACTAAGAGATTACCTGCTCACAGTTGGCCATAGTTCAGGCTATGCTAGCAGTTTGATTGTATCGTTGTATTCCGTACAGAGAGTTCCTGTGCTGAAGGCTGCACGCGGAGTGTTGCAGTTTAATATTTACTAAAAGTACTGTCTTTATGAGCCCGGAAGTTCAGTCATTTATTTTGTTAAAAAAGGCAAGCAAAAAGGCACTTAAAATACTGAAAAAAGACAGTAACATAATTAAAATAGCCATTTATTAAAAGTGAAAACAAAGAGTAATACACCCATTACTAATGAAAATAGGGATTTAACATACGTAATAATTTCTTTATCGCATAATTAAAGCATTGTGTTACTTTTCTTGGTTACAAGCAACAACAAGATTTTTTTTCAAGATATCAACTGTCATAGTCAACCGTTGTCAGAGAGAACATTTTTCATCATGGAAAAAGAATGTTCTACTTCCACTGAAGTGATTGGATCATATTTAAAACAAAATATTTCGAAAGAACGCATACCAGTTACAACAGAACACTCAGAGCATCTTGGAAATGTTGATCAAGACAAAGTAGTTTTGAATAGTTCCTGGCGATTGAACAAAAGATGCGCAGTGGTTTCTGGTCGTCTTCATTTTCTGTTTATAAGGGAATCAAGTTAGTATTTCTCTTACTTCCGTACTGAACACATTGTAGAGACGGTTTATTGCACATTTGCACCGCTCTCATCTTTCTCGCTTGCACTTGTTTGTTACATTTACGCAGCTGAGAAATTACCAAACTGTCGTACAATTGTATTGCGCAAATCGATACAAGTTTTTTTTGCCAGGACTATTCAAAACTACAGTACTTCCCTCGTCCTCTCTATTTCCTGGTATTCGTATGCCTGGTGTTCCTTTCACTAATAAAGGTTCCGATAATTAAAGCATTTAAGTGAATGGGTTGAGGAGAAAGTTTTGAATGCTTGAAAACAAAAAAAAGTAATGTATAACAAAATTTAGAATTTTTGTGAGGTGAATGTCATTTAATTTTTATAGCTTATTTCAGTGATATATATTGAAAAATTTTACATGCTTTTAAAATGTCTGAGTATTTGCAGAAAAAACCACAAGGACCCAAAACAGGTACAAAAAAGTTTAAATCTTAAAATAGGCAACAAAAGCCAGAATAGGCATAAAAGGCAAAATAAAAAATGACCCTACCGATTCCAAATGTACAGAAACACGTTTATTTCTAGATGACTCTAAAATATATCCACCCAGATAGAAAAGTCATTTTGCCTAATTTCCAGCTCTAGTCTTATTCATTGCGGATATGAAACCAGAACTACAATTTTTGTATTATTACAGTCTAAATGACGGGTTTGTTTTATTATTATTATTAAAACTTCAATGAAGCATGCGTAAACTCAAAATTAACTTTATTAATCGCATTAACCACTGGTATTTATAAAATTGTCCAAATTATCTGTAAGATAGAAAAAATAGTTGTTTTAGAGGCAATTAACTGTCTCAGATACCTCTTGGTTATTGAAAACTTTATAATTCAGGAAACCGTCCAGGCGTTTGAACATAGCAAAGCAGTAGGTGAAAGTTCGGTGAATAGGCTGGTTATGCTAAGTTTCTTAGCTCAGTTCATTCGACTTCTGGAGCGTTATTTGCTGCTTTATCCTAAAAGAGAGTCCATTGATATTGCCAACTGTTTTTCTTGCAGCTTCTAATGCAAATTGTTGATTTCTTGACACTACTCCTCTAAAGCAGTTATTTCGCCACGATAGTGTAATTAATCAGCTGCAGACCACAATACAGTCGCAATTACCTTTCCCTGGTGAAATTTTTGAGCGAAATGTTTCGGTACTCATTGGAGATTCATTCATTGTATTGATCATTTGTCGTTAGCATAGAAAATGCATTTTTCGGTCCTTACGGGTATAACTGTCGTTGCGCAAAAGCAGTGAAGAACAGATTTCAGACCTACATTGTTTCCGTTTTCTTCAAGTGATCGCAAACAGTTGAAGGTGTACGCCTAAGCTGTGAAGCCGGAATTAAGGCTGCCTTTATTAATTTAATAATTAAAGCCTGCAGAGTTATATTTATAAAGGCATTAGATTTGATAAGGATAATTATTATGTATAGGTATAAGAAATATTTTAGAGATAGGTATAACAGAAATAGAAATAATTTGTAACTTGTAACTTACAAAAGGGTTTTGTATACATTTTGTGTAAAATATGTTAGAAAGAGACAGATGTATACCTGACGCCTCTCCACTCACTGACCGCTCCTTAGACAAGGCTGAAGAAAGGGTAAACTATCTTTTGTTAGGTCACGAACCTTCTACCCAGGAAATACTTAGGAGTTCACAATAAGAGAAACATGTGGCCGTAACGGGACAGTATTTAACAAAGTCAGACGTAGCAATAATTTAAGAGAAAATGAAAATGTCAGAACGGTGACGAAAATGTTTTATTACAGGAAAGCCGAAAAACAGCCATCAACACGTGCCGTACTTCTGAGAATATTTGGAAATCTACAAACTAAGGAAGGCAAAAGATTATCAATAGAAATCAGAATGTAAGGAAAGGGCCGAAATTTACGACAGGTTGTTCTGGGAAAATTCAAGTTCGTGGGAAGACATTAGATCATGGGGGAAAGAATAATTCTAGTCAATGGTCTTCGGATAAAAGTTAACGAATCAGGAGAACTTAGATACAAATAAATAATTTTAGGATAGCCAATGATGAAAGTACAACACGAAAATAAGATAAAATACGAGGGAATTTAATTTAGCGAAAGGCGTGGCGATGTAGTAGAAAAACTGGAGTACAGAAGTCAGAGAGTTATTCACAGATTTACACTCACACATTCATAGATTCACAGGGACATTCAGACATTCAGACATTCATTCAGGCGAGACACGAGAGAATTCACTCCAGAGATATTTGGAACCCGGCAGCCTAAGTCACACCAAAGCAGTCCGCCTAAGTCACACGAAAACAATCAGTTCAAGTAATTTCTAAAGCCAGTCTAAGTGAGTAGCGAAGTCAGCGACGAACAGTCAGGAAGTAGCCCCAATATTTTATATGTGAATAAAGTATTTTAAACAAAGTCAACCTGGTATATTTTTGGGCAACACATTTCTCGTTCCCGTGGATCTATACTGATCCACGAAACACTCCAGTGGACCCTGAGATCAATTCAACAGATTTGGAGCAAACGCCTCCAGTGAGCAGCCCGGCCGAGACATCGAAACCACGATCAGCTCAACGATCAACTACGAACCCTCACCACTTAATTATTGCTCCAGTTTCTTAGAAAGTTTCTCGATAGTCTAACGTATATTTGCTTCAACAATTTCCCCGAGTTCAAGATCTTTGCTATTATATACGCTATTCATTTCCTAAGACCAAATAATTATAGTTATTAGTGAAGTCAATTATACTGTAATAAGTTACAGCTATAAAAAGAGGGCAAAATGTTACAGTAAGGATGTGCAAATCTGGCTCCAGGAGCGAACAGCCGGCTTTGGCTCTAGCAGCTGGTCTCCTATGGGCCTACCACCTCTGTGGACTTTGCGTAGGGTATACTGGTTAATGTGGGAAAGAGTAAGTTGTTCAGTAAAAGAGGTAGAATATCTTGCTCCTGCGCACATACTTCTTCTCCACTAGCAAACATTATAGGTGCTTGAACGAGAAAAATCACGCTTGAAAACGAACGAAAGCGAAAGCATCTGTATGCCATCTTTAGTACATGAAATTTACTTGAAAATAATGGGCATTCAAATACTTCCCTAGATATACATATACATGATTTTCCGGCAGTTGTCGTCATAGCAGGTGATAGAGTAGTCGCCTCCAGCTGTGTGCAAAGTTATTGTGCATTATTAAGGGCGGATCAAATATAAACAAGACTTTCTTTACTACATACCTGTAGAGTGCTGGAGGGGTTCAAGAATTTTACAGCACGTGTGGTGGGGTCTCTGGGGGGAAGCAGTGGCCTTGGGAATTCATTTTATTCCGTTGGTCACTTGTTGTGATGAGCGAGAAGGAGGTGCGTCCGCTGTTGCGCAACATGTGATGATAAAGTTTCTCGTCAACGAGAATTCAAATGCATTTGAAATTCATCGTTGGGGAAAGGACCCTTTCATGGGCCCAAGTGAAACATTGGTGCCGCCAGTTTAAGGAAGGACGTGAACATATTGAAAAAATGGTCCATTCACGCTGTCCCTGCACTAGCATCACGCCGCAGAACATCCGAGCTGTTCCTGACCTCATTGAAGAGGATCGCCACATCACAGTGTTTGCCATATCTCTAGAACTTTTCACAAGTTATGGGAATGTCCAGTCAATCATTGGGAGGGAGTTGAGAATGCAAAGAGTGTCATCTCGTTTGGTTCCGCAGCTGTTCACTGAAGAACAGAAATCTGTGCGAGTTCAAACTTCTCGTACGCTTCTCTCGCATTATCAAAATGAAGGTGATGCTTTTTGGGGCAAAATCATGATGTGTGATGAGACTTGGGTGCACCACTACACCCCCAATCAAAAAGGGCCAATATGGAATGGAAAAGTAGCGAGCCACCGCCGGTGAAAGCCAAGACACGGTTGTCTGTGTGGAAGGTTTGCCACGGTATTCTGGGACTCTAAAGGTGTCCTGCTGATTGATTTCCTCCAAGAATGACGGACCATTAATGCTGCCTACTACTGTGACCTCTGTCAAGTTCGAGCAGCCTTCCGGTCAAAAAGGTGTCGATTTGATTCTGCAAGACAATGCCAAGCCACATACCGCAGCAGCAACACAATAAAAATTGGTTGATATTCATTGAACTGCCCTTCCACATCCACCCTACAGTCCGAATCTCTTACCATGCGACTTCTTTATGTTCGGTCCGCTCAAAGAAGCTCTTGGTGGACAGCGCTTCACAACCCACGAGGAGGTAAAAGACGCCGTGCGCAACTGGCTCCACGCCCGTGCTACTTTCTTTGAAAGTGTCATAAAAATTGTTTATCCGTTGGAACAAATGCATAGATAAATGGGAAACTATGTATAAAATAAGAAAAATGTTGATTTCAATTAACTTTTATTAATAAAAGGTTTGTGGCAAGAGGCTTGTTTACATTTTATCCACCAAAGTTATCTACTGCTATTCGGTCCTCTCTCCCTCATATCTAGGCAGATAAAGATTTGTTTATTTATTCGCACGCGACACACATCAGTTATTGCATTAGACCACTTTATAATGCTTGTTGGATCTATTTGAACCTATAAATAACATATTTTTACAAAAGTAGCTTTTCTTTATTGAAACTTACATAAGTCCAAATCTTTCTGGCTCATGCTTAAAGAAATTAATTCGCGTCATAAGTCACGGTAACGATTTTTTTCTCTCGCGAACAAGGTACTACACAAAAAACTAAGATATACGATTGAAAGTGTAAGGAATATACTTCTGAATGAAGCCACCAGATGGTATATGTGAGCAGAGCTGCCTTGAAGTTCAGTTGGTGAGCGACAGTGGCCAGGATTGGAGGTCACGAAGGGTGATCAACGTGCATACTGAAAATAGTATTTCTCAGCAGCAGAAATGCACGAGAATGCCACATAGAGCTACAGGAAGCACTGGGTGCTCGTGACCTCCTCTATCGAACAGTGGTAAGATGGACAGAGACTTCCAAATGGAGCGGAATTAGAACTGCTGATCTACCGTACAGAGGCCCTCCTGTGTCCGCGGACAAGGTTGTACGGTTGATAGTGGTGGAACTGTGTTTGCGCAATGGAAGACGCTGAACGCTTGTGGAATTAGAAGAGCAAACAGGAATTCTGGCAAAAACAATGAACATTGCACAGGAGGATCTGAACTTGCAGCAAAGTAGATGCCACATCATTTAAGTAAGGTACAGAAGTAGACTCAGTACGAAAAATGTTGCATAAATCTGGCGAGATTTCATTTTGAATCACATCGTTACAATTGAGGAAACATGGGCAAGGGCGTATGAACCAGAACTCCTGCGACAATACAGTGAATTGCGTCACCTAGGTCATCACGCAAACACAAGTTTCGCCAAACTCCTTCACCAACAAAGCTCATGGTCATTCTGGTGTATGACAGTCAAGTGCTTGTGCGTCATCCAGTATTACAGGCCCTTTTTGTGTCAAAATTGCATCGTGACGTACGCAGCAAACGGCCATTACCTCGAAAAAGCGACAATTCACATGCTGCCACATGTTAAGAAGCATCTTTTACAACGGTGAGGATGGAAAGTCGTTCCACACCCTGCCATATTCACCCAATCTCGGTCCTGTGATCTTATCCCCAAAGTGAAGCAGCCATTTCCTGGGAAACGTTTTGCTAAAAAAGCGGACAATTTGACATCATTTCAACGAAAGGTGGATCACGTTAGCAACTCACGTGCAGCAGATGGTACTCCGCGCCTTCCTCATCTCTGGAAATGAACCGTGATGTACTTGGAGATTACTCCAAAGGCTGCTAAATGCCATGCTTTGCCTGGGACGATTTTTAATCCTATATGTAATTGTATGTAACTTTTGCTCGTGCCATAATAACCCATGTTGTCCGGTTGCCCGTGTTTTGCATCTTCTCTACGAGGGCCCCTATATCAAATCTTCCGTTGGGGACAGTAAATACCAAGTACTTTCAATAGTATATTTTACATCTTTTCTTTTGTCCCGTGTTCGCGAGAAAAAAAAATATATATATGTATGTTTGTTTATGATCACCAATGGTAAAACAGTGGGAATAATTAAACAAAAATCAAATAAATAGATGCTGATTTCAAATTATTACAATACTTTCAATAATAAATCAGGATTAAAATATTGTAATGATAGGTTTCTGGGCTCTTTTGAATTTTTTCCCTCTCTTTTTACTTTACTATTCTGTTAATAATCTTAAGCAAAAATATGATACACTTTCGTATATCGACAGACATGTAGCTCAAGTATAAACATTTGAGACATAACTGTTCACCCATTAACACTGGTTTTTATCACAAAACGATTTCTAAAGCGCGATACGAATATAGCTGATCATATTCGATATGAAGAGCTTTATTTGATCCCCCTTGAATCGTCATGTGTCATGTCCCGATGGAATGAAAACGTGCACAAATAGCAAACCTGCAACCAAACCAACCGTCCTCTGAGGGCACCACAACTCTCTCTGGCTTCCATACTATCGAGAGCTGCTAGCTTACTTTGAGAATTACTTTTCTGTGCATCCGTGATCTACCTTTGGAAAAAACTCTCATACTGCACAAAAATATCACGGTACATATTAGAAAAATTACGAAAGCAGAGTTGTTGCCAGTAATTGCTAATTTCATTATAAAATGTCAGAAATATGTGATTGCAGACAAACATCCATTCGGACTACTTAAATATTCATTATGAAATAAAATGTATACAGAGGTGCCAAAATGTATGCACACTTTAAGCAAAGTATGTTATATTATCATAACAAAACTGAATTCACACAAACAGAAAATGATGAACACTAATCATCTGAGACATTTACAGTTACAACAGTTGCTCAAAATGTCCATCATCGAAATCAATTCACTTCTGGTTACGTTGAACTACTGATTGAGCAACATTTGCGAGTGTCCTCAGTGATTGCAGCACATGCCGTTTCAGTTCCTTCCCGAAATGCTGCCAGTGTAGAAATTTGTCTCGAATGCGTGCAATTGTTACTCGCGTTTGCGGTTCTGTTCTGTACACGCGTCTCCATTGCCTTTGAACTTCAACAACATCCTCGGTTTTTCAACACCACTTCAAAATTGCTTTCCGCTGTCCAAACGATAATCTTGGTTCCATTTTGTTGTAGCAACGCAGGCATGTGAGTCACATCTGTTTACAGAACATAATACGATAATCTTGGCTTCATTTGTTCATTGTTGATTTACCTGTCACGTAGCAACGCTATCATAATGTATGTGAGTCACATCTGTTTACAGAACATCATACTACACATTAATGTTGTTTTTCGGTCCAACTTTGAAATATGTTAAATAATATCTACTGTGAAAGTGTATAATTTTTTTTGGCACCCCTCGATATTGTGTACATGCATTTATCAATCAAAGTTATGCAGGTAGAAATGCAAAGGAAATTTGATTATCAGCGGAGTTTCTAAAATTATCTTTATAACTATTGATCTTACACCAGTGAGGTAAGGAAACTTTTGCATGGCTTGTTATTCCTAGACAAAATTTTATACACCCTGCGTATTATATATGAGAGGCTGTCATAATCTGTAATCTTCTTTGGACCGTGCGTAACCTGCACGTATATAGAGATACAGTGTCATTGTAATCGTTTTGTCAAATGTTTGTCTTTCACAATTCAATTGGTTTTGCTGCTGTTTCTGCGTCCTTTTGTACCACGGAACTTCACAGGCGTGGTCTTTTTATTTATTTATCTTGATTGATTTATTTTTTCCCTGAAGGTTTACCAGAGGCCCAATTGATCGATAGTACAACTGTTTACCACCAATGGAGTAATGGGCTCATAAGTTCAAAAGGTTGGGCAAACGTTACACACAAGGCAGTAACCAATACCCAGCCACATCCATTACTGATGACAATATATTCAGATAGATTCGGAATCGCAGGGCCAATTGGTATTTGGAAAAGGGTCAACAGTAAACATTGCACGATACAGGAAAGCCTGTAATTAGAAACAAATGCCTAGGACTATTATCCAAATATGTTGTTGCATGCCCACACTGTATAAACACTTCATAATTGTGAATGAGATATTAGAGAATCTTGCATCCTACATCTCCACCTCGCCCTTTTGGATTTTTGTTTTGTCAATTTACCAGGACTTGGATTTTTAGGTAAATAAAAAATTTAACTAAATGCATATTTTGAACATTTTTATTACACAAATTCCTATTTTTCAGTTGTTAGAGCATGTTTTAACATTTCTGACAATTGAAATTAACATTTTTCTTATTTTATACATAGTTTCCCATCTTATCTATGCATTTGTTCAAACGGATAAACAATTTTTAATAACACTTTCAATGTATCAACTTGCAGATGTGTTTCTTATCTTATTGCACTCACCTTAGAAGCCGGGGACTCCCTTGTTTATATAGCGATATTGAACTATATGTCTGACCTTCCTCCCCATTTCATAAGTCCAGATCACATGCATGGATAGTCTGGTGATCAGAAGAAGAAAGAGGGGACGGAATTGCGCGGGGGTCTTGGTCTGTTTATCTGCCCACGTACGTGTGTATGAAAGATACTCATGCTGCCACATGAATGAGCACTTCTCACACTCATATCTGGCAAGCCCGCTTGAATTCTAACCATGGGTGAGTATATGGCAACTTGTTCATTTTTATCGACACAAACGTACGGGAACATAGTGAGGAGGATAGAAAATGTTTACGTAGCACATTCCTGTCGCTTGCCTTCTTCTCATCGCGTAACAATAGCTCATTGTGGTACCGTGAAGTTCTGTTGTTTGTTTGTTTGTTTTTTTTTTTTTTGTTAAGTTTTCTTAGTGTAAGACTGCAGTGCAAAGAAACATACAATGCCTAAATTAAAAGCAACAACAAGCTATGTTGTAGAATTTAAGGATGCTCTTAATTTCAATAGACGCGTCTATAAAATAATAGTGGGTTTCAAACTATGAATAAAATGTCAAGTGTGTTAGAGGGTATTCACGTGAGAGTGAGTGACATGTCCTGCTATAAATTTGCCAGACTGACATCTTGTGACGTGGTGCGTTCATTTTCCCAGCATAAGTCAGGATTTCACGATAATCGTCCGTAATTTATGATGGACAATTTAAGGATGAATCTCATTGTGTATTGTAATTATGCAGCAATTTGCGAGGCATAGCAAAAATTGTGTTGGTGAGTACGGCATATTGTTTATATTTACATAAACATAATGAAATATTTTTACTTTTTGTCATATATTTCAAGTATTTTAGAACATAAAATAAATATTTTCCCGATTTTAGCATCTAAAATTCCAAGCCCTACAATCACTTAGAGGTACAAAATATGTAGCAGAATTTATAATCGGCGCCCCGAGGGAAATTTAACACTTATATATCTGTAAATATCACATTAGTTGTATTGTTTTCAGGGAGGAACTATGCTCTATTTAATTATGTAAACAGCAGTGATAGCTGTAGTGAGTTCTAGTACTTTTGTTTAATTATAGACAACATATATAATATAAATGAAAAACAAAAATAAAGTAACATTATTAACAGTGTAACAAATTAACAGTAATAATAAAAGTAAATAAGGATAAATTACTGAGAAAAAGTCACAATTGAAATTGCTATATTTCGAACTACTGCGAGTTTTTCAATGGCAAGACTAGTTGGTCTAGCTTCTGAACTCGCAGTAGTTCAAAATATAGCAATTTCAGTGTGACTATTTCTCAGTGTTTTATCCTTATCTACTTATATATATATATATATATATATATATATATATATATATATATATATAAATGAATATTTTTGTATTGGAATCGGAAAATGAATGCCAAAGTAGCGCATTCAGGCTTTCCTTGTTACATAAGAACAAGAGTGAAAGGAAACACCTGGGCAGTTTCAGCTACGCAATCATTTTTCCTCTCGACAGGAGTCGTAGTATTTAAATTTGTGTCAGGGGGGCGGCTGCAATTTTGCGCCACCGCTAAATCATACGATGCAAGCCGACCAATCAGCAGAGAGTATGGAACGGGGAATTTCCCCAACCCTAAAACCAAGTCAATTATAACTTATAATATTTAAATTCAGCTTATATACTTTCGCCCATTCTGGTAATGAGAATAATTATATTTTAATATTGTCAGCGCAGCACGTTTGATTCAACCACTTTTATTACATTCATATTTTCTTGTTGGAGGAAGCAGAAAGATTACTTTGTACAGAAATATCGAAGCGGGTGCAAATTGTATACGATGGCACGGAGTCTTATGGCTACATGCCTACCCTAAAATCAAAAACTCCGACAGAGTTCTTTGAAGGCTAAGCAGAAGGAAAAGATTTCCGCTATCCACTGTATCGCTAACCTTGACTCTACATTTTTCAAAGACAGGTGCAACCGTTTCTTTTAGTCGCGGTCACATCGGTTAAACGCCGCAGATAAGATAATTTGTTAGGCCAAATTCTGCTGTTTCGCGCTCAGGTGTCGCGAGATCAGGGGAGAAGGACAGAAATTGTCAAAATAACAACTCTTTACTGCATTCACTGATCTTTGTGTTTATTACCATCATTGTTATATGGCCGCCGAAGTTAAACTGAATATGCGAAGCCACTCGCGTGAGATTCTTAAAGTTCAAGAATGTGCAAATATTTACGTTGAAGTGCACCTGACGTTAGGAATAAATGACTATGAGAATTACTCTCGACGTATATTTTTATACCCTGCTAACGAAAATTGAGCGCATACCCTGCTCGACTTGGAATCTAGAACAGCATGAACAAACTGTTGGAACTACCTAACTAATAACTGCTTGTAATTCGAAATACTACAACGCGACCACTGCCTGAACTGAAGTCACTACATGCGTCACTGAAAACTGGAGAAAGTGTGAACTGAAAGCCCAAACTGCGTACTCAAGAATGCTCAATGAATACTCAGGAATTTTCTCCTTTTATAGTCACTTCAAAAATGTCACCACGTGTTCCATGACTCACTACGGGGTTTCACAACTTAACTCATGGACTCCTATCGTTTGAAATCAGAGGCTCTGATTTGTGAATCAAAGTTCTTTCGATGGCGCTCAAAATCATCCCTTTAAAATACTGAATTCTCATAGGTGAACTTCTGATCATTCGTACATGTCATGCTAAGAAAGAAACACTTGCGTTAACGTCTCCTTAGGAATGTTCCATTGTCCTTGCAGCATTAGTATTTTCTGTGACATACAAAAGAACCTTTGTCATAACCTCTCCTAGCCAGGTGCACGATTCGATTGTGTTTATCATAAGTCTTTCGCATGAAACCAAGAGCGATCGCAAAAAGCGATATACTGCTTGCCAAAACTTGTTTTTAGAGGAATTTCTTTCAAAATTATACTTATTGAAAATAATTATACAGTGAATGTCAGCCTTATGTTCTTCCTCTCTCCTTTCAAACTCTTATATAATATAAGCTAGATATTAATATTAAAGTGTGTTTCCATCTATTTACAATACACGAAACATTTGGCAATTGCAACCAGAACCTAAGGCCACCTTTATTATGTTAATAAACGAATAATAAAAATAATTACATAGGCATAAGAATTGAGGACGCAGAGTTATATTTATTAAAAAGAAACGAATCAAACATTACATAAAGGAAAACAAAGAAAAAAAATCAAATACTTATTTGATAATAATAAAAATCTAACAATGAATATCTTCTAACCAAAAATAAAAGATAAAAGATAATAAAAACCAAGGCCAAACTTAATGAGTTGGTATGGATATTTACTTGGTATTATTTGATTTGATGATTCAGAAATACGTTTACTATGGATTGATATGGTTATTTCTTCTATGTGTATTTTTGGTATGTAACAGAAATTTGCAAGATGCGTTATGTTTATGTGTTTTGTGTTGACTTAAGCCACCTGTGAAAAAAAAAAAAAAAAACATTAGTGAAGGGAAGAAGTATTGTATACAGAATGTATTGACAAACTGCTCACCCCATGGCAAAGATAGACAATAGACAAAAAGGTTCCTTTTTTAATGCTCACGCGCCGGGCATGTTGTAGAAATATTTTGCCAAGCTAGAAGTCGACCAAAAGGTCTAGATGGGTGAAATAAGAAAATTTCTATAACGGGTTGTTAGGACCGAAATATGAAGCACACTTTGAAAGAAATAGAATTACAAATGGGAAAAATCTCACGATCGAGACGGGATTTTTTTATAGCTGGCAGACGGGAAGATACAAACCAAAGAATTGTGCCGCCCAGCCATAATAATAGATACTGGTGGTAATAGAAACTTATATGTGTATTATCTCAATATCTTAGTTCGCAGATATAGGATAACAGAGAAGAAAATGGAATGGAAAATTTCCAAAGTCTCAAAGGCGAAACCGAAATATACAAAACCCCAGTCTGTGGGAAAAGTGAATGTCAGAATTGGGAAAGCTATTTGAACCAATGGCCATTGCATAGAAATGAGGAACGAGAAGAACTCAGCTATATAATAAATATTTTAAGATAGCCGATACTGAAACCTATAAGTCGGGAATAAAATATTAATAGATACAGCCTAATTTTAGCGGGGGGGGGCAGCCAGAAGAGAGAAGAGTTAACCTCAGAGAGTTAAGAAGGAATATGAGTGTTAGTGGCAGTTAGTAGTTAGTAGAAGTGTTAGAGTGTAGCACCAAGTGGGTACTTGACAGTTGAACACAATGATTTATTAATTCATAGAATAATCGAGAGAGGTGCATAGTTCAGGGGAATTAAGAATAGATTACACTGTAGGAAACAGAGTGATTGGAAGAAGACAGATAATGTAAATAGGGGAAAAGATAGACAGTTATTATAGCCAAATCTGAGAATTGTGAGGGACGATAGCTGCAAAAGTAACAAAGAACAGGGCAAGTTGAAAATAGCAGGAGCAGAGCTAGACCTCAATGAGTTCTTATAGTAAAGAGCGTAGGAAATGAAAAAGACAGAATTGTAAGTCAGAAATTAGACGCGAGGAAAATAATGTCAAGTGTAGTATAGCAATAGAACTGGTCAGGCAATGGCGAGAATTCAGGTATTGATAAACTGGTATCTTGAACTTGAATAAACTGTTAGTGAAGGAATCAATCTCCTGTGTCTTTTGGTATGATACATTCCCTGTTTCCGTGGATAGAAATGATCCCTAAAACACTCCAGCGAACCCTGAGAACTCATCAAAATAGCATTGGAGCAGCCGGCTGAGCTAGGAGCAGACAGAACATCATTACAACAACTAGCATTCGTCAACCGAACCACCGCATCCCCCGTACTACCAGATTAAAGCCCCCACCATACCAAAACCCGCTTCACAAGTACTGCTCCAAAGTGAGGCATTGAGATTAACAAACACCGCTTAAAGCCTTGCCGCTACGTGCGAAATAGATAATGGAGTGCTTGTTTTTAAGCCACGGAAGCTCGCGGTCCCCAGAAGCACATAGCTTGCCGGCGAACTGAATTAATTGCCAAGTGTTCGAAGGGTTACGGGCATTCATTTCCCGAGAGGAACGATAGTTCCCTTGTAAAGAGAAATTAGGTCAATAAATACGTTTGCCTTAACGCATTCCTTCGTATATTTATATTTCCAGCGTAAATCTTGTCGCCCTCCCGTTGTGTGAAGAAGACAACAAAGAAGACGAAAAACGCTCAGTTCAAAGATATCTTATGAAAGCGAGGTTACCTTCTCCCACGCAGCAACAGTAGATGACTAGGGCCGATCCCGATGGATACCCGCAACGACAACGCTTTTCAAGGTTGGCGCCTAATGAAGAGCCAATACTTCAAAATATCCAGATAAAACGCTTTCAAACTGGGCATCCAACGTGTGGGGCTATAACGCTTTCGGGTACTCAAAATGTATGCCCACTTCACATCACATATTACATTCTGAGATATCTAAAACGAGTCTTCTTCAAAATTTACTATATGAACAACAATGTCAAGGTTAATTAACGTTTTGGTAATACACACAATGTTTCATACAAATATTTTATGAAGTAAACATTTTAAATGAATATACAAAAGGAGAAGCATTTTATATACCCCTTTTGTCAGAAACTACACTCACTATAGCTTTAACATTTTCTGATTGCGTTTTTCAGATCTTCTGTACAGACCCTCTTATTATAACGGGAAGTTTTAATATGTAGCAGGAAAACAAGTGAATATTAAAAACAAACCGGTGTTAATGTGTTGTATAACGTTTTAATACTCCCCCTTTTCTCTTTAACATTTAAAACCTAAATGATAATAGTCTTATTTTACGTTGAAAACCTTAAAGACCACATACAAAAACTCAGAAATGTAGTGCCTATAGTTAACCTAAAATAGTGTATAATACATTTTTCATTTTGTTGCACTTTTTGAAAAGTTTTCTTTATAACATATTTTAAAAATATAATCTCTATGTCGTCCATTAAAATGGAATAATATAAAACGCCATACTTTATAGTAGATATATGATATAATTTTGAAAAAAATCCCATCCCATAACTTTGAGAAGATTTAAAAGCTAACACCTAATTGAAACCACAAAAATTCATGAATATATTATTTCCTTATATGAATATGAAGCAAAATGTATTCTAATAAATGGCAAACAAGATTAAAATGGACTCACCGTCATTAGAATAATAAAGACACGGTAATTTCAAATGCACGTTCCTCCGTGAGAGCGCGGTCGGAGTGGCATCTGGAAGCACGCTCTATGCCGGCTGAATGGGATATCTTTTAATTCAAGTGCATAGATATCATGCAATTACAAAAAGATCTACTTTTGTCATAGAATATGTTGGAAATTAATTCCTTGTGCCACCATACATTTCTCACTTTTTAAAATATATGTATTCACATGCATTAGTTCTTCTTGTGAAATTGATCACTTCCTCCTCTTACACTGTCCTTCTGTTCTTCCAACGTATGCGGGTTATTCCGATACACTTCATTGTTCGTTCTCCCACAAAATTGCATGCAGTACGTCCGAGGATCGCACTGGACATCTTACTAATGACCCTATCCTCAAACTTTTCCGCAATTAAAGCTAACGAGAGATCTGCTTGTGCCGTAATGGAGTCTTGTTGAAAAAAAGTGTCTGCATTCAATATCCGATAATATAGGTTCTATAATTCTTGTACATGAAATGCATGACAAAAAGTGGTGTGTAGTTCATAGTGAATGTTTACAGAACTGTAAGTCCTATATTTTAAGGAAATATCGTTAATAATACTGAGATAACATAATCACACAAGTATTCGAATAATTATGTAGCCAACTTATCCGAAATATCGTCTACTATACAAGTCGTAAACGGACTTATAGTGGGTGGTTCTTTGTGATTAATGGAACAAAAAATTTAATAGTCATTTTTGTCTCTTTTAAAGGTTTTTTGAGGAATTGTTGGTAATTTATTACATCGATTATTTAACTCATTGACATTTAGAGATATTTCTTATGGGAAATTGTAAGATAATCTCCTTCTCTACATTTAAAATTTACTTTGTAGCAAGACAGAATTTTTGAGTCATTTTCAGCTTCATTACATAACACTGTAGATCAAAGAATCAAATCTGTTGTTTGTATGAGTGTGTATTTAATAGCTATCTTAAACTGTAGTGTTGGGTGCGTTTTAATAACTAATTTAAATGTTTCAACAATGTATGCCGGAATAACCTGTCAACGATGATATCTCGTAGCAGTTGTAAAAATTAAGAAATTAAAAGAAAGTAGTTATATTCCTTCGTTGCAAGATTTGCATAATAAAACAGCGATTTTCCCAGAAATGAATAGTGCTAAGGCAACTTTCATTTGTAAAACTCTCCAAATAGCACGTTCTTTTTTTTTCTTCTTATTTTTTTTTGAGTAGTGTTTAACGCCCGTTTTTACTACTGAGGCATCACAGGCGGTGGACACTGATGATACATGAGATGAAATGAAAAATTGGGAAAGGATATTTTTTTTTTTTTTAAGGAAGGAAGCGTTCCAGGCCTACGTTTAGGTACCTTCCCGGCATTTGCCAGTTATGAAGACTGAGGAAAACCTGGAAAAAAAAACCCCAGTCAGAGAGGACGGTCCTGGCGGGATTCGAACCGCAGACCTCCCGCTCACGAGTCCGTGCCTTAACGACCTCGGCCACCCGTGGCGGTTTTTTTTTTCCTCGGTTTAACAGGAAAGTCATATGCTAAAAAATAATTTATTTTTAGTGCTAAATTACTTGAAATATATTACAAAAACCTAAAATATTTAAATTCAGTTTGAATTATTTTATGGCAATATAAACAGCATTCAGCATTTATAACTTAAATAACTTATATAGCTTTTGTTAGCCTCCCCATTAGTGAAGAATTGCAGTTGAAACCGTCCCTGGTACCTCATCAATTAGAAGATAATTAACAGGCACGGCTTGTAATTAGTAATTTTGTCATTATTCATAGATCTTTGGTGTCATTTCACTAAAATATCTTTTTAATCATGTATAAAGCTAGGCTGTACTATGTTCAGAGCTAATCAAAGTGTATATAATTTTTATTTAAGGTGAATTGGTGCAATTGTGTGTGATAGTGTAGCAATGTTCAGAAATGTCTCTTTTTCTTGATCAGACCACGGGTGAACGAGTTCTAAAGTTATACAATGGGCGGTAATGCTCCCTGGGATGTGAGTGAAGGGGATGGTGTTGAAACTACCTTGAGTTACGATGTGAGCATGCAGAGAGTACCTAGAATGCAATGAACTTAGACCGTAGGCTGTTCGAATTCAAACTGAGGACCTATGGCAAAGTAAGTAGTTTCAGTAGAACAACCTAGCAAATAGACTGTCAGATAAATGACGTCAAGTCAGCCTATGAGAAAGGCTGACACAAAAATGGGCGCGAAATATCGTGTGAGTTTTTGGTAATAGCGTTAGGTTTGCATTAGGTATATAAGGAAGCAGTTGCCCACAAATTTTAAGTTGTTCTAGCATGCTACTAATATGACGACGCCGGGCAGTCCGGAGCAAGAATGGCCTAAGTCCGCGATATAAATACGCGTATACATCAAGCATAGAAGAGAAGCCCACAATACAAATACGCTTATACACTAAGCATAGAAGAGAAACAGTTTTTCAGTACAGTTTCAAGCATGCAGTTCTCAGTTTTTGTCCTTCGATTTAGTGCAATTACTGCTACGACGTCAGGCAGTCCAAGAAAGAACGACATAAAATCCGCGATACAAATTTAAAACTACGGTTATATGTCATGCAAAGAGAAAACGTCATAATTTAGATAGGTCATAGACATTGATCGTCGCAACAATTGAGAATCTGCTTATACATTATGCATCGCAGAAAAGTAACCATTAATATAAGCTAGCGATACTCGTTTAATCAACGTGTCGTGCGAAAGGAAACCAGAAGAAATGTTTACTCAGAATTTCGCATCATTTCACGAGGCTATCAATCCTACTAGTTTCGCCAGTCGGTCTGCGGCAAGACAAGAAACATTGTAGAAATTTACTACACTATCACATATAATTACACAAATTCACCCATAATGAGACATTATATACGCTTTGATTAGCTCTAAACAAAGCAAAACATAGCTCTATGCATAATAAATGGGTTATAAGTTTCTTTAGTTCAATGACACCAAACATGTAATAATATTCACACAATTATTAGTTACACGTCATGTATGTTAATTATATTCTAATTGTGAGGTATTAGGAACGTTTTCACAGTTTACAATGAAACTGGCGATTATTGGGGAACATCCACTTATTGGCAAGGAGAACTCTCCGCTTCACACTCACACAGTAATACCCAACTTTTGCTGGTTGTCCAGCACACTTGAAACTGTACACATAGTGTGGATTCCACTTTTTTTTTTTTCAAAAACTTCTCAGTATTTCTAATACTTGTATTGTAAATTCACAAAGACTGTTCAATTTTTCTTCTTTCACCATACATCACAACCATAGCATACATGCTTCTGTAAGAAGCGTTTTCCCTTGTTTCAAGTTTTTCAATTATACTGTAGAGGAAAACCATATTAGTTTTTTTAAACATCCATTACTTAACAACGTAACTTGGTCGTTTTTACTTTGGGCACCATTAAAACATACTAAAGGAAGAAAACTTCAAAAACTGCTACCTCAAAACATCAAAAAGTATCTGAAACTGAGTGATCTCAGTTCCGAGTTCAGACAATGATGGTGATAGAACACAACACCTCCCATACTCTGCAGCATCACATCTTTGATATGCGTCGATTCTGGCGTTCCCTTTAACATGGTACAAGTACTTCTCTTTAACGTGGAGAATATCCTACTAGAGACATATAGAAACGAGGACGAATCCTAGCTTCAGTTGCGGAATCGTATTAAACCATAGGTCTGAAAACAGACATTTCTTTCACATGTTTGCACCATCACACACTAACTGTACTTCATCACCTGGCAAGGAGAGGAAAAAGCAGAATGAAGGGATACACAAAACTCCTTCCAGCAAAAATAATTAAGTATAAACAGAGTAGTCCATGATAATCAAAACAGCATGCTCTCGGATGTTAGATAATAGAAACTGCTTCGTATCAACCATATGATACGAAACACAATGCAATCCTGTTCCTGCAATAATAACTCTAAACTTTTATTTTTGTTGAAAATAATTCAATTAAAGCTCTATGTTATGGCAAGCCCTAGGGGTGTTATTTTACAACCCACATAACCAAAATAAAGAAGCCATTATATTAGTGTATATCCTATACAATGAATATTAATGTTTTTGAGCTTTCGCTTCTCAGCAGGGACAGGTATGCTGCGCTGAGGCATTCATTTATTAATTATTAATTCCGGTATTCTTTCCTGAATTTTATGACAGAATTTTATTTACACGGATCCAGCATCACCCTACCTTAAAGCTTCCAACCTGCAGCACGAATGATTTAACACTTCCTTCGAGGCTATTTGTCAACGCTATGTCAATGCTATGATCGGTTGTACTAACCTCGTTAATAGGCTCGCCTACCAACCATGTATCCTAGCAACAATGATACCCTGTTGTATATATAATGCTTTAATGCATTAAGTACTAGCATCTGTTACTTGCAAAACTCCATGTAGCGGGGTATTCGAGGAATAAACTGACCTAGAAACACGGCTATTGCATTCCATTTCTCCGCCATATCGATTAAGGCTAAGTTTTCTCATCCCGCAAAGCAAACTGCAACTTGGTTCTTGGAATACATAACACACTACTCTCTGTGTTTCCAAATGAGTCATCTAAAGTCGCTTCTGGCACCGGAACAGGGTGTTTCAGAAGTATCACGCTAGCGCAGCAGTGCGGCAGTCTCTATTCTTAGAAGCTCATGAAACACGTCCTTGTTATCAAAGAGAGCCGCTATATATTTTATTGCTTACATTCTTCTACTATTTCACTTGATATTTCACTTGTATTGTGAAGCTTTTGGTATGTTATCAACAGTCTATCCCTAAAAATAATGTTGTGTATGACCTTTTGGGGCTTATTGATAATCGGTGGAATAGCGATATGATCATTAGATGCACCTTTTGCAATGATCGAAATCTGGAAATGTATAGTTGAAAAGTTACTATCTCTGTATTAACGTCTATCTGGAGTGAAATGGCAAACTCAATTGTGACACACACACACAAAAAAGAAGTTCAAGTACAGGCAAACAAAGGATGATTGGTGCTTCAAAGAAAAAGAAATACGCTAAAATACTCAGGAATGCAGAACAAAGTTACACATTTACTCGTAAATCTTGCATCGGACGAGAAAGGTGAAACAACATTGTATATTTCCTAATTCAAGTATTCTGAAAGGGTAAATATTTCATATTATAATCGACGCGAAGAACATATATAATATTCTGTATAAATAATTATTCATAAATAAATACTCTAAACACACTGTCGTTCTTTTGTTAAAATTTTGGGTTTATTTTGGCCATGTGCAATGTATATCATTTAATTTTTCCATTATTATAAGCGTTACTGTGATCTATATTATGTTCTTTTACATTCTAGAGAACAAAGTAGTAGTGGCATGTCTATTTTTATTGTTATAATATTCCATACACACATTACAAATATATTTTATAGGTCGTCGACCGTACATATTAAGTATGATAAACAGAATGAGGAACTAACAATAAAAAAAACCAGTCATAATAAATAAATGAAATTATTTTATTTGGGAAGAAGTTTATTTACAGACATGAGTGAAAATAAATTGCTTATAGCTTCGCGCACTTGGGCTAGGAAAATGCCCATATTCTACCCCCCAAACAGGTCCCAGTCTGAGCATGTCGACCTACCTCTTAACAGTCTTCCCCCCCCCCCTTTTTCTTCTGGAAACGATGTTTTCTCAGGTGTTCAGTACATTCAGACATGCCTTCCAGTCTTCCCTTCTTCTTAGAACGAGCCTAAATATATCAGGTTAATTTCATTTCATTCGATAGATTCGAGAATACTTTTGTGTTGCACTCTGCCTTGATTAACTGCCTGTTGATATTCTCCAGCCTTGGCCTAACCTTCTTCCATGCATTTTTATTTTATGTTTATTGCCCTGTTGCCATGTTCGTGCTTAATGCTATAGACACCAGGTGCGAAATATAATTCCAACGTTTTGGGCTGCAGAGGCAGAAAGAGAACTCAGAAGAATTATCGTGGTGCGGCATCTAGCGTGTTGTAGGGAAAGATGACATTTTACATGTGCTAAGACCTTGCAGAGTTTTGAGGTCATTTATGCGGTATAGCTAAGTTACCTTATTCGTGGTTTCACAAATTATACATAAGTGCCGTTATTTTACTGGCAAGCAAGTTTCTTGATACTTATAAAACGGCTCTTCAACATCTGATTACCAGCCCGTTTTTCTCTGAGGGTTGTTTATGTCGACGTATGTTCAGGTGCCACATTCTGGTAAGTCGTTTCTTGAATATCGAAAAATGAGATGACCATAACTTTCCCAGCAGAAGTTATCACTTTTGCCACGTTGAAAGATTTCCAAACAGAAACTCCGCATCTTTCCTGTAATATCTTCAACTGCATGCAAACCTTTTGTTCCGGAATCAGCAGTCTTGGAATCCACCATGCACAAACACGTCTCACGTGGAACTTTTCAGTTAACATGTGGGTGACACGCAGAGAAATCTTCAGAATGGATGATCCTTTGACAACAGCGGTGTTAAAAATTTCTTCCGTCAGAGCACAAACTGAAGCATCGGGTCTTCCTTTAAACGCCTCCCCTCTTTATATATTTTAAATCATCTTTGAGAGCTGTGCTATAGGAAAGAACGAACTCTCCATAGGCTTCTTGTAACATTGCATTGCTCTGAGCTGTTGTTGAGACGAAAGCAGAATTTCAGAGCAGCATTTTGTTATTTTACCTTAACACAAAGTTTTTTTTTTTTTTTTTTTTTTTTTTTCCACGCTTTAACGGGTGTGTGCTCTGTGATATTGGGTCACCATTTTCAATACAGTTGTTTCCAGTGTTATTTATAATTCTGGATATCATTGTCAATTATTTAGATCATTGAAAAGCACGGTGTGGTAACGCCGTTCGCTTGATCAGTTATTGTGACACAGCTTCATTTCCGCTACTGTTGTTGCAAACAGATGACAGTGCCAGTTCACAATTCTTAGTTACTCCCAAAGAAGTCTGGGAACAGTATTTTCATTTCGATGTCAAATTTAATGAGAGCTGATGAAATATAGAATTGCTGTCATTACCCGAGGAGAAAATTGGAAGTTTTTATACAGTCAACACATTTTCTGTGGAAGCCATAACTTCCCTCTACACTCATAGTATTCCAAGTTCTATAATAGTAAACAATGTAGTGTAGTTCACGTTGTTTTTGTAACACTGATAATATTCGAATGCTTATACTTGTATAACACGAGTAAATAGATAAATATAATTGATTGAAAAAAATATATAAATGCCTTATCGAAAGTGCCGACAGTTCATACATTTTAAGGGCATCAGCTAATAATAAGATACAGTTATTATTAATGTAAAAAGCAACATGCATGCTTGAATATGAACGTGAAGTTTGTTCAGTTGAAACATCAATCACAATTAAGTTGAGCAAATAATTTTGACAACGCAAGTACTGTAAATTGAAATGTACTCTTATTAAAATTATATATAGTGAGAGTGCAGGACGACAGATGGACGTATAAGACCACCATGTGGAACACGCACTTAGGCAATCGACACAGAGACAGGCCAAGACGCAGATGGGAAGACTTCTACGAGGCACTGGCAGGTCCACAATGGTCCAGAATAGCAAGAGGCAGAAATTCTTGGAAAATTATGGACTGTTAACTTCGAAACGAGTGAAATCTGATGAACAAAAGTGTAATAAAGTGTAGTATACAGAGTAACATACTGTACACAACCCTAATGAGAATTAGATCATCCCATTAGCGAATAAGAGATATTCTCTTGTAGGAGACCTTTGCCTTTCTTAGGGACATTCGGTTTTCTTCTTCTTCTTCTTCTTCTTCTTCTTCTTCTTCTTCTTCTTATTATTATTATTATTATTACATGGAATGCAGAAACTTACCGTTTAGTAGCACTGATTAATTTGCACTTTACATAGTATTTCATTGTTTTTGTAAAAAAACAATGAAATACTGGAAGTCCTAAGCTGGGTTTTGCTGTGCTAATAAGGGAGTGTGGGAGCAACTTTTCTATCAAATTGAACACAATTAAAGATGCTAAATTTTAGAAAAAAACTTTAAAATTTTTCAAATACAAACATATTATCAAGAAACATCGGGGACGTTTTCTGCTGTGTCAAATGAAAAAACGTTTTATGTGGTTTAAAATGGTATGCATACAATTATATAACTTAAATACAAATATTTAAACAAAACAATAGCATCACTGCATAAATTTGCATTAATAATTCTCAATTTTCGCTATCTGTATCGTGCATACTAAAAACGAGAAAATAAAATTAATTGATATGGTATTGCCTAACAATGCTCAGAAAATATTATAATTTTTTTTAAAAATATTAGATGGTAGTGGTCAAATTAGTGTCTTGCGTGGGTTGGTGTTTCACGGAATGGTTCAATTGCGAATGACTGTCAGCGTGCAGCCATCAGCTGGTGTTTGATGTGACTTTGGCCCAGTGCGCACTGCGCTGTGCATAATGATTCGATTTGGTTTATTTACGGACGCTCTTGAACATCTCAGGCCATCAGCGTCCCATTCCAATCAGAACGTGAAACGGCCGACAAATTTCTCTCAGATACCTCTTCTTTCAGGCTTGAGGTTCTTTTTTTGTGCCGTAAATGCACGACACGGGACCGAAGGAAGCCATATTTAGAATATTTACGCCCGAAAAAATCCATCGATTCTGGACGGGATTAAAGCCGCGATCTTGGGTTTAGGAGGCAAGTATGGTTACTCCTACACAACCAAGACCTACGCTGTGCATATTCAAGATTAAAAATAACTGTAAGCAGTTCTATATTACGGTAACAACTTTCTCAGTTGTCATTGAAAATAAACCTAAAACCATTTAATGAATTGCATAAAACATTTCAGGTTAGTTTATGTCAAAACGCTTCGAATTTGGAAAAACAAAACAAAAAAAAAGGACATTTGAAGTTTTTGTTTTTGTTTTTTGTTTTGTTTTTGTTTTGTTTTGTTTTGTTTTTTTTGTTTTTTTCAATTTGCCCATAAATTGAACGGTCAAAATGGTATTAGAAATGTTCTGTTTATATCATGTAATCGCCCTATAAAATTATGTCGGCGAATTTCCT
Source organism: Metallyticus violacea (assembly GCA_030762175.1). Taxonomy (NCBI): domain Eukaryota; kingdom Metazoa; phylum Arthropoda; class Insecta; order Mantodea; family Metallyticidae; genus Metallyticus; species Metallyticus violacea. Next base: position 17,215,666 of record CM060843.1, on the reverse strand, counting down.
TCCACTCCGTTTATTCACCAATAATACTAGGTGAGTTCAGTTTAAAACTTGAGTCATTACTATCCAACAATCCCGTGGAATAATGTGGACGGAAAGTTAGTACCGTCGAACTTTCAAGAGAAAGTAAGTACAGTGTTGACACGCCCCGCATATGAACCACATGTATGCATATTTATAAGGCACATGCCTTTCAGCAACGTATATAAAATTCTCAGTTGAGACAAGTGTATACATTTCATACCAGAGCTGCGTTGCACACATTTTTGTATTTATTTTACACCCGAGGCGAAGTGGGGACATCTCCTATGCACTGCGACCTCTGGAATTTTTATGCCAACCTCAATGTACCTAGGTAGAATGAGATGAGAAGAATAAACCTGATAGGTCAAATACACAACGTCGCTTCCAGGCATCCCCCACTGGTCCGTATTGCTCTACATCCAAGCGGCGCACTACTGCCCAGCAGCGGCAATGTTTCACCTTATCCCCAGGCATAAGATTCGGGTCTGAGCGAAAGACCTGCACTAAAGCAGGTGCCTACATAAATGCGTTGTGGCCGACAACCAGAAGTTTTCGAAGGAAATTATCAACTTTTATTGTGATAAGTTTAAAATTACTGTTGGAACTTGGAGAGTAGGCTAGCGACGTATGTGGGTAGAGGAGGGCTTTATCTGCCAAGTAAAACATTACGCACTGCATGTGTATACCATCTATTCAAATACTTAACAGTGCTTCGTTCTGATTGAGTTAACAAAAGCAGAAAATTAATGGTGAACAGTTGGACGTTTTAAATTGCATGTTTTAGTTACGTGTTTGTGTATATGGTTACATACATATTAACCTATAATTATACATACATACATACAAATAATGGATGTACCACAACAATGAAATAAGGAAAAAATGATACACAGTAAAGCTCGGAGAATTGAGAATATTAACAGCTGTATGTGATGAGTTGAGACAGTAAAATTTAGATTAAAACAATCAAACTTAGCGGTGTTCCAGTGAGAACAAGTACCGGGTGAGAAGAGAAGGGGTCGAAGCCGGCGAGCCTTCTCTGTCTACTACAGGAAATAGACCTGAGCGTACAAAAGTGAATTCGATTTTTTTTTTTTTTTGACAAGAATGGGATACGCTGCTGCATAGACGATTTTTATTTAGTGAGAAAGAAGGTTCCTACTTGTTCAATTTTTCATATGATAATGGAAAAAGAAAGAATTGCGTTTCCTCAAGGGTTCACTCTGTGAGCTCTTAAAGAAATGAACTACAAATGGGAAAAGTACCAAAATTAAAAGAAAACATTAATTGAAAAGCCAAACATAAATGGAATGGCGCTCTAAGTACCTGAAAGCAATACGCCGCTTTTGGAAACAGAATAGTACTATTGTATGTATATATTATATACAATATAATATACTTCTGCTTCTCTAGTTTTTGTTACTTTAGTACATTGTTATAATTTACATTTATATTTATTTTATTTTACACACACACGCACACACACACACACATATATATATATATATATATATATATATATTAGTACATTTTTCTAAACGTTTATTTTACACACACATATGTATATATATATATATATATATATATTAATGAGAATTGGGTGGACAATAATTTAACAATTAGGAAATGCTGGTTAAATGAAAGTCAACCATGCTTATTACTAAGCCGAATTTCCATAACCTTCTCCTTGTGATGTAGGATCCAAAATGGCGAATGTGAAGAATTCATTATTAATTTTTCAAGCAGACAAAAGCTCGGGAAATTATTATGGTCAATGAATTTCAGAAACTTTGGGCTTTGGATTAACAATCTGCTTATTTCCAACCTCCCAGAGGAGGGTGTTGTGATTATGGATAATGCTCCTCAATATTCTGGAAAACATACCGTAAAAGAAAAGATAAAATTATGACTGCAAAATAGCATTCCTCGTTCGTCAAGAGACATGAGAAAATCAAAACTCTACATGTTGATAGAGATCTATAAATGACAAGAAAAAGTGTTCCACACTGACGAATATTAAAATTACATGGTCACGAAGCATTAAGTTTGCCCACATCCATGTGTGAACTGAACCCCATTGAGCTTGCGTGTTCCAAAGCAAAACTTGTGCAAGAGAGAAGTGTGTTAACGAGGAAATGAATATTGAAACATACGGCTTTTTCTTTCTTCTTTCTTTCTTCACTCCTGAACATAGGTGCCGACTTCTGTTATATATCGGGGGAAGGTCGCAACCTCGCTTTGTGATTACACATCAGCAATATTAACCACAACACAAAGTTTTTAAATGTTCATCCGCTGTAATAAAATATTAAATCTCTATTAATTCCAATTAATAAGCAGACAAATTAATACAAAGTAACAAGTTTATACAATGTAGTCACCCGAAATGAACTCTATGAATTTGTACAGTTATATTTTATTAATTAAGTTAGGAAATGTTAAGCATATTAACTTCAGCCTGTAAGTGTTCAATATTTTAAACGCATTATAGCACAAGCACAGGCTCTGTTTACGATACGTGCGATTCTCGTGAATATTTCACTACTCTGACACTTTGCATTCCTGTGACCAGCCAGTCGTCTCTCCAGCTCCCAACAGTACATAAATAATTATATAACTGTCGAATGGGTGTTGCAGTCGTACATGCTGATTCCGTTCGTTTATCATACAAAAGATATACGTAGGAAGAGTAATATTTGCTGTATACATGCATATCTACATCAGTACCTATATTTAAAAAAAGCAGCATTACCTTTAAGCCTTCTTCTCGCTATGGCCCCTCCCTCCCCGACTCCCCTCTCCATAGCCATTAGTTTCCTTTCATGGGTTTTCGCCACAAAAATTTCCGATTTATGCATGTATCTCATACATGATCACTTCCAGGCAAGCGTTCAGGCTTCTGTTAACATTTATACATTTCTTGAAAGATGTTATTCCTTATATTCTGCCAGAATATGCCTTCAGGTAGCACTTAACCTGAGTCATGCGTGATTGCTTCTTTCTTCTCTCTCACAGACATCTAAATATCTACACCCCCTCCTCCAATCTGGACTATTTGAGACTGCAGGTTAAGGAAAACGTTTTCTGTGTATTGTACATCAGTATATGTTCATATTTCGCAAACGTCTATTAAGTATTTAGCAGCCATTGTGCATTATGTTCTGTCCCCTTAACCAACTGTACCACAGTCTAATTTATTCTAAGCCTTTTCTTACTTTGGGCATATCCTTCCGTTATTTGCTCCTTCAGACATGCTGCTCGAGTGATGGTTCATCTCTCGGCATTATTCTTATCCAATGTTTAATTGCTCTTATTTTTAAATTTACACTTTCGTTATAGATAGCAAACTCTTTAAGAACTCCGCAATTCTCTGTACTCCTCCCTAATTTTTAGCATCCGCTTCAGAAAATGTGTTTGCATCTAATTAAATTCGCCGGTGTTTTCCCCCCGCAAATTTTGGTCCTTTACGACAATAATACTGTAGAGCATCTCCATTGTTTAGTTGGTCCTGGTGGGCTAATGATTACCATACTTGCCTCGTAGACCCAATATCGCCGGTACAATACTGGGCAGGGTCCATGGATTTTTCGGGCGTATACATTCCTACGGAAAGGGAATAAAGCAGAGGGTCTGCTGTTGTAGATTTACGACACATAAAATAATCCCAAGCTTGAAAGAAGAGGACTCTTAGCAGAATCCATCAGCTGTTTCACGCCTGAATTGAATGGGACGCTGATGACCTGCGATGTAAAATAAACGAAATAAATAAATAAAATTATATACGTCGTTCTCAACGGTCCTTCTGATATTTTCACCGAAACATTCAATATTTTGCATGTTCTTTAATATGCACCTAAGTTATTTTTGAGATGCCTATATCATTTGCCCAGTTCATGTAACCCTCAAATACGTGAATTTCTTCATATTTTCTAATGTTTGTACTTCATATTCGCACCTCTCTTTCTAGCTATACACCGCACCATCCTCATTGACTGACATTACCCATTCTTCAAAATACACTCTAAACTTTAGTTCTTTTTACAGTCCGTTGAAAATTCTATCGAGGAAAGCTGATACAGAGTGCCTCTTATGAAAAGGAAGTGAAGCAAATTGGTGAAATGAAACCTCAACTGGGAAAACCAGGAGAGAATTTACATGTCCGCTAACAACGTATCTTGCCACCGCAGGAATCGAACCCGTTCCCGCATTTGTCATATTGTAGTGTTCAAACCAGCTGAACTATTAAAATGTCTATTTCATTCAGTTATATTAATATCGTAAATCCCCATGACGCCATCATAAATACAAGTCAAGATGTTCGATAACTGTCTACTATGACAACGGCATTAGAGCCGCCACTCACATTATTTGGTCTGTGATACATCTGACATATAAATTATCACACTTTGTAAGGCTCAGCAATCCGTATACAATCTGCCTTATTACATGCTGGAACCAACACTAACATGCAAAGCAAGTTCCCCGAATTCTCTCATTCTCTGTTCACCCGTAGAGTGAAAGATAGTGAGATTTGTTTTTAATGCTGCAATTAACCTTTCAAAGTGACAACGTAATAATATGGAATAAGCTCCCTTCTGGGGCAAGCAGTCTTGAGTCGATTGCCTTTTCTGGAACAGACTGTGCACAAGGGCGGGTCAGAAATTTGAGAGCGTGCAGATATGCGTGTTCAACGTGGCGGGATACTCGTAAAGCCATAAGCTAAAACAATTTGAGGTTAGCAACGATTAAGACACTGCAAACAGCTTTAAAACTGTCTATACAAACTACAACTTGCCTGCCATTAGTACCTAACTGAAGAGTATAAATATGAAATGCCGATTATATGGAGTAGAAAATAGGGGCTGATTCAATGCAAACTTTGCTGAATAAAATTGAGAAACATCTTTTAAGCTTGGCATTATTATTATTATTATTATTATTATTATTATTATTATTATTATTATTATCATCATCATCATCATCATTGTACCAAACATCACTTTACTCATCATCATTCATCTTAAACTGGAATGCATTGCCACGGGATGTCAGAGACTGCCATATTTTAGGAGTATTTCATAAGAAATTGTTTAATATTATTAGAAATAATCAATTGCCATAGATTCAGATTCCTTTTATTACAATGCATGTATTTATTTGTTTAACATGTTATAGAATTATTTATTCTATTTTTTTTATTAATATCATAAATGTTTCTATCACCTTCATAGTATTGCTAAGGTTTAATTTTATGTTTTACATGTATCTTTATTTCAACTTTCAGGATTTACGTAGGTTGATATGTATAAATTGTCATTGCTGGTGCTTGTTGTTCTTTTATTTTCTTATTTTTTTTTCTTCTTCTTCTTAAGTTAATATTTTTTTATTTTTATTTATCAATATTTATGTATTAGCATACATTTATTTACATACATAATGTTTTACATTGGTTTATATGTGTACGCGTATGTCAACTTTACTGTCAATGTTGTGATTGTAATATTGTTGCTATAACTTCATGTTATGATTATTACATTGGTAGAGCGGAAGAGAAGGCCTAATGACCTTAGCTCTACCAGAATAAATAAATAAAATGAGTGTAGAGTTTTGGAATGAATTAAAACTAAAGCGAAGGATATCAAAAACCAGGAATTTTAACCATATTTAATGACGAAAAACCTTAAAGGCACTAAATATTTAAAAATGACTAGAGGAGAGAAAAAGTATGAAATGTGTCATAAAAATAGGAAGAGAAGGAATAGAATGGTTCACAACCGGAGAGGTATGCTGGAATGTGTACCGGCGAACTTATGGAGAAAAGAGTTCCTTTTACCAAAGGGGAATAAGTTACGATGGCTATAAGGGGTAAAAGAAGTTTACGATACAAATTGAAGCCGGAAATATGGCTGCCTATATTAATTTTATAACCTGAGGCTGCAGAGTTATATTTATAAAGGCATATATTTGATAAGGATAATTGTTATGTATATATATATATAAGAAAATCATTTTGAGATAGGTATAACAGGAATAGAAATAATTTGTACATGTAACATACAAAAGAATTTTGTATACATTTTGTGTAAAATATGTGAGAAAAGACGGTTTTGTATACCTGACACTCGTCCGCAGACCGCTCCTTAGACAAGGCTGAAGAAAGGGTAAACTATCTTTTGTTAGGTCACGAACCTTCTACCCATGAAATACTTAGGAGTTGACAATAAGAGAAACATGTGGCCGTAACGGGACAGTATTTAACAAAGTCAGACTTAAAAATATTTTAAGAGAAAATGAAAATGTCAGAACGGAGACGAAAATGTTTTATTACAGGAAAGCCGAAAACAGCCATCAACACGTGCCGTATTTCCGAGAACATTTAGAAATCTACAGACTAAGGAAGGCAAAAGATTTTCAATAGAAATCAGAATATAAGGAAAGTGCCGAAATTTATGACAGCTTGTTCTGGGAAAATTCAAGTTCGTGGGAAGACGTTAGATCAGGGGGGAAAGAATAATTCTAGCCAATGGTCTTCGGATAAAAGTTAACGAATCAGGAGAACTTAGTTACCAATAAATAATTTTAGGATAGCCAATCACGAACATATAACACAGAAATAGATAAAATACGAGGGAATTTAATTTAGCGAAAGGCGTGGCGATGTAGTAGAAAAACTAGAGTACAGAAGTCAGGTGACAATCGGACACTCGCACTCAGTAGACACATAGTCATACATTCAGACATTCACGGAGACATTCTCTCGCACATTCAGACCTTCGCAGATTGAGATTCAGACATTCAAGAGAAACAGGGACATCATACGAGAGACGCGAAAGAAATATACGGAGTCAGAAATATACGAGTCATCCGAAAGTAATCAGTCTAGATCATTTCTAAAGTTCAGTTGAGGGCAGTGTAAAGCATTTTCTAAAGTCAGTCTAAGTGTGTAGTGAGGTCAGCTACGAGCCGTCAGGAAGTAACCTGCCAAGTTAAATAAATCAAATGTTCAAACAGTGCCGGACTTATTAATACAGCGAACAATCTCCTTCCCCCCCTAACGACTTTCAAGTCGTTAAAAACAGTCCAAATTTACCCTGAGAACACACCCATCAATTCCCCCTATAGTGGAACCCTCAAAATAATAACCGTTCCAAATTGGCACCCAACTGTGGGGACACAAACCAAAATAAATACCGTTCCAAATTGGCGACCAACTGTGGGGGCACAATAAATACTGTTCCAAAATATAAAAAGGTAGGAAAAGTGAGACAAAAATGGCTAGGAATGTGGACAAACTTCATGATAAAAGTTTTAATTATAGAACATAAGAATGTCAGTCCTGATGGTGTAGTGGTAACCATACTTGAATGGTGTTTAAAGCCCGTTTTTACTACTGAGGCGATGGACACCGATGATACATGAGATGAAATGATATATTGGGAGAGGATTTATTTTTAAGGAAGGAAACGTTCCAGGCCTAAGTTTAGGGTACCTCCCGTGCATTTGCCATTTATGAGTACTGAGGAAAACCTAGAAAAACCCCCAGTCAGGGAGGACGCTCCTGGCGGGATTCGAACCGCGATCTCCAGCTCACGAGTGCGTATCTTAACGATCTCGGCCACCCGTGGCGGTATTTAGGTTACTGTTATACTGTACTGATAACGTACGTATTTTTTCTATGGTGAAAAAATTTCTTTTGTCTTTTAAAACATTCTTATAGTAAGAAAATGTTCTTTTGACACAGCATGGGGTTATCGGTGCAAATTTCAATGCAGCCACTGCTGTCAGTCCCCGCTGAAAAGCGTCTGAAATTTGTTCCCCCTAAAGAACAGCAGACACATTTTTTGTTGCAAACCCTGAGTTCCGCTACAGAACCTTGGTGAAACTCAAAGAACATGTTCACCCACTGGCCCTGATGTTTCGTTCTTTGAAATTATGTCAATGATTTCCATTGCATCTTTTAGTGATAAAGATACGGATTTCTAAAGTCGAATAGCTGGAGGAAGATCAATGAAAGTGCCTTAATGAAGGCAAGTGAAGAGATGTTCCTATTGTAAAGAGCGGTTATAACCTTTGCTATGCAGGCTGCTGCGTTGACATCAAGTGTGTTCATAACACCCTCGATGTCTTCAAAATTGTTGCTAGTAGATGGTTGTTGAGCGGTGTTTAATAAGTGAAATTAATTAAATGTGTAATAGATGGAGGGAAGGAAAGATTTTGGAAAAAGAAAATTTGAATTGTTAAGATTTGGATGTTATCTCAGGGGTAAACAATTCCTTCCTCTCCGGCGATGGTTACCGCTGTCTTATATTTTGCCACGGCTGTTGAGACTCTGCTGCTGGATGTTTTTACGGTCCTGTGACCATAGGGGAAGGAGTCTTGTAGATTAATAATATCTTGTTATGTAAGATGGAACACAATTTATTGTACATTAACTATTTCACCAGGGCACTTAACTAATAAAGGTCGTCCTTGCAAAACTAACTATTGCTTTCCACTAATTTATTTGAAACTGAGGAAACCTTTCCACTGACCTTGCCCCTCTGAAATCTCTTGCCACACTGCTGGCCTCAAAATTGCAAAACTAAATGAAGATGGTATGTGTGCCTTCTCCATGTAGCGGATGGCTTCTCCCCTTTCTTTTCATTTCTATAGTCCCCAAATGTTTTATGGTGCCTTGCTACAAAGGGCTAGGGAATTTCCAGGTCCGGTTTTATGACTAGGGTAGCTTTCTGCGCCTTGGCAAGAAACAAACATTTGAGACACAATATTCAACACTTGTACAGGAAAAAGAGCATTACACATGGCTATAACGAAGTTACATAAAATTGTTTGTTACAATCAATCTAATTAAATGTGGGGGTGACAGCTCATAAATACTGCGTCATTGTCAGCAGCCAAATACCCCAGAGGGTGATGGTGGATTCTGGTGACAGAGGTGTTTGTGGTAGCATTTCCTTGAAAAAATCTAAATGCGACTGGATTGTTTAAGAAAGGATTTTTCAACGGATGAAATAATGTTGTTCATACTGGGAAATTGTTTCTAGCTTCTTCAGCCAATCCAGTGTAAGCCGTGAGCAAGGCAGGTGACATGTGGCATGTTAGGATAAAAAATGTTCAATGTCTTTCTTGCCTTGATTATATAGAGCCGCACTGTCGGTGAAAAGCAGTAGAAATTTCTCATTGTTGCTTTCTGATAGCCCTAGGATGCGTAAAATGATCTAGGTATGCAGCTGTTGTTCGTTTTGTCCAGCATCTTGTATAATATGAGCAATGTGAACATTCTGTGGGTCTAACTTACCCACCACACATTAACAATGAAGAAACTACAACTATCGGTGGTCACATCTACTGAAAGTCAGATGTTACAGTCCTGTAGGTCTATTCTGATAAATTTAAGTTTTTTTTTTTTTTTTTCATATAGTTAGTGCAAATATTTTTTCCTCAAAGTTGATTCATCTGGTATCTTTCGGTCATAGATATCTTGAAGAATTTTATTGAATTCTGGGTTCTGTACCATGTGCCATGGCACATTTGCTGATACTAACGCCTCACATAAACGTGCATTAAAATTGTGTTCTGAAGAGCCAGAAAAACCTGAAGTTAGTGATTGGAACTGGATCCTCTGTTTCCTCTCAATGCCTTACAGACTCTTTATGCTGCAGAAAATGGGACATTTGGTCACAATTAACTTGCCATTTGTGGTAAAATTGGTATCGTTCCTGACCCAATGTCTGATAAACTAATTTTTAGAAGCCTTTTCTTTTGTCATCTTGCTGTATCTGTTAATAAACTGGAAGTTTACGCTTCTTAATTATGCATTCAGTTTGCTTCTAAATAAGAGTTGCATCCGACAGTAAACTGAACGTGTTTCTCAATAAAGATACAGAAGACATTTCAGTTGTTTGTGAAAAATAGCGTTGAACGTGACTGACAACAACGGTATTACGAAATTACATCCAGTTTACTTCTAAAAATAAGTTAATTTTGACAATGCTATTAATACATGACAATAATAGCATTGCAAAATTAAATGCAATGATTTGTCTTTGAAATTCATCAAGATGCACATTGTTAGTTAATGTTTTAAAAGTAATTTTATTGCACATATTAAATATAATGTAATAATTTAAACCTAATTACATTTCAATATAATATTAATATTTTAAAAGATATTTTTGCCCATTTTTCGGTTTCAACGTCCTATTTAGCCATTTTAGGGTTCATAAGATTTAACTATATGACTCCCATGATAAAGAAACGAATAATAATGTTAATATAGTTAGCTAGCAAGGAACAAAATAGTTTTAAACCTAGGAATCGGGCCCTAGTTATAAGTGTCCTGTTTCATGTTTAGAATTTTAGTTGTAGATTGCAAGATCTAGTCGATTTTCTTGTGCTTTATCGTAGCTTCAATTTCATGCTGGTACTATTAAGTTTGTTGAGCGCTGCACTCAGTATGTATTCACTACCGTACGGCAACAGGAGTCTATCCATTTCCAAATTACAACTTTAATGATTATAAAAAGCTAATAATAAATTAACAAGCCACTGAAAAAGACCACTCAAAGATAAGTTGAAATAGCTCTCCTTCATTTTTCCAAACATTTTTGACATCGAGTAATTAAATTATCCAGGTTGATTCCTTTGGAGAAATTGAGTTTCTTTATTGATAAGCGCGAGTCTTCAGTTCTCTAAGGTGTGTTGATTCGTCCTATGTACTTTATCTTTCAGCATCACGTTCCCTTATAACGAAGAACACACTGTTAACTAATCGCAGCACGACGTGCAACTTGATCGTCATGGAATTCTTCGTATATTACTCTTACAGTACGAACCGATTCTGCACTCACAAACAAATCGTAAACAAAAACTCGTTGGGCAATAGAGTGTTTAGACGTATTGTAGCATTAACTTTCTTAGTGCATTATTGTGCACTGTTGCACACGTGCGGTTTCAACAGCTGTTTGGCTCAGACTGATAGCGCGTTCTCATCGCTGGCTTAATTGACCGGCGCGGGAAACTCATAATTTGTTCAACCAGTAGAAATACGTCCTAAAATAATGGATGTCATTTATCAACTAACAAGTTCCAAAAGAGTGGCATCATCTCATATCAATCAACATCAGGCAATAAATAACGGTTGCTATTTCACAAGCACTTAACAGAATAAAATCCTCGCATCATTTTTAACATACCCTAATGAAAGACCTTAAAATGCTATGACTGCAATTTATTCATAAACCGAAGTGTTTTGAAATAGCTTCACCTTACGGGTTTATAGAAATGTATTTATTCGTCTTCATCTTCTTATACCTCCTAGAATTAGATCGATTTACCCTTCACCCTAGCTCATGCTTGAACTACAGGTACTTTTCACTGACATTGTAGCATTTGTCTTTGAAATATTTCCGAATTTGTTCTATTTATTTAAATTTACTATCTAAAATTTGTGTTGTATAAAATGTTCCAAAATATTGACTGATGTGTATATGTTTTTATGTACTATTGTTATTTTATTCTTCCTACATTTCATAGGTATACAAGCTCACGAACTTTTAATAGACACGAAAGAGCCGTCACTGTGTAATATTTTAATTACATCTCTCTAGTTGATGTTTTTATGTTATTTCTCCTTTTACTGTTGTACAAAATGTCTCAAATTTTACAATTATATATTTTATATTTTGTTTGTAATTTAACGAAACATCACAGCGGAGATAGTTAACATTTCTTATCTGTTTTAAAATAGTTTTTCCTATAATAATGTTTATATATTGTAATAATTCCTTTGGAATGGCATAACTTTTATTTCCAAATTGTATTCTTTACATAATTTGCATATTTCTAAGAGTCGTCGTCTTTAATGGATACGATCGTATAATACATAGTGGCGCACGAAATGTCATACATTGAAATCGTGTAATAAATATGTTATTTGCAGATTGGCAACGTTGGAATGTTGTGACGATTAGCCGTAGTTCGTGCACGGTACAATAGAAGACAGTAGTTGTCAATATGACGCATGCTGACTCCACCGGTTCAGTTTAGTAAAATGGCGGACAAAGGCCGTTTGGCGCTAGAACAGAAAGTGAAAACTGTGTTGTTTTACGCGGAAACGAAGAATGTAGCAGAGACGCAACGGCGTTTTCATTTTCGAGTATCAGATTTTGGGTACGAGAGCCTCTTACTGTTGTATACGAGATGGAAAATTACGGAGATAAAGTTAGTGTATGGGGTGCAATTTCCAGTCATGGAATCATTGGGCCAATCTTTTTCAACGGCACAGTTAACAGTGCGCACTACATGGACATGTTGCAAATTTTCTTCCGCAACTTTATGCAACAGGGCTACCAGTGAAGACGCAATGATTCATGCAAGATGGAGCTCGCCCTCATACAACAAACTTTATTCTGGATTTCCTGCACCAACATTTCGGGCTCGGTGTGACGTCCCATCGATATCCAGAACTTTTCCAGGGCGGTTCAATATGCCCGCCACATAGCCCTGATATTAATCCCTGTGATTATTTCTTATGGGGACATTTGAAGGAGACAATCTACCGCAACAAACCGCGCATTCTAATGCAAATGGGAGCGGCTATAACAACATTTTTCCAGATAGTTACAGAAGACATGTGTTGTAGAATGTCACAGTTCATTTCGAACAGGTGGTAAGTCAACAAACTGGACATGTTGAACTTGTACTGCACGCTCGCTGAGCATACACATTCTGATGATTAATGTAAAAAAGAAAAAAATTGACATGTTTTGTTTATTAAAAGTTGTATAAACAATTTTCAATGTATGACATTTCGTGGGCCACCCTGTACTTTGCCCATCGGAAAAAAATTGTTAAAGGCGTTTATTGACTAAATTTATTTCATTGTTATAAATAAATATGAAATAAAACTGATGATTGCAATCTTATTTTTCAGATTAATTTCCACATAATTATTGCTTAAGTTATTTCCTAATTTTAAAAATACTTTGCTTTCGTTTTTAGACATAAAGCCACCATAACCTGTATGGGATGCTACGGAATTCCTTTTTCTGTTGCAATACAACAAGAGAAGCAGAATTTATCTTGAGAGTGTGTAGAGTTATGTTTATTTTGACTATTTAGCGAATAAAATAGTAAAAATAAAATAATACATCAATAAAATACGGTTACAGTTTTGAATGTCCAGTTCAGCATTTTAATATCCGCTAAGTGTCGGAAAAAAGATTAAGGTTTACATCAAAACGATTTTCGGGTTATACTTTTTCATTTAAGCTCTTAGGTAATACATTTAAGACAAGTGAAGAATGATTTGATAACCTACAACACAAATAAAATATACAATTACTAACAACACAGTTTTGAAAAGCAAAGTCATTCATTAAACTGGTATTACACACTACTTTTGTTTTGCTTAGTATCTTTTGGCCTGGAACTTTGAATTATAAAGTCAATTTGTGCATTTGACGTCTCGTCAACATTTTAAATTACCCTTCATGTTAATTATTGATTATCGAATTTTAGAGCAAACTGATGTTTAGGCTAAAGAAGCCATAAAGATATTTCAGTGAGCTGTTCTGCTGAATTTGCAAGGAGGTGCAATATAATGAACGAAAATTATAAAACTGTGGCAATAGGGAGCTGTGATTGGTTGAAAATTCCTAAAAGTCTAATACTGAATTGGTCAGTGATTCATGAGTTAAAGAGTAGCATAGTCCCGTAGTTCCTCCGGGCGGAAAGGATGAGGTGAGGGAGACACCGGGCGGTAACTGCGCGGAGGTAGATAGACCTCTTTCAAGATAGAACACATCGATGCTGGAGGATTTCTCCCCCCTCCAAAGAGTTTGAGCTCCTCAGAATGTCCACTTTCGTGCTAGGAACCGGGACAGTAACCTTTCTAAGGCGCAAGCCACCATCACACCGCGTCCGCCTCCTCACCTGTAACAGACCCAACAGAAATGGGAGAGTGGAAATTCGTACATTCCAGTATTTGTCTAAGCGCACAACAAAAAACAAGGAATTTGAACCCGGCACCTCTTGAATGCGAGTCCCAAGCATTATCGCCTTAGCCATTTCGCTCGGATTAATAACATGTATAAATTCTATTCATTGTTATATTTCATTCCTTTGTTTAGTTCCTTTTATGTAAACAAACTATCTGCACATATTTTTGCTAACCTTAATTTCCTTTTTCTTCAGTTATGAACGGTATCTGCTTTATTTTATTTTGTTATTTTTTTTTTTTATCTAAGCTAAAGTTTATTCAAGTTCTTAAAATAATTATTAGCATCATTCATTTAACCAAATGAACAATTTATCGTAAAAGCACAATATATAGGCGTTTTTTTGTTTACAGAAAGTTGCATTAATAGTAGGCCAAGGACTGTAGAACAAGAGGCCACCTGCTATTACGAAACAGGTGCAAGGTACAATAAGCGGGTTGTCAGATGCTCCGTGATAAAATACGACGCTAGCATTTTTTTTTTCTGTATAGTTTCTTTCCGTTCTGAACGGCTAAACTTCCTCTGGTGTTATTATACGCGCATGCGCATAACAATATCGGAGTAGTGCTAAGGCAGGAGGGTATGTAAACGAACCAGAAACTTCTTAACAATGTCTGGCAGCCGAGAAGGGAAGTGCACAGTGGAATGGAAAGTTAATTAAAGAGCCACAGTTGCATACGTGGCCAATAATGAATAGGCTTACCTTAAAACTTGACGTTAGTCTTTCCATTACCTGACCGTTCTCAGGAGCGAAGTAGATGTCAATATTATAGGCAGTGGTATTATAAAGATTACTAAATTGCCTCTGTCATTTGCCAACTACTGCCTCGATATAAACCGCTGAATATTCGTAAGTTAAAAAATTTTGTAGGAGATTAATGAGTTTGGGCGTAAAAATTAGTTGCACATTTAAAAGAGGCAATTACCCGCAGAAACGCTCCAAGTTCGCCGCCGGAAGTGTGCAAATGGACTGGCGATCACATGTAAACACGCCACACCGCGGCGCTGTGTTTTCCAGAGACTGTGTACCGCCGCCGTAGCCGCCCCAAAATCAATAGCGGAGGGCGGCAGTAGGCAGAGGCGGCGCCAGAGAATTCGGCCACGTTCGGCAACACGCGGCGCGAATCGTGCCGAGCGGTGGGCAACAGGCAAACTGCGTCAAGAGCGTCACACTTGGCCGTCGCGACGCTGCCCTGCTGGTCAGACTCTCGCTCGGGTTCCCGAGACGTCGAATGCCGCAGTGCGCGTGTTGTACGCTGGCGTAACGGCCGCGCTGTGTTCTATGTAGTTGAGGTTAGGAAGAGATCACCTACTGATTTCTAGAAGAGAAGAGCTGTTTCAAGGTTAAGAAGCACCGAAGTGCTGTGTACTTCACAGATCCATTAAAACTCAGTCTAAACAATAAAAAAAAAAGTGAAGAAAGTGAGTAAAACTTAAGTTAACTTTTACTACAAGAGAGAAAAAACAGCAATAAACATTTGAGCTGTTTAAGGTTGAAAAATGCAAACGAGTTGTTCAAACTTTAAAAGACTTTGCATTTAGTGAACACCATATATCTTCGCAATCTATATTTGCATAATCGCATGTTTCCACAGTGAGTCACACATTACCGTCACAAATATCCGGACTTTGAAAGGCTTTGACGAGCGTTTCCACAGAATGTCCATGAGTCACCGCCGCGGAATTCTTCTGAGAACTGATATGAAGGTTTCCTCTTCTGCTTCGCTGTGTTGAAGGTAAGATTTAAAAGTACAAACACGCTCGTCATTGATACGTGCCTAGCCTTCCTCTTTTTCTTCATTCTGCTTTGCTCTTCTGGCCGCTTTCCAGCCGCTTAACTAATTGCTTCTGACGCACCTCTGATTGTGGCAAGCGACTTGTTGAAAAGGCACATTTACAAGTTCACCGACCTCATCTAGACTCGAGGGGAAAAAAAAAATTAACATTGAATTAGTGGTACTTCACTTTACTACATCAGCTATTATGCGCAATCGCGGTAGCCTTGCCTGATTCTGCTTCCTCGTTAAGGCTGTTATCAATATTTTTCCATGCGGGGAAAATTGGGTAGCTTTAAATACTGCTGGTGTAATACTAGTAAAAATTCTTGCACAAATTCATTTTATTGAAAATACTATAACTAAGGAGCTTTTTTCTCAAACTGGATAAAAATACAGAAGCTTATTTTACAATATTTATTATTGTATAACCCTTTATTTCTCAAACAATATAAGAAAATTTAAGCTGATATTTTGAGCCACTTCAAAAGAATGTAATATATTACAATCAAAAAAAATTTTTTTTTTCCAAAAGTGATAAAGGACTGTAGTACAAATTTTACGTTTCCCTATAAAATTGTTGCATTTTATTTGTGTTGTGCCATTTTAATTTTTTTTCCTATGACATTCATTTTTTTGGGATTTGGGTTCAATATTTTTATTTTTATTTAGACATAAGTCCATTATTATATTTATGAATGACTAAACATGCATAAACATTATGGTGTTATGAAATAAAATTACAAAACTTATAAATATTAAAGGTAACAACAAAATCAGTCTTTTATAATAATAATAATAATAATAATAATAATAATAATAATTAAAGACCTCTTCACATATTTTCTCCCTGGAAAGGACAATCTGTCCATGGAAATCTCAGTTATATTATGGAAACTTGAAGCTTAGATTGACAAAATAACTTCATTTTTCTATGCTAATTTGAAATTCACAGAGTGATTTCTTTTAGGAATTTTTTCTTTCATCATTCTTCATTTAGTTGATGACATGTCCATATATTTAAGCAAATCTTTTTCTTTATATTTCTTATTTCGTGCCTGAATTTTATGACAAAAATCAGTAATATCTTCCTATATTAGCTCAGCCGTTTGTTTTCCTTTTCATAGGAAGTCCAGAGTGCATTTTATGGAGGCTTCTCCATTAGTTTCTTTATCTGGAAAAATATATTTTTGCCTTACTTCTTCGACCTACCTGAACTTCCATAACGGGAATGAAGTGTATCTTGAACCATATAATGATACTAAAACTAAATCAAGAAATTTAATACATAGACGCTGAGAAACTAATGACAGAAAAAGAGTAGATATTTCCTTTTCACGCGCGAAACTCAGATACAATATGCTGCCAACAGTGAATAATAAGGCAAATATCAGGTAACAATTTCGCTATGAGATCTTGTTCAGAGAACAGAGAATATAGGTGGAAAACATGCATAACTATTCTGTCATGTTTTTATCTTATTTGTGAGCATGTGTTACGCAGGGGTAAATATTCAATGGTTTGCTTTTATTGGGTCATTGTGCTGCTTCCAGTTTTGTTTTAGAAAACCTTACGCAATAGAATGGGTGGCATAAATATAAGACTCTCCCTAATATCTCATTTTTTTCCTTCAAATTTTGGTCTCTAACTAGTTTTGAAGAAATAAATTCTCAATTGTCTTTGGTAATCAGCAGCATAGATTGGTAGAATTCTTGTGATAATATTATTTACAAAGTCGATAACATTTTGGAAACCATATTTGAATCTTGTAGATGGCATGCCAACAACTTGTCGGTCTCCTTGTGGTGTAGTGGTAACCATGTTTGCCACCTAGACCCAAGATCGCGAGTCAACTTTATTGCGGAAATTAACTTTCAATTTTTTTTAAAAACACAGAAATCTATAATAAAGAAAATGAATAGAATGTAAAAAGTTTAAGTTTATAATAATCTTTTTACGTCTATGTAAGGTTACCATGGACTCCAGGCATATGTATCATCATTAATGCATTCCATTCATCGTCTTGGAATTTATGGCAATTTACATGGGATGTTTAAATGCTTGCAAAACAAACTATTCTAAACTATACTATATTCTTACATGCATATAATGAAAACTGGTTATGCGGTACAGCTCTGTCTGCAGTTCGTTCATTCCTGCGGCTCAGAGTTTTAGAAAGTTTACGGATTTATTAAAGATTTGCCTAGTTCTAAGCAAGCCATTAATGCGCCAGAAAGGTCAAATGTCTAGAAGTCTCTAGTCATTAAAAAAATTGCAATAAGATTCATTATGACATTCAATAGGCAAATACTTAGTTTGCTCTTTTCAATAGAAGTTTTATAAAAACCGCCACGGGTGGCCGAGGTCGTTAAGGCGCGGACTCGTGAGCGGGAGGTCTGGGGTTCGAATTCCACCAGGACTGCCCTCCCTGACTGAGGTTTTTTCCAGGTTTTCCTCAGTCCTCATAACTGGCAAATGCCGGAGAGGTACCCTAAACGTTTCCTTCCTTAAAAAAAATCCTTTCCCAATATATCATTTCATCTCATGTATCACCAGTGTTCACGCCTGTGGTGCCTCAGTAGAAAAAACGGGCGTTAAACACTATTACAAAAAGTTTTATAAAATGCCGAAAATTTTCCATTCATATGGCAGTTTCTTCTTATGTATTACAAGTTCTTGAAAGAACTTTAACGTAGTTTTAACTCTAGCTGGGCATTATCACTGGTGAATTTCTTGATCTGAAACTTTCTCAACGTCGAGATACTATATAGAATTATTTCAACACTTTCGGTCTATTATCAGGGAAATTGTTTCTCCTGAAGCAGAAACCCAAATTCATGTTTAGCAAGTACTCATATTTCATTCTAATGTACTAGAACTTAAAAATATGCTTCAAATGAATATATTGATATGAATGAATTTATTTCTTTCAATTTTTAATTTACATGCAGATATTTCACAAACAAGTAAACATGCTAAATAAACGAATGTAAACAATTTACATTTCCATATTCTCAATACGTATGAACTTACTACTATTAAAACATTTAAATTTCCCACTTAATCACCCTGACTTTATGGAATTGCATTCTTTCCATACCGTACATACGAGGTCTGTTCTAAAAGTATCGCGAATTTTACGTTTTTTTAAAAAGTATTTATTTATTCATGAATATCTATTTTGTTCCCTTCAAAGAATCCCCACCAGATATTATACACTTGTGCCAACGTTTTATTCAAATCCTCGAAGCACTTTAAAAAATCGTTTTTTGTGATCTTGTTCAGCTCCTCCTTCGATGCCGTCTTTATCTCCTCAATCGTGGCGTAACGTCGTCCTTTCATGGGCCTCTTCAGTTTTGGAAACAAGAAAAGTCACAGGGGGCCTGGTCTGGTGAGTACGGTGGCTGTGGCATCATAAGTGTGTTGTTTTTTGCCCAAAAATTCGCCACAAGCAACGATGTGTGAGCAGGGGCGTTATCATGGTGCAAAAGCCAATTTTTGTTCTTCCACAATTTCGGGCGTTTCTGGCGGATTGCTTCGCGCAAATTGCGCATAACTTGCAGGTAATATTCCTTATTGACCGTCCTACCCTGTGGCAAGAACTCATGATGCACTACGCCCCTGCAATCGAAGAAACTGTAAGCAAAACCTTCACATTCGACCGAACTTGGCGCGCTTTTTGCGGTCTTGGCTTGTGTGGCAGCATCCGCTGGGATGATTGAGCTTTAGTTTCCACGTCATAACCATAAACCCAATATTCGCCACCAGTTATGACCCTCTGGAGCAAATTTGGGTCATCGCGGACAGAGTTCAACAGCTCCTTAGCAACGTTAATGCGATGGTGTTTTTGGTCGAAATTGAGCAACTTTGGTACGAATTTTGCGGCGACCCGTCTCATGCCCAAATCATTGGTAAAAATCGAATGGCACGAGCCAATCGATATGTTTAGGTCCACAGCAACTTCTCTAACGGTGATTCGACGATTGGCCAATACTATTTTCTTCACTTCTTCAATGTTTTCGTCTGTTGTTGACGAGCTCGGGCGTCCGGGACGCTCTTCGTCGTTCACATCTTCTCGACCCTCTGAGAACATTTTGTACAACCGATAAACGTTGCTTTGGTTCAAGGTAGCTTCACCATATGCCACAGCCAACATTCGGAATGCATCCGCGCACTTAATTTTGTTTTTGACACAAAATTTGATACAAATTCTTTGTTCCATTTTTTGGAATAGGCAAAAATCGAAGACGAGCCAAAACACGTTCATGCAAAATAACTGTCAACATTTAACTGAACATTCAAAATGGCCGAGCTTGTCAACATAAGTGAAGAACATGAGTACCAACATAACGCCACAAAACAATCGAAAATCGAAAATACGTAGTCCGCGGAAATTCAAAATTCGCGATACTTTTTGAAGAGACCTCGTATATTTTGCAAATTTTATTTTATATATAATAAAACTTGCAAAATACATAGGAAGGTGAGACGAAAATGATTATGGAAGGTGAGTAAGACAAATGGGAACAACGATGTTGACAATAGCACCATTTAGGAGTGAATATATATCCCCATTACATACTCCACCTGATGTTAATTGAAATGCGGTATGGAAAGAATGCAACTCAATAAAGTCAGGGTGATTAAGTTGGAAATTTAAATGTTTTAATATATATATATATATATATATATTGTGTGTGTGTGTGTGTGTGTGTGTGTGTTTTCTCGTTTGATATAAGATTTAAAATTCTTCTATCTCTTATTTCATCTGGTAAGTTTTCCAACATTCGTAATAGGAACTGTTCCCTACAAAACTTGGTTTGCTTACAGTCTAGTATACAATACCAAGTACTATCTGGTTCTTCACACACAGAATATGTACCCAATAAACTGATAACGTTGAAAAGGTTTTAAGAAGTTTTCCTCATGTTATAACAACGACCTGGTTCTTAGGCATCTCTCTCTTTCTTTCTTTTTTATACTAAAACTAACTAGCGAAGACATATAAATAAAAATTTCCTTCTCTGGTTCGATTGAATCCTGTTTTCTGAAAAGAAAGGGCAACATTTACTTTCGAAAAGTCAGCATTTAGAGAATCTCGGGATCGAGTCGAAAGGGTTTTAATTCCCTTCTCTTCCGGGTATACAGCTTAGGTCCGGAAATAGTAAACCAATAAATACTGGCATAGGAAAAGTTTTGTTTTAAAATTTATCTGAAATAAAACTGAAACATTTTCGTTTTATGTTCATGATTTGTACACTATAAGTTGAAAATTCCTGCTCTAATATTGTTAATCATAATCAGTTGAATTTTTAGGCTTTCTTGAAATGTTTTAAACGTTCCTGAAAAGTTCTGTACACGCTTGTTAAAATATTTCACATTTTATTATAAGAGGCCTCTGAGGAATATTTGTCGGCCGTTTCACGTCCTGAATAGAATGGGACGCTGATGGCCTATGATGTTAAAGAGCGTCCGTAAATAAACCAAATAAAAAAAAACATTTTATTATTGCGCATCAGTGTGATAAATAAACAGCGACACTGCCTTCGATTGCTATGAGTCTCTAAATACCTACAGGAGAGTTTGTACAAGAGAATGATAAGGCAGTTAAAAGTTTTGGAATATCACTGTAGGAAGTAACAGCCTACTGTGCTTAACCATCTCAAAAGTGATTTAGAGATATAAAAACGCCATCTTTCACCAATTAGTAATATTTATCCATGAAGTTATATTGTTTATTAGAAATTGAAACATTACATTACATCAAGTTATTTGATTTAAAATTATCTTAGGATGTAACAGCTACTTCTTATTTAAAAGAGGGGGTGGTGCTTGTATATTAATGGCTATGAGCACGCCAGCCCAAGACCGTATTCCATAATCTCAGTCAATCAGGGCCTATCAACCGCAAGTCTGTTACTGTGTTGTCACGTTGATAAAGTTCAACATGCGTGAGTTTTTCATTTTTTGTGAGGGGCTTAAACTGACATTGGCCGTCCTTTATACATTTTGTTTTACTACTAGCCATCAACTGATTTGTGCAGGTCTTTCATCCACCTGACAATCACCTTCCTTCTCTTTCCTTCCTAACAACCTCCGTTTTCTTCACCAGAATCTTAAAAGTTTTAATTCTGGTATAGGATGTATTTCTCTTAAACACTTTATGCACTAAGTCCCTGGTGCATGTGTATTAAATATTCAGAGGGTGCCAAAAAATGTATGCACACTTCATGTAAAGAAAAAATTGTGTTAACATAACAAACCTGAATTCACACACACAGAAAATGATGAGTACTAATCATCTTATACTTTTACAGTTACAACAGTTGCTCAAAATGCCCAGCATTGACGTCGATGCACTCCTGAGTACGTTGAACTACTGATTGAGCAACGTTTGCGAAAGCGTCCTCAGTGATTGCAGTACATGCTGTTTCAATTTCTTCCGGAAGTGCTGCCAGTGTAGCTGGTTTTCTGCGGTATACAACATCCTTAAGAAATAGAAGTCCAACGGAGTTAGGTCCGGAGAACGCGGTGGTAGCTCAATCGAACCTCTTCGTCCTATCCATTGCCTTGGAAGATTGTCATCAAGGTACGCACGTACATCTCGGTGATAATGTGGTGGTGCACCATCCTGTTGGAAGTAAAATTCCTCATTTCCATATAGTGTATGAATGGCGGGTAAGACGAATGTGCGTATCATGTTCAGGTAAACTGGGTCAGCTAATGTTCCTTCAAAAAAGAGTGGTCCAATCTAGATGACAACCCATACCAAACATTAATTCGAGATAAATTAACAGCCTTTTCCAAAATAATATGTGCAATGCACACCAGTAGAGACAGTTATGCCGGTTAACAGGTTCATTCAACTTAAATTGTGCCTCATCGGACTAAACAATTTTCCCTACGAAGGCCTCATCCTCTTGCACCATGTTCCGAAATCACTCAGAGAACTGCATTCTCCGAGAGGCATCTGCATTTAATGCATGTAAAAGTATTGGGATGAAAACGTTCAACTTTGCTGTTTTAATAATACGACGTAAGCTGGTTCTGCTAATCCCAGTCTCACGTGCACATTGCTTTATAGATTTCAGCGGCGAGTGCTCAAAAGTTCCAAAACCATAGCCGAGGACACGGGGCTTGTTGCTGTGCGAGGTCTCCCACATCTGCGGTTGTTAACATCACATACGGTACCATGAGTCTCAAATTTGTCTCGAATGCGTGCAATTGTTACTCGCGTTGACGGTTCTGTTCTGTACACACGTCTCCATTGCCTTTGAACTTCAACATTTTCGGCTTTACAATATTACTTCAAAATTGCTTTTCGCTTTTCAAACGATAATCTTGGCTCCCTTTTGTTGTAGCAACGTTAGCATAATGTAACGTGAGTCACGTCTATTTACAGAACATCATATTACACATTACTGTGGTTTTTCAGTCCAATTTTAAAATATATTAAATAAATATCTACTGTGAAAGTGTGTATACATTTTGGCACCCTCGGTGTATTTATCATTGATAAAACAAATAAATATTCTCTTCTTTGATGTGAATGAATCGAAAAGTACAGGTTCATAATTACCATATTCTTAAACCTATTCTTAAAAGGCTATCCTTCAAAATACTGTACAAAGCATCATTGTCTATTTTGATTAAAATGCAAAAATAGTAAATATTATAGAGGGGTAGTCAAGAATTGATAATCTCTCTCTTAAATTGTAGCCCATGGATTTAAAAATATATCCAAAAAATGCTTAATTTTAGAAAGTAGAATTATTTATAATATTTCGAAAGTACAAAGAGTTCATTTACGAGAATTTAAAATGTTTTAAATAATAATTATTCCAGAGAAGTTAAATTCACATTTATTTTCAGTTCATTCAAATAGTAATAATAATAATAATAATAATAATAATATATGGGATGAAAACTGAAGTAATAAAGCAGCAATGAACCAAAAACTTGCAAAAATTTATAAGAAATGACGTATTTGTAAAAATCACCTAACTGTATCGTGTTTCACGATGTTCGAGTATTCTTTACCACGATTCATCAAGAGTTCGTTTTGCTTTAAAGAACAATAAAACGAAACATACTAAGGGAGGACGACAATGATGTTAAATGTGTGTATCACGCGATCAGTAGGCAACAGATTTCGAGGCCAGAGCAACAATAAATACTTGTTAATAAAAAAAATCTGAAATGTAAATTTATTGGATGCATTTTAACTGAAAATCAAATTGTAATTGGAAACCAATCGCATTCCCGTATTAAAATACATAATAATGTTTATTCTAGAAACACATTTAATTCTCTCACTCAGTTCAGTAATTAATTTTTTCATTCAAATATTTGGGAACTGTCAGCACATGCTCGTGACAAATTTCAGTTGGAAAACGTCGCAACTGCTACAAATGTCGACTTGAAACAAAAACTAAGAGTTGCCGGAAAGTGTGAGGTTAGACTTCTCGACTCCAGGACGTGCCAGAAGCCCGGAAAAGTTACTGGTCCTAATCTCCTGCTGCCCTCAATTTCCCCTTCTTGTAGAATAAAGGCAGAACGTCTTTTCTTCCTTAGTTCCACGCAAAGGGGGGGGGGGCTTTGGGAGAAACTGTGTCATCTTATTTTTAATTCTCAGAAGTAAATGCAGTTAGCTGTGTGTATTATAACACATCGCCATCGGATATGATGCATAGAATAACTATGAACCGTAATCATTAATCAACAAAACACTTTGTTATGGCAGCTTTCCAGTTTGTCAACAAACTTCTCCTAGGTTTAAAATAGAAAAGATATATTAGAATGCTACTCGTAGGTCTTTGGTAGTAAATACCTCAGATATTTTAGACTACAAACACATTTGAGCCATGCACCTACATTTTTGTATATATATATTGATTTAAAACAATACCTAGTTCAGTAATAAACAACATTTACCATCGTATGGGAGAGGAAAGTATTCGTGGAACTTTGTTACAGTCCGAGATTAGGTCCTAACGACTTCTAATTTTAATTCCTTTTAAATTTTATTAATTGATTTGAAATAAAATTATCTGAGCAGTTTAGGCTTAGTTCTCCATACATTTTTTTTTTTTTTCGTCCATAATGCTAACCTGTCCTCAAGGAATATCAAGTATTGATCGTAAATATTTTGCAGTATTAATTCGTATTATAAACCGATGGTAAGAATTTTGTTAGGTTTATTTTCACTCGTCGCTATAACTGCTATATTAATATCAGGGGCGACTTCTCTAGGAAACTGTTGATTTGCGCTACTCATAAAAGTGTCATTGTTTAATACTTTTATGCGTAAAAGTCCAACATCAGTAGATGGCTTTTATCTTGCTTGTATTTGCAGTCACTGTACAAACTAATGCATCGCTAAGCCTGTAGAGTATAGGGGAAGATGAGAAGATCGGGTAGAAGGAGCCTCTTGCCCATCAGAGTCATTATGAACCACCTGAAACCTCACCTTTCATCTTATGCGTTGCCAAGAAAGTCAGCCTGGAGTTTTGCACGACTGATTGTTACTACGTTACAGAGTAACACTTTAAGTAGCAATCTCCAGCAGCAATAATCAGTCGTTTTGTTAATGGTCAGCTTTGTTGAATGTGAGGTTAATGAAATTTCGTGTGAATTCGTGAAATATTTGCTTTATTTCGTTTTGTACTAATTGAATGTGAAGAAAATTAACATTATACAAAATTACATTAATTTTTTTTTCATTGTGACCATTGGGAGATAAAATTGAAATTAAACTAACTAGGCCAACCTAATAAGTATTAATTTCACTCAAACTATGCCTTTAAAACATTGGGAGTATACAATTCTTTATATGAAGAGATATTCAGCCTTCAGATTCCAGACTTTAAATAAGGGTCAGTCGATAGTTTTGCTGCTATGAAAACCAGGATATTTAGTTTTTTTTTTATTTTTTGTTTAAATTGGAGCATTTAGCTTTAGTTTTTTTGAATTTCTCTTCCTTTGTTGTGTGTGTTCAACCACTTAAGTACGAGGGTAGGTCCAAAAGTTAACGGCCTCGCTGATAAGGCTTATCACTTTCACAAAATCCTCATCTGGTGTCATACCTTTTCTGTTAATTATACAATTGCAGCTGTAACTTCCGCTCTGCTGTGTTGAGTTGTTCAAATATAGTTACATAAAGAAGGTTATGTGTAGAAGATTATGACATGTTCAAAATGGAGTTTCGAGCTGTTATTAAGTTTTTCACAAAAGAAGTACTTACTCCAAATAAAATTAAACAGCGATTGGACGGTGCATATGGGGAAGAATCCCTCTCATATTATACCGTAAAGAATGGGCCAAACTTTTTCAAATAGGTCAAGGAAGCATTGAAGACGAAGAGCGTGCAGGTCGGTCCTTGAAGGTGCTCACTTCTGAAAACATCGCTCTTGTGGCAGGAGAAAGTATGAAAGACCGGCGGCTCAAAGTAACAGAAATAGCAGCAAGGTTGGGGCTATCTAAAACAACAGTTCTTCGAATTATTCATGAACATTCAAACAGGAATAAGGTTAGTGCAAGATGGGTGCCTAGACTTATTTCCTAAATCCAAAAGCAGCAAAGTGGTCATCTGTTGTCAGGGATTTTGGAGCTCTGCCGTGGCAACGATAGAGAAGTTGCGCAAACCATTGTTACAGGAGATGAAATTATGGTCCTCTGCTATGATTCCTTGTCCAAAAGAGAATCAATGTAGTTAGGTAAACCTAGGCGAAGCACCGCCTCTAAAGGCCAAGGTCACTCAGTCAACCAAGAAGATCATGGACACAATATTTTGGAACTGTGAAGGAATAATCTTCATTAACTTCAGGGAGAGGAACACCATAGTAAATGGGGAGTACTATGCTGGCCTACTGCACAGACTACGTGCTTCCATCAAAGAGAAAAGGCGAGGAAAGCTGAGTAGTGATGTGCACCTTCTTTGCAACGACACCGCGCCTGTGCACACAGTTCTTGTTGTTGCAAGGGAAGTTGAAGAAAGGTGGCTTCAAGGAGATCGACCATGCATCCTACAGCCCAGATCTAGCTCTCAGGGACTATTTCCTCTTCTCAAAAATCAAGAAGGGCCTTTGAGGAAGGAAATTTAAGTGTGACAACGAAGTGATGGATGCTGTTTAAGCCCATTTTGCAGACAAAACTTCTGAAATTGTTTTTTGGGGGGAGGGGGAGGGCATGCGTTGAAATGTTAATTCAAAGATGTGAGAAGTGTATTGCAATAAAGGGTAACCATATTGAAAAGTAAAATATAGTTTTTGTGTTTATCATACCTAGAAAATGGTTAGGCTGGAAATTTGTGGACTTACTTTTGTGAGTGTTAATTCTAGTTATTAAAATTCTGGAAGTTGATAACATCCGTGGTCAAGAGATAGCATCCTTGTTTTCTATGCGGCAGGCCAGAGTTTTATTCTCAATTGGGCCATTCATCTCACAGGTTTTTATTTCCCAAATGTTTCCCTTAGGTATTAGGGATACCTAGATTATGAAGTTTTTTGAGTTTAATCAGTCTTTTACCATTCCCCCAGCAGCAACAGAGCAATCTCCAAAGTTGGTTACACTCTCGCCAGGCTCAGAGAATATCTCACAAATCCAAATAAACAATGGGGTCATTAAAAAATATACGCTAACAGTTTGTAGTGTAGCTTCAGCAGTAGCAGTAGTGAGGCTGTACACCGTAAATTATGCTGCCACGAGCTTCCACTGAGTTATATGCTCTGTTTACATTTTGAAAGATACAAAAAAATTTTTTTTAAATATTTATTAAAGAAACAGACACTAATTATACTTTAATACCTTGTGGTAGATAAGAGACAAGTACGCTTATAATGGCGAGTGGGAGTAAATATCAATATACAAAGGAAATAAAAGGCGTAATATGTTTTTTCTGCAAATTATGCTTGAGAAACATAATATATATAAAGGTTTAAATTGTTCAGCAATTTAGCTTTCTGTTGCAAGTAAATTATTCATAAATAATGTGCTATTTATGCAAAATCTGTAGAGATTTAATTAGTTTGCCAATTTCTGCCATGGACTGTTATTTCATTTGTAACAGAATATTAATGAAGCTTCCATTTCATATCAATACTACTTAAAGGTTAATTTTGAAAAGCGTTTAACAAGGAAAAGTATACGTATTTGGTTGGTGTGGAAAAGCACACAAGTTAAAATCGTAACAATTGCAGAAGAAGTAGAATTTATCCGTCACCAGAATAAAAACGCATTGATAAAACATTTATTATTTATCAAGAAGAGTAACTGTTTAGGATTAAATATTTATTTTATACAAAATTATAACCTGGAAGAATTTACTTGACATATTATTTTGCACAGTTTCTATACCGCAGTATACAATCATTATTAGAATCTACTAAGCACAAAACAACACAAAATAGTTCATATTTGATAACCGGACTGACCTGAGAAATAAAAAAGTCTACATTTCTGACCAATTCACTTTTTACCATATATCAATGACATGGAATAAAAATAAGTCATACAATTTCGGACAAATTCATTAACCATTTTCAGAAAAAAGAAGTATATTGTGATTTTTTATGCGTCCCAACAAAATTATCCTTGCGACTCAATATTTAAACAAAACCTGCAAATTTGTGTCTCAAATGCACAATGGAGACAAGCTATCACAGTAATATCACAATATGGTTTGAAATTCACTACGTTTGTGAATTTATCGTGAAAGCTCAGACCCTCGAGGGATATTTATTAGAAATATTTCAGAAATAAAACAAAAATTTAAATATAATTCCCGAAAACTTGGCTTACAAAATTGTAAATTGTGAATACTTAACCTTTTCAAGCCATCTAGCAACAGACGAATGTGGAATGTCAGTAATGCAAATAGAGAAGGCTAAATACAGGTTTGGAATTATTTCATGAAAAGAATAAGAATAAGTGACATATATTTGAAATTCACGCACGGATTATTAACAATTGTATAAAATGTTATACTTTCGAATATCTACCTATTCAGAAACCATGAAAATGAAGTAAACGAAAGTCTACTATTACAGTCGCTACCGTTCATTTTACTAATACCAGCTGAGAAAAACTAAAGAGAAAACATTTTACCTTTCTGGATAACATGTTTATTAAGATTTATAGATTGCTTAGGCAGATATTGTTACATAATTTAAAAGTTGATTTCAGACTATTTGACTTAATATACAAAAACAATTGCTTGAATACACATTAAATTAGTTAAATTTACAAAATTACTAAAAACGCCGAAAAGTGGTCAGTTTTTTATAAGTAATGTTTGCCGCCCCTTTTTACTGCTGAGGCACCACAGGCGGTAAAAGTGGTCAGTGATATCTGCTCAGGAATTATATAGTGGAGATATAGAATTGGCTGCACTGATCACAAGACAAATGCATGTTGCATCATAAAACGGATTTGGTATATTATTCGATTAGTTCACTGCAATATCCGGCTGTGGTTCGTCATATTTCAAAATTTTGTTTCGTTTCATTTGTAAATTTTAAGATGACGTCACACAATAGAAATAGTCTGCATAATTTATATTTTAGAAAAAATTAAAAGTATCACTTTTTCACTGTGGCATATTGTTGAAATTTTAAATATAAATGAAATATTACATGATCAAATATATTTTTTCATCACATATTCTAATTTTCTTATGAATATTTTTATTTATTCATGCCTCTAGACCATTTGTTGAAAATTTCAAGCTAATTGATGAAATTTAGTACTGCAACCGGTAATTTGTACTTTCACGTGTAAAAGAGTTTTGAGAAAATTTGCTTTTAATATTTAAGAAAATAACTTTTGCGGTGCGTATGGTCATATAAACGACCACGTGACATGCCTTTAAAATAAAATTAGTCAAAAATAGCTAAAACCTAATAAAAATTAAAAAAAAAAGTTAAATTTTTTCATATTTTCCATAGGCCGAACTCCTTAAACAATATTGCATTATTTATTGACCAATCAATTTTCACAATACTCTTCCAAATCTTCATTTGAAACTCAAGGTATGGAACATATTTTTCTAAAGTAATCTGGTATTTCATTTTTCCAAATGATTTTGAATAAAGTTGCCTTTTGACTTCGTGGCACTTGAAAACTCTGCAATCTCCGTCGCGTTTTTCTTAATGAATGCACCTTTCAATGATGAAGAAAAATCTTTTGGCTCATTTGTCTCTCTTTCTTTCTTTCTTTCTTTCTTTCTTTCTTTCTTTCTTTCTTTCTTTCTTTCTTTCTTTCTCTCTTTCTTTCTTTCTTTCTTTCTTTCTTTCTTTTTCCAATCATTGAGTAATAAGGTCAATTTCCATATTGATGTGCCCTGGAACCATGTATTGTATAATCCATAATCTCAATATAGAACAACTGCTGGCGGGCATGTGAATAAAAAAATTACTAGTGCTATATCAGAGATGTTATTTTTCTCTACGTTTATCTGAGTAAAATATAACGCGTTAACATGAGGAGGTAAAGAATTTAAAAGGCTGTGCAGACAAAGGATTATTAAAAAAAAAAAAAAAAAAGAGAGAGAGAGAGAAATATTAACGCCTCCCCCCTCTCTCTGCAGGAATTACCCACGCAGGATCAGCGGTCTACTCCTTGGCCACTAATGGCCTCCTATTTCGAAGTGATTTTGTACATGGCATTAAAATGTTATTGCAGACAGATTTAACTTGCGTGTTTAGTAAAATTCTAAATTAATGATACAAAAACCAAAAATCGCAATTTTTACCTGTATGCTTTTTCCTGACTGGCAATGGTATAAATATACAAATACAGCTTTTATTTTATTTTTTCAACGTGTAAAAAAAAAAAAAAACAAAAAAAAAAACATTAAGCAGGCAGTAACCCTAGTGCTTTCGGATAATCCGGGAAATTTGCACACGTTTTACTTCCAGCCTGTTAAACTTCCGCTCAGGAATGGAGTGTGCAGCACAAACAGGGCTATTGTTTGGGCAAGGTCAGAATTTGCCCATTCAGGTGTAGAGTGCAGTAGCGTGACGGTATTGTAAAGCGCAAGGTGCCCTTGCGGTTACCATCCGTAGCCGCTATTGATATTCTGACAGAACACCTTGTCACCGATTTGATTTGCATAGCCCGACCATCGCTAGCCACAATGCCAGTTTAATGAACATCAATTGGCTGACAGGGACAGGATTATCCTGTCATTTTAAACAAAATTGGAAAGTTCTGCTTCATAGAGACAGGTATGGATCCCATCTGCCCTCTTTGTGATCGGCGGCAGAGCTGAACTGAATTATGTTCCTGGGATGGCCTGACAATGAAGAGATTCATATCGCAATTCTCATGGGCACCATCAGAAAACTTCTCATTTCTAGACTCTAGAAAATAACCGATCCATTTGAAACTATAGATCATAACTAATGAATATCAAAGTGAATCAGACGAATGCCAGAAATATTTAAAATGTGAAAATAAATTAAACTTGGAAGCAAAATTTTTAGGCCCGATTAGTTGTATAAAAGTTGCTAACTGGAGATTACATTTCACTGTAATTTAATAAATAGCTAGAGCTTAATGATCATTTCTGTTGCATAAAAATAACCTCGAGTTTGCAATAACCGTGAAACCTATGGCAACATTGCGAAATACCCCCACGGTTGGATAAGGTCGTTAAGGAGCGGATTCGTGAGCGGAAAGGCGGTGGTTCGAATCCCGCCAGGACCGTCCTCCCTGACTGAGATTTTTTCCTGGGTTTTCTCAGTCCTCATAAGTGGTAAATGCCGGCGAGGTACCCTGAACTTAGACCTGAACGTTTACTTCCTTAAAACCTGTCTTTCCCAATATATATCTTTTTTAATTTATTTATTTACGGACGCTCTTTAACATCTCAGATCATCAGCGTCCCATTCAATGCAAGGCGTGAAACGGCCGACAAATTTTGCTCAGAGGCCTCTCTTTCAGGCTTGAGGTTCTTTATCGTGCCGTAAATGTACGACACGGGACCCACGGCTTTACTTCCCTTCCGAAGGAAGCCATACTGAGGATTTTTAGGTCCGAAAAATGTCCATCTATCCTGGCAGGGTTTGGAACCGCGACCTTGGGTTTAGAAGGCAAGTATGGTAACCACTACACCACCAGGACCGGCAGGAAGCAAGTATGGTTACCACTACACTACCAGGAAC
This sequence comes from Metallyticus violacea, assembly GCA_030762175.1. Classification (NCBI taxonomy): domain Eukaryota; kingdom Metazoa; phylum Arthropoda; class Insecta; order Mantodea; family Metallyticidae; genus Metallyticus; species Metallyticus violacea. The sequence continues at coordinate 17,183,707 of CM060843.1, read as the reverse complement.
GATGAAATAAAAAGGGAAATTTGTGTTTAGAGCGAGTTGATGTTAAATGTTCGTCCAGAGAAAAACGGAGGCATGTGTTTTTTTTAATATGTCTCCAAACGTGTATAACGAAATGTCAAGGCGAATGCCAGCAGCAAATTTTAGCAAATGTGAGAAGGATATTATTATTGTTCTGATGCTAAAATATAAGGAAACAAAGTTTTCTTTCTTATATGAAAGTAAAAAAACAAAAAGACAAAAAAGCAAATTCGTTCTCAAATAAGGATAAAGAACGTACAATTGCCAAAGTGTGATTCTATTCTTAAAACTTCTGCTTTATTACTTCCGCGTGTCTATAGCACCTAAAACTTCAGAAAAGTTGCGAATGTTATAGAAGCCTAGCGTCACTTTTCTTACATCGCGCTCTTCGGTTGGCATTTTAATTGACTGACTTTTCAGAGCTGCAACTGCTCTACAAAATTTATGGAATTGTTCTACTTACCGTTCCTTTCTCCACTTTAATATATCTCCAATAACTATTTGGAGGCTTCCTGTCGCATGGAAACTTAAAAGTTGGTATTTTCATGAACATCAAATTCAACGTATAGTTTCGCTTAGTTTGTGATTGTAAACAGGGACGTAGCAACTAATCCAGTTCTTCGACATCTTTTGCTAAGAGAAATCGCATTTTGACTTATTTGTCATTCATATCTAGGAACGTATTATTTGTTTCATGAAATACAAGAGGAGCACGGTGAAATTCATCTTCGGATGAGATGTAATAATTAGAAATCTGTACAATATACCGCTGGTACGGATGGCCAAACATAACCTATAATTGAATGCAACTCTGCCTGTTGTTATTACTCCGAAATTAAAAATGAAACATTGAAGAAACCTTACCTATATGAAATTAAAATAAAGGTGACTGCTAATTCATTTATAAATGAAGTTATTATGGTACTCTGGAAAATTGTTTATTTAACAATTATCTAAAGCCTAGTTAGTGCTTTAACTTTGAAATTTGGCGAGTTAGATTTGAGATTAAGGCGAAATAATCTTAGATTAATGTTTATACAATCAAAATACCAAGTTAAGTATAATTGATAGTTAATTTTATGCCTTAAATTCAAGATAACTCTTTATACAGCCTGCCCCAAATGTATTAATATTTTTTCATGCGGAAATAGGCTGTTTCATCCGCGATAAAATATGAAAACGAGCCCAAAATGCCGAACTCGTGCTAATCAAAATACATTTATAAAATAATATATTTAAACTGTTAATTTAGACTAGTAAAACATCCAACGAAAAAACGCTTTCTTTTTGTTTAATCCGGAAAGGTAATTCGGTTTTATACTCTCCATGGCGGCGAATTGGCATCAGTGTGAAAAAAGATCGTTCGCTTTTTCTTTCTTTCGTTGCAGTTAACGAGCCTATAATTACACGATCTCGATAGAAAAAAAAAGTTATTGAAGGAATGTGTGTATAGTCCAGTTTACAATTTGCAGCAAAATGAAGGCGATAGTGACGGAACAAAAGACAAGAAAATTTGCTTAAAAGTTGCTTCTTACGCTGCAAATCAAACCCCCGACCAAGCGAGAGGCGAATAATATAAGCGCTCGATCGCGCCGCCATAGGAGAAACTAAAATAATGGCTTTCAGAGGGAAAATAACAGAGAACAGAAACGGAAATTAATTTTTGGGGGGGCTGCTTGGGAGAAATAAATGTTGAATGTAAAATACACACATTCAATCAATGTTGAGGTTACTTCGAAGGAACTTAAAGAAAACCTAATGGAACCCCAACTCAATTTATACAAAGTAATAACTGTAACTAGTTTAAGTGGGAGCGAAAATTTGACACTTACTGAGAAAACGAATAACAGAACTGGGATAGGAAATGAGATTTCTAAGATCAGTGGCGCGACAGGAAAAGATAAGAAATTGCTTGCAAGTAGAAAGCATATGATATGAAAATTACTTATTGGGAAAACGTATGGAACTCTTAACATAAAGTTCCTCGTGTCATTTTGGAACGTAAACCTAAAAGCAGAAAGGTAAAAGAGAAATAACTCAGTCGATGAAACCATTCAATTTAATGAATCGCTACAGATTAATTTCTAAAGCAGATAGTTTTTCTCCCAATTTCAGTTTCATTCCATCAACACTGATCACTTGCTTTTTCTCCATACTTGTTTAACTCATTATTACCACTGTTTCATTGAAAACATGTCTATCACAGATGCATTCATGCTATTACCACTGCTGCATGAGCTTCTATCTCACCAGGATCCTGTCTCATAAAGTATGGTCCAATACACACAAGCGTATTAGTGCAGGTTCTTGTAAAGTATGGTCGTGTAATTTTCTGTCAAAAAATGCTACACTGGTAAAGTATTAGTAAAAAGTTACAAGAGACGTCATGTTGACGGCATATAAAAGCAAGATGTTGGAACAGCTGTTTGCCATACGTCGCCATACCTTGAACTTGGTTATGTACACTCTTTAGGGATTTTTAATGCACAGAGTGGATCATTGTCATTTCCGCATAACGAATCTTGTTTTTTTTTCTCAGATATAAAGATAATTAACTCTTTATTATGTGTTTATCGACATTCAAGCGTTATAGTCCACTTTTAGACGACGGTCCCATAAGGATAGGATAGAAGCATCAATTATAGCCGTCGAGAGATGGCAGAAGAATCGAGCTTCACGATTGCTCTCAGGCCATTTTATTAGTCTATTTGATCCTTTATGTTTATTTATTTGTTTATATTGCTTGATAATCATGTTCTCATAAGCGAAAAAAATGGGAAAATTGTGCCAAAAGAAATTATTCTCAAAGAAAATGAAAAGAAATTATTTTAATGGCTTGTAGCAAGAACCTTAAAGACATTAACTGAGATGCTGGTCTGAGATATGCTTTTGAAACAAGAAATGCCAATACTTATTTGTTCTTTCTTTATACATAGTCCTATTCATCATTATCATCACTTTCGCAATACTAAGCACATTTGTGTCAACTAGCTCCCAAAAGCATTAAAAAGATAATACATTTTGTGCTAATATTTGAAATTACCAGCATTCCTACACTTGTAGAGAAAGTTATACAAATACAGGGTCCGACTAATACTAATACTTTCATGGAACAGAACTACGAATATTTACTTGTACATTTGTAAGTATGGAGTAGTAAAGTACAACTGTAGCAGAATGAGAACTTTGAGATGAGATGAGAACTTTACTAATAAGTACAAGTTACCAGTCCTTACACTTGTAATGTATAAGACCATACTTTTATGAAACAGGACCCTGGTCTTTGAACCATTGATAACTAGTTCGGAAAACGTAAGCCTGGAGAGGTCGAAACGTTGTCTTGGACTAAACGGGTAGCGGAGAGGCCGCTTTGATGTTGAACAATACAAATCAGTAAGGAATAGGACGGAAAGAAGCCTACAAAGAGGTCCTGTCTATCATCTGTAGAATTTCTTAACTACTCTCATTTCACGTTTAAGTTGAAACTGAAGATTTCAGAGCCCAATACTATTTGTTTTTTTTTTGCCCTTTTTAAAGGTCTTTCAGAATTTAACTATCTAGACATACTTCACTTGTAATATTAAAACATACGGAAGAGTAGCAAGTAGACCTACAAATACTAACTCAAAAATTCTATTCCCCTAAAACCAAAAAGCTCCATTGTCCAACCATTCAGTATCAGTGGCTTTCCTCTCTCTCACATAAAAACCAGCATTCAGTAGGATGCAAGAAACAGTGGAAACATGTAAAAATGCTCAAACAGCAATTAAGTCTATTATGGAGTATATGCATTTAAGTGGGGGAATGGCGGTGAAAAAAAAAAAAAAGAAGAAAGAAAGAAAGAAAGAAAAAAAAGAATGTAGCGTTTCTTTTTAACGTGTTCATTTTTTCTTTGTTTTTAAGCAATCAGAAGAAAATATAACAATACCATTGTTAATATGTGTAAATATTATCATAATTATTGCATTCATCCGTTTATTACTATGAAAAATATTATTTGTTCTTTTTATGTGTATTAACTGGGCCAACTACTCCGTTATACCATATAACATAACACCATTTTTATTTTCTTGTCATATATTTTAACTATATATATTTATACCGACAGTTATTGTTCGCATGTGTTCGCAACTGAGCGCAGCGCTGGCTAGGCCAAGGTCAACCATTCGCCTGTCATAATGGCAGACAGCTGCCACTCTGATGGCTGCAGTATTTCTGTCTTTGTACTATAAATGAATATTCTGTTGAGAGTTAACTGTAATTCAAGTCTTTGTGTTATTATAAATGTTCGTGTGCCAGTTTATTGTACACATAAAGAGCGTAGGAATAACTCCTTATGTTATAGAGGAAGTTAAAGAAAATATCAAGGGGGGGGGGGGAAGAGAGAAAGAGAATTGTTCCCCGTAGATGCAAATGTCATTAAAAAGTTAGAAATGTGTGGACACTTCGAGTAACGTCTATAACAACAAAGTAATACACATAGGTAATAAAAACACGTTACATGCATGCCATTGCTTATCAACGTTGCGCGAATAGAAATAAGAGAGAGGTTTGTCCATCGGCGGAACCGGCTGAATTTAAAATACGGAAGTTCACTATTTCCATATCTGTTGATAGACTTGTGCTTACTAGTGATATAATTAAATAATTTATTTCCCACTTATTAAAATATCGAGTAATACATGAAGTATTTCGTGAAATAACTTAAAAATATGTTCCAAAAAAGAAAATTAGTTTAAATAGTAATACACATATATACATTAAGTATTTTAATTTTACATAATCATCTACTTAGGCCTGAGGCCTCTTCAAAAAGTAATATATGTATATTAAATATTTTAATTTTAAATAATAATCTACTTATACGAATTAGGCCTAAGGCCTCTTCCGGATCCTTGTGCAGAATGTGTTAACCGCTGTCTTAAATATAGATAATCAGCAATGTTCAAGTGCCATGTAATGTGGCACTAAGGTAATACCTGCATGTGAAATGGGACTTCTTTTTGTCCAAGGACATCTTTTTTCAAGCATGAAGTTGTTTAGTGTGCCGTAAATCTACAAGAAAGGAAAAATGGTTTAAAGTGCCTCCCTGGAGGACTAGTGCTCGATATGTTTACATCTGGAAAAATCTACCAACTTAGATATTAACTTAAAATTCTATCTCTAGAAAAAAACATATTTCAAAGCCACAAACGCTTTTAAAGAAAGTTTATATATACTGATTTATGGTGAAGATAAGTTTATAGGAAATTAAATAAAAAATAAAGCAATGCTTCTCTAAACTCTTTCAAAATACCAAATACATATTTTTAAAATTATTTGAATTCTGCAAAGTGAGCAATGTATTATAACATGTAATCAGGTATATATAAAAAGTGAAATATTTTTTAAACGAACAAAATTGCTATCCAAACTAGATGTGTGATTTTTTCCTTCTTTCAACTTACGGACAATAATTGAAAACTATTTTCCTTTTAAGGCAACACATTGTATCAGAGAAAATAGATTTTCTGTTCATGACTCAATCAAAGAAAGATATGCATGCATTTGTGTGTGTGTGTGTGTGTGTGTGTGTGTAAACAAGCTACTTTCCAACTCAAAAGTAGAATAAATAGATGCCCTGTAAAACCAATACGGCTTGGGGAAAATTCATAATAAAAATATAACTTTTAAAATGAAGATATCTGGTAATTCTCTCCTTTCCAAATATATTAAAGTATGATAGAAATAATAGTGCTCCAATTTATAGGTAAAAAAATAAAATCTTAATAATTATGTTAGTATAAATAAAACACAAGAAACATTTGATTGATTGATTGATTGATTGATTTATTTATTTATGGACGCTCTTTAACAGCTCAGGTCATCAGCGTCCCATTCAACTCAGGGCGTGAAACGGCCGACAAATTTTGCTCAGAGGCCTCTCCTTCAGGCTTGAGGTTCTTTTTCGTGCCGTAAATGTACGACACGGGACCCACGGCTTTACTTCCCTTTCGAAGGAAGCCATACTTAGGATTTTTACGCCCGGAAAAATCCATCGGTCCTGGCCGGGTTTGGGTTTAGGAGGCAAGTATGTAACCACTACACCACCAGGACCGACATAAAAGGAACATTAAAAGTAAATAAATGAAGAATATAAAAAAATTAACCAAAATAATCGGTTTCGCTTACTTCATTTTTTTATGCAATCGCCTTATTTTGCAATGCACAGACGCTGCCGGTTCTACGAGGGTAGGTCTATAAGTTGCCTGCCTAATCATTTTCTAGATACGATAAAAAATACTATATTTCACTTTTCAACATAGTTACTCTTTATTGCAATATACTTCTCACATCTTTGAATTAACATTTCAATCCCTTTTCCCAAAAATAGTCAGAAGTCTTGTCTGCAAAATGGGCACATACAGCTCCCATCATTTCTTCGTCACACTTAAATTTCCTTCCTCGATGGTCCTTCTTGAGTTTTGAGAAGAGGAAACAGTCGCTAAGAGCTAGATCTGGGCTGTAGGATGGATGGTCGATCTTCTTGAAGCCACATTTCCTCACAGTTTCCTTTGCCACAAGAGTTGTGCACAGGCGCGTTGTCGTGAAGAAGTTGTCTTGAATAATAGCGCACACCACCGTTCAGTTTTCCTCGTCTTTTCTCTTTGATATAAGCACGTAGTCTGTGTAGTAGGCCAACATAGTACTCCCCATTTACCTTAGTGTTCCTCTCCTTGAAGTAAATGAAGAGTATTCCTTCACAGTCCCAAAAGATTGTAGCCATGATCTTCTTGGTTGACCGAGTGATCTTGGCCTTGAGGCGGTGCTTCGCCAGGTTTACGTCACTTCATTGCTTCGCTTTTGGACAAGGAATCTGGTAAGGGACCATAATTTCATCTCCTGTAACAATGGTTTGCACAACTTCTCTTTCGTTTCCACGGCAGAGCTCCAAAAATGTCTGATAACAGATGACTCGTTGCTACTTTTGGACTGAGGAAAGAAGTCTAGACACCCATCTTAGCACTGACCTTATTCAAGTTTAAATGTTTATGAATAATTCGAAGGAGTGTTGTTTTAGAAAGGTCCAACCTTGCTGCTATAGCCGCCGGTCTTCCATAATTTCTTCTTCCACAAGCGCGATGTTTTCAGGAGTGAGCAACACCAAGGGCCGACCTGCATGTTCTTCGTCTTCAATGCTTTCTTGACCCATTCGAAAAAGTTTGGTCCATTCTTTTACGGTAGAATATGAAGGGGATGGTTCCCCATATACACCGCCCAATCGCTGTTTAATTTCATTTGGAGTAAGTTCTTTTTTGTGAAGAACTTAATAACAGCTCGAAATTCCATTTTGAACATGTCAAACTTTTCTACACATAACCTTCTTTATGTAACTATATCTGAACAACTGAACACGTGGAGCGGAAGTTACAGCTGCAATTATTTACTTAAAGATAAGGTATGACACCATATAAGGATTTTGTGAAGGCGATAATCCTTATCGGCGAGGCCGGAAACTTATGGACGTACCCTCGTATAGCTTCTCGATTCTCAGTTAAAAAGATTTTAATTTTGATTTCATGTGTTCTTCATTGTAGGTAAATTTTGCCCCTTGTAAAAACGATTTCATTAGCTACTTCATGCTTTAGCATACAAGTTCCCTTGCGACTCTTTAGAACTGGTTTCTAGGTCTAATTCAGATTTCTTTTTCCTCTGACTGGAAAATATAAAATGTGGAATTTTCTCTTGAGGCAAGAGCTTGATACGCTTCAGCCAGTTTTGTCTATGCATAATGCGATATTTATTTTTAAAATATTATATAAATTAATTCAAAGGTAAAAGTAAATTAAATATAGATAGGCTGCAGGGAGGTTGGGCTAAAATTTTCCTCACACATTTCTATATTTTCTGCATGATGAGAGGATGTAGATGAAATCTTGTTTTTTCTTTTACGAACGTTCGAGGCGAATTCTCTGTCCTTCGTAAATGTAAATGAATAATCTCGCATAATTCTTGCCCACAGGAAAACTGACCTTTCTTTTGTTTGGCTTTGGGAATGAGGTCAACTCCTTTGCATTGAAAACCATAAAATCTAAATTACCCTTTTCTCATAGCGCGCCAACACTTAGTGAACTGTATATAATAAGTTAGCAGTGATGGAATTTCATGTGCACACGTCTTCCACTATTGTGTTTAGTCTTTAATGATAGCGTACACGCTCTCAGTGCTTTATTCAATGTTGAATTGACTTGCACAGTGTGACGAGCCGATAAACTCGAGTAACTGCATCAATTTTGTCCGCATTCTCCCCTGATGTCGATACTTGTGTCCCGGGAATGTGGTTCGTTCCGAAGCTTTGAAACCCACTTTGAAAGGTTTAACTCCTTTTATAAAGTACTTGTTTGCTAAGTATGTCAGCGTTCCCTCTCAATACTGTGTGTTCTGTTCCACATATTCCAGAGGAGTTTACTTCTATATTTTTAAGAAAAGCGTTGTTGTCTGTCAGTACTAAGCAAATTGGCACTAACACGCTAACTACGGTACTGACACATAGGTGGGGTAAATCACATGGCGAGTGCCGCTTCCGGGCATGCATGCAGTGATAGTTGAATTATATTTTAAAAGTGTCCCCCTTGTAAATTTTTGTGGAAAAAAATGATTTTGAAAATTTTGTAAACTTTCAAAAGGAGAAAAATATACTGCAGATGTATGCAATAACAATTAAAAATTACTACATTTCGGCTGCAGCTGTACCAGTTAAAACCAGCATGAAAGTATTTTAGTTGCACAATGACCGTTCCCTAACCTGCTCTTTCCGAAAGCTGGCTAGTTGCAGAGAAAGACCGTTCCACACCGCATTTCCTTCTCACCTCGTTGCATTGTGTGGGGGATGCAATGAGCCATAGCTAAAATATAGTTGTTGCAATTTTTATTTACAAGCGTAGAATAAAAAATTGTCCATGAGCATTACTCTTGATTGAATGGGAATAGTTGAATAAATAAAATGCGGGTCGTTAATGAATAATTATTTCTGAGGTTGTTAAGTATCCTAGACAAACAGTTTGAGATGAGAATTAATGATGCATGAGTTGTTTATTTATTCGGTTTATTTACGGGTGCTCTTTAACATCTCAGGTCTCAGCGTCCCATTCAATTCAGAGCGTGAAACTGCCGATAAATTTTGCTCAGAGGTCTCTTCTTTCAGGCTTGAGGTTGCCGTAAATATACAAGAGACCGGCGGCTTTCCTTTCCTACCAAAGTAAGCCGTTAACGTGCGGACTCGTGAGCGGGAGATCTGGGGTTCGAATTCCACCAGAACCGTCCTCGCTGACTGATGTTTTTTTCCAGGTTTTCCTCAGTCCTCATGATTGGCAAATGCCGGGGGTACACTAAACATAGGCCTGGAACGTTTCCTTCCTTTAAAAAAAATCCTTTGGCAATTTATCATTTCATATATCACCGCCTGTGGTGCCACAGTGGTAAAAAAGGGCGTTAAACACCATTAAAAATAAGACTAAAGTAAGCCATACTTACGTGTGTGGGGGAAAGAAAAAAATCATCAACCCTGGCCGGGATTGAACACCCGATCTTGAATCAATTATCACTAGACCACAGGACCGAATGGTTTCAGAAGAAAAATAACGAAATTAGATGTTCAGAAAGCAAAATGGAGTAATAAACATTTACCTTGCAAAATCTTCAAATCTCTTTTGCTAGCGAAGAAATATCGGTTTTCAATAACTCAGCAGCGTTTACTGCCATAAAAATCTCTAAAATCTCCTTCTATTATAATCTTTTAGTCTTATAGGGCTCTAAACAACTTGTTAACGCATTTATCTAGTTATAAAGCTTACAAATCCTCTAGAGAGAGTTATGTGGGAAAATGGATACTTTTTGTTGATTTTTTTTTTATTTGCGGACGCTCTTTAACATCTCAGGTGATCAGCGTTCTATTTAATTCAGGGCGTGAAATGGCCGATAAATTTTGCTCAAAGGCCTCTTATTTGAGGCTTGAAGTTCTTATACGTGCCGTAAATCTACGACAAGGAACCCACGGCTTTACTTCCCTTCCGAAGGAAGCTATACCTAGGATATTTAGGCCTAAAGAAAACCCATCGACCTTAGCCGGTATTGAACCCGCGTTCTAGGGTCTACGAAGTAAGTATAGTTACCGCTAGATCACCAGGACCAATTAACAACAAATGGGCACGGGGATAGACTAGCTTGAAGAACCGTATGGAGTAGGTTATTTGTTGTATTTTATGATGAACTGCGCTCATTCATAAGATATAAAAGTAATCAACGAGATTGTAACTCGATAACTATGTTCCGCTTTTACTTGACGTTCGTCTCTTACCGACTGCGTCAGAGACATGCTCCACAACTTTATTGTGTGGTATGTTTTCGAATGGAAAGCTTGATAGCTAGTGGCATACTGGCCCTTTAAAAATTGTATAACATAACGGAACTAAAGATGCCCTAAGTACAACCCGTGATTTCGAGATTACAATAAAACGAATGATGGTGCACAATTACGACGTGTATTAATGCAAGTAAAGTAAATTAGACTCAAATTGAAGGTGACAATTTCCTTCGTACGGGGCTTGTAAAAAGGTAAGGCGAGGCATAACACGCCCTGGCAAGAGTACGCAACTTTCAACAGTGAATTGTATAGGCTGGGGCTCGCCGGCGCCATATTTTCCTTCACTATCACTATCAAAGAAGCCTATGAAACTATTATATGCCTCCGGTGTGAAAAAGCATTCTCTGAACTAATTTATCTTTAAAAAAAGAAACAAAACAAAACAAATAGCACAGAACCAGAATTATGATTAGAAATTTCTCTTTCTAAGTCCAATTAATTACAGCTTGTAAGCGAAATGTAACATTATCCCTCTTATTAATTAAAATTAACCGGCAACCATATATTATTGTTGTCATTATTAATATTATACGTTTTATTATATTTTAATGTGATAATATTAATACTCTGTGAGGATTGATACATTGTAATAAAAAAGGCAAATATTAAACGTATATGGACGTATTTATGATCAAATATGTAAAATAGCGATGAACAAATTTAAAACACATAGGATGAAAATATATGACTTTTTACTTTGAACTAAATCTCAGGGGTTCTAAATATCGAGAAATCTTTAAAGGGGATCCGCGGATCACAGTTTTAGAACCACTAAATGCAGAATTACAAGAAAGCGAAAGTTGTTACAAATGTACGAAGTGCATTTATTGAAATAAATTAAACTAGAATCAAATTGAAGACAATAGTTTTCCAAATGGAGCTTTCAAATAGATAACCCGAGGCACAGCATTTCCTAGCAAGTTTCGACAGAGAAATGCGTAGGCTGTGGTTCGCCTGGACTATATTTTCCTGTACTATCAAAGGCCATATAGTATTGCGTTTCGTAATATTTACTTGAGAAAAATCACTCTTCAAATTTTTTCCAAAAAATAAATAAATATTTTGTAAAAGTAGAACCAGTACTCAAAGTTACAAATTTCTCCTATTATGCCCATTATTTCAAGACTTTAAATCAAATATAGCAGCATTGCTCTAACTCAGAAAACAAAAATTAACTACCGGCCTTCCAGAATGTCCTCACCGCCCGCACGAGTTTTTGCGTCTCTGCCAAGCCAGCTCCTCTCACCAGTTGCAGCCTGTTCTTGAACTTCCGAGCATTCATTCGCGAAGATGGCCAAACAGCTGACTTTAGAGCAACGCGTTTTTTCTGTGTAAATATTATTAATACGAATCAGCTTCTCACTTTCGTGAGGAATTTATTATGAAGTTTCTTGGGCAATTGCCTTCTTCCATTGGTTCAGTGCAAAACAAGAGACACATGTGAAGACCTACAGTTTTAAAAGAAAAACAAAAATTAGACAAAATTAGCGCAAATCTTTAACTTTCGCCGACAAAATCACAATCAAAATTACTACAAGTTGGAATTTCAGTATCTAGTACACACACTATAACAAAATGTTAAAATTCAAACCTTACAAGTATACACGTATCCAATGTCTACGACAAGGTGATCCCGTAACAGGTGTGTGTTATTGTGAGTGGCTTCTTTCATCAGTAACTGAAGGTTAATGGATCCACAGCTTGTGTTCCCTCACAACAGTCGCTATTGATGTTCTGAAAATCCCAATTGTAAGAAAGAAACCGCTCTTTATGATAGGAAAATTGTGTGCGATTAGCTCAAGGGGCATAATCAGTCTGCTTTTTTACAAGCAGACAGTAATGGAGAGTAATCAGCTGAAGAAAGAAAAGAAATAATTTGGTGGTTTCAACAAGATTCTCCCACTGCTCAAACAAGAGAATATTCCAGTTTTAAAATTAGGGAAGGATTTGAAGATAGAGAGATTAGTACTGGTGTATGACCTTCTCACTCCTCTGATCTAACAGTCTGTGAATTTTATTTTTACTGTCTGAAAGCCAAAGTGTACAAGACAAATTCTCTCACATTGCAAGAACTCAAGGGGAACATACAAAATGACATAAGAATCATTACAGTGATCGAACTAAATCATGTCAATCGGAATATGTTTACCCCACACCTTTTTAGCCGAGGGAGGTCATTTCCAGCATTTGCTATATGGTAAGCTTTTATACATAATTTTAAGGCTCAAATTCAGAGTACAGGCATGTCCGGCTGTGGTATGTCCAACTGCCGAAATGTAAAACCCTGTGCGAGCGGTATTGACATGTTCTGGAAGGCCTGTAATACTAATGTTATGCCATCATACATTGTTAGCTATTATTAACAATAATGTTTTACGTGTTTTTGTATTTTTGAATGTAATATTGTTATTATTACCATAGTGTAAGAATAGAGGTAGATATTCAAATATTCATTTTATTTATATCTTTATATGTTGTAAACTAATAAATTAAAAATATATAGATAACGGTTACGATATTAAACTTTTAGTTAAATCTTAGAGAGAGAGATCTTTAAAGGTGACCGTCGTGAAAGAAAACTGCTAATCTAGGCCATTCTGAAACGCCATATATATTTAATTAAATATATATTTTTTTCATTTTCAGACAGTTGTGTGGGACTTTTTTTTAATGTAGTTCCTGGTGCATTAATGTTCATTCGTGTACATATCAACAAATGCTTTTTAGAAAAAGAATCACGCACGCCTCGTTCATTACGACATGTAAGGCAGGCAAGTTTACTTTCTACTCAGGCATCCAGTAAATCGACCGGGTACATTAAAGAAGCACTCACACAAGGCTTTTAATAGCCCACATAAGATGAGATGTTTCCGATCCAGTGTGAAGCTGTGCAGTGAAACGTAAGCAGAATCAGGAATTTGAGAATAATTGGGTATAGTAAGAGAGCACATAGCCTGAAGAGCTAAGCTACAGACAGAAAGTTATAATAAACGAAATATTCTGCGGTTGTTTCCATGCTTCTGATTCACTTCAAAACTCTACGAGGGAAGATCAGAATATCCTGGCCGGCCCTAAAATGGCCAACATCATTTGTTTACTCTGAAAATGCTTGTTTTCCTGTGTTTAGTTTTTAAATTTTAGAGGGGCAAAGAAAGGAAGATGAAGAAGTAAGAGAGATCTTTAAAGCACACTAATCTATATGGAGACTTACTATGCTCTCGTATGAGAAAGAATGAACTCTACGGCACCACAAGACTCATCTGCGGATAACTTTAAAGCTTCGAAACTTTATGGGATGTCCAGCTCTTTAGGAGCAACTGGTTCTCGCCCACCATAGCCAAAAATATCGCATACGTCGGAATGTTATCTAAGACAATACGTTCTAAACTTGAAGGGCGAAAAGAACAGGAAAATAATAAAATGTAATCGAGGTATGGAAATTTCCTGCGAGAATCGGAGAAAGATCTGAGTATAAACAATTTCACACAATATCAAGAAATGATATGAGAGAAAAAAAGGGCTTAACTGCAAAAGAAAGTCATGCGAATTCCTGACGGATCCCAGGGATTTGAAGCCAGGAACTCCCGAATGCGAGACCCAAACACTACGACCGAGCCAGACAAGCTGTGGTAGAGAGAGATTCATGAGAAGATAACCTGAAGAAGTTGACATTCCTCTGATCTTGTCTGACTGGAGATTTTGCACGGTTCAAACAGTTTTGGTGGTTTGCCTATTATAAAATTGTCAGCAAGATGGTTTCCTCCAATTGGCTGCCAATTATAAGAAAAAAATCTATGGGCAGGTTATCGAGATCCCTTGTCCAAAGGTCAGGAAAACTTTGTAAATGCCCACAGGTTATTTTCGTGAATACCCCACTTCGATCTAAGACATTTAAACTCTCAGCAATCGTGGCACACCTAGCGTTTGTCCTTTGGTATGCACAGAACGTTCTGAAGATTTGCCTTCCTGTGCCGTAGGCGGAACACAACAGGTAACTACATGCCAACTCGAATGGAAATTTGCGCGAAGCAATTAAAGGGAACAACGTGGAAAATTGAATCAAGTCTTGTTCCACAAGATAATGTCCCTACGTACAAGTTTTGTGTTGCTATGGCGGTTGGTTTCGAATAGCTTCGACAAGCCATATATTTGCCCAACCTCAGTCCCATTAACTACGCACTACCTATTTCTACGGTTAAGGAATTACTTGTTAGGAATGAGGTTTTCAAGAGATTTTTAATGGTGTTTAACGCCCGTTGTTACTACTGAGGCACCACAGGCGGTGGACACTGACGATACATGAAATGAAATGATTTATTGGGAAAGGATTTTTTTAAGGAAGGAAACGCTCCAGGCCTAAGTTTTAGGGTATCTTCCCGGCATTTGCCAATTATGAGGACTGAGGAAAATCTGGAAAAAACCTCAATTAGGGAGGACGGTCCTGGCGGGATTCGAACCCCAGATCTCCCGCTCCCGAGTCCGCGCCTTAACGAGCTCGGCCACCCGTGGCGGTTTAATGGACACTGATGATATATATCGCTATATTATATATATATATATATATATATAAACAGAAAATAGTTCGAAATATAGCGATTAGCAATTACATGTGTGACTTTCTCTTAGTGTTTTATCTTCTATTATAATTACTGTTAATTTGTTACATTGTTAATAGTGTTACTTTATTTTATTTTTCTTTTATATATGTAATAAAGGCAGCATCCCGGGCCAAAATTTAGGGTACCTCCCTGGCATTTACGGCCACGGGTGGCCGAGGTCGTTAAGGCACGGACCGCCAGGACCGTCCTCCCTGACTGAGATTTTTTTCCAGGAAAAACCTCAGAGAATCTGGTGGGAATCGAATCCCCGACCTCCCGCTCACGAGCCCGCGCCTTAACGACCTCGGCCACCCGTGGCGGTGTCTACATTCTGAAGTACACGCTTGTACAAGAACAATGTACAGAAATTTAATTTTAATGTGTGTTAATGTTAATTTTTTAACGCCGTAACTCACAAATAATAGTTTGCAACGAGACTACATTCAATCAACTATTATTGTATATGTTCCTTAGTAACAAGTTTTCAAAGAGTTTATTTAAAATGATTACACCGTTTTATAAAAAGTTAAAATAAAATAAAAAGGACGCATGTGGTATGCAAGTTGGTCCTTTATTGAAATATTTAAATGTAAATAAAAATGTGCTTGTTTCAAAGAATGTGCATTCACTTTGAAATATTTGTGAAAAAAGATTTAAATGTAAGTTTCTTAATTTATTTAATTTGTTTTTCTGCTTTTTAGCAATGTTTTATACTTATTCAAAGAAAATTAATATATAAATAGGCAAGAAACTCTGAAATTGAATCACCTGAAATTCCAAGTGTCTTTGTTTCAAGGAAAAATAAAATGCAATAACAGTATATCAAAATAAATTAAAAGGACGAAAACTAGAACTCATAGCTTCAGATGTACAAAAGTGTTGTAACATTTAGCATATTGCCAAAGCAACAAAATAAGTTGCAATAGTATTAATAGTGTCACCCAATCTCGAGATAGCAATCCCAAATATATAGTTTGCAACTGTTTCTAACCATCAAAAAGATTCCATTTAAGAGGGAAAAAAAGAACCAAGAATTTAGCTATGTAGTCAATTTCCTCTGGGTAAAAATATATGCTAAATGGATTTTTTTTTTACATATATACGTATATAGATTAAAGTATTACTTAGGAAAGGAGGTATCACAAGAGATATTCGTATCTATGAATTAGAATAGTACTAACAGAGGATGATTTTTTTATTGGTGCGTTATATCCAAATATTATTGTTTTAGTCAAAACTTAAAAATACCTTCAATATTGTCAAGACTCTCTCTAACTCGCTTGGCTATATCATTCTGTAACTATCTAGTGCACTGGGACCATGGCATGTGGGGGGATAACAATATGGGGAAAATGTATTGTAGCAGTGTGACGGTTAAGAGTAGAGATGAAGTTTGGAGATATTACTTAAGAAAATTAGCGTTTGCGCCTGCGCAACATCGGGAAATCATAACATTTTAATGAATGTTAGGAGAGTCAAGGAGTTGGAACTTGAGTGGACGTTGTACCAATTTTGCATCTCGGGGTCGATCTCAGCACAACTTCATAAATGGTAAATAAATTATGATTTAACTCTGATAATATCCATAATTACAGATAAAACCTTGGCCTGATACTTTACAGTTTTTGTGCCATTTTGATTAACGATGTTTTAGGATTTCTCCAGATTAGTCAGTGCCTCCGTTCGTTAAATAGTTACAGCCAAGCAGTTTAGAGGGAGTCTTGACAACATTATTAACAACACCTATACCAACTTAGGACAAGAAAACTTAGTTATATTCAACAGAAATGTTTTCCGTATTGTATAAAAGCAGTATTAATTGTTGTAAATTTGGTATCTTGTATGAGTAAGACATGGCATATTTGAGTCTACAGCACTAAGAGGTTGAGTGAACTAACACTAAGCTCCGACCGCCTCTACCTCCTAGGTTAGATTTATGTAACAAAAAACCCAAGTACTCATTTAGATAGCAGGCTGAGTGAACCTCTGTCGACCTGTACAAGCTAAAGAGCTGCCTTGTTGTTATAATGTAAATTGCACATAGCATCGTCTTCTCTACCCGCTACTAGTGGAACCTGGTTGATCTGCATTGGACGCGCGATATCTCGTAAGACTGAGTGAAAGTTCCGTTGACGCAAGAAATTGAGCTTGCTCAGTCGTATTTGCCATGCCAACTGTTTCAGTTGCATTTATATAGGAAGTGTTAGACCTTCTACTGTGTATTTGTATATTGTGGAGAGTGCCTATCCTCTATACGCTAGAACAAAGAATATTTATTTATGATTGCTGAATTCGTACAGTAGACAGAATTTCCTGCTAAATTTCCACAAATATCCTCTCCATCAGGAAGTGCAATTTTTAGATTGTTTAAATTGAAACCCAAGACAAGGAAGCCGAGACAAAAAAAAACTGGTTTTAATAGAGGAGAAGCTTGATGAAAGGGACTATGGGATAAAATTTCTCCTCTAAGGTCCTTAACATGATTATCCAGCAAGTTGGTATATCTGTCGGCAGTGCGTATAAAGCCACTCAGCTGCGACGTCTTCATTCTGGGAGGCTGGTTACAATATTTAGGAGGATGAATTGCGGCAAGCGTCTCAAAATCTTTTTTAAAAGTATTCAGGCATATCTCGCATCGGGAGGCAGGCACTTCGAGCATAGGCTGCGATGATGACTAGCATATTACTACCTGCTACTAGTACATAACGAAAGAAACATAAGTGCTATAAGTTCTGATCACGCGATGTGATTTCTGTCGGCAAGTGGCAATACCATTATGCAGTAACTTTCCGTGGACAATTGCGTAGCAAAATGAGGACTCTCTAGTATTGACATTCAGAAGAATGCCAGGTTTTTATTATGCTCCCCCCTCTCCGGTAAGATTGAATCGGAGGGTACCACGAATTACTTGGAGAGAAGGTATAATTCAAATCATAAGAAAAACGAAAGTGGATCAAGATTCATGAACCAGCTGAAATACCTGCCAGCAACTTATAAAGAAAGAGAAGAAGGCAAAGAATGAAAACAAAATGTTTATTATTTCAAGTCAGTTTTTAGCACCAAATATGGAAGAAATGTTCATAATTATTGATATTCTCAGTCTCAATTTTAAACTGTAATGAGTTCATTTTTTAAAAATTAAATAACTTTTATCGTTCAGCCTTTCGCGCATCCAGCGCACAAAAGCAGGGGTTTCCCTGCAAAAATATATAAAGCAAAGCTCAGTCTATGGAATAAGTGCTGGCTGGCTGCGAATTAAAAATTATTATTCGGGTAGTTTTATCGTCTCTTCAACAAAGTTCTCCCTTTATTCTTCTGCTATATTCCAATCCTAGACCAGAACTCCTCTTCACACATTTTATTTCGTCCTTATACTTCAGTTTTTGCAATTTTCGTTTTAAAATGACAGTCGAAACATCAACATTTCAGCCTTATATGAGTTCTTCTACTGGAAGTATTAATCGGTTGTATCTTTGTTTATCATCAACTCATTTAATTTATAGATATGTAACAATAGTGCAAGCGTCCGCGGTTCATTCCTCGACACCTAACTGGTGGGTGTATTTATCAAGCATTTACAATAAATGTTATAAACATATTACTATGAAACCATCTTGACAAACTATCACAATTCATTTTAATATTTTAAACATTATAATACAAATCAACGGATATATTCAATTTGAATGCCTATGTCCCGTGAATAACGTAAAACTCCGAATGTAAATAAAAATACTGAATTAAAAAATAGTCAACACCTATATGCAAATAAAATTGATGCTCAGAAAGTTTAGCTTTCGTTAACTGCAACGTTTATGCCTAAAGTCTGTTACGGATCATTTGCGAATGATTTGTTTAGGCATAAATCCAATCTTAGAACGTAATACTGTTAAATGTAAGTAAGTCTTTATAATTACTGTGCAAACAAACATAACAACGGCACACTTCCATTCCAAGATGGTGCAGTTCGACTCTAGGCTTCTGGTGTTCTAGGACACGAGGTTCACAGAAAACCTACGCCTATAGATAGATATTTCAGCATACGATTCACACTGAATCACTGAGTCAAAAATACTATCGAGAGGGACTAAAAATTGAACTCAATCATCTTCTGGTAACCCTGCAAACAATAACTACTGCAGGAAATAAATCGATCGAATCTTGAAACCTCAAAAGTCACGACTTCGATACCAAATCAAATGAATACATTCTTACTTTACGCTATCTATGACTCGGGTTTTTAGGGGGAAGGGAAGAGTAAAAACAGTTTTTACAACCACAACAAAAAAAGATTCAGAACTGCATTTCTGAAAGACCCAAGGCATCCTCTCAGTTCTACAGGAATACTCAAGTAATGCGAATGTGGGAAGGAGTAAATTACTATGACCGCAAGTTCCATTAAAACTTGGTCCGTAGAACACAAGCAACATTTACACCTTAATCAGAAAGAAAAGTCTGCAAATGCGCATTCAAACTTGCAATGGAATAAAAATTTAAAAAAAAAAAAAAAAAAAAAAAATTGAAACGGAAGCAAAACAACAACAGGATATTTTAATCTGGTTAGGAGAGAGATCTCAGAAATAGAGCAGCATCCAGGCGAAGTAAACAAAGACAGAAGTTTTCAAATAAATAAGACATGGAATCCGTTACTGGTCAACAAACAACGTCTGCACTACAACTCTACCAAGACTCCTACACCTTACCACTTGTAACGGTTCTGTCTCTCTGCCTCTTCACAAACTTTCAGTCCACTGATGATGTTGAACGTAGCGTCGGCGAAATTTTTGGCTTTTAAATTAATTTCAGCCATCAAGTACGGCAAAATAGCACGGTAATTTCAGTCCTTAATGATATTTTAAATTTATCAACAGTGGGTGTCTTTGCAGATTCGGTGATGTAATAGTAATCGTACTTGCCTTCTAAAATTTGTCGGCCGTTTCACGCCCTGAGTTGAATGGGACGCTGATGACCTGAGCTGTTAAAGAGCGTCCATAAATAAATCATTCAAAAAAAAATTCACTACACCACCAGGACCGACAGATTATCTACTTGAAAGACCCAAGGGATCCTCTCATGAAATACATTAAGTACCGTGCGAATGTGGAAAAGTATAAATTAGTATGACAGAAAAATCCATTAAAATTCGGCTCTAAGAACATAAGCGACATTTACACCTTAATAAGTCAGAAAAATCAGCGATTGGGGATCATGCCATTCATGGAGGGGGTTACCATACTTGCCTCCTAAACCCAAGATCGCGGATTCGAACCCGGCCAGGACCAATGGATTTTTTCGGGCGTAAAAATCCTAAGTATGGCTTCCTTCGGAAGGGAAGTAAAGCCGTGGGTCCCGTGTCGTACATTTACGGCACGAAAAAGAACCTCAAGCCTGAAAGGAGAGGCCTCTGAGCAAAATTTGTCGGCCGTTTCACGCCCTGATTTGAATGGGACACTGATGACCTGAGGTGTTAAAGAGCGTCCATAAATAAATCAAATCCATCACCATTTGCAGATTCAGGTAACCAATTAAATTATTTGACCTCCATTATAATTTTTTTTTAAAAAATAAAACAGGTTTGTTCCACACAATATCGAAATTTACTTGTTTATAAAACTGAAATTAGTACGAAAAATAATACTTTATGCTATTTGCCACACTACATGTATACACCAGAATACACCATGAGAGATCCAAATATTGTAATATTTCATATTACAAGAAGAAAGAGAATCTAGAAGATTCCGCCCCTCCTAGGGAGTCTGACTGGTCTAATCAATTCATTCAGAATAATTAAAAATCAATTTATATACTTTAATAGTTAAAAAATAGAATTTAAAGGTTTATTTGTTAACATTTTTCTACATATTAATAAAACCGAAGGATTCTGATTTATACCATGATTCTCTTGTGCACTTTATTACTGATGTGTCAATATTTTTTACAGAAACACATGTCTGATAATTGCCAGTGAGTTTTTTAAAAACAGAATCTTAGGATATGGTCTGATTTATTATTATTATTATTATTATTATTATTATTATTATTATTATTATTATTATTTTAATTATCATTATTTTATATAATCAAGAGTGTCTTTAGCAATGGTGGTTTCCCTTACACCTACTAAGGGGCCAACAACCTCCTATTTGTAGATGTTTTTCTTTCCTAGATCAACACAAAATATCTGACATAACGATTTCTTTTCTTCAAAATCACGGGCAAGTTGTTTTTCATCTTCTTGAAACCTCACAATTGGGTCAATCACCAAACCAGTGCCATATATATGGTCAATAATAACATTATCAGCTCGCCGTGTTTAACCGTCCTGGGAAAGGCAGGCAACTTCTTCACAAACTTTTAAATGTTCTTGTTTACGGAGGCTTGCAAGAATATAGTGCGTATTATGACGATTCATACGCAAGATTTCTCCATTATGAAAGAATTCCAATACATGAGAAAAAGTTTCAAACTCGTTACGTCTGCAACGGAATGTATTGAGAGTTCTACTGGAATGAGATTGAATTCATCTTTATCGCTTCAGTTCAATGACCACAAGACTTTTTTTTTTTTCTTATTTGGGATCCAATGGATAAAGAATATTACATTTTACCTTGTGATAGCAGCGTAATTCAACAATAGTGATTTACGTATAGATTTAGGATTTAATTTGTTCATGTTATGAATTTGTTCCACAATAGTGTAGTACATGTATCTTTGTTGTTGTAAAATTCTATAAATCTATTACAAATATTTTATGGCGCCGACCGTATATGCTTAAGCATTATACACAATTAGAAAGAAGAAATAATAATACAAATATGAAGCAATAGTAATCACAAAAAATTAAATTAAAAATGTAAGATATTGTTTGATCTCATTATGTAGATCTCGAGTTTCTTAAATGTAGGGCATTGTGTGCATAGTACAGGCGTTTGCAGGCCGTCCTTAATTTAAAAATCCTGAACGTGAGGCATATATCATTGCATCAGGGGCATCTGCTGGTACTCCAAAATACTTTCTTTAACAGAGCTATTGACTGCTCTGCAAGGAACTTCATAGTAACGTTGTAAGAGGTACAGGTTGAGAGGAAGTACAAGTACATTTAACATTTGTTCTGAAAGAAGAGGGCAAGCTAACTAGATTACTTCACAATAATAAAAATACAAATACAAATTTTAAATTTAAGTGCTTGGCTTATTACAGGCATTGGTGTGCCTGTGTTATTAATTACGAGGATTGGAAAGAAAATAGTGGCAACACTGTCGCCACGCTATTAATGAATATGTGATGGGGTTGATATTCTCAGCATATCTAGCTTAAACGCACTAGAAGTCACTAGTGTAGGATCGCGCTAAAGTGATGTTTTCTAAAAGTGAGCATTGCGCGTGAATTAAAATTGAGGCGGCATGTGTTAGGAACGCGAAGGAATGTCTTGCAGGTTTGCAAGAAGTCTGTGGCAATGAAGCTTTTACAATATCGAACGGTGGGCTGTGGGGTGCCATACTTTCGACAAGAACGCAATAGAGTGAAAGATGTACTACGTTTAAGTATTATTGTCCTTGAAGCTCATTACTTTGCTTCGATTCAATTATTGTTGGTCAATAATGGATAGTGAGGGAGTTAGTCGCAGAAATCAGAACAAAGCATACTATAGTGCTGCAACGGAGCGCTCCTTCTCAAACATCAACAAAAAACGACTTAGCTACGAATGTCCAGTGTCTTCCAGAAGTGTAACATAGGGTGATATCCCCCAACTTAAAGAAAATATTGGGGATAATTGCGAAAGTTAACTGTTATGAATGAATCTTAAAGTGATTAAAAGATGCCAGAAATGTGTGAGTGCAGACGGACATCAATTCAATCAAATCCTATAACACATGTTAAAACAGTTAAAATCTCCCGGCCTTTTTGCCGTGGTCCATGGTTCAAATTACTACCATAGCTTTCTCCAACTACTTCGGTTGACATCTTCAGTGGACGATGAACAAGTGGTAACAAAAACACAATGCTTTTTCAATCTAGTCAGGGAAGCATTGGAAATAGGAAATACAACAGCATCCAAACAGCTTTAAGAGATGGCGGATATCACCTAAGTACCACATGGAAACCGGTTCTTACAAACAAGCAACTACCACCCCTCTATCCTCCCCCCCTCATCCACTTCCGCCACACACATATCGATCGTCCTCTAAAGCCAGACAGAGATGGACCAATACTGTCGTCTTGTTAACAGTTAGGTGTTCATCGTTCACTGAAGATGCCAACCGAAGCAGTTGGTGAAAGCTATGGTGGTAATTTAAACCATTGACCACGACAAAACAGCCCGGAAGATTTTAACTGTTTTAAGTATAACACCAGCCATAAAAGTCTAAGAAGTACTATAACTCATGTTATTTCTCATTATGAAATGAAACTAATACTGTGTAAATTGCTATTTACTGATTAAAGCTGTGTGAGTAGAAATACGAGGGAACTTGTTCATTGATAGAGTCGGCAAAAGGCGTGACCTATGCCCCATGCAGCTTGCGTTCAGCTGCGGACCAGGGCAAAAATAACTCCTTGTACAACCGGGAACCTTAATACTGATTGAAACAGATTTAAGTTCGATTTTTTATACTTAGCCCCCCTGCTGTATTTAGAACACTCAATCTGTCGACATTGCTCCCACAGAGGTTATCATGTGAAACACACCAAACACTTTTAATGTTTTAATAAACTCTAATCTAACTTTATAGGAAATTGTTTGAGCAACAGCTCTCAAGCCCGCTAACCAAGCATATTTAGAAACAAGACCAACCAACCAATGTGGTAGGTATTGCGCATGATCATCGGCTATGGGACAGCGGACATTAGAATCCACCTATAGTGTTTGCATCAGCAAACTATTTGCCGTATGTTTTTTGTAAAAATTAACACACTACACGTTTCAAAGTCTGCATGAAAATGTTTAACAGGTGAAAGTCATGTGCAACAATAAAGTACAATCAAATCTTCTCCGTATTTCATACCACCGTTCTTAAGTCTCTATACAGATATAATTATTTCATAATAAGTTTTGGGTTTTGACTATCTGCAGCATTGCCCATACTGCAGATAGTTGACTTATTGCCTTTTAAAGTATTTTATTCAAGCACTCGTTTTCTGTGGATATAATTATCAATTATGATTATTTGGCTTTTTTAACAAAAGTATCACCCAGTCAATGACTGCCATTTTGTTTTATAACTATTTTGTCCACTCCCGTACATATAACTATTCTCTCGCCTTCAACTAAAAATGTATGTTATTTAGATAATTGTTTACAAATTTTTACACACATACCTTCAACAATGCAAAACAGAAGCTGAAAACCTGTTCCCACATCCAAGCACACTTTTCTGGAATACTTCTTCCAATTGGGCAATGTCAACTGCTTTAATCATTTGGCGTATAGATTCTTTGAGTTGTTCTATTAAGTCAGAAGGCGTTAGATTGGGTGGCTGAACGCGTTCTCGTGGCCTGTCAGTACTTGAACACATGAAACACAGTAAATGCATGGTTTTTGTTCTTTTTGCTGCTCTGTGACATGTGCAATATGGGAGATTAGTCTCCTGGGAATGTATTTGTAACGGTTCTGATGGTGACGTCAGTAATTCTTTCTTTACAGTGCTTATTTATTCTCCAGGCAATTTGTACCCTCATGAATGTTGAGTGAAAAGGCTTCCTTGTTCTCATAACGTATTAACCAATTTTTGAATGCAACTCTTTGACGTGAAGAAGGATTGGGAGACGACGTAGGAATGACGCCTCGTGTGATGACGTTTGTTGCATCAAGCCCCACGTTTAGGCGCCAGGTTGAAACAGAGACGTTGGTGAGGGATGGGAATGAGCTGTATGATGACTGCGTTAATTAATTTAAGCCCGCTGATCGCAGATTTCGCCACGGCTGCTGCAGACCACCAACTCTGCTTCCATGAGACACACTCTCTCTCTCTCTCTCTCTAGGGCTTTCCGCTGATTTCTCGCATCTGTAAGTTATCCAGGGCTGACTGGACAGGAATTTGATATGGAATTCGTCGATAAATAACGCATTGTGATTTAGTTGCTGAAGCTGTTTATTCTCCCAAACATAAATGATCAGATGAACCCACGTCTCACGCCGGATCACTGCCCAGGTAAACTTGGCAATCACGTAAATTTGGTTGCGTTCACCCAGATGGTATCTAATATAAAGAAAGTGCTACTTCAATGGTATTTAATGCAGCACAATGGTGCTATAGTCGCTCGAGCGTTGATTGTTTATCGAGCCTTGTTGAGGCTGGATCTTGTACCTCGGACTTAGATCGTTCTTCCTCTAACTGCCCGAATGACGCAGCAGCACTATCTTGGCCAGGAGAATTTTGAACTGCCTTTTCTTGAGGCAAAATCTATTTCTTATACACTCTGTAAGAACTGACGCTTTTCTCTAAACGCGGTGCGAAATATTCCCGCCATTTTTGTTTTCACCCTGCTCATAAGCTTACATCTTCGAAATTCATTCCTATTTGCTAGGCAAACTTTCGTAGAGCACACGTTACGCTAATCGCCAATCAGCTCACTTCAAACACATTTTAAACGTTATGTCAATAACCTGCGAATGCTCACATGTGACTTCCCGAGCGAAAATAACTGGCTGGCTTCTATGCCTAAGGCATGGCCTTCGCTCGCCGCATTCCTGAATTAGTTTCTATTGTGTGATTTTTGCCAAGGCTTACTGTGTTCGGAGAAAGAAGTGAGTTTTTCCTTACTTTGCTATAATATTACATGTTATCTCTTAAATATTACTAAAATTACATATTATAGACACATGCTCAGTTTTAAGCACTTTACTGTTTTAATTCTACATACATGAATTTTGTCATCGAAATTTCTTATATATAGAAAGCTCAACATATCTGTAAGAAAACACAGAATCGTTCATTTAAAATGACAAATATTAACTATCTCATTTACTCTGTAATAGATGGGGAACCAGGTACAGCTTCAGGCGGTACACATCTTTCACCAAATTTAGTCCGAAATGTCGTCTAGATTGCTTTAAATGAACCTGTTTGTCAATATTTAACGTTAAACGGGCTGTGTAGTGATGTAAATTCGAGTCACAACAGCTAAATGCGCTGACTCGGAACAAAGACAAATGAAGGTCATCCATCATGTCGTGGAGGTTTCCATGCCGTTTTTCACAGTGATGGCATGTATATCAATTTGCAAGCCATAATCTAACGTGCATTTTTATAGACAATAGTTTACAGCCTCTAGAGAAAGAATCGTGCTATATTTAAATGCAAAGATATGTAAGTTATAATATATTTGTTAGTCGATTGTAGATTATTTTTTAGCAAAAGGAAATTCATTTATTCATAATAAACATCTATTCGTGTTAGATCTTTCAGTATGATCAATCATATCACAAAGCTCAGTTCGACTGTCGCCGGTGTTTTTTCTGTAATACTGTCGCAACCATTGCTAAAATTACAGCTTTCCGGCCTGTTTAATTTATAGACCTATGTAATTAATTATAGGAAATAAGATGTAAAAGCAATTAAAATTACAAATAACAGTCAATGCTTTAATTTACCACAAGAAAATAAAATTCGCATCAGTTCTTGCCCAGAGCATCACACGAGCAGCTGTGGGACTGTGAAGTACCTGCTTACAGATTGTGCACTAATTTCATTTTCTACTTTATACATTTCATATATAATTAGTCCTTCTAGACCTTTATAAAATGTTTTCTATACAAAGGAGATTTTATGCATAAATTATGTACTCACAAATTAATAATAGCCATAAGTGGAAAGTGGAGTTTAAGTATTGTGACAGGTCATCTCACCTAAGCAAGCCCGGGAGTGGATTATATAGTTTAAATAGTAATAATTAAATATTATATAGCATGTACTAACAAATAATAACATTACATGTATCAGAAAAATGTATTTAAACTACCTGAACGCATACTTCCTTGACGCGAGTGAAAGACTGCCTATTGTAATCTCTTGTACTCTCACTTACTGATAATGGCTAGAGCAACAAGTTACTCTATTGTGACAAAGCTAAGTGCATGCAAGTGTCCTGCATGGGCCGAACAATAGTCCTTTGTATCCTTAGTTGCTGGAGAGGCTGGGAAATTCATTAAGGGTAGAAAAGGAACAGGTGTCGGCGATGACGTCATTATATCGAATGTTTATGAACTCCCCAATGAGGAGTCAAAGAGTTGTGGAATTTAAAGTGAGCGCGTTTGGGAGCACAAGAGCTCACCAATAATATTTTAATCTTTTGAAGGCTCAGTAATCCGTGAGCGCTATTCTGTGAACCCCGTGAGCTTTCATGAACACATTGGGACACTTTGAAATTAGTATATAAGGGGAAACAAGTTTGCAAGAACAGTAATTTACAGAACGCAGTCCCTGATACATTAGAGTAATTCCCAGAACCCATTTCCAGGGTACATTTCAAGATCACTGTTCCATCCTTCAGTCTACGCATTTTCTAGATTTCGTGTCAGCAGTGTAAGCAAGTGAAAGACGAGTCACACAATGCAGTTTCAGGGCGGTAGATGTAATTTCAGGCAGTGTATGTAGCTGGTAGTGTTAAAGTCAAAGAGGTAACGAATCAAGTGGCCATCAACAAATTATCGTGTGAATAAAAACACTTCTAAGCGTTTAATGAAGCACTCCCGTGTGGTTTGAACACTTCCCTTTCATCTTCCTTCTCCCGTGACTACGAGAGTACAAAAGGCGGCTTCAGGCCCCTAAAACCCCCAGGTACGAAGTGGGGCCCCCGGTAGACATTCTACAGCAACTAACTTGACACATCACCTATTAAAATCCACTTCAATATTAGTCATTTTAGCTAACTTTACCGTTTAGCGTGATCTCTCTAGTGTAGTTGTTGACAACAAAACAGGTGATACCGGAAACGATATGAACGGCGGAGTTAAAAGCATTGTGGGACTAATTTTAAAAACCTCATCCCATTCCACCGAGTTCCGAGTGTTTAGTGTTATAGCTTTCGTATTAACAATAACACTATACGAGATACCGAGTAGTTTTCCAGGTTCGTAAATGTTACTTCGTACATCAAAGATTAAGCAGAAATTATTAATATTTCTCACTGTTAAGAATACGTAATGGTGCATTAATAAATAAAGAAAAATTGTACATTATTTACTCTCACTTCTGTTAGAATTAAACATGTACTAAAAGAGATTAAGAGACGTGACAACGTTGTATTTTCCTGAGCGAATTTCCACATACCACATTCCTTATGCTATCTTATCAGCGTAACATAAATAAGCAGCTGGATGGCTATAACCTCAGTTCCAGGAAAAAAAAATCATAAAGGCTTGTCCGGAACTATACAATCGCTTCACAATGCTATAAACAATATGTAGCGCGAACAGTATTACGGGAATAAGATGTACATGAGTTCAATATACTATATAACAATTGTAATGCATACCAAATTATATCTATTGATTAACCTGCCGAACAAGACAACAACCGTAATCAAGTGCTTATTTCAATTACCGCAGTTTGACATAGTATGAATTTTCAGTTATTTTCTCTTATCTGAACTGAAAGGGTTTAGCTGTTGTAACATCCTTTAAGCTTCCATGGCCAATGTTGTTATTATTAAAATTGAACATTACCAGACTATTTTACCACGGTGTTGGTTTAAATTAAATTTAACTTTGAAACAAAGCTTTCGCTAGTTTTGTGGCCAGCATCACCAGTGGGCAAGTGTTTGGAGGTACATAACCACTGGAGGGGGAGTGTTGGGAGGGTTGTGGCGCAGACGTTGTTTCTTGACCAGCAACGGATTCCAAGTCGTCTTGCTTTTTTGAAAACTTGTGTCTTTGTTTATATTATCTGGATGCTGCTTTGTTTACAAGGCCTCTCTCCGAGCTTAGTTAAAATATTCGATTGTTTTTGCTTTGTAATTTCCTCTGTATTTTTTTCCCCTCCTCCATGAATGGCATGATCCCCAATCGCTGATTTTTCTGACTTATTAAGGTGTAAATGTCGCTTATGTTCTTATAGCCGAATTTTAATGGCTTTATCTTTCATATCAATTTATACTTTTCCATATTCGCACGGTACTTAATGTATTTCATGAGAGGATCCCTTGGGTCTTTCAAGTAGGTAATCTTGTTTATCACCCGCGCAGACCATTTTTTTTAAATCAATTAAATACTACTGCTGAATTTTCTTAATTTTCTAGAACAATGAAATCAAGTTTCACATACCCGTGATTCTGGTGCCCGTTTTTTAGTTCACGATAGTAGCCAGTTGTCAACGTTGCCTTTTGTTAAGTGATGTTCTAAGGATAAAATCATTTGAGAACAAGCATGAATAACAATGAACTTAGTTGCACTTCCATCTCTAAGCATCCATTACCCGGTTGCTTTCCAACGTGTGTTTATCCAGGTTCCGTCTAAGAAAATCTGATTTTGCTTCAATTCCAATCTTGTATAATCACAGTATCATGCGGATCTTTGTACTTCGTTTATGACCATTATTTTTCTTTAGCATAATCCTGATCTAAAACCCATTAATGTATCTCGTTTTGCAAGTAAAATTTATTTTGCTCATAAAACTAGCCAAGGACTTCTCACGTATTGTAACAAGTGTTTAATCTACATAGAGGTAAATTAATGGTTTATTGTCACATTTCCTTCTTGATTTTGATGTCTTTATTCTCCTTGGAGTGCACAAAGAGATTTTATCTTTATCTATGCGCTATCTTTCTTGTTTTCTTAACTTTCTCGCAGGCTGCTTCAGCAATTCTCTGTGCTGACATGTACACCGGAAAATCTCAGAAGTAACTGCTTCTGTTCCTTCTGCTTTTCTGTGTTGCTTTATACAATTTATTATTTCATTTCATACCCTTGCTTAGAATTAGGTGCCCCTTTTTGAAAATTGAACATTTGAGAAACAAATTTAGTTTATTGCACACTATCCCATTACAATTTGACTTTCAGCAACCAACACAAGTGGAATTCATCAAATCTTGCTGTACTGCAGGACTTGCAAGGTCTAAGGCAACCCGTTTTTTTGACATCCCTTCTTAATTATGATGATGGTGATGATGACACTACCTTTGTCACAAATTAATAATCGTATTTCTTGAGAGAGGTATCTGTTGACAATGAATGAGTACTGATAAGAGAGTAGATCCATAAGTTTCCGGTCTAACTATTTTCTAGGTATGATGAAGACAAAAACTATAATTCAATTTTCAATGTAGCTACCCTTTATTGCAATACATTTCTCACATCTTTGAATTAACATTTTAATCCCCCCTCCGAAAATAGTCAGAAGTCTTGTCTGCAAAATGGGCATAAACAGCATCCATCACTTCTCCGTCACACTTAAATTTCCTTCCTCAAAGGCCCTTCTTGATTTTTGAAAAGAGGAAATAGTCACTGAGAGCTAGATCTGGACTGTAGGATGATTGGTCGATCTCCTTGAAGCCACCTTTCTTCACAGCTTCCTTTATCACTAGATCTGTGTACACAGGCCCGTTGTCGTGAAGAAGGCGCACACCACCACTCAGATTTCCTGGCCTTTTCTGTTTGATGGAAGCACGTAATCTGTGCAGTAGGCCCGCATTGTACTCCCCATTTACTGTGGTGTTCCTCTCCTTGAAGTCAATGAAGAATATTCCCCCACAGTCCCAAAAGATTGTGGCCATGATCGTGTTGGTTGACTGAGTGACCTTGGCCTTTAGAGGCGGTGCTTCGCCAGGTTTACGCCACTCCATTGATTCTCTTTTGGACAAGGAATCGTAGTAGAGAACTATAGTTTCATCTCCTGTAACAATGGTTTGCAGAAATTCTCTCTTGTGGCCATAGCAGAGCTCCAAAAATGCCTGGCAACAAATGACTCGTTGCTGCTATTGGACTGAGGAAAGAAGTCTAGGCACTCATTTTGCATTAATCTTATTGATGTTTAAATGTGCATGAATAATTTGAGGAATGTTGTTTTAGAAAGGCCGAACCTTCTTGCTATTTCTGTAACTTTGAGCCGGTCTTGCATAATTTCTCCTTGCACAAGAGCAATATTTTCAGGAATGAGCACCTCCAAGGGTAGACTTGCAGGGTCTTCGTCTTCAATGCTATCGAGACCCATTCTTTGACTGTAGAATGGGGAACGACTCCCCATATACATCGTCCAATCGCTGTTTAATTTCATTTTAAATAAGTCTTTTTTGTGAACATCTTAATCTGCATACTCCATTTTGAACATGTTACCATCTTCTACACATAGCCTTCTCTGTGCAGCTACACCCAAGATCGTGGGTTCGAACCCGGCCAGGACCGATGGATTTTTTCGGGCGTAAAAATCCTAAGTATGACTTCCTTCGGAAGGGAAGTAAAGCCGTGGGTCCCGTGTCGTACTTTACAGCACGAAAAAGAACCGGAAGCCTGAAAGAGAGGCCTCTGAGCAAAATTTGTCGGCCGTTTCACGCCCTGAATTGAATGGGACGCTGATGACCTGAGATGTTAAAGAGCGTCCATAAATAAATCAATCAATCAAAATAAAATCTATGCAACTATATCTGAACAATTGAACACAGCGGAACGGAAGTTACAGCTGCAATTATTTACTTAACAGGTAAGCTATGACACCACATAAGGGTTTTGTGAAAGCTATAATCCTCATCGGCGAGGCCGGAAATGCACCTATCCTGATACATATTTACACGTGGCATTTGCAGTATTCTCAGACTAGCCACTCAACATGACGTACAGCAGCAAAGAAGGAGAGGATAATGGGGTTGCAATGCACAACTGAAGGCAAACACGTCTGTCTCTGTAATTGTTCGATGTTTTCGCAGGAAGATCTTTGAAGGCCACAAGTACATTTCCTGTGAATGTAACTTGATGTTGAAGACATTATGGGAAATTTTATCAGATCTTTCTCTTTCTGCAAGACACAATTTTTGTTACACAAAGCAACTGCTCAGAAATGGTCTGCCTCAGATCATCTCCAATATTCATCATTCCTCTCATTGTTTCATTACTAAATTCCTCTCCTCACCTAAACTGCAAACTAATATTTCAATGTATGCCAACAAACCACCGCAATTGCCTAATGCATATTCTGAACTGAACGCACATGTTAAGAACCCTAACTCTTTGGGAAGTTCCAATTATGTTTCATGTGCTCTGTTACAGCCTCTAGTTCAGTGCTTTGCATATACCTGCCTGGTTCTTCAATTTCGTTTCTATCGCGAACAAGGTCATTGCGAAAATGCGAGTATTATTTTGGGACACAGGTAGTACTAATTAACAACACTTATGTAACAGCTGACATGTTATCATGTTTCCCACTAGATATAGCAACCGCGCCTCAGAAACGCACATATAATTATGTAATTAGCGATAAACGTGCACTTCAGCTGTAAGAAATTCTACTTTTAATTTCTTTTCTTCTTCTTTTTTATATGAATATGCTCTTATTGTAAATTTTTATCCAATTTAAATTAATATTTAATTGCAAGTGAAACTTTGTCTTAAGGACGTAGCCATAGGCAGTCGTGTAATTCTTTGCTGGCCGTTGGCCGTTTTTAGAATGTGTCTCAAAAGTGAAATATATATATATATAAAAAAAAAAAAAAAACAGAAATGTACAATCCTTGAGAAAAGATTAATTCTGCTTTTACTGTGTTTTAGCATTATATGTGTGTTATTCCGATACATTACTTAGCAAATTACACGAGAGAAAAATATCCAGAAAGATAAAGATAAAAGTTATTGTTTCACAAGGGCAAAGGCCTCCTAACAAGTAGGGAAAGCTCGCTTTTTCCTAACGTGGTGAGCTATTCCACGCTAGTTGTTCGACACTGTTGTTAAGACACTGACTGATTTGTTCTTTGGTTCCTCCATTTCTCACTGCACTAGTTACTTCTCGAGAGATTTCCATTTTTCTCTTCCTTTTGCTACCCGTTACCAATCTGAACCTGCATGTTCCTTGAGGGGGTCTGTCCATCTTCTTCTGGGTCTACCTTGTGTTCATTTTGCCTCTCCGGGAGTCCCATATGAAAATTTTGTAGGTTCATCTATTGTCCTGCATTCTTGCGACATGATGGCCTCATTGTCATTTGCTTCTGGTAGCTATTTATGCGATGTCTGTTGTCTGAGATAACTTATTTATTAATACTATAGGTATTATGTCCTTCAAAGTTATTCCAAGGATCTTGTGTTGCATTTTTCTTTAGCATATTTGAATTTTGTTCTTTTGTTTTTCTGTTATTGACCATATCTGGCATCCATATAGTAATACAGGTATACACAGGTTTCGAGCTTCTGGATCTGCTTTTCTTAGTTGGTGTTTAGTCTAACAATATAAACTTAAGGGCCCAAAATGCTCTCCAGGTTAATCCTTCTTTGTAGTTTTTTTTCCAATTTATCATGGAAGGAAATCTGTTGTCCTAGGTATGACATATGTAAGGACTATTCCATCTATTTTTATTGGGGTTTCAGATCCGTTTGAAATTAACTGTATCTTCATTTTTTTTAGTGACAGCCTTGCACTTTTGCTATGTTCACATAATTTTTTCCAGCATAGTTTGTAGTGCTTTCGGTGTTTTGGCGAATAAGAGCACATCGTCGGTAAATGTTAGATTTGTTAGTCGACTGCCGTTTATTTTGTTTCCAAAATTATTATGTCAGTTCATTTTCCTGAATATATGCTCCATTACACAAGTAAAGAGTTTGGAAGAGATTGAATCGTATTGGCGAACTCCTCTTTCTATTATTCTGTTTTTACTTTTGCAAAAGGTTGACTATAGATTTTGTGTAGGGAAGAACGTACTTTGCCTCTATTCCTTGAGCTACCATGGCGTGTAATGTGCTTGTGTGTTCGACTGAGTCAAAGGCCTTATTATAATCAATTAAGATCTAGAAACAAAATTTGATAATAATATTTCGGTATCATATTCGGCTCTCGCATCTACTTTTTATTGAGAATTGCAGAAGAAACATTTTATTTATTCTATGCAAAGCTAAGAAAAGCTCTAAATTAATATCGAAAAACTCATCCCGTGAAAGGAATTTATGGCCAGGTGATGCGTCAAAGTTTACCCGCCTCGGTTTATATTCTGTTGTACAAAACATCGACATTACAATATTGTGAAGTTTACGGTAGTGTCCATAGAAATTGCATAACATTTACAGAAAATTGTTCATTTTGATTTTTTACTTCTTTCACTCAATTTTACTTGCAATTTTCAACAATATGCATGAATTGAGCGGTTTACACACATAAACACACACACACACATCCACCTCAGTCGGCAGACGGCAGGCTTCCAGCCGCCACGCAAGCCACACACTCACGGATGAACATCCATGTGTAAAGCACAAGTGTTAGCAATTTCTACTAACGCTGTTTTGTAATCTTTTTCTATGGTAACTATATATGAAAAAGTACTGAAAATAACATGCATCAATTATGAATACGGACCGTATTCTCTGATTCGTTTTCCTTTGAAGCCTTTACAATGACAGCTGTTTTCATTTCCCTCGTTTATCTCCTCAATTCCATTTGCTATACAGTTTTTGTGAAGGCTATTTAATGTTTTCACATGTATCAACAGGCGCACACAAACTTAATGCAAATTCTAGGCTGGCAGCAGACAGATTTCATTTTTCAATTTTTGCTGATATTCATTTTTTTCTACCCCTTTTCATCCTTTATATGTCAACAGCCCCACCGTTTTTTTAAATTCATCTAGCGAGGAATTCATATTGTGACAACAGGAATTAGCGACGTCATATGCGTGGTTATGAAAAATCGCCGTTCCATAGGATGCAGTCCGGTATGGGCATATTACACGTTTTGAATTCATTACTCATTAGCTAGATGCCCTGTTAAAGAATGTTACGAATGCACAGAGAAGCCGGGAATTCGATCCATACCCCAGGTTAAACACTCCATGCATCCTGCCTATTATAAAAGCAAGATACAAAATTCTATTTGGTGTGTCCAACTATGTGGATTGTTCACGGAGAACCGAGTAATGTGGCTCAGGTGGTAACGCTTGAGATTCGCATTCTGGAGGTCCTGGGTTCAATTTCCTTTGGGCAGGCCGTCCTGTCTTTGGGGTTTTTCGTAGTTTCCCCAGGTCACTTAGGCGAATACTGATATGGATACTTCATGCCACGAATTTTCAGTTCTCCCATTTCATATCACTCCATTCCGTCGGTTCTATTAAAGTGCCAGGACGAGGTGGGCTGGCGCGGTGTGATGGGGGCTTGCGCTTTGTAAAATTTACTACCCCAGCGTCTGGAACGAACACGAATCTTCTGAGGGGCTCGGACAACTCAGGGGATGTTCTATCTGGAATCATGTTAGAGACCCCACCTGTGTCCCAAAGTCACCGCCCGGTGTTTCCCTTACCGCATCCCTGCCTCCTGGAGGCACATAGATACATAGGACTGGCCACGAGTAAAGCTTAACTACCGAAAGTATTCTTTTCCGCCCTAGACCAGAGAATAGAGTTTAGTACTTGTTAAGTTTCCTTTAGGTTAACTGTCTGTAAAGTCTTAAAGATGTTCTCGCTAATATCAATTCTTCTTCACGTTTCTAAGTTAACAGTGCATGCGCGTGTTTAGCATTTTATTGACAATAAACCTAAAGATAATAAAAGAGTCACAAGTAATATCACGACTATTTCACGAATAAAATAAGAATTTAAATGTAATTCCTCTAAACTTGCTTACAAAATTGTAATAATTGTACATTTGTACTTAATCTTTTCAAGCAATCTTGCGATGCAAGAATGCAGATTGTCAGTAATGCTAATAGAGAAGAGCAAAATATGGACTTAGGACTATTTCATGAATAGAATATATATAATATAATATAAATGAAAAATAAAAATAACGTAACACTATTAACAATGTAACTAATTAACAGTAATAATAAAAGTAGATAAGGATAAAACACTTAAAGTGTGACTTTATCTAAGTGTTTATCCTTATCTACTTTTATTATTACTGTTAATTAGTTACATTATATATATCGCACACAGAATATTAACACTTGTTAATACTTAGGAATATCTTTCTATTCAGAAACCGTAAGACTGAAATGGACAAAAGTCGACTATTATAATCGCTACCGTCCGGCTTTCTAATACCAAATGAGAGAGAAGATAATATACAGTGTCTCTATTTTTCCTTGTATCCTGGGGTGTGGAATTTCTAACGATAAGATCAATTTGCACATTTGACGCATCACCAAATCGCTATGAAGAACCCTCCATTTTGCGTTATGATTGTTAATTGTCCATTCTTTTGTTGCTATCCATAGCTCCCCACCGCCTCTAGCAAAAGTGGTCAGTGATACTATTCAGGAGTTGTATAGTGGAGGTATAGAGCTGGCTACACTGGCCACAAGACAAATGCACGTCTCGTGATAAACAGGTTTGATATTTTTTTCGATAACTTCATTCAGTAATCCGGCTGTAATTTGTAAAAATTCAAAATTTTGTTCTGTTTCATTGGTCGATTTTAAGATGAAATAGTCATTTTAATGAGCTTTTAGTTGTTTTATTAGATTTAATGAACGTAGTATCTAAATCCCTAGGGGTAGCTTTATAAAATGAGTATTCTCCCTTCTAAATATGGTGCCATCGCTACAAAACTTGAGTGCTCAAGAAGCTTTATCAAACTAGGAGTACTGCAGAACTGATGGTTTCTGTGATCTTTCCTAGTTCCTAGGAGGGAACCATTCATTCAGTTGTCAATTGGCTCATTGTGTGTACGTTAGTGACAAATGACTTGATAGTAATGCACTGAAAGTACCTCTTGGGGTTCAAAAGCAGCCATGTATCAATGGAGAATAAAAACTTGAAACACTTATTGCATATTTATCCAATAGGTGGGGACTTTTGGATCATCCTATATGTATTAATTAAATGAAAGATATTCACCTAATCTGGTGTCAAAATTCGCCTTTAACACCAAACTATTTTGGATGCCCGGAAAAAGAGTGTCAACTGAAATCCTAGTCCTTGGGGTATTAACATTAACCTTGACACGACCATCTTCCATATGCATGACCTCCATCGCTTGGTAAATGTCTGTGATTATGTCTCTATGAGATGTCTTGTGACTCCTGACCCCATTTAATTTGCTTGGCTCAAAACTTCGCTTAGACTAGCAAGTACGTATGTTTACTATCTACTCTCTTTTTCTCTCTAAACGGTTTAATTTTACTGACCTGAAACTGTGAGCACAGCAAGCCAAGATACAAACTTGCACTCACAAGCTCGCCACTATAACGCAAATGAATGGTAATTAATTATTAGTGGTCTCTAGTATGTAGCTGCAGACATTTTGTGCAGAAGTCTCTCAAAGACACACAGAGCGTGCCATTAATAAATAGGATTTATTTTAAAAGCAGTAATAGCAGCATGTAAAATAATTATTTTGAAAATAAAGTAAATAAATTTAGAATGATGAGTGGAATAATAATTTATAGGAGGCTGAGAAATCACTACAGAAGAGAGACTCAATTAAAGCGATGGAGATTCCAATTCCAATCTATAGCTGCGAGAACTGGACATTAAACAGAAGTGACGAAGAAAAATAGAATCGGCAGATGAGTTTTTAACAAGCCTATTAGATAAACAGTGAAGTTACAATATATTAGTATGTATGCTGTATATATTATATATAAAGGGGGTGCCAAAAATGTATGTACACTCCAAGCAAAGAAAAAACTGTGTTAACAAAACTGAATTCACACAAACAGAAAGTGGTGAGCACTAATTATCTTAGACTTTTACAGTTACAACAGTGGCTTAAAATGCCCACCATTGGCATCGATACACTTATGAGTACGTTGAACTACTGATTGAGTAACATTTGCGAAAATGTCCTCAGCGATTGCAGCACATGCCGTTTTAATTTCTTCCCGAAGTGTTGCTAGTGTAGCTGGTTTTCTACGGTATACAACACCCTTAAGAGCTCCCCATAGCTAGAAGTACAACGGAGTTAGATCCGGAGAACGGTTCTGTTCTGTACACACGTTTCCATTGCCTTTGAACTTCAATAATATTCTCCGTTTTCCAATACCACTTCAAAATTGCTTTCCGCTACTCAAACGATAATCCCTACTCCATTTTGCTGTAGCAAAGCTAGCATAACGTAATGTGAGTCACATTTGTTTACAGAACATCATACGATAAGCTTGACTTCATTTATTCAATGTTGATTTACCTGTCACGTAGCAACGCTGTCATAATGTATGTGAGTCACATCTGTTTACAGAACATCATATTACACATTACTATTGTTTTTTGGTCAAACTTTGAAACATATTAAATAAATATCTACCGTGAAAGTGTGTATACATTTTTGTCACCCTCGGTATATATAATATGATGAAAGTAAAGAAGAGAAATTGGGACATTCATGTTCAAAGAATGGATGAAAGCAAATATTCTAAGCTACCGTTTAAACATACACAAAGGAAAAGAGAACTCGGGGCAGATCCAGAACAATATGAGAAGATATGGCCGACTGAATGGAACGGCCAAACGTTCTACACCGACATAGTTGATAATGTTTGGACAGTACATGAGGGCAGTCTGACAAGTTCTCGGTCTCAGTCATAGTAGTGATACAGTTGGCAAGATAATTGCTTCGTACATTTAAACATTTTCTTTAATTATCAATTTGTAACAGCAGGCCGTTGTGCCTAATTTATTTAATACACGTTACTAAAACAGACATAGTTGGGTATTCCATAAAATGGATAAAAATTAATATCGTGCAGTGATTTTTAGTAGTGTTACACCTGTTTTTACAACTGTAGCGTCATGGGCAGTGGACATTGATGATGTCCCAGATGAAGTGATAAATTTGAAATTATATTTTTTTTTAAGAAGGAAGCGTTCCAGGCTTCCTCTGCATTTGCATTTTATGACTGAGGAAAATCTTAAAAAACCTTAATCATGAAGAACGATCCTGAATCGAAACACAGATCACCCACTTACCAGTCCGTACCTTATCGACCTGGAAGCCGGTACCATGCAGTGATAATAGGAGGTTTAGTACCAAAAGAATTTCACACTTAATATAAACAAATGTATAAAGATTTTCACTTTCATTCCCAACGGTTAAAAATGGACTTCTGAATTTAAACATGTTCTCCTAGTGTTGAGAATCACCCACGTGAGGTATGACAGGGTTAGAAATTACTGAACGAATACTGTGACATAAGGGTGGGGTTAATAATTAATAACTGTGCGAAATAATTGAATCACATAAGACACATATTTGCAACAACCACAATCACGTACTTAACAATTGCAAGCGGGGTTTGAAAATGTTTCGCGATTATGTAAACGGACGGGAAGAAAGATTAAATAATGAGAAAAACAAGAAAAGCAATATGCCAAACAGGGAGAATTCCACAAAAGACAAATCATACAAGGGTAAGTTACGTAAGTTTCCGGCCTAACCATTTTCTACGTATAATAAAGGCAAAAACGATATTTAATTTTCCTATATAGTTATCCTTTATTGCAATACACTTTTCACATTTTTGATTTATCATTTCAATCCTTCTCCCCCAAGGAATAGTCAGAAGTCTTGTCTGGAAAATGGTCACACTTAAATTTCCATCCTCGAAGGTCATTCTTGAGTTTTGAGACGAGGAAACAGTCACTGGGAGCTAGATCTTGGCTGTAGGGTGGATGGTCAATCTCCTTGAAGCCACCTTTCTTCACAGCTTCCTTTGCAACAAGAGCTGTGTGCACAGGCTCGTTGTCGTGAAGAAGGCGCACACCACCACTCAGCCAGCTACTCTCGCCTTTTCTCTTTGACCGCCACAGGTGGCCGAGATCGTTAAATCGCGGACTCGTGAGCGGCTGGTATGGGGTTCGAATCCCGCCAGGACCGTCCTCTCTGACTGAGGTTTTTTCCAGGTTTTGCTCAGTCCTCATAAATGGCAAATGCCGGGGAGGTACCCTAAACTTAGGCCTGGAATGTTTCCTTCCTTAAAAATAAATCCTTTCCCATATCATTTCATTTCATGTATCATGAGCGTCCATCGCCTGTGGTGCCTCTGTAGCAAAAACGAGCGTTAAACACTATTCATTCATTCATTCATTCATTCATTCATTTTCTCTTTGATGGAAGCACGTAGTCTGTGCAGTAGGCCAGCATAGTACTACCCATTTACTGTGGCGTTCCTCTCCTTGAAGTCAATGAAGAGTATTCCTTCACAGTCCCAAAAGATTGTGGCCATGATCTTCTTGGTTGACTGATTGACCTTGGCCTTTAGTGGCGGTGCTTCTCCAGGTTTACGCCACTGTATTGATTCTCTTTTGGACAAGGGATCATAGTACAGGACCATAGTTTCATCTCCTGAAATAATGGTTTGCAGATCCTCCCTCGTTGCCACGGCAGAGCTCCGAAAATGCCTGACAACATATGACTCATTGCTGCTTTTGGACTAAGGAAAAAAGTTTGGGCAGCCACAATGCACTAATTTTATTCATGTTTAATGTTCATGAATAATTCGAAGGACTATTGTTTAAGATAGGCCCAACCTTGCTGCTATTTCTGTAACTCTGAGCCACCGGTATTTCATAATTTCTCATCCCACAAGAGCGATTCTTTGAGAAGCGAGCACCTCCAAGGACCGACCTCTACACTCTTCGCCTTCAATGCTTTCTCGACCTATTCGAAAAAGTTTGGCCCATTCTTTTACGGTAGAATATATGGAGAATTATCCTCTATACACAGTTCAATCTGTGTTTAATTCATTTGGAGTAAGTCCTTCTTTTGTGAAGAACGTAATAACAGCTCGATGAGCCATTTTGAACATCTCACAATCTTCCACACACGACCTTCTTTATGCAACTACATCTGAACAACTGAACATCTCTTGAGTGGAGAGCGGAAGTTACAGCTGCAATTATTTACTTAACAGATAAGGTATACACCAAATAATGGTTTTGTGAAGGCAATATCCTTATTGGCGAGGCCGGAACCTTATGAACCTACCCTAGTATTTTATTCAAGAGGAAACCTGAGCAATGTGGTGGTAAGCAAAAACACAGAGAGCCTAAAATTTAACTCAAAGTGGTACCACCAGTGCACTAAATGCTGCTGAACACTGTTCTTTTTCAGAGTCGAAAATGCCAAGGAGAGGTGGGCTGGTGGAGTGTGAGATTGTTTTGCCCTTTGTAAAGAATTTTGCCCCGGCGCTCCTTCTGAGAGGCTCAAACTCCTTAGAACGGGGCTTCGCCGACATTTGGATATTCTGTTTGGATACAAGTTAGGAACTTCGAATATGTGCGTGCATAATCGACTATGGATCCTTGTGTACCAGTGTCTCCCTCATCGCATCCTTTTCTCACGGAGGGCCGTAGGCACCTCGGTTGAAGAAGACCGAGGTACCAATCCTCCGTCCTAAACAATCCAATCCAAGAGACATAATCGAAATTCTCCAACAGCCTACCTTTGTAGCTAGTTTGAGATCTTTGTAATTTCATTTTTCCGCATAATCTTTTCCTGGTTCCATTTTTATGTAGTCGTTTTAAATATAATTTGGTTGGTGATAGGAGACTTGGCTCATTTTAAGGCTCGTATCAGCAAGTTCATTTCTCGAACTATGATAATGGCAAATAGCACTAAGCAATACGATTTGATTTGCATTTGACATTTACACAAAGAGTAAATAGGCTGCTCGTTTGGTTAACAAATTATTTCATATTCCTATACGTAGTGGTAAAATGTTATTCTAACTATGCCTTTACTCCATTTATGCTTGAAGTCTTGAAACTGGCTATACAATAAATATATAACTGTTAGAGACAGTAGATTTTATTTTTATTACGTTTAAAGCTATGCTTACCCTATAGTTGTGTATTTCCATTTTAATATGACTGCAACAACCATGAATTATACTTTGACCTTCAATTTCCAATATTTAAATAATTCATGTCATATTTTTCTCTTTCCAGTTCTATAGCAACATTCATTTTTCATCGCGAATGTTTCACCCAATTATAGGAGGCCATGCTCCCAGCAATGTAGAGGGAGGGCACGGTGCTCTGGAAATTTATAGCCAGTGAAATACGATGAAACCAGAGTTTGGAGATAATCCTATTTCTGGCTTGTTTGCGCGCTCATTTTGCAAGCACATCTAAAATTATGCATCGAAATTAGAAAAGCAATAATTACTGCACGGAACACTGTTTTAATTACATATATAATTGTTTATTCCTGCTGTAATTTGATTTCACTTAAAAACAATTTGGATGCATTATCTACAAACTATCAATCAGCAAAGCGTTAATGAAATGAAATGGGATGAATGTCAAAAATAATCCTTATACCCCTTTTACTTCAATGGGGGTGAGCAGTGTATAGCTGAATGTACATACTCAACTGTCACGATATTTTAAATCTCCCCCATCATAACAGAGATTAATAGCATTAGTTGACATTAAAATTCTGTTTACCTTAAAACACATAGTTCATTTTTATGCATTGAAATAAAAAAAAACATATAACACAGCCAAAATCTTTATACCAAAGATTGCCGATATCATCACAATAAAGTTTATGTTTCAATAGCTATAGCCAAAATTCAACAAAGAAAAAAAAAATGACAACATCCTGTTACTTATTCTCAAATTTTTACGATCTTTCTCAAGGTAGTCCCCATGGGATACGACGCACCTGTCTTAGCGCTTCTGCCATTATTCAGAGACATGCTTAAATCGTTTTTGGCATGTTGTTCAGGGTCGTCCCCGAGCTTTCAGCAATGCTTCTGATGGAAAATGAAGAAATTTCTTCGATTTGGGGAAAACGATAAATCACACGAAGCTAAATCTGGTCTACAGAGAGGGTGAGGGGCAAACTTCACCCTGATTTTGGTGATATATTCAGCAACAACATTGGCGATGTGCGAGGGTGTATTATCAGGGTACAGCATTTAGTTTATTACACAGAAACGTAGCTTTTTGTACGTTTATGGCATTACAGAGTTTTCAGCATATCTCTATAGCATAGCCCAGTTACATCTATGTATCCATGCTGGTAAAGCATTCCGTGAATATCGAAACATGAGATGACATAACTTTCCTCAGAAGCAACTGCTTTTGGGGGGGAGGGAGTTGGTGATGATGGATATTTCCGCATGTAGCTGTGCTGTTTGTTCTCAGATCGAAATTATGTAAGCAAGTTTCACCTGCAGTGATTGCCTTTGAAAGAAAATACGCATCTTCCTGTAAACAGCATGAAAACATGTTTTAGTCAGGGAATCCACCGTTGTTGATTTATTTACGGACGCTCTGTAACATCTCAGGCCATCAGCATCCGATTCAAATCAGGGAGCGAAATGGCCGACAAATTTTGCTAAGAGATCTCTTTCAGGCTTGAGGTTCTTTATGGTGCCGACCCGCGGCTTTACTTGTTTTCCGAAGGAAGCCATACTTAGGATTTTTACGTCCGAAATGTTTTCTTCCGTTAGAACACCAACTGGAACACCGGACTCACTTTCTTTGAAATTAATTGTGTCCCCTCTTTAAACATTTTAAACCATGTTCAAGCTTTGCTATAGGGAAGAACAAACTCTCCATAGACCTCATCTGAAGATTTGTTAAGACTAAAGCAGAACTGTGTTCGTGTGTCATATTCATTTTTCTATAGGCGCAACTGAATATGTTTCAACGTGCACACAACAGTGAATAGTACCATGTATACACGTATTAAGCTAACAAAATATTGTAACTTTACATTTTAACGCGATAAATTATGCCTGTATAAAAATATGACCATTCTTTATTGAACGGTCCGCGAATGTCTCTAAAAAGTCTCTTTCGATATATTTGTTATTTAAAATTTTGTCAACAAGCTGAGCTTACACGTACTTTGATTTTCTAGCGTTTTAATCTGGATATAACATGTTTTTGGAATGTATTAATAAATTATATTTTTTTCACAAAAAATACCAAATTTTGATATTAAA
Organism: Metallyticus violacea; assembly: GCA_030762175.1. Classification (NCBI taxonomy): domain Eukaryota; kingdom Metazoa; phylum Arthropoda; class Insecta; order Mantodea; family Metallyticidae; genus Metallyticus; species Metallyticus violacea. The sequence continues at coordinate 17,139,665 of CM060843.1, read as the reverse complement.
CACAACAATTTACTTGGTGACTACCCGCAATTAAATAAAGGGCACATATATCTTTCATTTTGTGTAATGTATTTCCTATTTTTATCAAAATTTACTACGCAATGAGTAGGAAGCAAAATGTTGAAAATACAAAAACGCAAATAGAGGAAGGATTTACATGCATGCCTCACATTAAAATTCCTTTGGTTGTTTTTCTTTCTTCAGTTGCTATGATATTCATCTTCCTCTTATTCTGCTGCTTCCTTTTTCTCTGAGAAATTCTACTTTTTACTTCAGTTAACGTTTTAGATAACACTATAATAGTGTTTTTCTTGCACAGTCCACAGCTCTGATTCCTTGCTAAAACTTAAATGATATGAGTTCCTCATTTTTAAATTCGCTAACTTCTTTAACAACCGTTAATTAAATTCAACTTATTTTTTGAAACAAAAAACTTGTTTGGGGCTCTTATTCCATGTGATATGTTTGAAGAGATGCATTTGTTGTCTGGTCCTCCTTTTCAGGGATTCTGTACAGGCCAATCTATGGACATCCTTTATATTATTGGGGTTTTCAGACAGTTTTAACTTCTCTTTTCTGTATCTAAACACCTTCCACATTCTGTCTATGGTTCCAACACTATACCTTAAATAGAAATTTTAGATCTTTACAAATGTGAACGGAAGATAGAGCTTAACTGCGTAAGGATATCTAAACATTGCGTATAGACTTTGAAGTAGTGCAATTTTGAAACATAGGAATGTTTAAACTGTTTTATAATATTTAAAAATTATATACTCTAAGATATCCTTCAGTACTTGAAGATATGCCCACAGTCGAGTAAACCTAAGAACAAGGAAGAAATTTTTGTCCACCATAGATTCATGAACTGCTTAAGGACCTTTGATGTGTTTCTTCAAGGAATGAGTGACAACTTAGGAAGTATTCAAGAGTATTGCCTGCAACAGAAGTGTTGGAATGTATGTATTGTTTTTAATTAACTTCTAACAGCTCAGCCATAGTTAGGTTACAATATGTCACTAAAGATCCACGTTATTTTTATTATCATCTTGAAGTCTTGTTCCAAAACTCTGATGTGATGATTGACGAAGATGGAAAGCACTTCTGTCAAGACATTTCGGCGAAGAATGGAAAGTTTCAGGCCAAACACTGCAGATTATTGTTTTTTCAATGTGACTTAAGATGCCCCAGAAGTGAATACAAGCAAAAGTAATTAAATAAAAACAGAAACGAGCAAAGCGAATTAGACAAAATGTTCATGTGCGAACCTTGTGAATGTTCTGTAGGTTATTGTATATTTGTCATTTCGTTTACCTTATTTCAGTACATTAAAGGGGGAAAAAAATAATTTTGATTTTTTAACTTACTAATTTGAATATATTAAAGGTCAGAATAATGTCTCCAAAAATAGAGGTAAAATAAGTTCAGATGTGTGTTCTGCAGCCAGCCTCGCATTTTTAATTGAAAATTGGTAATTTCAAAAAGGAAAGAAGTCAGTTTTATTTTATATAGCAGAATTATTATTAGAGTTCTATATTTAGACACTGAGAAGCAAACGTGTAACTGTGCATGGAGTACTGGTTGGCGGAAACCCACTTAACAGCTCTCCTGCTGGTTGAGAGATATAACTATTCTGCATACTTAACATTTATGGAGAATGATGAAATTCTCCTTGAGATTTACAGAAAGTCGAGAATATATCCAAGATTGCTCTCCAGAACTACATATAACCTGAAATAAACAGTAGTTTAAAAACGATCAGATTTTTTTTATTAACTTTCTTTAATAGTGAACTATATTAAATCTTGTGTTTAAAAATATATCTTCAAAAATTCTGAAATTAATTTTAGTAAATTGTCAGCAGTGGAATAAAATAGAAAGACTTTCCTTAAGCATGTCGACATATACGGAATTTACTGATATTTTTTTTTTTTGATTGGTTTATTTATGAACGCTCTTTCAGGCTTGAGGTTCTTTTTCGTGCAGCAAATGTACGACACGGGACCCACAGCTTTACTTCCCTTCCGGCGGAAGCCATACTTAGGATTTTTACGCCCGAAAAAAATCCATCGGTCCTGGCCGGGTTTGAAGCCACGATCTTGGGTTTAGGAGGCAAGTATGGTAACCACTACACCACCAGAACCGACAAGGAATTTACTGAATTTTCACACGTGAGAATAAATGAACATCACGGCACAACAAACATATCTTTAGGAAACGACATCGCTTCGGAAAGCAGATAGGAATGGTATAGCTCACGCCTCGCGTCATATTCGAATTTTGTGTTGCCTTTTCAGGCAGATGGAGGAAGAATATCTATTAGAATCGTTATGATTGTCTTAGCCGAAGTGGCAGAAAGACGTTATGATGAAATGCATCTGAAAAGAGGCGAAAGGTGTTGGTGAGCTAAATCGGGGAAGCGAAAGGATCGCAATAAAAACCTTAAAACTCCATTTACCTCAATGCCAATGAACAACTTGGTGATTCGATAGTAGCAACCCACTATTTCAGCCAACTGACCTGCCAGTAGGACACCAAGGATCTCAAGCTTTTGGAATGCAAACAAATATTTTCATTCTAGGAGTGAGCATTTCATATACTTAAATTAATGCGCTTGCAATTCGCTCTATTAGATTTTTTTTTAAAAAATCCATTAATATTATAACAGCTTCTTTACCTTTCAGGGTTTCTCCTTTTGTTGCCTATGGCTCTTGCAAGTTTTTCTTTAGCCGCTTTGTTATACACACAAGTAACCGGAGCGTTTACAATGACATTAATTATATTTAATTATCAAAGAGTGTCCTACAGTCATTCTTAAAATGAAATAGTTGAAAACTTAATTATTGAACAAAAGACATCTCAAAAAGGCCTATCTGAAATGCCTCTCTCTACATGTCTTTCTTCTCTTTGTTTCTTTTGCTCACCAACTTCTCAGATAAAACTTAATGTGGCTATTTCGTTCACGCATCATTGACCAATCCGGTATTTCAGTATCAACCACGCATAACCAACTATAAAACTCGCCTTAACACTGTAAAAATATTTCTCATAAAACTGATTTCCTACAAGGCTAAAGTACACATTTAAAAATGTCGTTTAATACTAGTATTTACATATAAGATAAGCAAATCACATATACCTAGTAAAAAAATGTCATACAAAATAATATGAGGGCAAATCGATATTTAATTTTGTATTAGGAGTGTTTTGCACACAACTGAGTGAAATAAGGCAGATTTTAGTTAAACCACCATATGCTTTGGAACAAATGAAAATAATTTTCATGTGCAGAGTCATAATTTATATATAAAAATATACGTAAATTAATAACCTACATTTCTTTAAACATTTAATAACTATTTTAACATTCCTACAATTCTAAATAATAATAATAATAATAATAATAATAATAATAATAATAATAATAATAATAATAATAAGCCAATGTTGACTGCCATTAATTTTCTTTTCAAAATCTAAATATTAAACTTTGAGTCATTCTATTCTGCATACACAAATATTGCATAAAGGTGTGCTTTTCTTCAATTTACAATATTGTTAAGGTAAAGTACGTTTTTTTAAATTGCAAGAGTTTAATTATTTCTAAAATTTATATTCAGCAAATGTTTAACATCATTTAGTTTGCTCTCTTTAGCTGATAAACTATATCCAAGATTCTTTGGAATTAACATTTCTAATTTGCCTCCACTTTTCACAATGATGATATTAATAAATCATAATATTAAGAAAAGTATTAATAATGCTAATATTATTTATAATAACATTACACTATATTAAAGATGTTTTATTTTTATATGAACATTCTGTCTTTTGCATCTAATTTCAGAAACGATTTTATTCTTATTCTACCCAATTCGACACCAGAAGACTCCATTAATACACCCAACGCGAAATCAAATAAATTATCTCAGTGCAGGGTTTCCACAATAATAAAATTAAGCAGATTTTCACAATATCTTAACATTGAATAAGTTGAGTATTGTTTTTAAAATTGCTTAATGGCTGGACCTTGAAGAGTTTTGCAATTTAATAGATCTCTGGAAGCAGAAAGGGGGGGGGGGACACGTAGCAGAACATAACTGACAATTCATATACACATTTTGGGACGACAGTTCAGTCAGGTGCTGCAAATGATTCAGATAATGTTATTATTAGAAAACATGCATGCCAGATGGCCAATTTATTTATGAAACTGGTTGTTTAAGAAGTTTTGCCTCTAAACCACAATGATGCACCGCTCCAATTAGGATTGTTTTCAAGTTTTAGGATAGATTCTCTTGTGGCATCTGAAGATATCGATAGCTGATAAGCTGGTGACCGTACCTTCAAAAGCAATGGCCTTATGACACCTACACTCCAAATGCCATCCCAAGCATCATATAAGGAGTGATGTCTTCCGTGATATTTTCATATGGGTTTTAACATAGTTGTGCCGTTTCAGCTGAAACTAGGCTTCATAGAAATATAAATTGGTTTTCTTTCTTCATGTCGTACCAGGAACTTCAAAGCGCTTAGAAAGTTTTGGGCATCTATGGATAGTTGCATATGGTGTAAAAGGTCTCTATAGAGTAATTATTAATCTCCAGTTCGAGGGGGCTATTTGTGAACTAGTGACAGAATTTAAAACTAAGTTATGTGCATTTTCTTCGACACTTCTTGTAAGATTCATGGTAGATCCTGTTTGTTCAAATTTCATATTGCTGTGTGTGTTAGCGATTGAAACTAGACTATTTCCATTTGAAGTTTTTTTCGCCGATTATGTGCTCTTATTGACTTTCTATCTCCGTTGTGGTGCAAAGCAAGTTACTCCGTGGTTAATTTCAGGTGCATTTTATAAAGTAATTGCAATGAACACGTACATTTATAACAAAATCCATTGTGACAATCGAGCATAGCAACGGAAATAAGACACCAATAATGAGATAGAACCTTATTGTTGCAACGCCAGCACTCAACTTGGTTTCGATATTGTTTCTTGATGCATAAACATTTTCTCAAGTAATGACGGCTGTGTATGTGTTTATGCGTTAACAGCTATGAAAAATGAAAACTAATTTTTGAAGGAAGCCAATTTATCTCACATATGCTGAATAACTTGAAACAGTAAAGTAAATACAGTGCCAAAAATTGTGCTTTACACTTTTGTCATAGACTATATTAATATTGTCACGACCCCCTCTACTCGCTTGGCTATAATATCATTTATAGGTAACTAAATAGGCCCGTAGGAGCATAATTGTAACACTGATCTGAATAAATTCTAATACATCTTTAAGCAGAATGATACAAAAAGGAAAATTATGGATCGTAATTATAAACATTAAGCAGAGTTAAATGGTCATTTATTTATCATTTAGAAGGTTGTGTTGAGATCGGCTGATCATCCGAAGTGATCATCCCGCTGCAGAATTTGTACCACTTCCACTCTCTTCGAGTTCCAACCCTCGACTCTGCTTAACATTTGTTAGTATGCTATCTATTCCGCACATTGCGCAAGCGCAAACCCTAATTTTATCACGTAATCCTTTCAAACTCACATCTACTTTCAATCGCCAACTCTGCTTTTAACCGTCGCACTGCTACAATGCATTTTCCCCATACTGTTACCCCCATATGTCACAATATATATCTCTTAAAATATGTAAATCATGTGTATTTCAAATTAGTTATTTAATCATAGAAACATTAACTGTAAGTTGAAAATAAACTTAAAGTATAGGGTTAGTTAAAAAAAGCTCCACTACGACAGATGGTTCAGGTCGTTAAGCACGGATTCATTAGAGGGAGGCCTGGGGTTCAATTCCCACCAGGGACCGTCCTTCGTGGTTGAGTTTTTTTGAGGGGGTTTCCTCATCCTCACACGTGATAAATACTGGAGATGTACATAAACTTAAGTCTGGGAAACTTCCTTCCTTTTTAAAAAAAGTTTCCAATTAGTTTCATGTGTCATCAGTGTCCACCGCGGTGATACTGCAACGATAAAAACTGGCTTTAGTATTATAAAAATTGTTTCGGAGTTTTACAATGTAACTGCTTACACACTAATGAAGCTGTCGTTACAAAGTAAGCACCAAGAAATACACCAACTGTATTTTTATTAAATATGTTAGTTTTGGTTGGTAGTATTGTCTACACACGCCAGTCGACTGCAGATTTAGACGGGGGCAAGGTTGGTTTCCTCTTGCACAGACAATCAGAATCTTTAAATGGTGCATGAAAGCGACGTTCAGCTGTGATTATGGGCTTAATCGCATGGAATTCCAGCACACAAAATACCCTTTCCATTTCTGTGGCCTCCGTTTTCATAAAACACCATCTGGTGCTCAACAGATCAAACTGTTCTCCCTCTACCTGCGCCTATTCCGGATCTGCAGGGCTGCCTTTCTAAACCTCACCGCTAACATGTGCAGGAAGAAATTAATTATCGTGTAGATGTCTACAAAGTGGCAAAAGGCGCACGCACATATTGAGCATTTATAATGCATGTAAAACAACCTTTGGGAGTTTTCGTGTTTTTGTACTTGATTCTTTTCATGAAAAACCAACACACTACCATCTCGGATTTTTTAAAATTTTATGTACTTATTCTGCCCATTATTACATAATATAAACTCAATTTGACTCTTGTTCTGTTAGTACGGGCGATGCAGGATATGAAAGCTATCTTCTTTAGTGCAGGCTTTGATAGTGATGCTGTTATTTTTCAGATATTTGTATTTGTATGTAAATTACAGGTTTTTTTTGTAGAAATACCATACTTTCATACTAACCAAAATTTACCCTGGGACCTGTAGTTATTTTAGATACGCTATGTAAAGTGAAAATTCACTAGTTACTAAACTGTCACAGACGCTGTATAAAGATAATATATTAATCTATTGTGACTGATGTATCAACTGAATAATCACAGGACTGAAATTCAGCAAATCAAACTGCATATCTAACCATGATGCTGTTTATATTAATAATAACGGCACTAAGTTTCAATAGCCGGTGCTCCTAAAATTTATTAACTGTTTACATTTCAGGACAAGGCATTTAATTAACTGTACATATTTTCAATTGATTATAATCATAAATTAGTTTATGTATTTGTAGTATGCAAGTACAAGCATTCAAATAGCACAAGTGTTACAGAAAACTATGTAGGCTAAAACTATAATGAACTTGGAATGTCTAAAGTATAGAAGCAAGTTACGGCTTCCATTAAAAATATATGCTCACTGAGTAAGCAATTAGGATAACAACATTTCATCAACTCTCACTAAATCTGACAGTAGAGATGTGAAATGTTGTTTCCACATTTCTTTAGAAGCTATTAGGGATTGTGGACAGATACATTCTGTAACAATGTGAACATGGATCACCATTTCTTTCTATGGATCCCAATTATGTATTCAACTCATTTTCTATCAACTCTGTTCTGCTATATTCTAAGCTAGTCTTGCTTTTGAATATCTAGATAATGAAGATATGGTAAGCATCGAGTCTTCTGCTATGAACAATATTTATGTCATTATATTTTTCTGCCATGTCATAGGTACATCATTTGATAAAAAAGAGTCATCTCTTGAAAGCTGAATCCTCCCAAGACTTTCTCGTTACAGCGCTCGGTTCACAAGCTGTGTAGTCACTGCATGTGTTATATGACATGCACTAAAGACGCTGACGAGTGTGTGTGTTCCGTTAGCTCTGTGGCAGAGTGTACAGTAATGCCGTGGTTAAGAGTATAAAGCCCCCTCCCCCTTTTTTAATGAGTCTTTGTAACATATGACAAATTAGTTTCATAATATTGTTACGTATACACAGCAAGAGATAACGTTAACATATTATATACATTATCAGGAATATTAAAATATTTCTTTCAATATGTGCTCTATCTAAATGAAAAATGCTGCGCACGCATTCTCCGCATATGCACGAAGGACAAAAGATGGCTTATGGGCACAAATTCAAAGAATGCTGAAATGTTTTAACCTCTCGTTCACATTACTGTAGAAATGTGATATCAACTATGCCCCGAAGATTGAGGACAGTTAGACATGATGAGAGTTCGTACATTCGATATTAATTAGTGTTTGTTTCTATGTGTTTTCACTTTAGAAGATAAAGAGTTCTGCTCTTGTATTTATTTAGTTATTTGTAAAGAATACATTAGTTTGTGATTATGTATTTGTGTTTGTATGGATAATGGCATAAATGGTATGTAAAAAGTAATATTATATTAAGACACCATGATATATTCTACACATACACTTATAAAACCAATAATAAAATAAAACTAAAATGTGTGGAATTTGAACCCAGGAGCTTGCGCAGAAGAGCAATGTCTTTCAAACCGCTCGGCCACTCCTACTGTTCTGTTTTCAGATGCTTATGATTGTAGCCATTACGTTTACAGACAAAGTACCCGCTGCAGTATGCAGTCGCTGCATCGGCGTTGTAAATACAGCGCCTAATGAGCGTCCCCAATGTTCTCCGATCGACACGTAGAATCTCTCTCTCTCTGTCAAAGAGTGTATCTAATCAAATCTGTTAATTTATTTTGAAGATATAAGAGAAAGCTTCCGAAGGTTTCGGAATCGGTCATGGTTTCTGCCATTGTACGTATTTTTTCTTTCCAAGAATGTACAAGCCATCTGCTAAGAACAATTTTTAAAATCTTCCTCTATGGTTGCAGAACTAAGGAGCTGAGTAAGGCAAAGCTAAGCGCAAATCAGAGCATTCAAAACGTACTGAAATTAGGGGGGGGGAGCATTAAAAGAAACTGTTTAAAATAGAATCATATTTGCAAGCTTTAGAACACTTTAGAACACACAGTGTGTCATCTGCCTCCAAGTGCGACTGAATCTCATTGAACTACCCTGGACTAAAGTGAAAAGAGCGGGTACAGAGAGGAGTGTAAAAGGAGATTTATTTCTTAAAGAAATGCCTCATGGCATTTCGCTTGTTACAAAAACCGAATGGCAAATTTACTGCAAACATGTAAAAAACAGGAGAGTGGTCTATAATAAGGACGTTTCTGTGGTAAATGTAATTGATAGCATTGTGATATCGTTAGAAGCAAACAGCAGTGATGTGTTTCTTCTTTCTCTAGTGAAAGCGAGTCAGTTCTAAGGAGCCCCTCATGTTTGATGTTAGTGCATGCTTTTTAACTCAGTACTCACCTCCGACTGGGTTTCAAGTGACTACATTCCTTTCACTGCGTGTCGTAATCTAGTGGACAGATGTTACATGCTGTTATTTGTTTTTAAAAAAAAAACTGTATTAAAAGGTCACCCTTGTTGGATGACGACGAATAAATGAAATTCCAGAAAGAATGAATTGACTGTCCTAATCTGGATCTAGAGATTTTGGCACGTAAACCCATATAACAACGTAAAGAACGCTGATCTTTATTGGAATTTCCGAATGGCGCAGCATAAGTTGACGGTAATGAATTAACAGTCATATTTGTCTTATAAAGCTTACATAAAGCTCGCCGCGGCAGGATAATCCTCCGGGAAGTCCCCCAGGTTGGCACAGAGCCCGTCAGCTGACTGTAAGCTTTATCTTATTTGCTCATCCTCTCTGGCATCCTTTCTAGCCTGACACGTTGTGAAAACAGTGCTGCAATTTCCTCAGAAACATTACATATTCAAGTTCGTACAGGCGTGAAGTGAAATGTGCATGGTTTATCACGCTCGAGAACTCCTCAACAGTGATGCACCACTCTCTCTATACCGGCACTCTATTTTTATTTCCAGCTCGCAAGGGTTGTCCAATCAACGTTAACATCCATAAATAGATTCTATTGTACATTCCACAACAAATAAGTCGAAATGTTTTGCAGGCAATCATTGCTGCTAGTTCTACCACCTGTGTATATTGTCCTTAAACGCTAAAATACGAGCTACAAATTCATACTTTGGGCCATTAAAGGAAGTCAAATGATTTTTTTTTTTTTTTACTTCTATATTTTGATGTCATTTTAATGTTGATATGTTTTAAGCGGTATGATAAATCTAACTTTTTAAACATTTTGTTTATCTTTGAATGTTACCGATTTATAACTTTGTTCTGGACCAATCACTCTACTATACAAATTTTGTAAATATTTGCTCTCGAGAGATAGTTACTTTATTGTAAATAAATGCAGACTCATTTCAGATAGTAAAATAATGCTCACGTATTATTTAATAAAATGAACTGAAAAACCAGAAGTAATGGCATTTATGTAAACTGACTCTCCCGGCTGTAAGGCTGTTGTACAATGAGATTCTTCTCATTCATCTTCCCAGACGTTTCCTCCATGATTGCGGTGTACATCTTCAGTGGTGTAGTCCCCGTAATCTTCTTGGAGACTCGTTGCTGTAGTAAGTAACGTAGATTTAGGGGTGCTCCTTTTCAGCCTAGTTATGTTTTTGTTTTGTCTTCCGTTGAGAGCCAGCTTAATTAATCAGTCGGGGGGGGGGGGAGTTTATGGGCAGGAAATTTTGTGATATGCAGGTTTGGGGACGTTCATGGGTGTTGTATTGACTAGGTGAGGAGTTTACGATGATAATTAGATACAATATGTTTAACGCCCGTTTTTACTACGGCGATGGACACTGATGATACATGAGATGAAATGATCTATTGGGAAAGGATTTATTTTTAAGGAAGAAAACATTCCAGGCCTACGTTTAGGGCACCTCCCCGGCATTTGCCATTTATGAGGACTGAGGAAAATCTGGAAAAAACCTCAGTCAGGGAGGACGGTCCTGGTGGAATTCGAACCCCAGACCTCCCGCTCACGAGTCCGCGTCTTAACGACCTCGGCCACCCGCGGCGGTGGTGAAGAGTTTGCTTGGCCATTGTAATTTGGGAGCATGCTACTGCTTGGGTTGTGTTTTCGTTTGGGAAACATTTTGTGGTGGGTATTGGGATTTATTTGTTAGTTTTCGGGATGGGCTGTAGTTGATAACATCTTTTTATTATTACATTATTTTTTTAATTTTTGTTCCTATTTATTTTGGTTTTTCATTTATTTGTTTATTTTTGTGGAGAATGTTTCAGTGTCTTATTTTGTTTTTAGCTCGGCTTTAAGGGTACAATTTTTTTTCAGATATTCCCCTACTTGGTCTGGTGTGCTGCCTTGTTCATCGTAGGTTTTTTGCTAGCCGTACATATGGGACGGGTGTCTGTGGAACTGAGCTCTGATTGGTTCGCTTGGATAAGAGGGTTAGATCTATCCTGTAGCTCCTGGGCGTGGCCAACGGGGTGTTGGTAGATAATTGGTTCGCGTTGTTTGCTTTGGTATTTTGTAAGCCCGGATACCATGCGGAGTTTGTGGAATATGTAGAGATATACCAAAACATACTAACGCCCATTTTTACTATTGTGGCATCACACATATGATGCGTGAGATGAAAAATAAATGGAGAAAATATATTTTTATCAGGAAGGAAGCGTTCCAGGCGTAAATCTATGATGCCTCCCCGGCACTTGCCATTTATGAGGATGGAGGATAAAAACATCAGTTAGTGAGAACAGTTTTGCGGGAATTGAACCCCGAATTTCCCGCTCACGAGTCCGTGCCTTAATCTCCTCGTGTTGGTAATTTCAATTTATTTTGCACAATTTTGCACACGGCTGCTAATAACGTCAGAAAACACTTGTTAAACTATTAGTATGTCCTCTCGGGAATTAGTATGCAAATTAGACAAACATAGAAGCTAGAAATCAAATTATTTATTGGAACTGTTCACAAATACTTACGTAGATTTTTTTTTTATTTGGTTTATTTACGGAAGTCCTTTAACATCTCAGGTCATCAGCGTGAATCAGGGCGTGAAACGGCCGACATATTTTGCTCAGATGCCTCTTTTTTTCAGGCTTGAGGTTCTTTTTCGTGCCGTAAATATAGGACACGGGACCCACGGCTTTACTTCCCTTCCTAAGGAAGCCATACTTAGGATTTTTACGCCCGAAAAAATCCATCGGTCCTAGCCGGGTTCGAACCCGCGATCTTGGGTTTAGGAGGCAAGTATGGTAACCACCACACCACCAGGACCGACTTACCACACTTACGTAGATATAAATAATAACATAAAAAGCCAACTAAATGATTGCGAACTGTCCAACGGGATGACTATATAGCGTATAGTCTTTCTTCCAAGATCTTCCACTATTTGTTGTAGTTCTTCCTTTGTGATGTTCCTTTGAGCAGCTTTATGTAACATGGTGTTACGCTCCCAGTGTCTAGAATCCGCTGATAAAGGCTAAGGAAATATTTAGGATACAGCGATATTCTGTTTAGCAATATCTCTCTGTAGATCTATTGTACTTCAGACGCGTTTGTATGTTTCACCGTAAATTAGTAGCTCTAAAGATATATTGTAGACTAACGTCGTTTGATGCACATTCAATGATAAATAAAAAATTGAAATTAGCTATTAAAACATATGCAGCACAATAAAAGTTGAAGAGCTATTCGCGACAAAACACTACTTATTTATCTAATTCTTGGATGTGCAGTGTTGTCACGTTGTGACGCTGTAATTCACGATTTATACAAAAATAACAAACGTTGAAAGCCTTATAAGCAGTGGCGGCTAGAGCTAATGGGCACAAGGGCACTTGTCCTTCCTTTAATTTTCATCCTAAATACCTTCAAATAATTTCTGCATAAATTGTTAACTCAAAAAAGGTTATAGACTTTCATGGACTCAAACTCTGAACATTTCAGCACCTGCATTGTAGTACACAAGAGAAGCATACGGTTCAATGCTTCTGCTAATGCAGACAACTTGGTGTGTGTATGTGTGAAGAGAACGGGCCAGAGCACATTCTCCTTGTGTGCAGGCTTAGCAAGGCAGAATGCTTTGGTTTAAAAGGAGTTGTTATGAAGCTGGTACACTAGGGAATGAGAGGGTTGTTGCAGTGAATCTTCACGAAGGGTACGAAGAATGTGTGGACTTTTCCTCGCACAAGCGCACTGAGCCTGTCTTCCCTATCGAAGCACCTGCAAGAAGAGCTTCCCTAAGCAATTTGTCGTGAGGTTAATGTTTTACTTGCCATCAGGTGTTTGCTCTTTCATGAAGAATCCAAATCTAAGAAACTCTTCCACTATAAAGGCAACACAACTTACTTTTCCTTAAATAACACTCCATTTCAAAAAGAAGCAGCGGTGTCATGAATGGATAACGAGAGGAGACTTATGAGATTAAATCGACAATTTTGGTACTTTTCCCTGCCACCGATTTGTTTAACATTTGTGAAATGAGAACTGAGTGGCCAGTGTGGCCTATTTAATGCATCCTTTAACGTTATATTTTACTGTTGTTTTTAATATAATACCTTTCCCCCAAAATGCATGAGATACTTAAGTGAAGGTTGATTGTTTATCTTATTAAACGCGTAGTTAATATCTCACTTAAAATAAAACTTTAATACCGGCACATAAAACTACTATTGACTATATTTCGAGAAAAGTCAAAGTATTGTGATTTTTCTTTTAAATTCTTTTTATTTTTTCCCTGGCATATATTTTTGCAGATCAGTGTGATAAATTCATGTTCACGAGTCCCATGTAATGATATTTTTATACCCATGAGTCGCATTGCTTATAAGTAAAAAATTATTAAAGCATTGCTGCAAAATATGTGTGAACATGTAGAAAAGCACTTTATCTTGACATTAATCTTCACAAAATATCAAAAATTAACGAGGAATGTACATAAATTTAAAAGTTAGCTGCATTTTCTAGAAAACCACTGCGAAAAGGACAAAATGGTGCGGACTTTTTTATTCCTTTTATCATGAGGAATAATTCTGGAAAAGAAAAATCTTAGGTCTCCTTCCATTCTGTATGTTCCTCCAGTACAAGTAGTCTGCAATAAAGTCCTGTCAGGCCACCCGAAAACAATGAGACATCCGACGATTATGTGGAAACAATCTTTTAGCCAAAACGGTACCTATTTTTCATACCCGTTGCAACATTGCCTTCCCCCCCCCCTTTTTTCAAAGTCTAAATAAAGTAATTCGATTACTTCCATTTTTTGCTCCAGGCAAGCCACTTTCATTTAACAGATTTAAGATGTTTTTGCTGGTTGTATACTATCTCCATTTCCTGTCAGCTGATATACTTCAAACTTTTTTTTACTCCTCTATATATCCCCCTTGCCAAAACTCTCCGCCTTCCAGTCCCTTATGCTGAGCTTGCTATTTCAAACTATGTATGTAGCAATTTTACAGAAAAAATACAGATCCCTTTGCGTCAATATCAAAGGACGCTACAATGCACTCGTCCTCGAAGCAGGTATTTGTAATAACATACATCTTGCGTGACCGCATAATTTGACGTGTCTTCTATTCCAAGAACTCTTGCAGAATCGATTTTAACCTTGTTTACATTCTCAGCTCTCCATTTCCATGTTTTACCAGCATGGAACCAAGTACCTACTGCAGAAGGTCGTTTTAAAAGTTACCATTTATCTTTTGTACGATACCTGCTGGCGTATCCAAAGTGCACGTTAATAATTCCGCAGTGTACACTTTCCACAATGGCGCAGCTCATTTGTTTGACGTTCGCATATGCGCGCGCAAATACGCGGAGACCTTAATGCAGACTAAAAGGCATTACAAAATTGAGGCTACACACGTGTGCTTTAAGTAGATTTGTACTTTATTTCAAAGTTTTACAGACAAACAATGCGGATATCAAAAGGAATATTGAAATTCAGCTGGAATAAAATGGAAAGTTAAGAATTGTATTTTAATTATTCCCAGAAGTTCGGACAGGCAAATTAGAAATGAAAGATACAGATAAAGATAAGGCTCATCAGCATTTTACAAAACTTTTCAGTAAAAGCATTTGAAACATTGTAGAGCCTATTATTTAACAATTTATGAGCTTTACTAATTCTGTGTAACTTAGCGCTTTAATTATAAAGGCATGTGTAACTTTGATTACTGATTAAAATTATCAATGTAGTCATAAAAAAGCAATACACGTAAGTACAATATATGTAGAAAAGAAGGGACATTACATTAAATTATTTTATTACTCACTGTACTTAGCCTGAAAATTAAACAGGGTTTATTATTATTATTATTATTATTATTATTATTATTATTATTATTACTCAAATTTAAATCACTTTTAAGCTACTAGCTTGTACAAATTAGTATTAATCATTTAAAATCCTTAATAATATTAATGGAAAAATAAACTCTTTCAAATCAAGTTATGAAAGAAGATTTTATGTTAATTTGTATGGAAGATTTGAGAAGTACCATTTCCGTATCTGCACAGTACTTTATTAGGACTTGCAAGTATTTATACTTATCAGCAGGTGTGAGCAGAGATCCTAGAAGGAAATTATTGTTAGGAAATATTAGACCACCAAATTCTGTGGTAATGTTTGTGGATTTTAGAAAAAGTAAGTTAGTTCAAAATGGACATAATATCGCATGCACATTTAGCCAAGTTAAGTTGGCCACGAGGAAGGCTAGAAGCAGTCTGTTTGTTGCTTATTGGTACAGAAGCTGATTTTAAAAGTTTCGCCGTAAATGACCCGAAAGTGCAATAATGTTAAATTGTAGCAAAATCTTGTGCCTTGTTTCTTCAGGCTCTAGTTATAAGCATTGTTACCTACAGTTATAATCTTATTCCATTTCATGTAATGTAGTTTTAAGTTTTTCTGTTTATTACATATCTCCTTCCTATACGATATTTATATTTCTTTGTTTTAGATTCTATTATGTTTTTCACTTCAGAAGACTCCATTCTATCAGCTGAACACAGGCAAATTTAAATCACTCTTTATTCTATATAATTCTTAAATTGTATTGGATAAAAATACAGACAACGATAAACAATTTGCATGATGCTTGCAACCGCCACGAATGGCCGAGGTCGTTAAGGCGCGGACTAGTGAGCGGAAGTCTGCAACACTTCAGCGGGCCCAGTTACAGAGTTTCTGGGAGAAACTTATTTTATTTTTTTTTTAATGGTGTTTAACCCCGTTTTTACTACTGAGGCACCACAGGCAGTGAACACTGGTGATACATGAAACGAAATGATATATTGGTAAAGAATTTTTTTAAGGAAGGGAACGTTCCAGGGCTAAGATTTGCCAGTTATGAGGATTAAGAAAAACCTGGAAAAAACCTCAGTCAGGGAGGACGGTCCTCGTGGAATTCGAACTCCAGATTTCCCGCTCGCAAGTCCGCGCCTTAACGACTCGGCCACCCATTGCGGTAAGGAAACTTATGAGTTATATGTATATATATATACATACAATGTTTATGTACATACCCATTATATATGTGCAAGCAGAATATTTATCCATTATATACCTTTGTTAAAACTTTTTTTCTAAAATGAAACGTCGAGAAGTATTGAATGTGTAAAACTACATTCTAAATTAATAATAATAATAATAATAATAATAATAAAACATAATAAACAGGATTATTACTATGAATCACTTTAAGTGATAAAACAATCTCATTAATATATAAACGCTTAGCATTTCTTTATATATCGAGGGTACTAAAAATGTATACACACTTTCACAGTAGATATCTACTTAATATATATCAAAGTTGGACCGAAAAACAACAGTTATGTGTAGTATGATGTTCTGCAAACAGATATGACTCACATACATTATGATAGCGTTGATACGTTACAGGTAAATCAACAATGAACAAATGAAGCTGAGATTATCCTATGATGTTCTGTAAACAGATGTGACTCGCGTTATGATGTGCTAGCGTTGTTATAACAAAATGTAGCCAAGATTAATTAGGGTTGTTAATTTACCTGGAATTAAAGTTTGGTATGGTTTGTCATCTAGAGGTCTAATTATACCATTCTTTTTTCAAGAAACAGTAGCTGGTCCAGTGTACCTGAACATGATACACACATCCGTCTTACCCGCCATTCATACACTCTATAGAAATGAGAAATTTTACTTCCAACTGGATGGTGCACCACCACATTACCACCGAGATGTACTTGCATACCTTGATGACAATCTTCCAAGGCTGGGACAAAGATGTCCGATTGTATTTCCAGCGCGTTCTCCGGATCTAACTCCGTTGGACTTCTGCCTATGGGGAACTCTTAAGGATATTGTATACGTAGAAAACCAGCCACACTGGCAGCACTTCGGCAAAAAATTGAAACGTCACGTGCTGCAATCGCTGAGGACACTTTCGTAAACGTTGCTCAATCAGCAGTTCAACGTACTCAGAAGTGTATCGATGTCGATGGTGGGCGTTTTCAGCAACTGTTGTAACTGTAAAAGTCTAAGATGATTAGTGCTTATCATTTTCTGTTTGTGTGCATTCAATTTTGTTAACACAGTTTTTTCTTTGCTTGGAGTGTGTGTACCTTTTTTGGCCCGCTTTGTATTTACATTTAGCTATTCACTCTTATAAATAAAGAGCTACTCACTTCACTAAACTAGGGGAGAAATTGCCTTGTGATTGACGTTTCTGTTACCACATGGCCGCGACATTACGCTGTTGCCACATTCCGTCACTCGCTCCCCGTCTTCAGCGGCTGCACTCCAAGATCATCATTAACTTCTTCCTGCTTCTTTCCACTTTTAATTTCCATTTCCATTTCATTATAATCACTATCACTGTAAATGGAACCACTGCAGTCACTCAAGTTTATTACAAAACGTCCCAATTCTTATTCTAGGATGCCTTCTTCTTTCCATGCATTCTCTAGTTCATCTCTCGCATATTCCACTATTTTATCCCTTCTTACTTCATCTATGTCCTTCAAAACCAAGTCGTGTATACCACTAAAGGTAAATTGTTTATTATTTTGGCTAACATAACTCTTTACTTGTGCCCATATCAGTTCGGTATGGTTAAAATGACAATGATAAGGGACAGGCAAATTACCCGATGACATTTCTTCTTAGCAAACTCATCTAAGATATATCGCGGGAAGTGACGCTTATGGTGTTAAATCAGCTCCATCAGCTCCATTTGCCTCATGCCAGTTTCTTTAGGAACTTGTACATTTCTTCATCCCAGCCAATCGATCATATATGTTTTTACGAGGTTAGGTTCATAAGTTTCCGGCCTCGCCGATTAGTATCATCACCTTCACTAAATCCTTATCTGGCGCCATACCTTATCTGTTAAGTAAACAATTGCAGCTGTAACTTCCGCTCCGCTGTGTTCAGTTGTTCAGATATAGTTACATAAAGAAGACTGTGTGTAGAACATTGTGGCATGTTCAAAATGCAATATCGAGATGTTATTAACTTCTTCACTAAAGAAGGACATGCTCCAAATGAAATTAAACAGCGACTGGACGGTGTTTTGGGGAAGCATTCCCCTCATATTCCGTAGGATGGGTCAAAGTTTTTCGATTGGGTCGAGAAAGCATTGAAGACGAAGAGCGTACAGGTCGGCCCTTGGAGATGCTCACTCCTGGAAACATCGCTCTTGTGGAAGGAGAAATTATGGAAGACCAGCGGCTCAAAGTTACAGAAATAGCAGCAAAATTGGGCCTTTCGAAACAACAGTCTCTCAAATTATTCACGAACATTAAACCATGAATAAGGTTAGTGCAAAATGGGTGCCTAAACTTCTTTCCTTAGTTCAAAAGCAGCAATGAGCAATCTGTTGCCAGGCATTTTTGAAGCTCTGCCGGGTAACGAGAGAGAAATTTTGCACACCATTGTTACAGGAGATGAAACTATGGCCCTTTACTATGATGTCTTGTCCAAAAGAGAATCAATGTAGTGGCGTAAACCTGGCGAAGTACCGGCTTTAAGGACCAAGATCACTCAGTCAACTAAGAAGATCGTGGCCACAATCTTTTGGAACTGTGACGGAATACTCTTCATTGACTTCAAGGAGAGGAACACCACAGTAAATGGGGAGTACTATGCTGGCCTACTGCACAGACTACGTGCTTCTATCAAAGAGAAAAGGCGAGGAAAGCTGAGTGGTGATGTGCGCCTTCTTCACAAAACGCGCGTGCATACAGATGTTGTTGCAAAGGAATCTGTGCAGAAATGTGACTTCAAAGAGATCGACCATGCATCCTACAGCTCAGGTCTAGCTCCCAGTGACTATTTCCTCTTTTCAAAACTCAAGAAGGACCTTCGAGGAAGGAAATTTAAGTGTGACGAAGAAGTGATGTATGCTGTTTATGCCCATTTTGCAGACAGGACTTCTAACTTCTTTGCAATAAAAGATAACCATATTGAAAAGTGAAATATAATTAGGCTAGAAACTTATGGACCTACTCTCGTGAATTACGTAGCAGCTGACCCTCAAACCTTTTCTTATAGCGATTACCATCTATCTCCTTATAGTAGTCCACTGGCAGAGAATTTGGGATAAATCCAGCAAAGCTTCCAGTTTGCTTCCCTTTCCTGGCTTTTTCGACATGGGTGCTGTGCTAATATGATCTGTCCAAAGGTTTATAACTTTGTTTAACCATGTATCACCAAGCCAAATAACACGGGTTAAATCCATCTCCCGTATGCTTCTTAAAAGTCGGCATCTATGCGCCACAAAGTCTGCCCTTTCCATTAAAAAGATTTCTATTGAAAAATATGTTCCATTAAAACCCCAGGTCCTATCATTTTTCTTAGGGAAAAAGCTGATCCAGCGAAGAGATCAGAGCTTTTAAGAGAAGCTATTAGCATTTAATAGTCCGTGTTTCTTTCTCTCTTGTAGTCGTAAATTTGGTGATATACACTTCCTTTTTAAATTCATCCAATTTTGTCTCACGTTTATGTCCCCCCCCCCCGAAGTGATAACCGATAGTGTAGGGCCTAATTCTTCCTGTGCTTTTTATTTTTGTCTACATGTGTTTACAACACTGTTCTTATGCAAAATTAAAACCGCAGCGATTCTCTCAAGTACCTTCTTTAATCCATTCAAGTACTTTCAACCCATTTTAAAGCCAGCAGTTACTAAGTCTATGATGAATATAACAGAAATGTAAAACAAAACAGCACAGTTTCAAATATCCAACACCTTGAACTGTTTATCGAAACCCTAAAAAAATTACCTTTTTTGATATAATACAAAGCACAACCACTGCACTTAATAAAATTAGATTAGTGCATACACTTGAAAACGCTTTGCTACTGTGTAATCACCTTTAACCCCGTAATTTTTGCAACGTCAATGATGTCATGCCCTTGACGATAATGTGTTTTTGTTATTTGATTGGTCAGCGATAAGGCAAATAATCACAAAGTAATTTCGCTTATTTTTCCTCTATTTAGGCATTGACTTACTACGCCATGATAAAGTGCAAGGCCAAGCAGGAACTAGCTATGCGCGCGCATACAGTGTTAGCAGCAAACGTTGGTTCACATTTCAATGGATCTCTAATGCTACACTCTTATGGCTGAACACAAGAAAGGGGATTTTGACGTTTTCTTCTTCTTTCAAAGATACCAGCACTGATTTCGCTTTTTCCATCGTTCTCTTTGATATATGTTTATACCAAACTTTAATCTTCCATTAACCTTTCTGAGTCTTCAAAAGTCTTGCTATTGAATATATTTGTCAACCATTTAATATTCACTTTATATATTTACATTTAGCTATATGCACTCTTATCAATAAAGGTATCCATCACCTCTCTGCTCCAACGTTAGCTCTGGTAAGATACACCGAAATATTAAAACTTATAAGTTTTATTTCTCCTCTGAGCATAAAATTGGTAAATAATTCTTTCCCCATTGCAAACAGCGCGTAATTCCCCAAGAAACAACTTGAAGAGTTCAAAGCCCTACACCCGGTTTACTATTGCCTGATTACACTTTTATCACGTGACAATATAAAATAAATTCTCGCCGTCTTCGTAAGGAAACGTCTATGTTTAAAAAAGTGTTAAAGTGGGCTAAGTGAACATACTTCTGCTACTTTGGTGGCTGTCTTAAATTTATTTTGGTATGTATGCAGATTCGTCTCGAAACAAAACAATATATGTAATTAATTGCATAATTGTAAAATAAATTGTAGCCTATAGAAAAACAGCATAAAGTAATTTTGGGGGAGAGACGATCCAAAATTAACATTATCGGTAGTCAGCTTTTATCTTTTAATTAAAAAGCTTACTGTATTCGTATTAATTTTGAAACATATTAATATATTATAAATTTTAAGAGCGCATTTGAAAGATCCGTAAACATACTTTGGCAGCTATAATTTATTTATTTAAAACAAAGAAATTTTTGCTAATGAAATGCACGAATAATAACTCCCGCGAATTTTCAAAAAGAGATTCTAAATTTGGAATCTTGGTTTAAAATAATGAAACGTGTAGTTTTAACTCTGTTCACTAATAAATTAAATCAATATATAATTACAATTTTGATGGTACCCGATCATCTTGAAATGACAACGAATACAAGGCTGATTTTGGATGGCCATATTCTTTAGGAGCGTTCTAGTGATGAGACTCATGTGCTGTATCGAAAATTCCTGAAACTAACTCTCGTTTGTTAGTTCTGGAGGTTTACAGCAACTGCGTCAAGTTGGCTACCAATTAAACCGTTCAAGGCCATCAGTCTACGCTCTGCGTTATCTGGACTGTATAGTTTTTTAAGCGAAAGCCTTTATTTTTTCCCTTTTTTTCTTCTTATATAAAAATTCGGCACATTTGAGAACCTTTAGGGTTCTAATTTGAATTTCAAAAAGTTTAGCATTGGTCTCACCTATAACCGTTTTATTTTTACTATTTATTCTCTTCTACTTTTCTTTCAAGTCTTTGTTGCTATTACGCTTTCGTTCAGATACACTCATCACATCTTTATATTTTCTGTTTTTGTATAACAGCCACACTTTCTTCTAATTTCGTCTTCGTCTCGATGTTTCATAGCTTTTTAAGTTTTCTCTTTATCTGTGTTCTTTCTTTACTTCTTTCTTTTACCTTTTCTTTCTCATCCCCTCCCTTTGTGGCTTCTATTTTATTGCCAGTTGATACGATAACTGTTCTTAAAATAACTCTGAAAGTGCCACATTAATAGCAAAGTTTATGTTATATTCCTCTTGTTTCTGATTATTTACTGTCGCTTTTATTGCATTCGTCTTATCAAGACATCTGTAGATTACGGGCTTGAATAATGTGCATGTGGTCTGTAGTGGTGACTGAAATGAATTAATGATGGAGATAAGAGCTCGAAGTCCTTGGCGCCTTAAAGCTATCTGGCATTCTCATTCTCAGGTCAAGGACTTCGAAAAAACCTTACCCAGACAGTTTGACCTAACCGAGAATCGAAACCAGTAACGTCCGGTTTAGTCACAG
Source organism: Metallyticus violacea (assembly GCA_030762175.1). Taxonomy (NCBI): domain Eukaryota; kingdom Metazoa; phylum Arthropoda; class Insecta; order Mantodea; family Metallyticidae; genus Metallyticus; species Metallyticus violacea. The sequence continues at coordinate 17,117,371 of CM060843.1, read as the reverse complement.
ACACTACCACTAAACTACGGTATATGCACTACTGCGAAGTTGATGCATAATTTCATTATACTTGTGACATTATTATTATTATTATTATTATTATTATTATTATTATTATTATTATTATTATTATTATTATTACTATCTATAATGGGTATTTAGTTATTGTTAGCGAAAATGGATTGACTGCAAGGAATTTTTGCCCAAGTTGAAAAGGCTGAGAGGTCATTATTACTAAGAATATCTTATGAAACTTATCAAAAGGAATGCATGTTTCCGGTTGTCATTTAAAATGAAAATGCATGTGCTCAAGTTGTGTTGTTCATCTTTCAGGCAGTAAAAACTTGGAATGTTGCCCCACACTCCATATAGCCCCGACTTAGCTCCGCGTGACATTTTCTGTTATATTGTCTCAAAAAAGAGTGCGTGACCAGCGTTCTGAAGACGATGTCAAAAACTGTTTCCAGCACATCTTTCATTAATGACAGACAATTTGGGCTAAGTGCCACAACTCAATGGGAACGATTTCGAAAAAGACTATAAAAGACTTGACCTTCCTAGTGTACTTCGTAGTTAAAAAGTAAATAATAATAATAATAATAATAATAATAATAATAATAATAATTTTCAGCCTTTTTCAATTAGCCCCCATACAAAAAATTTTTCTCAATATTTCGTAACGTAATATTTAGTAGATGAAAGCATTTTAACGATAAAAATAATTTAGTAACATAATTGTAGCTTATGCACTTCAGTGTGTTATAATTTAGCAACTTATTAACGATTTTGAACAATAATAATGAACATTTATAGTTCGGATATACAAAAGAAAAGTTTTTACATTTTCGAAAACAAAGTAGTTATTTCACTTCTAATTTATTAGAAAAATCTACGAGGTTAATCCCTTTTTCAATGAAGTAGTTCGAAAGTAATTTCTTATGCAACTAGACAAACTTGGTTGAAGTTGCACACTCAAGCTCTTACTATGAAATTATAATATCTCAATAACTATTGGCTAGTTTTTCCTAGGATGCGGGAGCTAGTCTCCGGCTTATGGCAAGACGGGGAAAATAGCTATTCTTTCCCACTTCTTGCAGAATATTCAGGTCTAAAATGTATACACATTTTAATAGAGCTTATCTATACTTGTTGTGGAATCAATATTTTAGTATTATGTTGTCTCTAAAGATGTCATTAGTGGTTGCTATAGCAACCACGTGGCCGTGATGAGCATCTACAAAAAATTAACGTTGAACATTCTTATGTGATTTCCGAGGTCAAACATTACTTAAATCTCCTCTTTGATGTCTTCATCTATTTGGTAATAAAACTTTAAAGCAGATATTTTGCACGTTGAAATGTGCTTACATTTTTGGGCCCCTTAACTTAATTTTAAAGTTTAAAAATTGTAAGGATGTCCCAATACCGGATTCTTTTAATTGGTCAACAGCACAATAAAAACGGATATTTAAACCATCTTCGATTAACACATTAATGATGATACTGGATTTTTTGTATAGTAGTTTTAACACTGTGTTTTTGTGCGAAACGTCCTTTTTTTGTACAACAGTACATTATTTAACCCAATTGATTTTAAATCAGTGAATAACAATGAACTAACCATACAATAATATACAAACCCATATAAGATGCCCTTTACTTAACAAACTATCAAATGAGGTGTTGAAACTGGCCGCCTTTATTCTTCGCAAATTTTTGGCATCTATTTAGGAAATTATTCATTATTCGCCTATAGTTATTATCTTTGAGTTGTTTTATGGCATTTTAATGTACCCCGGAGATAATAATCGCAGGCTGTTTAATTTATCGGCTTTTTGCACAGACCCATATGAAATTCCCACTTGTGCAAGACGAAGAAGAAAATTTTAGGAAATTTTCTAAAAAAATTGCCTATGTGATGTAATCTTGCTATAGTGAGGACCTTACGCTGCTTCCTTTTTTGTTTGTTTGTTTTTTGTTTTTTTTTGTTTGTTAGTTTCTTAGGCTGGACACTTCCAGTATCCTGAAACTGCTTGTATTATGAATGGTTTTACGATCTGGAATATCCACACCCGGGAATCTTGCTTGAATTAGTCTTCAAACTTCACACTTCAAAGACACGCTGTGACTTTTTAAACACACGAAGCATAATACACTTTACGATTAACACAACACGCCCGGGAACAGCTGCGCTACGACTGCGACAGTCGGTAAGGTCAACAAGTAAGCTAGCTACTCCTCGGCGGCGCGGCAAACAAGTGGGAGCACGTTCATTAGAAAATTTCTGCCCTGCGGGGGAAAGTATCATGATCGCATTGTACTTAAGTGTGTTTTACTGGCCTAACTCATGCTAACAGACAGAGATCAATTTCAGGGAGAAAATTAGTAAGACTTAGAAGTTGTGTATGAAATCAGATGGAGTTTTTTTTTTTTTTCCTTCCTCCCTAACCCGAAGAGCTTGTGCATGAATCTTTTGATACTGAGACGTTTCAAAGTACTTAGTTCAGAATCACATGTAATTTTAACTGTCTACCCAATATTGTTAAGAAACTGGATACTTCATGTATACCTCTTCAAAAGGCATGAAATAGTGAAAGATTTAGTTCAGAGGGTTAGTGTTTTACGAAGCGAGGTAGGTGGTGTATTTTCTACTAAAATGTAATCTAAAAAAGACTTCCAATGTATTTTATGTCGCGTATTTAATGGTAAAACTGTAGAACTCCCTGAGAATATACTGCTTGCATAGTTTCTCAGCATAAATACACACCGGTGACATCTTTGATGTAACATGTAATGTGCATGACATTAAAATATTTATATATTAATTTCGTATCCCCTTACAATATAAATATGGAACATTTGTATTTATTTGCATTCATTTCGAAGTAAATGGTTAATTACCGATAATTTTGATATTACACGCGTGAATTTCTAATTTACTTTTTGTAACTTGAAATAAATTATAGAATAAAATATTTTTGCTAATACGAGTATGTACAAAGTGTACTGACTATAAACATTTAGTTAACAAATGTAAATATTTTATATTAAATATACTTGCTTCATTGCATATGTATCTACACATGTAACAGCATTTGGCTATATATTTGTGTACATATTTCTCAATTAGAAATTACTTAAAATCCGGGCTCATAGCCATACTCTTTCAACCAAATATACTTGTAGATCTTTCGTTTGGATTTTATGTACTTTCAAATTAAGTTCATACATCAGAAGACAGTTTTTTTCAAAATCGAAAAGACAATGCAAAAGAGGTTATGTCATAATTTAAGCTCGTTTATCACAAATCTGTTAATGTGGTTTAAGTAAAAGCATTGAGCACTTGCCGAATTAAATAACCACACCTATATACATACATGCTTTAACATTTTTTGTAGGAATAGAATACTTGCAATGGAACGCTGTTGCTCTTACCTGTTTCGATTAGCTGGTCCAACTAAACAATTACCACTGGAGCATTTTTGAGTGATTGTACATTTTGGTGCGATAACCTACCACAAATAAAGAAGGTATACATTTTAAAGGCATCTAACTTCCATGCAAATTCAACCAGAAACACATTTAAAACGTATGACTACTTATTTGTTCTGGCCCATACGCCGTTGACGACACTTGATGCTCAGTTATTTGTTTCAAGGTTTTCTGTATAGGCGGCAGTGTTAGGTCAGTAAACTGTGTGGAACGCTTGGATTTGCTTCCTTCTCTACACATGCGCTACAAGCATCGCTTGCATTATGTCTAACATAACGCTGTTGTATAAAACCAAAATCTATTAGGTTTTTAACCAGTGCCAACTTTTGAAAAATTAAATGTATGCCGTATATAAATACCGATTTTCCACCTGTCGCATTAAATAGTATGAAAGAAAAAGAATTACAAACGTGATCTTAAATCGTAACCTACCGCCTGTGGTGCCTCTGTAGTAAAAACCGGCGTTAAGCAACATTTAAAAAAATCGTAAAACCAAATCAAGTACAGGCTACTTAAATTGTAGTATCTATGAGCGTGTATCAATCAATTAAGAGAGTTGATTCTTATACTCTGCCTCTGATTCATTTTTAGGTGTTTTGAAAATATTTCATGGCATGTGATTGCCTGAAACGTATAAAAGCCGGTTGTTACAATATGTCATACCAGCTGTTTAAGGATGAATGCTGACTCACTAGAAAAATAGAGCTGTAATTAAATATGTGCAAATGCAGGGATTGCCTCCTTCTGGAGTTCAAACCATGTCAGCAACTTTGGGAAAATATGCTGTCTTATAGAATAGTAAAAACATGTCTTGAGTTTAAATGTAGTAGAGCATTTTGTTGTGGATCTTGGAAAGCTGTCATAGCAGCAGAAAGCATAAATAAAGTGCATGTTTTAGTGTTGTTAAATCAACGAGGTGTAGGGGTAGAGTAGGGCATATAATACAATAAAATATTTTAAATAAATAATTATATATTAGCTGTATGTATTGCTGATGTCTATTCAGTAACAGTTGGGAGTGAACATTTATAACATTTAAGACATTTCCGGGTGGATAAGTCAGCGTGACAGTGCTGTGGGTATCTGGACTTGTGGGACTTCCAGGCAATGAGGCCACAGATGTCGCAGCTAAATCTTGCCTTTTAGACCCTGCTGAATATGAGCAACGTTTTTACTCGGGGTATTTTAAGCATTCTTTACGTAGAGGCGTTGTCTCTCGTGCTGGCGTGAGGAATGGAGTTTACTCCAAGATAATAAACTTCGACAATGTAAATCAGCTGCTTTTAAATGCTCATCTTCTTTTCGTGCAGTTCGTCGCGAAGAAGTAATTTTAGCACGTTTACGAATTGGGCATTACCGTTTTAGTCACCGTCACCTTTTTAATGGTGAACCAGCTCCACATGTCTTCATTGTGACCATCCCTTTACAGTGCGTCACATTTTACTTGAAAGTCATCATCTAGCGGCTTTTAGACTGTCCCTGGGTTTGCTCTCCTCTATTGAGGAAGTACTTGCAGATGTGGTTGCTGTTGAGCTTGTGCTCTGTTTTATCCCTTGTTTGTGGTTTTTGGAGCAAGGTGTGATTTTATATCATTTTATTTATGACGGCATTTTTAGACTATTTTAAAACTGTTATATTTTCAGCTCTTGCTGATGCGTTTCAGTACCAGTCTTTTGTTTATTGTTGACTATCATACCCTTGTTATTTGTTATGAGGTTTTTATTTTTATTTTCCAAAGTGCTAATGTTTTCTATACTGATTTTTAGTGTAGATAGATGACTTATTTTATTCTTGGCGCAGTTTTAGCGTGTTTTGCGCCTTTTAAACAATTATAATCATCCTCTGGGTGGATAAACAACTTTCTTGACATATTTGTGATCATGGATGAACTATATATTCATCACCTAAATACTGAAACCATATTCAAAGTAAAGAGTAAAAACATAAGAAGTCTCCAACCCCTAAACAGGCAAGATCAAGCTGTCTCTTTCTTGAGGTACACAATATGTTATTCTGGTTGATTATTTACATACAAGAGTCATAATAAATGCCATTCATTATTATTTAAATGTAATTTTATATAATTACGATATGCATTCAAGGCGAAACTCTTACCACCACAGGTGGCCGAGGTCGTTACGAGGCACGTACTCATGAGCGGGAGGTCTGGGGTTCGAATCTCGCCAGGACCGTCCTCCCTGACTGAGGTTTTTCCCAGGTTTTCCTCAGTGCTCATAAATGGCAAATGCCGGGGTGGTACCCTAAACTTAGGCCTGGAACATTTCCTTCCTTAAAAAAAATCTTTTCCCAATATAATGTATCATCAGTGTCCACCGCCTGTGGTGCCTCAGTAGTAAAAACGGGCGTTAAACACTATTCATTAAAAAAAAAAAAAACAATAAAAAAAAAACAAAACAAACGCGAAACTTTGGAGAGCTGAGGCGAAGAGTGCTCTTTTTTAAGACAATGCTTCAAGTCAGAAGCTGGAGTCGCATTGGCTGCAATTGATAAAGTAGGAATAACCTGCTTATTCTCTTAGGCTGTTCCCAAAGTTGAAAGAAAACCTTGAAAGAGGACTTTTCAAAAGATTAGAGGCTGAACAACTCTTCTTCCAGGAAACTGTAGAAATTATAGACCAGTTCATCATTCATCAAGGAGAGTATTTTGAATGTATGCAACAACTCTTGTATTCTATTCAGAATATGAAGAGCAACATAGAAAAATTAGCTTTTTCTCTGCAAGCTACGGGCAACCCAGACATGTCTTTTAGGAACTGTCTCATTCCGTCTGTACTGACATTGCTTCTGAGCTAGAAATGGTGATTGTAGAACGTAGGAGTCAATTATGTAAACTGAATCTTCCGGACTGTGGCCGTGATCCAGTGGGATTGTCTCCTCAAAATGCCTATCCGCCGACGTACCTTTTTATTATTTGAGATTAGGGGCTTGGAAAGGAAACAAAACAGTTAAAGCTCTCGGGGAAAGAATTTGACCATTATGCGGAGAAAGTGATACCTGGAGGCATATTTTGGCAGAATGTTAGGAAACGGAGAGTTTAAAAAATGAGCATTTATTACCGCAATTTTTTAATGCCAATGCAAATTTGAACATTTGCCGGGAAGTGTTGGTGCATGCGAGATACGCATTTTGGGAATATTTCTAGAGAAAATCCGACAAAGAAGATTGATGACTATAATGAAGAGGGGGGAGTTGGAGAGAGGTGTGAGTAAATGGAAGGGGGCTCGAGAGTAAGGGTTTCTTTCATGTTTATGTATTTGTATATAAAATTATTAATAGAAAACGTAAATATATCGAAGTATTTGTATATTTGTATGTATGTATGTATGTATGTATGTATGTATGTATGTATGTATGTATATTTGTATGTATGTATGTATGTATGCATGTATATATGTATGTATGTATGTGACCATTTTGATTATTATAAGGACGACATTAGCATGTACGGCGTAAGGCCCATACTGTCGTTGTATATATTTGAATGTATTCTAAAACTGGTAGAATAAAACGCTCATTTCTGCTACAACTACATTTTATCATGTGTTAGCTTCAAGTATAATACAATGTGATATAGTGTATTCAACACCAATAGTGTTTTTGTGCAATACATCCCGAACAATCCCTTTTCGTAACAAGATGATTAAGATATATTTAGAGTAGTTGGGTCTGGGATTAATGTCGTAGTAGCCCCCCCCCCCCCAGGCCACTGTAGGTTTTGAGTACATCTTGCCGTTGATGAGGCCTGGGTATAAAAGTAGGAAGATAATAAGACGATGAAGCTAACGTGTCAGTGTCTTGAAAACCGATTTTATGTCCACCATCAGCTCGGAAGACATGCTCAGCGACGGCTGGTGTCTCTTTGACGTAAGGAAAATGGTGAACTGAACGTAGCGTTAATAATAATAATAATAATAATAATAATAATAATAATAATAATAATAATAATAATAATCGTTTTTAAAAACGAAGTTAGCTTAAAACTACAACCAAAAATGTAGAAATATCATCTAATACTGAAGTAATGTAACGGATCAAATAACATAGCATACATACACCTACTTAATAAATACACAGGTCATTACAACTAACTGAAATTATTTAAATCTTATATTCCATCGCAAGGCATCTCGCCAGTTTTATTTGTTTATTTATTTTTGAAATACTCATAGTAAAGGTAATTATTTTAACACAAGGTACTCAAACTAGAAACTGTATTGTGTTAACACTCCAGTGTTATCAACATTGTGATAATTATCAATAATTTTAGCGAATACAATTTACCTTTGATGTTGTATTACAAAATGTTAAAACGTTTTACATTCCTCACAGCAATTTCGAAATGCAATTATATTGCAATTTAGGGACATTAAATACGTTTGTTTTGAAAATTTAACATAAATAACCACGTTAGCGCCCCTAGAACCAAGTCAGACTAAAAGAAAATCAAATATATGGTCCTTTCATTTCATTCCTTGATTTGGTTACAGGATAGCCAGGACAGGGTGGTGTGGAGGCCCCTGAGCAAAATATGTCCGCTGTTTCACTGTTTCACACCCTGATTGGAATGGGACGCTGAGATGTTAAAGAGCTTCCATAAATCAACCAAATAAAAAAAAACAAGGTGCTGTGACGCGGTGTGATTGTGGCTTGCGCTTTGTAAATGTTACTTGCTTCGTCGTCTGATATGGAAGCGGAGCTTCTGAGGGGCTCAAACTCCTTGCGAAGGGAGCCTCCGCGTTCTATTTCGAAACAATTTTAGGGATCCCGTCTATATTCCCACCTATGAACCCTGACCGCCGGGGCCTCCCTCACACATCCCTTTCTCCCGAAGGTGAGTAGGCACAAACGGCTAGCCGTGAGTATGGATGAAGTACAGAAATTTCCTCCTCCACACCAAACGATCCAATCCAATCCTATCTTTGGCATGTTCAAGCGCATACTATATTAGCTACTTTCAGCGCTAGGAAACTAAATATTTATACAGCAATTTAATATGTTTGGAAAAATGTAATAATAATAATAATAATAATAGTAAAATTAAATATTTACTTTGTAATTTTATCCCTCCAAAATAAATTTTAAAACCTCTATCACCGCTGCAGTATTAGTAGCAATATCCAGAGATTACCTTAATGTTTCTTCCATGTTCTCTAGTGAGAACTAAACGAGTTTCTTTGAAACAAAAGACGTTTCGGAATGACTGGAATAAAATAAATGTATAATTACTAATTTATTTATAATTATTAAGAGCTGTAAAAAACATAGTCTAGGGTACACGTGTTAAAAGTTTTAACAGTTGTATAGTAAACAACTATTTTTAACAAAACTAAAAATTTAAAGATACATTTTAAATGATGAGTAATATTTCCAAGGAGTTATATTCATATAGAAGTGTTTCAAAAATGCGTTATAATTTAAAAATTAAAATTTAATCCACTGGAAGCAGTGGATTAAATTAATTTATATATAGGCGAGAAAAATGAGTTTTTACGCATGTATAAAAAATAATAAGCTCTGTACGCCAAGTAATCCACTGGTGACACGGCTTAAGTAAATTGTCTTACCACCTCTGAATATGTTATAAGTGAACAAAAATCTTGCAACGAAAACAGCTCTAACTTCATGCCTGTAATACATTTCAAATCCAAGTAAAAAGAAAGGGGGGGGGGGGAAGGCGAGGAAGAATAGATGAATAAATATAAAGCAAAAGAACGAGAAATGTAAGGATTATAATGTATCACAAGAATAGACGTGATATGGAGAAGAAAGGATTGATTAGGGACAGAAGAAAAAAGAAATAGAAAATAAAAAGAAGAACAACGGAGGAAGAAAACAAGAGAAGGAAATATTCTAGTGAAAGAGACGGGAGCTATTGAATGGTAAAAAAGCTAAAATGAAAAACGTCAGAAACAAAGAAAGTGAGTGTAAGAAAAGAGAGAGAGAGAGAGAGAGAGAAAAAAAGAAGAAATAAATAAGATGGGAACGGGAAGCGACAGAGGAGGAGGTTGTTATTTTAAAAGGAATGACAATAGCCCTCCATCAATAGAGCGGAAGAGAAATTCATTTCTGTGAGTGTCGTAGTTTGTGTTCCAATGGACATTTTCGTGAAAATTTCCTCTTCAGTGAATGTATTTGAAGCAGAGAACGTGTGTGGGTTCCACTAGGAAAGGTGGATTGATTTAAAGGTTCACCACGCACCTCCCAGATGAATCGCAAGTCCATGATTGTAGGAACAGCCATTTTCAGACAGGTTACGTCAGAGAGTTACTCCCACCCAATGACATCAGCAAGCCTACTTACCGTACTGTGAGGCGCTGCAGTCAACAGGGATGACCTTGTGAGCACAAGCTTCTTACAGCTGACCGTTTGTGGAATATGTTGCGTTTTCGCCGAAGAATGTGTTCCAGAAGTTTAAATGTTGTTAATAGAGGACTGCAAGCTGTTGCTACGGTATGTACTCGATGTTGTATTTACGCATGGGTGCTTTGTTCCGCACTACAGACCAGGGCTAGCGAGACAGAAGTGTATTAGTAATCTAGCTAGTGTTTAGCTAAAAACAGGTAAGGCCAGTTTCCTTGCAAAGTATACGCATTGTTAGCAATATGGGTGTGCTCGACAAAGCATTAAGTACGTTGTTTGTTCTCTTAAATTATTTTGTTCTGTTGACGCACTTTGTTAATGTGGTTCTGCCTACAGGTTCGGTTACATAGCTCACATGCAAATCTCTCTCTCTCGGCCTGTGCATTTTTTAACCTTACATATTTTGTTCCTATGCTATAAAAATTCGGTGTCTGGTTATCTCTGCTTAGCAGTATTATTGGTGGATGGTATCAGTTGTCGAAATCGGAGCTCGAGTACGTAAAAAGTTTCTTTCTTTAAACAAAAATACTAATTGTGAAATGCTGTGTTTACAGCTCTGATTGCACATTCCAGGTAGCTTTAGCCCCTTATATCTTTTCTATATCGGTGATTTTTTTAGCTTTTCTCTATGTTCATATTGGAGATATCGTCTTATAGCCATTATTAGGAAAAGTCACGGGGATTCTTTATGCTTTATGCTTTGAGAGCTGCTGCTGTTTTTAACTTGAACAATGTTTTCATTGTTGGACATAATCGGCAGTCTAGGGATCGAAGGTCCCCGGCCGAGGTTAGCGTAAGACCTCCAGGAGGGATTAAAGCCGTAGGCCCTGCATGGTAGATTTATGGAGTTCTATGCCACCTGGACAAAAGTATTACTGGTCATTTTATGTCCAAATACCGCATTTACGCGAATCTAATGCGCATCCCAAATTTGAAACTTAAACCCATAGAAAAAGATTTTGGCATATTGTTGTATGACGTCTTGGAAATAAGCACGTCCGCTTCATAAAACGACCAGAACAAAGAATTTATAAGTGGACTATGGCTACATCTTGGAGCAGTAGGACAAAATCCATCACTCGTGCTGCTGCTAGTGTTGGTGTAGGTCAAAGAAGGAAAAGTTATTTCTTATGATGTCACTAGTCACAGGTAGCCCCGTTCTTCCTCCTTTCATGTAAGAATTTACATTGAACTCTCCTCTTCTTCTTTTTTTCTCCCAGCATTAAGAATTACTTTATACTTGAAAGTGACATCATAAGACGTTCTTCTTTGTTTTTCCTCCATTTCGGAACTACCTACTATTCAACTGCTCTATGCAACAAATGTAACGAAATCGAAAATTGCAGCAATGCATTATTACGTAATAATCGATACATTCCAATGAAGTTACTAGTGAAACACGGAACTGATTTATACCAAAATATAATGCGTATCACAGTTTTGAATACTTCATTTGGACAGAAAAGTGCGCATTACTTTCCTGTAAATACAGAAATGCTTTAGCAGCGCACTAGATAGCATTTGAAGCAATGTATGCCTCTGATATATTTACGTGCTAAGTGTAGCAAAATTCTAATGCTGCATATAATTCGTCAGGATCCGGGACTGGGCTTAGGGCTAATTTTGTAAGTCGGTTTGATATAATCTTTATCAAAGAAAATACATTTACGAGAGTAGGTCCATAAGTTTCCGGTCTAACCAATTTCTAGGTATGATGAAGACAGAAACTATATTTTATTTTTCAATATAGTTACCCTTTATTCCAATACACTTCTCACATCTTTCATTTAATATATTAATCCCCTCCCCAAAAATAGTCAGAAGTCTTGTCTGCAAAATGGGTATAAACAGGATCCATCACTTCTTCGTCATACTTACATTTCCTTTCTCGAAGATTCTTCTTGAGTTTTGAGGAGAGGAAATGGTCTATGGGAGCTAGATCTGGGCTGTAGAGTGAATGGTCGATCTCCTTGAAGCCACATTTCTTCACAGCTTCCTTTGTAACAAGAGCTGTGTGCACAGGCGCGTTGTCGTGAAGAAGACGCACACCACCACTCTGTTTTTCTCGCCTTTTCTCTTTGATGGAAGCACGTAGTATGTGCTGTAGGCCAGCATAGTACTCCCCATTTATTGTGGTGTTCCTCTCCTTGATGTCAATGAAGAGTATTCCTTCACAGTCCCAAAAGAATGTGGCCATGATCTTGGTTGACTGAGTGACCTTGGGATTTATAGGCGGTGCTTCGCCAGGTTTACGCCACTCCATTGATTCTCTTTAGGACAAGGAATCATAGCAGAGGACCACAGTTTCATCTCCTATAACAATGGTTTGCAGAACTTACTCTCTGTTATTTCTGTAACTTTGAGCCGCAGATCTTCAATAATTTCTCCTTTTACAAGATTGAGCACCTGCAAGGGCCCACCTGCACGCTCTTCGTCTTCAATGCTTTCTCGACCCAATCATAAAGTTTGGAACATTCTTTTACGGTAGAATATGAGGGGGGTGCTTCCCCATATACACTGTCGAATCGCTGTTTAATTTCATTTGGAGTAAGTGTTTCTTTTGTGAATAATTTAATAACAGCTCGACACTCCATTTTGAACCTGTCGCAATCTTCTACACATAGCCTTCTTTATGCAACTGTATCTGAACAACTGAACACAGTGGAGCGGAAGTTACAGCTGCAATTATTCACTTAACAAATGTGGTATGGCACCATATAAGGGTTTTGTGAGGGCGATAATCGTTATTGGCAAGGCCGGAAATTTATTGACCTATCCTTTTATTTTATACTTTTAAGCATTATACCAATGTTTAAAGTTATGTTCCAAAAGGTCAGAAATATCCTCCTCTACGGGTGTAATACCCCATAATTTTATGAAAAATGCTGCCCAGCGAGAAAGAATTTAATCTTTGGGAACAGACGAAAGTCAGAGGAAGTAAAATCTATAACAATTCATTTTTTTTTTTTTTTTTTTTTTTTTTACGTTTTAATTAAAAGATTGTAATGACATTCTCCGGTTATGGTTTTACCCCTCAGAAAATAATCAAGTAATAAACGTCTTTTAGCGTCCGAAAAGACGAATGCCATAACCTTTCCTGCAGATGGAACATTTTTGTCTTCGTTGGCTCTAAACAACCGACTTCTGTCCACTGTTTGGATTATCGTGTATAATAGTTTCACCCACAGTTATAAGTCGATGCCTAAAAGCAATTACTGTTGCCGTTAAAATGTTCCAAACATGTTCCGATATTTTCATATGAAGACATTTTTGATCTGCTGTAGCATGCGTGGCAACAATATTGTGTAAAGCTTTTTCATATACCATTCTTCATAAAATATACCGGGCGAATCACCTAAACTTGCACCGCAAATATTTCTGAAATGGAAGGTGCTATTGTTATGCTACTTTCACAGAATTCAAATTTAGGTTGCGCCTCATAATCACAGCCCCATATACAGGTATCAATCATTATTAGAATGTGTATTTTTTAAAAATAGTTACTTTTTTCAAATGGAACACTGCCTATTGACACAAAGAAAATAAAATCAGAGGAAATTAGAATGTAAATGTTTTTTTTTTTTTGCACGATGCTAATGCAAGTAGTTCACGAGCTGTCATAATATGAAACCTTTAAATATCTTCAGTTGTCTGCTCCATTTAACTGCTTAGTTAATAGGCTACGATGTTCGTATATTTACTTTTCTTATTTAGAGTGTGAGTGTGTTTGTGTGTGATTTTTCTCCCTAAATTTCAGACGACATATCACATTTTGTACTTATGTATTTTTACTGTACCATGTGTCAGCGCTCTCTTAAGAAATAAGAAAACTGCAAGGATGTATTCAAAATGGTAACCACCAGCTACATTAAAAAAGTCCAGTCTGTCATATAAAGATTGCTGCACATGTAGCATTTTAGGAGAAGTTTCAGAATAACTATGACATAGTGTCATATCTTCTGGTGTGGCTATATGTCCTTGTAGACAGTGTCTTTAGCTTTCCCCACAGAGAAATTTCTAAAGGGGTTAAATCTGATGAGGGTAGGCCAACGTACAGCTCCGTTTCGTCCAGACGAACGATTTTGAAACATCTGTGAAGACAAACGTAGTACGTCTATTCGGATATCTTTCAGCGTACACATTACAAGGAAGAACATCACTCTTTCAGCATTCTCCATGTCGACCTTTTAGCATTAGTAAATACCATCTTCCATTAATTACATCCTGCAAAGGAAGCTGTGAAGAAATGTGGCTTCAAGGGGATCGACCATCCACCCTACAGCCCAGATCTAGCTCTTAGCGACTGTTTCCCCTTCTCAAAACTCAAGAAGGACCTTCGAGGAAGGAAATTTAAGTGTGACGAAGAAATGATGGATGCTGTTTATGCCCATTTTGCAGACAAGACTTCTGACTATTTTGGCCGGGGGAAGGGTTTGAAATGTTGATTCAAAGATGTGAGAAGTGTGTTGCAATAAATTATATTGAAAAACGAAATATAATTTTTGTCTTTATCATACCTATAAAATGGTTAGGCCGGAAACTTATGGACCTACCCTCCTACATGTTCCAATTTCTATAGCCTCACAACTTCACGCATTTTAACTCGCAGGTCATCTGATATCGTACCATATTCCAACATCGTCTAAAAGACAACATTGTACGGACGTTAAGGAAGCGCAGTTGAAACACGGGCTTAGCCGACTGCAACACGCTTTGTAGGTTTGGCGTAAAACACCATGTGAGCGGACAAGATTTATAAATTAAACCCTACACTTATCAATTTTGATACTTTGTGACCTCAGAATTACGGCACATAGGAATAATTGTGAAACATTTACCGCTATACATGATAACAAATGATTAACTTCGTATTGAAGCTTAGTTTTCATAGAATTTATTACGCAATATTCGTTCTTTGCTGCACACATGTGGTTATGTATTCCTATTCTAGAAAAGCAAATATTATTAACGTAAGAACAGCAAACAATACCACTGTTACAAAGAAATATTATAAACTTACCCACTTTGTGGATATCTGTGAACCTTTAGCTGAAAGTCTGCGGTTGTTAATATCACTGCTTACCGAAGGTCAATTGTACCCATCTTAACGTTCTGTACAACTGACAAAGAGTGTTGGGATGCCAGCTGGTTACATCGCCACTGTTATAGACATCTTAATGCGTTCCAAGTGCCAGCTGTAAAGGGGATAGGCCCCTGATGCTTTTAGGCGGCTTTTTAATGGCAAAAATTCTATATTATGAAAAACTATACACTCAGTTTTCAGATAAAATATTTTCACTGACAAAAATGGGTTAATTTGAAACCAATCTACGTATATAAGAACTAAATCAAACCTTCGTCAATGGCTTTTCTGTAACGCTTGTATATTACTTTATTCCTCTTACATGTAGCCAAAGGACATCCAGCACTTTCTGATTCACAATGCTACTGCATTGCAATTAAACAACATTAGTAACCATGGCAACGAGCTTCAAGTGAACGAGACAAGAGTTACAAAAAAGAAAGACGGAAAAAAAAAACCTGAACATCGTCTGTGTCGTCCCCGATCTGTAGATTTCGCTATAAGAGAACTCCATGTTTGCAAACTGGGTAATAAAACATGTTCCGTTCGACAATCATCTAATAAAAAATATACAGAGCATCATTTCTGAACTTGCTAACCTGGACTAGTATATATTGAAAATTAGGTTAATTTAAACAAAAGTCATAATATAAAATCTAAAACTTCCGCTATCAGTATTGTTATTAAAATAGCTTTGGTTAGTTGGGTACTATTGCATGGTAACTAAATAAAATCAAATAATTAAATCTCAGAACATATTGAATTTAATTAACAATTTAATTATAAGGTTCTTGATACAAATGTCCAAAAAAGAACCGGATGCCAAGGGAACAATAGAAATTATTTATTTTTTAATACCATTCGGACTTGTGGGATGTTATTCCAGGCTCGCTACAGAGTAGTTCACTTCTTATGTTGGTATATCTGAAAGACATGGTGCCGAGGGGATAATAATTCGGCCAAATGAGCTCAGGGGACTTTGTGACCAAAGTTTCCTAGACCTGAGGGACAACTATTGAAATAAACCTTTGTCAGGAAACTGACCCAACCGGGAATAGAAACCGAAAAGTTATGTAGGAAGCACGAAGCACCTCGATTCAAATTGTAAAAAGCAGAACATAGAAGGTGATCAATTTCTGTATCAAGTATATGCTAGCCTCAGACCAAATTATTCCTATTCATTAATTAACCTTTAACATCGGTTTTCAACCACACATAGCGCTCGCTACCTTACACCGTCAAGTGGTAAACGATACCTGCAAGTTGACCAATGAATAACAACTAATTGCCACAGTTTACGAAGGGGGAACCACGATAAGGAAACAATCCCACGATAGGCAGTGGTTTTCCAATTCCGAAGGTCACAACAAGATGGCAGTTAAGGGGCGACGATACCCCTCTTACCCTAGTTGTTTTTAAAAACACGTCAGTATAGACATTGAAGGAAAGTTGAAATCAGTGCGGACTAAATTTTAGATTTCATCGTCGCCCCATTCACCCTAGCTTTGAAATTTCACATCACCTTTTGATGCCTTAATGAAATCTTTTGTTTTCTACCCTTACCTGGCAATATGAATTCTTTGAATTTGGAAAAAATTAAACTAAAAATATTGCTGAGGCTCTAATGTAATAGTTGTGTTTTATAAATTGTTTCCAAATAGAAAACCTCACAGTAGAATGTAAGTGCATTGGTCAGAAATTCACTGAATAACTGTATTATTAAGTTAACAATATTATCCAAAATAAATTTGACTTTGTTTCATACTACAAGCAAATGACATTTTTATTTTATTCAGACCAAATTCAAACAACAATAAGAATAATCAAATGCCAGGCAACGATAAAATACAAACGGTGAGCACAATTTAACCTTTTTTAAACTTTAAGTGTCGTAAGATAACAGTGTCATCTGGCATTTCAACTTAACGATGGCTGGGGGCGAAGGGATTTTTTTTTTTTTTTAATGGTTTAACACCCGTTTATACTACTGAGGTAGTATAACAGGCGGTGAACATTGATGATACATGAGATGAATTTATATATTGGGAAAGAATTTTTCCAGTTTCAGGCCTAAGTTTAGGGTACCTCCCCGGCATTTGCCAGTTATGAAGATTGAGGAAAATCTGAAAAAACCTCAGTCAGGGAGGATGGTTCTGGCGGAATTCGAATTCCAAACATCCCGCTCACGAGTCCGCGCCTTAACGACCTCGGCCACCCGTGGCGGTTGCGAAAGGAGGAAACCTATATTTAATATACATTAGTTTTAAACTTCAATTCGTTATTTGACTACTGTTTGAATTTAGACAGAATAAAATAGTCAGTCGTGAAAAGGGGGGGGGGGGAAGAAAAAGAAAAAAAAAAAAAGAAAAAAAAGTAAAATTACTATAAATAATATTACAGTAACATAGATATTTCGGAAAAACTGACTCATCCGTTTATATTCCGTTTTTTCTTGTAAGGTATATGCTATGAAACAGTGTATTACCGCAACACAACTATTACATTAAATACTCAATAGTTAATATCAGCATTTTCTATCCAAATTCAAACAGGAATAACAGCAGACTAAGTTATCTCATTTAAAATTAAAATATAAAAAGTAGGGGTGTCATTTAAAATTTCAAAGCAGCGGTCGCTGGGGGCGAGGGAATGAAATGTAAAATTTAAACGAAAGTAGTTTTAAATATTTCCCTAAATATTTAAATGGAGATGTTTTTGTTTAAATCAAATGTATGTTAATCAGGTAGACGGTACATTTTTAAAGTGAAAGTGCTCTCTACGCTTGTAGTTCTCTTTTGTCTCTTGCATTTTTCTCCTTTGTTTAAAGCATGAACTAATTTTATATAGCGATGTTCATTTGTTTTGATACTTGCTTTCCGAGGCAGCCCAGCACGCAGCCTGCTCCAGGTAGAGTCGCGCAAGAATGCTAATAAATAAAATGCTTAAATATTGAAAAGGCTCACACTTTTTCCTGTGGGACAGGAATCTGAATGGAGATACATGGTGAAATTCGAAATTTGTTTAGACGCTACAACAGCTTTTCTTGCAGCACACGGAGAACAAATTTTAAATTGCAAAAACTATTTTCCTAATTTAGCTCTCTCTCTTTATCTATTAGTGGTAACTTTTATTTAGCATGTTCTTGATTAATGGGACCTGCGTAAATATATTCAATTTTACTTGTCGCTGACAGTGCCTTGATACACTCCTACTCTATGTGCTCGGTTGCCGGGATCATTATGCTGCTTAAACGAGGCCCAAATAAATGGTAACGCAAATTTTGAAAATGTGTATTTAGGAGAAACTTTTCGAAGTTAATACGCTTTAATGTTCTCTGTTTGTATGCCGTCTTTCTCTCCTAGATAAACGAAAGCAGTGTTTTTATATCTACAATACAGTATTTATTACAGGTCTTGAATAGCTATATTTAGAGTTATTACACAGCTAACATTCTCAAATCAAAGTACAGTTTACTTCTCTCAGTTTACTGCTGGCCATAGTGAACGTAATTAGCAAGACCCGCTTGTTCCGAATATAATTGAAAGGAATTATTTTATGGGCTTTCATGATAGGCCTCAAAACTATAGGGCACATTTTATGAGAGATCGCGAGAGCGTCAACCACCACGAGTGGCCGAGGTCGTTAAAGCGCGAACTCGTGAGCGGTAGGTCCGGGGTTCCTAACCAGGACCGTCTTCCCAGACTGAGGTTTTTCCAAGTTTTCCTGAGTCCTCATAAATAGCAAATGCCGGGCAGGTACCCTAAACTTAGGCCTGGAACGTTTCCTTCCATTAAAAAAAGAAATCCTTTCCCAATATATCATTTTGTCTCATGTATCATGTGTCACCTGTGGTGCCTGTGTAGTAAAAACGGGCGTTAAATACTATCAAATAAATAAATGACTGAGGTTTTTCCCAGTGATACATTTTAATTTCGGGGACATACTCTAAACTTAGGCCTGGAATGTTTCCTTTCTTAAAAAAAATCCTTTCCAAACATCATTTCATTTCATGTATCATCAGTGTCCAACGCCTGTGATGCCTTAGTAGTTAAAACGGACGTAAACACTACTCAGAGAGAGAGAGGGACAGTCAGTCTGTTTTTCGTGGAAAAGTTATTCGAATATGAGTTAATTTAATTACATTGAATGTCGTACAAACTTAACATTAAACATGGCACATATAGGTATACTTAAAGTATGTATGTTTTTAGCTACAATATAAACTTTTGGGTAGTTTTTACGGATTTATGCCTTCGAAATTGTGATTTTCACAAATATACAACAAATTTATTGCATTGAAACATCTCTTAACCCTCTATGTATAATGATTAAGGCAAGATTAATTTGTAACATTCCCTGATGTACTATCCGGTTTCGTATCGATTGGTTCTGCGTTTGTACAGCATCGTGTCTCAATTGAAATATATTTTGATCATATGCTACAATTCAAAGTTGCATAATGTGAAGAGCGCGATAACAAAGCGCTTCAGTGTTTACATTGTTTGGTATTTATGTTGTATAAGCTCGTGTTTTGTGTTTGAGAAGGATTATCGCATTACTAACAAGAAACAAACGCTTTAGGAAGTTTGTGGACTCTACTGTCCACGGAAGATAAGAAAATACGTTGTGTATGTACTTGTAATTTATAGAGTTGAAGGCTTGCATTCAGAATACAAATGTAATTGCATTTGGGGAGATGTGTTAAACCTTTCCTTCTGTAAACTGAGATAGGAATTTAGCGAAGTGTTTTGTATTCATTGATAATTTATTTCGTTATATATAACACTTAAAATATTTATAAATTAAGTAATAAATGGATTACAGCATGTCACTTAAGGTCTGATAAACATTTTCTGCAAAATGTGCCATCGCGTCTACGTATTCTATTATTCCACCCAGGACGGCTTTGTATCAGTGTTGACAATATCCATGATATTGATAATAATGCCAGTACAAAATTAGAGGAGAATTAAGTAGACAACAAAATTCAACTGTTATTATTCTTCCAAACTTTTTAAATGCATTAAAAATATTCTTATGTGCAGCTAAATACACTACATATTTTTAAAATAGTTCGTATGGTATTCTTTATAACTTATCTCATATTCACAAACGGTCAAACTTCTACTTTGTTTCATCTGCCACTAATATTCACTTCCACACGCTTTGTTAGAGAATTGTTCACTTTGAATGACCGCCACGTGTGGCCGAAGTCGTTAAGGCACAGACTTGTGGACGGGAGGTCTGGGGTTTGAATCCCGCCAGGACCGTCCTGGGCGTTAAATACCATTCATTCACTTCCAAAATTCTTCTGCTCCCATTTCATTACTGTTTTCAATCTCAGGGTTATGCAACAATCGCCATTAGGGGTCCATTTTCTGGGCTTCTCCTTGTGGGGCAACATCGGAAAATTGAGACGCCAGAGGGCCTATTGATTGGACAGAACTATAATGAATATGTTCGTCCACACGTAACTTTATTTTCCTATTCCGAATTCGGGCACACAAATCTAATTAATGATAGCAGGTGTTCCATTATATTAAAGGAAGTATTATGCTCTGCTACGAAAGCAGATAGGCGAATTTAACTTTCTTTGACTTTTAGTATTTACTTCACTTGCAGCACCAGTAAAATAGAGTAGGGTGTCCAACAATTCTTTTCACGTGTTCTATGTATCTTTTGCTTTCGGAATATTTTTAATACAGTTTTGCCTCCCGAAGCCATGTTTATGTGAAAATCGCATGACTTGCAAATAGCAAACAAATTCCCATCCAAACTTTTAATAACTCAACCCTTGAAAAGTTCCTCGTTCTCCCATTCAGATTTATAATTTTGTAAATATTTTCCCTTCTTTCTCGGTACTGAACTCAAGTTTATAGTGTCGTTTGCCTATTTTGTACTGTAAAATTTGCAACTTAAATACTACTGACATTTGATAACATGAAAAGCACCGATAATACGAAATCACTTAAAAATCACTGATAACAGGAACTGACACTTAAAAACAAACATATTAAATAAATATCTTGGACATCACATGTAAACTATTTCAATGTCAACTGACCGACATCGAACTAAGTGACGTTGAAATCAACAATACTATGCTTGTACCTAATTGCAGGTAGGGCGCGCGGGGAGGGGCTCATTCTATGAATGCAACACCACATGTCTCATGCACGTCAGCAGTCAACTTTCTGCATAGATGTTCATTGTCAATATTCTTACCGCACGTGCTTCATTTCAGAAAACCTACACGCTTGTGATGAGAAGGGAATGATAGAATAATGTGATAACGCTGGAGGTATACATTAACACGTCCTCGCTCTTTGCCGCCATCAGTGTTTAGCTGGCGAGAAATTAACAAAAAAGCTATTGTTAAAAAAGAAAGACCGTTTAAAAGAGGAAAATATTTGTATTTTCAGAGGAACACCATAAAAAATAAGAAGAATAACTACATTTCTTAAAATTGTGAAGTAGAAGAGTGGATATGGTTAAAATTAAAGAGACCTATAAAATAAACAGACATGGCAATCTGCTCTGTACATTACTTTATGCTCATGCACTGTTTTTCAGAGTTGCCAATTGTTACATAATATTACTCTAGAGAGGGACAAGGACATTTCTTCGCGCCAACCTCTTCAAGCGAGACCATCCGAATGAAACTTGTGGAAAGAAACCCGTTCACTTAAATCTAACCTAGCGGTTATATTTTAAGATTGTTAAAATACAGACCCTAGGCTAGGTTTAAGTTTTAAGAGGATTGCTATAATAACGAGCATCTTTAGATTCGATTACGTTAAGCATTTGCTAAGTTTGCTATAGCGAAACTGCCTTAAATATGCTACATTCTAGTGCATTTCTTGTTGTTGGCAATGGCATTGATTCAACACTATTCTTATCACTTATACGCCTTTATACTGCCGAAATCAGTTATAAATTAAATTTTCTGGGGTTAGGTAGATGGGTTAATAGCTTCCGATGAGCTCACGTCTTCTCCTGGGGACGTCTACTGCCATTTTACGTAAGTTTTGCAAGCGTTCGTTCACTTTTTGTATCATTGGGCGGCTACGGATGTGTTTTCCTAAACCATTTCACAACAGGAAAGGTCAAATCTTCCAGAGGAGTCAGTATAGTAAAGTATGCATAGTACAGCATATTGATTAATCCTTATAAATAAAACCGTTTTTCGCTTATATTCCTGGAAAATGCGGAGTTTATCAACAGCGTAAAAAGATACAACTTATACTCTAGGGTTCTATTCTATTAAAGTATTGGATTGGAATTGGTTGTTAGGGACGACGGAGTATATTGAGGCACTTCAGCCATGCTGACCGTTTTCAAAGTGCAAACCACCGTAACACCGCACAAATCCACCTCTATGGCACTTTCAGACTCAATGGGGATGATTAATAAGAAATGGGAAAACATAAAATTTGTGTAGAAGAAATATCCATCCCTGAATTCGCCTAAACGACCAGGAGAAACCACGAAAAACTCAAGGTTAGAGTTGCCGGCCCCAAGGAATTTGAATCCGGGACTCCGAATGCGAGTCCCAAACCTTATCTCTCTCGGTTTCATAATAGTATGTTTAATACATTGCGAGTGTATTCAGTTGTAACCAGTGGTTTCAAAAATATTTCTTCTCCACTGGTACTCAACTATAAACTGTACAACTGTACAAACAACTGTACTGTACAAGTGACTTCATTGTTTTGTTTTCACATAAGATTACTATTAGTCATGCTGCTGTAATTTGTATACATTTTCCTATAATTGTACAAACGTTCTTCTTAATTCAAATATTAGTGAAAGTTTAATATATTTTTATGTAAATCAGCAAATTACTTGATCTATCCAGGTGATCCAGTAGTGATGAAACTAGTAATAATGTTGATGAGAAGAGGCCTGTATACAAAGAAAGAATAAATTTCTATAGTAATTCATTATTTCAATATATAATGGCATTGGTCTTTCCACTTTCAAATACATGTTTCAGTTCATAGTCTTACTTTATGTTGCTTTTTAAGATTCAGCTAAATGCGACGAAAATAAGGTCATTGCCTGGATTTCTTTTAAAATAATTTAATTTCTTTCGACACCATTTTCCCAATTTTTATTTGTAATTCGCAAACATCATAATGGGAAGATCGATTCTTATACAATCTCTGGGCTGAAATTTGTATATACTACGAATAGCCGCACGCATGAAAAATTACGACATGAATGATTACGCTTGAAATACAAATTAAAATAAATAATTTATCACTAAATCTAACGAAATATATTAAATCAATATTGTAAGAATACTATTAGTTTTCTACATTCAAAATTAAAAATGTATTATTAAGGAAGTGAAGTGAATATTGTTTAACGCCCGTTTTTACTACAGAGGTACCACAAGCGGTGGACACTGGTGATGAATGAAATGAAATGATATATTGGGAAAGGATTTTATGGAAGGAATCGTTCCAGGCCTAAGTTTAGGGTACCTCCCCGGCATTTGCCATTTATGAGGACTGAGGAAAACCTGGAAAAAACCTCAGTCAGGAAGGACGGTCCTGGCGGTATTCGAACCCAGACCTCCCGCTCACGAGTCCGAGACTTAACGACCTCGGCCACCCGTGGCGGTATTATTAAGGAAGTGAACATAATCTAATGCAGTATATTACGTCATGTGACAAACCCTCCATTTTGCACACTCTTTTGACTTCATATGACGCTTTCCTAATACTGTAAAACCACGTACTAACCGGAGTTCATGGGTTTGATTCCATGTCTAATTTTATCTAATGCCCACCCATTTTCCATTCTCATCTTCGTGTTCACGTGCAAAGCCTTATAACCTGTGTCTTGTTCTATTTGGTTGGGACAGCAAGGGATTTTCGAGAATAATATGACGTAATTTTTCTAGCTTGGTCCTTTGTATTGCTGTCGCTCGCTGAAGACCGCTTTGGTATCCCGGGGGTAAAATACGTTTTTAGCCTTCCTTCTAAATTGCTAGGAACGAAGGCCTCTCCGTTGCCCCACCCATTGACTCAGGTATTATCAAAGTTTGGTGATGTTCAAATATTGCAGTGTAAATATTTTAACGTTGGTTTTAAGTTCCTTGAACTGTTATCTATAACAGGAACTCATGTATTGTAGCCATTTCGGAGTTGGCTGTAAATCAGGCTAAGCTCTTTTAAATTTGCTTAAGTTGAGATTTTAGAAAGCGTATTTGCCTAATCATTGATTTGAAAATTCAAATTTAAATATTACATGCGGCAATGACTCAAATTTGCATTTTTGCCAGTTATAGTACTGCTAAGTGCATTATTTTGTGTCAGTCATGCAAATGCTATTTTCGTGAATGTCAAATAAATTATTTCTTAGTAAATAAATTATTTTCTCCCATACTCGAAAGTTACACTTTTATAACCGTATTCTGGGGGGTTTACATTTCAGTAAACTTTCTAATATACGTAACAAGTCTTGTCCGGATATCAATACAGGTTGTCGAATTGAGTATAATAAATAATTTGGTTGCACAAATGGAGAATAAATTCCAAGCTTGATTGTAATTTGGACGTTCCAATTCCACTACCAATTAAGGCGGTACTTTTAGAAATTGTTAAGACAGAAAACCGCTAAAAGAATTTGTCTTTGATGAAACTGGAAAGCCTCATGGCGATGCAATACTCAGGTATATAAAAGCATTGTAAATTGAATCCAAGTGACTCTTCTGTGAGTCACAGTGAATCATATAGATGCGAATTTGTGGCGGAAATGTTGAAAAGACTGGGGGATAAGTCAAGGCATGGCAACTATTTTTTTCTTCCTCGCGAACAAGGGACAACACGATAAATTTAAGGTGTACGATTGAAAGCATATGACATTTACTGCCGATGGTGACACCAACGGAAGGCTGTATGTAGGCGGCCCTCGTAGAGAAGAATCGATACGCAGGCAACCGAGCAACATTGATTTATTATGGAATAAGCAAAAGTTATACACATATTACTTAAAAGTTGCAACTCCGTCACAGGACTGGACTTCCAGGTAATCCACGATGTTTAGCAGCCTTCGAAGTAGTCTCCAAGTTCGTTGCCAAAGGTAGGAAAGGCGTTGAATACCATCTTCTACATGTGAGTTGCTAACGTGAGTCACTTCCTACCGAAATGAACGCTTTGTTAATGTTTTCCATTCAGAAGCTGCTTCACTTTGGGGATGAGATTATAATCACAAAATAAATATGGCGAGTGTGGAAGAACTTTCCATCCCCAGCACAGAATGAAAACAGCCAGTTCATAATAAGTGTGAGAGGAAGTAAAAATAAGGACATAAATTAGGCGACTTAATTTCTTAATGCATGCATTTTATAATTCTAGGTTGATAAGATTAGAAATGATAGCAAAAGAGACTAATAACATTTAGCGTTTCTATCACTAGAAACTGCCATCTGAAACCGACCATAAAAGTTCCTGTGTAGAAAAGGAGATGGAGTGTTAGATCGCATTAGCTTTGGTATGCCGCATGCAAACGTGTGAGCGCGACGATAACAAGGGAATGTCCGTTGTCAAGGTCAAGAAATATTTGAGCTGATGGTGGCCACATTCTTTTCTGCAAATGACTACATTGCAATAATTCCACTTCTGAAATCTAACACAAAATACAGAGCTATTCAAAAGAAGGAACCGATTTCAAACATTTATTTCTTCCAAACTACAAAAGATAGAAACACAATTCCAACGTTCCTGGAAAGAGAAAAGTTTAATTTTCACTTTTTTATGCATTGAATATGAGTGTCATGTGCTACACGACAAATATCAAAACGTGACTTATTTCTTGCCACACACGAATCAGCTGGTCTCTAGTTATCGAATTCACAGCTTCAACAACTCGGGTCGTGGACTTTCAAGAGTTTCAGGCATAGAGGGGATAAAAATACGGTCTTTTACGTAATCCCACTGATAAAAGTCACAAGGGGTGAGGTCTGAAGACCTGGCAGGCCATCGGCGATGAAGTTGATCTTCTGCTCCTCCCCTTCCAAAACAAGGTCCTGAAATGGTGTCATTCAGGTAACGTCAGACGTGCTTAAGGAATGAGGCGGGGCACCATCTTGCATGAAGATGAAGTCCTCTGAATGATCTTCAAGTTGAGGAATAACCAGTTTTGAACCATGTGTAGATAAGTTAGTTCTGTCACAGTGTTCTCCGTGAAGAAGATAGGTCATAAACTTTGTTTACAGATATGGCACAGAAGACGTTAATCTTCGGTGAATCTCTTTCATTTTCAATAACTGATATAGGATTTTCACTTGCTCCAATTCTAATGTTGTGCCAATTAACTTCCGGAAAGATGAAAAGTGGATTCATCGGTAAAAATTAATCGTTCAGAAACATGTCTTCTTCCATATCATCTAGCATGCTAATGCAAAATTTGTACATTTTGTTGCTGTCGTCAGGATGCAATGCTTGCAATAACTGCAGTTTGTACGGCTTCAGATGCAGACGGTGTTTTAGAACTCGCCGTACCGTTGGTTGAGGAATGTTAAGTTCCTCGCTTGCTCGTGCTGTGGATTTTTTTGGGCTCGTTTCGTAAACTGTACGAATACGCTCGACATTTTCATTCGATGTGCGTGGACGTCCCGTGTTTTTCCATTTTCAGATGCAACCATCTTCTACGAATTTTCTTATGCGCAGGCGAAAAGCACGTTGAACTCCAATAATGGACTCTAGTTTTGCTAATTGCAGCACAAAAAATGCTTTTTCCTGTTGTGTCGCCATTTTACCACAGACAATCAACATGGCGATCAACAGCGCCAATGCGGCCGTGCATGACAAGCGACAGCGCCAATGCGGCCGTGATTAGAACTTCTACAAAGACGGTTCAAATTTTAAACTTTTGTCTGTCCAGGAACGTTGGAATTATGTTTCTACCTTTTGTAATTTGGAAAAAAGAAATGTTTGAAATATGTTCCTTCTTTTTGAATTGCCCTGTATAAACGTTTGCTTGCTTGAGTCTTCAAAATACATTTAGAAAAAAACAAATAGAATTGCGGGTATCGTTGCTTCACCTTTATAGTCTCTTGAAACAATCAGCAGTAAAAGCCCAGACCTTACTCCCTGTCCCGTCAAGTAAACACTTTGGATGCCTTAAAGAAGAAGGTGCATCGTCGGATAGTGGCAATTTTATGGCGGTTTTACAGACGAGAACAAGAGTGTAAGTAGATTACTTCAGAAAGAAATATTCATTTGGTAGATTTTGAATGGCTTAATAGCGGCTCACTTAACCGAAGCACGCCACTGCCTATGCACAAATGAAACCATTCTGGGCAAGGCGAGGTACTAAGGTTTCAGCAGACGCTGCCTGTACTATATACAAGATGTAATCAATCTCTCATCTTTATTGCTATTCCGGGAAGCTTACCGGTCGGTCGCTAGGCTCGTTAGCGAGATGGAATCCTCCATTCACTGCTCCTCCGTCGCCCCGCGTCGCAATTTTGTAATGCAGTCTCTTCATTACACGAGATCGTTCCAAATTCTATATCTGATGGATGCAGTACCCCTTATTCCCTTAAGAGCGGTATGACCGCGCTCACAGATAAGCTGTAGTCCATCTTCTTGTTCTGAATGGTAACGACATGGGCCTATTCAGAAGCACATTGAGCTAGTGACACCACAAGTTCACATCTTTGTTCTCTTATTTACTAGTTATTTATTTTCTTTTCGTTAGATTCATACAACCATATTTCAGGTAGAATATGCAACAGCCAAAAATATACAGAATGGGGAGAAAAAAAAAAAAAAAAAAAATCCACAAATTTTGAAAGTTTACACGGGACATTACAATATTTTTTTTTTTATTTCTAATACCGTATTTTCCTATAAGACTTTTTCAAACCGTTAGATGGCGTAAGCATTCTGCAGATGTAATTACTGGTCTTGGCCAGTGCAGTACACCTGAAATGACCTAATGGACACGGTTTATACGTATAATTTAGCTACTCTAAAGATTAAACACCGGCTCATTTAAGATCGCCTGGCGGATATCAGTGCCAATAGTGACAAAGCTGTCTTTTTGTATATTTATTTAAGAACTCTAATTAACAACTTTTTTCCCACTCAATTCAGGGCGTGAAACGGCAAATAAATTTCCCATAGTCCTCTTCTTTCAGGTTTGTTCTTTTATGTGCCGTAAATCCTACACATAGGACCAATGGCTGTATTTGCTTTCAAAGGAAACCATACGTAATATTTTACTCCGTAAAAAAATCCATCAACCTATCAGATTTGAACGTCAGATTTGGGAATACTTTTTTCTATAAGGTAGAATGAAACATGGAATATCGAAATTAATGGAAAAAATAATTTATGTTAAATATACTATAAAAATGACTTAAAACGTTGTACTAAAACGCTTTCATGCTCAAAATTAGAGCCTTGCGATTGTAAATAATGAAAAAGGCAATTAAATTAAATTACGTACTAAAAAAAAATCGGGTTTCATGATCGCCCTTATTTTTTTTTTTTTTTTTTTTTTTTTTTTTTTTTTTCCCCCCCCACGACACATCAATACTCTTGAAATAAAAGTTTGACGTTTCACTGAAATTTTTATTGCCCAATTGTATAGTTATCTATGTTTATAATTCTAACTCTATATAATTCTAGCATGAAACCGCGCCGTTCCGCTGCAATTGATAATTACGTAAAAGTGAATGGAAAATAAGTATTAACGAAGGGTTGCCAATCTATAATGCAGTCCGCGGTCCCGCGTGAAGTAAAATACGATTAAAGGCGTTTAAAAACGAATTTTAAAAAGTAATAATTTATAGTTAAAGGTGTTTACTGTTAACATAAAATAATTACATATTTCCGTTTATCACAATACAACCAAATGTAGAGAAATACGATATATAAAATGATGTCCGCATCCCCACCTGGTGGTGTAGTGGTTACCATACTTGCCTCCTAAACCCAAGATAGCGGGTTCGAACCCGGCCAGGACCGATGGATCATTCGGGCGTAAAAATCCTAAGTATGGCTTCCTTCGGAAGAGAAGTAAAGCCGTGGGTCCCGTGTCGTACATTTACGGCACGAAAAAGAACCTCAAGCCTGAAAGAAAGGCCTCTGAGCAAAACTTGTCGGCCATTTCACGCCCTGAGTTGAATGGGACGCTGATGACCTGAGATGCTAAAGAGCGTCCATAAATAAACCAATTAAAAAAAAATTCCACCTGTCTGTTAAACTTAGGTTATACTAAATCCCAGAAGAGGGCAGATATAAACTAAGATTAGACTAAATAGCAACGAAAACTGCACGAAAGGCCTCCTTCACCTGTCCTTGATGTGACCTGAAAAATAACTACTATGCTTGTCCAATACAAGCTGAGCCTTTTACCGTTGATGATCAGCTATTTATGTCATAGACAGCGTACTAGTTCAAATAAATAAATATTTCAAATCGTCAATAAAAATTAAAACATGGTACCAACAAACTTAATTTTGGGTAGGCTCCGCCTTTAAAGCCTTAATGTACGCTTTGTCCTGGGTGTCGATATTACAACCTGCAGTGTTGTCGATGCTTTTTCCCTCTGTGCTTTAACCAAATGTTTGCAGTGTTACTGTTACTGGTGTCATCACTTCGATACACATTAGTGCCAAATTTACATGGGTCAGGGAGACAGGGCCCAGCCAATAATTTGTTTTTGTAATTCTTGTAACAATTCTCAGAGGTGAACATTTTGTTATCTTCAGCAAGAAATCAGACCAGTGCAGTGTAGTGGCACCTCAGTACATACCGTCACGGGGGGTGGCCGAGGTCGTTAAGGCGCGGATACGTGAGCGAGAGGTCTGGGGTTTAAATCCCACCAAGACCATCTTCCCTGACAGGTTTTTTCCAGGATTTCTTCATCTTATATATCATCAGTGTCCACCGTCTGTGCTGCCTCCGTGGCATTAAACACCATTAAAAAAAAACAAAAAAAAAACAGCACATACCTTAGCAGACGGGATAACAATTGTTGTACTCATTCCAGTGTAATTGTGAGTAACGATGCAGTTAACGGTACTTTGAATCACTTTAAAACCAGCTTTTTATCTTGTTTACTTTGATTTTATACATTGATTAATTGGTAAGTCAAGTCGCTTGTCAGGCGGAGGAACACACTGACGGCACTTTGAACTGTCATTGAAACGGGGCAGAAGTCTTAATTTTTAATGTTTAAAGCCCGTTTTTGCTGCTGAGCATCAACGGTACATGAGATGAAATTATAAGTTGGGAAAGGATTTTATATTTCTCTAAGAAAGGAAACTTTCCAGTCCTAAGTTTAGTGTCAGTTCCCTGTCTATTATTTCTTAGTTTACTGGATAAATTTGTAATTAAGCCACCAGGAGTTGATAATAACTTCGTTCAGGTTTCAAAACTTCTAATTTTCCCTTATTTCAGGAATAAGGGTATAGTTGTTAATTTGTTTCTGATAACATGCGTGATTTAAAACCAAGAGAAAGTGCAAGTGCAAGGGCTTTGTGTTTTCCATAGTGATACTTCTGACTAAAATTTTGTGGTCTCAGGAAAACATCGTGTGTGAAGGAACTGCATTACAGAATATAAATGGTCTAGGTCTAGTAGAAAACAAATGCTTACGAAATTATGTTTTATTCTGAAAATGCCATTTGCATGATCGAAAAATCATTTTCTGCTTTGAAAACACTAAAAAATCTTTTGCGATCAGCAATGACACAAGAAATGAATGAATGAATGAATGATGTTTAATGCCCGTTTCAGCTACAGAGGCACCACAGGCGGTGAACACTGATGATACACGAGATGAAATGATGTATTAGGAAAGGGTTTATTTTTAAGGAAGGAATCATTCCAGGCCTAAGTTTAGGGTACCTCCCGGCATTTGCCATTTTTGAGGACTGAGGAAAACCTGGAAGAAACCTCAGTCAGGGAGAA
Source organism: Metallyticus violacea (assembly GCA_030762175.1). Taxonomy (NCBI): domain Eukaryota; kingdom Metazoa; phylum Arthropoda; class Insecta; order Mantodea; family Metallyticidae; genus Metallyticus; species Metallyticus violacea. The sequence continues at coordinate 17,086,487 of CM060843.1, read as the reverse complement.
CGATCTTGGTCGGACACGAACCCCTGACCTCCCGCTCACGAGTCCGCGCCTTAACGACTTCAGCCACCCGTGGTGGTCGTTCCGTTGTTTCATTGGGTAAGGAGAAACGCTGATTGGTGGGGCATACAAAAGTAGTTTACTGTCTCTGTTTACGTAGCACAGGTTTTTCCTAATCGAGAAAATTATGATTGTGCTTATTGACATGACCACTTAGCAGCACATCGCATTTGTCAGATCGCCACCAGCTTGTACCTAATCAGGATATTTATTAATATTGAACATTACATGTGTACAATATTGGACTTAAGCTATGAAGTCTGGCTCCTCCAGCTCATGGAACATCGTGTATAAAATTTCTTTTGTAAGAATTATTTTGTATACGATCCTTCATTTCCACCCCCTTATTTTTAAGCCACCTGTAAAACCTATGAAAAATGTAAAATTCATTAAAGTGGCGTCACTGTTAGAAAGATTCATTTCCAAAGAGTTTTAGCCAGATTAAAAATATTTATTTAGAGAAGTGAATCGTTGTTGTTGAAGACTCTTTACCAGTGTTTAATATTAGCTATTTCTAGATGAGTGAGTTAAACGCACGTCAGACGCTCAATTGAGTTCACCACAAGGATATGGTTGTAAAACTGCAAGAAATCATAATTTAGAGACCGTTGAATGAAAATGCACGCCACGATATTGTCGTGGTATCCTGTACGAAACATTGCTTGAAAAAGCTGTGAGGGCGATCGGTGTCGAATTGTTGACTATGATCCAAAATCACATGTGTAATGGAATGACGTGCACAGGACTTTTGCGTAGCTACATGACTGCGATCCACTGTTTTACACCTGCGTCAAGGCGCCTTGTTTCAGTTCTGCCTAAGAATGAATCGCTTGCTGGTTCCCCTTGAAATTCAACACGTCAGTTTTGTGTAGCGCGTATACAAAATTCTGAACATTAACGTACCGGACCCATACAGGGGAAACAATGCTGACCAATGTCAGTTACCCAACCAGCGGAAATCTTGCAACAGAAGCGCGAATTTGGTACGCACACACAGATAGGTATATTTACAGCCGACTTTAAAGGCTTAAGAGCGCTCTGCTTTAAATTCTCCCAATAGATTTTATAAACTGTAAAGTTCTAAACCGCGATGCCATATTCTCTCACTCTGGTGTACTCATCACATATCTAGTCATTTTTACCTTGGTATAGGCACGCTTGATACAGCTCGGATCAGGTGAGGCAAAGCTGTCTTAGAGGTATTTTTGACTTAACACTTTGCAAACACTCTGCTTTATGATTTAGCATTACGATTCTATATATTTTTCATCATCTGTTAAATCTCCACGGGAGGCCGAGGTCGTTAAGACATGGACTCGCGGGCAGGAGGTCTGGGGTTGCATTTCCACCAGGACTTATCGTAACAAAAAGTATTAATGCTAGGAAAATGAACAAATGAAAAAGGTTTTACTAAAGTTTTACAAGCTGTTTACATACTACGTATAAGGTTTTAATATAAAGATTTTTTCCTGAGTCCGTTTAACACATCACTTGCCGCACGACCGACAAAATACAAAAAACTTGCTCATTGCTGAAAAGATTCCATTTGCTGTGAGACATTTTTGTAACGCCTTAACACATACTGATTTACATGTTGTAGCTCAGCTTCCGAAAAGTGACCCTTAAAAGATCATACTTATTGCTCTAAAATGTAACGCAATGGGTACTGTGTAAAACCAGGGGCTCCTGGGGCTCAGACTTAGAGAGGGGGATCATGAATATTGGCCCAATGTAAAGGCACGAAAGAATTGGGGGTAAAAGCATCTACCACACTACTTTACGGAATCGAACAGAGAGAGATGGACATGTTGGGCTTAGCTCACAGAAAAAGAAGAGAGAAAAGGTAAATTTCTGATGAAAGTGAGTCAGCTCAGGTCTGAAAAAGCTGATAACAGGAGAGAGAATAGGGGAAACAATGCAGCTTTGTGTGTCGCTTTACTGGCGTTTTTTCTTCATTTTATTGTTAAATATTTATGCATGTTTTATTATGGATTTTTCCTTCCAACGTCGGCCCATTGTTCTTATTAGGGGCGTTCTCCCTCCATGGCTGTATTGTTGAAAACTTTTGAGTCCGGGACGCTCATAGGGCGCTACTACGTTGTCTCAGTGGAGATGATGCTTGTTTAGAATTCGACACCCTCCCTTTGATGCCTGAACAATATTGGAAGAAAAAAAAACCTAATGTTTCGTTATAGCAATAATAAACGTAAATATAATGCACACATTAAATAATTTTCAGTTACAAAGTGAACATTGTGTGAGATGTATCTCAACACATATTATTTATATAAATGATACTTCACAATATTGCCACTATTAATATACAATTAATGAATAAAAATTCATTTGGCCCAGTGTTTCATAAAATATCTCACTTGGGTAATAAATAAAAGACTTTTAATAGTGCCGAACATTTACAATTATCTTTAACACATTGCTTTCTAAATCCAAGCACTGTGCTCACTTAAGATAAATACAAAAAATATAGCAAAGTACAATTCGAAACAATACAATAAAATGATATAAAGTTACATTGTATCTGGGTTACACGACTTACTATTCGGAGAATGCTCTTCTGGGCCTAAAATCTAGAAGAAAAGGCCAAAAGTTCTGAAGTCAACTCACAATTCAACAGAAGGAAAGAAAATGTGTCAGCCAGGATGCTTACGTCGCCGCTTACCAGAACTTTCGTTAAACTAATGACGAATAAGGTATTAGTCGGCGAGCCCTTCTGACGTGGACAGGTTGAAAGAATGGGGAAGGGGAGAGTTAATTAATTCTAAAAGAAACAAAGGTGTGTTCATATGATTATGGTACACCAGGCTTTTATAAACTAATATATTGTATTAAAGCAAACATACTCATGTAAGGTCTATTCGTACGTCCGTTGGACCTGTTAAAGTTTTATTATAATGTGTCATTGGAATAAATGCACCGCGCATCAGTTTTGTTTTCCTGCGGAGTGTTTTGCCTATGGGCGAGCTGGATTTCGGTGGTTAGCGGGAGGGTAAAAAATAAGACAAACCAACCTTACAATACATAAACCAATTTAAGAGTCTCATTATGTACCAAATTATCAAATAAGGCGTTGAAACTGCTCGCCTTCAATTTCCAAACATTTTTGGTATCTGTTTAGGAAATTATTCATCACTCGCTTGGTTCATTTTGAGAAATCCGAACAATTTCATGACGAATATTATCTTTGAGTTCTGTATGGGGTGTGGGTTCGTCTTTTACACGGTGTTTTTTAATATACTCCAGAGGTAATAGTCGCAAGCTGTTAAATTTAGTAGCCTTTTGCACGGACCTGTATGATATTCCTACTTATTGTGCAAGGCGACGAAGAAATTTTCTAGGGGAATTTTCTAAACGATTACCAACGTCATGTAATCTTTCTTCGGCGAGAACTTATAACTCTTGTGTGTGTGGGTGTACGCTGGACACCTCCAGTTTCCTCATATTTATTATACAGATTATGGACTGCTTTACGATCTGGAGCACCTACACCCGAGAATCTTGCTTGAAATGTCCACGAGCTGAGTATGTAATACATATGAATCGTACATAAGGACATTCTGTACCGTTGGAAACATACAAAAATGAATGAAAGGATTTTTTAAAGGAGGAAACGTTCCAGGTCAAGGTTTACGGTACCTCCCCGGCATTTGCCATTTATGAGGACTGAGAAAAACCTGGAAAAAACATCAAATCAGGGAGGACGGGCCTGGCGAGATTCAAATCCCAGACCTTCCGCTCACGAGTCCGCGCTTTGACGATCTCGGCCACCTGTAGCGGTAGAAAACACACAAAGCAAAATACAATTTATGTATGCTTTCATATTAAGAAATGAACAACACAATACGCACCTGGAAACAGCTGCGCTAAACTGCAACAGGCTGTAAGGTCAACAAGTAAACAAGCAGACTTACTATCTCCTCCATGAGTACCAGTTGCTGCCGACGTAGGTTCCATTTTTTTATGTCACTCTGGATTCTTACCATGTACTTAATTAGTGTTACATATATCTGCTTTTGTCTTCTACTAGATGCATTTGAAAGTAACAAGCAACTTGACAAAGGTGTAACCTTAAGTACTGTTTTTGCTTGTACACGCGCAAAAACGAGTTTTCAGTTGCTTAGACACCTAAAGGATGTAATTATTTCTTGTGATGGTGGCCAACCAAGCGATAAAACAACTTCCTTTTGTTCACAGGGTTAACGGAAGGGCGATGCAACTGATGGCATTCCGTAAGTAAACCGCAGACACTGCAGGATGAGGAAGAATTGGGGCGGATTGTGCCACGCCAAGGCGATCTTCTTTACTTTAGTGCTGCTTGTGGTTATGGGATATCTCTTCTACACAGGTGAGACATAAAGGGTCGAAAGTTGGCCCAAGTTCTTACATGCCGCAGAGTAGTTTGTGGTTTCTCTGCGAATAGACCGTTTTCATTTCCTTCTACGAATATTGATGCCTGCAGCTTACACTCTTTAGAGCATTCAGATTAAGCAGAAAACTTACCCTGTAAATGGTTATGAAAGACTGTGACGGGTGTCGTTGTGTTTCTGAATGTTTGCTGAATATACGTGAAGGTAGTTTATTTCTAAATTCACTCATAATTTGGAACTTAGACAAACACAGCAGTGTTAGTACGTAACTGTGCAACAACTAACATTTTTTAAATATTTTTAATTTTGCGCATTATCACATGTGAATTATTATAATTCCATTCATTTTTTTTGAACAATGCTTTTCCAAACATTTTCCAACCACTTCTTATGTATGTGGATATTTTTTGAGTCTATAATTGCCTTTATTGTATGGGCATGAAAACGAATTAATTTAATCACATTTATTTTTACACCTCAGACAAATGAAAATGGCATTGTTGTTATTTTATTTTTGTTACATCAGTTTTATTCTATTGTTGAAATATTTCAATAAGTTTACACATCATTTCATGAGGTAAAGATGCCTTTAAGTAGAGAGGAGGCCGCTAAAGCACTTGCCCTGTTGGAAGATGGACGGAAAATATGTTGCCCAGATGTTACGAGTCGATGTCTCTACTATATAAAGGACATACCAAAGGTTTAGGGTTCTTGATATCTACTGCAGAGGACCAGGATCAGGTCGCAAAAGGATGATATCTGCCAGGGATTATCAATTTCTGCATCTGCACGTTTTGCGTGATCGTCACACAACAGCCGTAGAAGCTCAAAATCGTTTGCAAAGGGAATCAAGAGTCAGTGTCAGCCTGAGAACAGGGAGAAGGAGATTTGAAGAAACGCCACTCACCTCCAGAAGACCTACCAGAGGTCCCTTGGTTACATCAGCAATAATGCCTTTCCTTTGCTGTTCAAGTCTGGAGGATTGAGGAGCAATAGAAAGCCTTTCCATTATTTGACTTTACACGCTGCACAGAGAAGTATGAAATCTGGCTGTGCCAAACTGGCAGCAGTAGTCCCGAGGAACAGCGGTGAGAGCCGAAGGTAGTGACTTCGACAGATATAGCTAGACAATAAGGCTTAAAATCTCAATAGAATAATATAGCTCAGGCCTGTAGCTCAAGCGATTGGAGTCACATGCTGTAGTCGTGCAGATAGTGGTTTCGAATTCTCACATCCTGATGCTTTTTTTTTATTTTGCTTTACTTAAAGGATATTTGCCTAATGGTTTATTCGGTAACATAATACCACGCACAGAATGCGCTATAAATGGATGTTTACGACTGTTTTTCTGTCGCAATCAAAAGAAGGTTGTCACCATTACAGTGATTTATCCGCCACAATAAATTTATATTTACGAAAAGCAGGCGAGCATAGGCCGTCAGGCCGTAGCGAGCCGCAGCAAACCACTGGGTTCACCGGTTTCTAGGATTTACTCGATGTTAGCGTTAGGTTAGTGGTGTGTGTGTGTGTGAGAGAGAGAGAGAGAGAGAGAATTAATTGCAAATTCCAATAAAAGCACATTTGCCACCGTTACAATATTTTACCCGCCTAACGATCCCCTGTCAATTTATATTTAAAAGTTACGGAGGACAACGCATAGGTTTTACATCATGTTTAACAAAAAAATAATCAATGCAAAATTTTCACTGTTACAAGCGGCTGCGCCAAAAAGTAAGTAGTTCTGCTCTCTCCGCTGTCGCTCGGGACTGCATGCCCAGCTTCCCAGAGCCAGATTCCATGCGTCTCTGTCCAGGGTGTAACATCAAGTGTCCTATTCACGAATGAGTGGATGTTCAGCCTAAGATCGCTGATTGCAGGAAAAGAGTATGAAGGAAAACTGGAGAAAGGTACGCACCTTACACCTTCTCATCGATGATGGCTATCAAGGGAAATTACGTCATGGTGTTAACAAGTATCAGCGTGGAAGCCTAGAAAGAGTTTTATTGATGGAGAACGGGGCCCTGAATGCAAACTGGTACATTGAAAAAAGTCTTCAGAAGCATATTACCACTTATGCTCTTTATGTTGACATTATTTCCGCTTCGTGCATGACAATGCTCGACCACATTGTGACACAGTACTTGGGTGAGGTGGGAATTCAGGCGCTAGTTTGGCCAGCACGAAGCCCTGACCTCAACCCTATTGAGTATGTTTGGGACGTGTGCCTGAGAGCCTCAATGAACTTCGGGAGAGAAACACACAGCTTCTGAGGGTGGCACTGAGTGTTGAAAGGTATGTCGATTTGTTACCAGTGCAGGTATGTTAACCTATAGGTAAAAACGAGACCATTATGAAATGTGATTAACTTGCATTCATGTTCATGCATATATAATAAAGGAAATTATAGACTCAAAATGATATTCGAATACTTTCAAATACTTAAGAGTGTTGTGAAATGTTTGGATGAATATTTAATGTTCAAAAAATTAATGAAATTATAATAATAATAAAAATTAAAAATATTACAAACATTTAGATGCTTTTTTCCATGTCAGTGTATACTGTATATTGTGTGTATATTAAATAAAATTAAAAAGATAACTGGGTAACTAATCAGTAAAATGCTCATGCCTTTCAAAACCTCTGAAAATGAATAGATTTTTTTGAATAGAGCAGATTGGCAACCAACTCCACCAATAATATGCCCTACACTATGAAGAATGACAAATCGGATCTAAATCGTTAACACACGTAACAGCATAAACATAAAAGCATTTGAGCAATAAATTACAGTTGTTTTAAATATTTTCTCGATGCCTAATTTTTCACGCAAATGACACTCAGAAACCACGAGGGCTGTTCAATAAAGGCTGATCATAATTTTTTTACGGTGATAATTTATCTTTAATAGTTTTTCTCAGCTTAATGCATAATAACACGTGGTACTAGTTTTTATTGTCGCCACTTCCGGTTCCCGGTTGTCCCAGTGTACACGTTGTTCAGTTGTTTGCTTCCGCCTGCATCAAAATGGAGGGTGGCACGAAACGAACAATATGCTGCTATGAAGTTCTGCTTTCGTCTCAACACATCTTCAGCTGAGGCCTATGCAATGTTGCAGGAGGCCTTTGGAGAGTTTAAGAGCTTTTCTTCTCAATAGCTCAGTCGGAAGAGAATGTTTAAAGAAGGGATCAAAGGAAGGTGAACCTGTTTGTGATATGACGGAAGGAAACGTTTACCCCATGCTGTCACTTTGAGACAGGATCGTCAAATAACATCAAGAACACTTTCAGAAACTCTGAAAATTTCACTGAAGCCACCCACACATTGGTAACTGAAAAGTTCATGTAAGCTTGCATGTAGTTTAAGATTTCATTACAGCAAGATGCGGAGTTTCCTTCAAAGGTTTTGATGAAACTTGGCTACATCGTTTCGATCCTAAGAGAGCGAGAGAGAGAGAGAGAGAGAGAGAGAGAGAGAGAGAGAGAGAGAGAGAGAGAGAGAGAGAAAGAGAAGTGATTGCTTCTGCTGGGAAAGGCATGGCCATCTCATTATTTGACATTTAAGGAATTATTTACCGGCATGTCCTATATGTACACACAACTGTAACTGGGCAATACAAGGACATATCACACACAAAAGGCCACGTTTCCGTGCACCACAAGCTGGATGCTGCATCACAAAAATGCACGGTCGCACATCGCAAATGTTGTTGCTGAATATCTCACTAAAATCAATGTGAAGCATGCCTCTTGTCCTACCTGCAGTTCAGATTTAGCCCCAAGTAACTTTTCCCTTTCCCCAAATTGAAGAAAGGCCTTCTTTGGAAACATTTTCCAAAATCAGAAACAGTGGTGAAGGCTCCTAAGCCGATTCTGAAGGACATATGAAATTATTTCCAACATGTCTTTGAAGACAGGCAGAAACACTGATATAAATGCTCTGAATCCAATGGGGACTAATTTAAGAAAAATGATAAAAGTTATGATGAGTAAAGGTATGTCAAAAAAAATATAATCATTATTCATCGAATAGACCTCGTGGCATACACTATGAATAAATAAAGAGCATTGGGTGTTTTTATTTTATTTATTGTCCCTTCGACTGCATTGGACTTATCACGACATCTGTATTGTTAACGTGAATATTATAGGGCAGAATGAACAAATTAAAGATGGCGCAAATAAGTTTGGAGTCCTTGTTGCCTTAAAGGTATCTTGCATTTACCTTATCACCATCAGGAAAAACTGCGGGGAAAAAACCTTATCTAGACAGCTTGATCTGACCGGAAACGGAAGAATGATTTTCGATTAGTAATTGCAAACACTAGTGTTAGATCACGGATGCGATCAAAGATTAATGTTTAGAAAACAAAGAGGGACAGCTAGAAAATTCTTAGTAACATTAAATTTCTGATCTCCCAAATCTTACATTTATGCGAATTAAATTTGGAAACTGTTTACCTATAGCAAAAATCCTCTGTAAATGGTCAACGCAGTAGTTAGAAATATAGGATTCATTTGCTATGTCTTTCAATGTGTATATAATGTTAAATTAAATTTTCCAGTAACTTAAGATTATGAAGAATACAAAGCAGTTCGAAATATATTTGTACTCTTATATACAGGCTGTTACTAAAAGATACGTCAAAACTTTGGGGAAACATTACTTGCATATAGAGGATGCTGAAACATGGGCCCGGAAATGCTTTATTACTTGTTTAGAGCTCTTTGTCTACAACTCCGCTTACACTGTGTGATACACAAGCTGGAATGCCAGCATAGCTATCCTTCGGCAATAATCCCACAACCGAACAGTGGCTTAATATACAGTAGATAAGCGTTCAGTTTTACATCTGGTTAAATGAGGTGGGGATGTTGCACCTCTTAATTCCTAGGTTCACCATTGTTGTAGCTGTTCTGTACCAAGTAGTTCGCTGTTAGCTACCAACTTCATTGCTTGAAATAGCACCGAACACGTAGTGTCTGTTCTGTGTGTTTACGGACCTCGTTCCAGTACATTCAAATATGAAGTTGATAGATGCTCATATGATCTATGGATTAGCCGAAGGTGTAGAGAGTCTTCGTGCTCGTATTCTGCAACGCTGTCATACAATACGAGATACTTCAGGAATACATCAGCGCATCAGGGAACCATGAGACGGCGAGTTGATGGATGTGTTCGTACATACAAATTTTGAACATTTCATATACTTTTCTGTTTTTCACAGTTCTGTTTATGAGTATACCCTCTCTCTATACCTGCTGTGAGTACAGGTATAGAGAAAGTGGTCTAACAAAGAAATAAAGTGATTCCGGATCCATGTGCATATTATTTTTTTATTCTGTATATGTGAAGAATATTTCTCCAGAGCTTTTACATACATTTTTGTTACCCCTGTGTAAATAACTTTGCATAACTATAAAGCATTATGTAACTACACTAAGTAGTATCAAATTATCCAAGATAATTTAATATATAAAAATACTATGACATGAAATTAGTTTCAGGTTGCATTATGCCTTTATAAAAAATCAGACAATTGAATATCACCCGCATTATAATTGCGCTATGAGAAAGAACGGCGATAGCATCGTTCCGATCAACGGATTAAATATGCAGTACTTGTGTTTTAAAAATTTCCATTCTGAATAAATTCAATTTGAGCAAAATAACGCCAATTACATATTGAATAGGACGTTTAAAATCAATATTAATTACATTTTAGGGCTCAAGGTTTCACCCCCCTTCCCGGTAACCCCAATGCGTTATGATAATCAAATTTTAAAGCGAACTAAATTGTTAGCTCAAATTTTATTTTCTGTCGTTGCCTAGCAATATAACCTATTGTTACTGTTGTTTGAAATTGGACAGAATAAATTTATAAAAGTTACTGGTCGTTTAATATAATAGTTGTGTTTTGGCAATAAATAGTGTATACACTACAAGATCAGAATGTAAGAGTATTAGTAAGTAGTTGTGAAATGGGCTGTAATACTGCAATATTAACTATCGCAATATTACCCAAAATAATTTGTTTTTATTCTACAACTAACTTATTTTATTATATCCAACTTAAAAAAAAAAACAATAAGAGCAAACCCTTACCGGGCAACGACAAAAAACAACATATAATAATTTAATCTTCCTTAAAGTTTAAGTATCATAATTAGGGAACGAAATCTGGACACCAAAACGTTGCCTAGATGTGACTACAGGTATAAGGAACGCTTACTGTAGGATGCCGCAAGTTGTTTACTTTACTAGTGTACTTGCAGGCTCGAATATAAAATAAAAGACGTCACGCGAACGGTGCTCTGATTTGATGTAAACAACACGACGTGTATAACACGCAAAATAGTCAACTTCAACGTTCATTGTGTGCAAATTTACATCCCTAATGATAAGGTAAACGTAAAATATAATATCAAAATCGAACTTCTTTTTCGTAAATTTCATTTATTTTAAACGGGTAGCTATTCAGACCGGCATCTTTAGAAATCAAAGCACTGTATGCACTTAGTTGTACACATGTTACATTGTTGACCATCTTTTTTCAAGCATTTTTAGCACCTTTGGATGAAATTAAACATAACCCGCTGTACTCCAAGGTAGATAATGAAGAGCATGAATTCCTGAAGGGAAAAGATATTATAGCAGAAAAGAAGATAGAAGAAAAAGAAAGAAATATAGAAAACATTAAAAATGAAGTCAAAAAAAAAGAGGAAAGAGTGTGAAAAGAAAAAAAGTGAAACATGAAAGAAGAGAAGATAAAAGTTGAGGAAAAAGGGAAGGAAGGAAGGAAGGAAACTAGAAAGACTAAAAGCCAAAGAGTGCCCAGCATAAAACTTTTTCTCATTAACTTCCGATGCAGTATTTGATTCAATATAATAATATGACGCAGTTGTTTATATACTCGTATTTTTTGGTTCTTTAGTGCATTATGAACAGAAGATGTCTCGCTTTATGCGGTGATTTTTCATTGAGATTCTTAAGAACTGATTTTTAATGAAAATAAATTTATTTAAAATGCATAATAGATTAAAATCAGAATGGTGTGGATATAATAATATAATTATTTTAACTAACGAAGTTAAGATCTCTCTTCCACTTCACCAGGGACAATTACGATTACAATATATTGCTGCGTATGGAGCTATTAATTATTACATACTTTTATAATTAAGGGGTTGACAAATTGGTGTAAGTGTACAAATTGTTGGGCATATGAACCGAGTGATAGGTTCATTGTTCCATGTGACGGTTGCATGTTTGGTCGTGGGGAAGGCTTGTTCTGCGCATGCACAGATTGTGAATGCGTTGCGTTTCAACGGTTTCTCGGGGAGTCGAGTATGAATCTTTAAGGGTAAACGACGTAGGTCATATACCTGAAAGGGCGCCTTATCGACGGTTGGTAAGGTAATGTAACCGTTATTGATTTATCATGTAATAAACGTAATGAACTAATGGGAATTATTTTAGAGGTTGCTTGACACCCTAGCTCTATGATTTTTCCTGTGTTTATGATTTGTAAGTAGAGATGTTTACGATATACGCAGATAAAGAGAGTTCGTCCTATATCCAGCCTTGGTCTAAATTGAATTGTTAAAATAATGAATACTCTACAGTTGGGCTGTGACATATTGGTGGTAGACGCTAGGTATAGTGTGTAACGTCCAGATTATCTTTTTTTTTTTAGACCCCATTTTATAAATTCTTTGATCTTAACTTAAAAAAAAGAAAGAAAATAGTAAAGAAAAGAAAATGTTGTATGGACCGAAGTCTAGCTTAGGAATCAAAGAGTAAGGACGTTACACAATCAGTAATGTGGTGAACCATCTTAACGATGTCAAACTAGAGTGTAGGTATTTATCTATAATGTCATTAAAATTATATAATTAAGTTTAAGAGTGTTTGTGTTTCCAGAGATTGCCTTGGTTCATCATTTCCTCATTTAATTTGATTTTGAGTAGGGATGCCTAGTATATAAATGAGTTCTTAAGTATTTAAGAGGAGTCCAGCTGCATAATGATGAAAAAGGCGAAGGACAAAAAATAAGCGAGTGGCTCATTGTTAGGCCGTGACAATATACACTTCAGTTCAAGACATAGTACTTATTAACTGCTTCATTCTCCAAATAAATAACCTTAGAGCAATGTTCTAAATTGTCATTGTGACCAGCAGTCCTTTGTGTGGGACGGCAGAGAGTTCCAGAGACGAGTAGCGATAACAGTGGAGGATGAAAAGTGAGATATTCGGTAAGGATATAGAGAGAATGGAATTGTTATTCGCTCCAGTGTTTAAATTACTCTCTTCGGGACGTGCATAAACTTATTGTGAGTCAGTGTATACTGTAAAAACTGATTTTTTTGAAAAACATTTGTAGATTCAAATGTGTAATCGTAGAGTAGTTATATACCGAGGGTGTCAAAATGTATACATACTTTCACAGTATATATATTTAATATATTTCAAAGTTGGACCGAAAAACAACAATAATGTATAGTATGGTGTTCTGTAAACAGATATGACTCACATATATTATGATAGCGTTGATACGTGACAGGTAAATCAACAATGAACAAATGAAGCCAAGATTATCGTATGATTTTCTGTAAACAGATGTGACTCACATTGCGTTATGCTAGCGTTCCTACAACAAAATGGAGTCAAGATTTTCGTTTGATCAGCGGAAAGCAATTTTGAAGTGGTATTGGAAAACCGAGAATGTTGTTGAAGCTCAAAGACAATAGAGAGGTGTATACAGAACAGAACCGCCGTTGGACTTCTACCTATGGGAACTGTTAAGGATGTTGTATACCGTAGAAAACCAGCTACACTGGCAGCACTTCGGGAAGAAATTGAAACGGCATGTGCTGCAATCACTGAGGACACTTTCGCAAACGTTACTCAATCATTGGTTGAATGTGCTCAAAGTGCATCCACGCCGATGGTGAGCATTTTGAGCAACTGTTGTAACTGTAAAAGTCTAAGATGATTAGTGGTCATCATTTTCTCTTTGTGTGAATTCAGTTTTGTTATGTTAAAACAAAATTTTCTCTTTGCTTGAAGTGGCATACATTTTTGGCACCCTCAGCATTTAAAATATTAAAATAATAGTCATCTTTCAATCTTTCATACAGTGTGTGAATTGGGTAAATCTAGTTATGTTTGTTCTGTTAAATTCCACACTATCATAAGTGGTAGAGACATAACATAACAATTCATGTTCAGTGATAAGGTAATATATCGTTTCCGTTATTACTGAGTCGGCATGCCGGCATATTTTACCCCAGGTTTTTTTTTTTTTTTTTTTTTTTTTTTGAGTAGTGTTTAACGCCCGTTTTCACTACTGAGGCACCACAGGCGGTGGACACTGATGATACATGAGATGAAATGATAAATTGGGAAAGGATTTTTTTTAAGGAAGGAAGCGTTCCAGGCCTAAGTTTAGGTACCTCCCGGGCATTTGCCGGTTATGAAGACTGAGAAAAACCTGGAGAAACCCCAGTCAGGGAAGATGGTCCTGGCGGGATTCGCAGACCTCCCGCTCACGAGTCCGTGCCTTAACGACCTCGGCCACCCGTGGCGGTTTAACCCAGGTTGTAATTCAGGCTAGTGGGAACGCCAATAATAATAATAATAATAATAATAATAATAATAATAATAATGTGTGTATTTTCAGCAACCTAAGGACAAAACTGACTAAATGCGAGCTAAGATGTCCCTCCCCTCCAAAAAAATAGAGTTTCTATTTTAAACCTCAGCAAAGAGTTATTCATGAAAACAGATTCTTTCATTGGGTAGGTAAAAATTATGAAAATACGCAGGGCGTGTTGGAAACTGTAGCCTCGTACATTCGCTATCTTGGGTCAGCCCGTAAATTCTCAAAAGTTTAATCTACCTAGTTTGATGAGTACTGTAAAATTATCATAGTTGGTAACATTTTGGATATAAATATCTTAATTATCTATAAATAGGGAGCAAGATAATTTTTATGACCAAATGTTATAGCATGTTTGTTCAATCGACATTTTATTACAACTGAACTTAGATAATAGTGTGTAATTATGCATCTCAAATATTAATATATCCAATAAAGAGATCGTGAATGTACTATTACTATCCTTATTAAAATTATATCTAGGTTTTTAATTGAAGTAACTTATGAACTGTACGAATTTCTCACACGATATAAGACTATTCTTTGGCTTTTACTTTATATTACTATAATCTAGGAAGTGTCTGCACCCTCTTGACTCCTCTCTCGAGGCCTATTTATATAATTTGTTAGTTTGTTTATATATCGTGGCATTAAAATTATATTGGATGTTATGAATTACATATTTATAAAAAAAATTCCCTTTTTATGCTTTTTCCATTCATGGATTTGATTTTACTGCATATGCTATGTAAGTGTTTACAAAATTTCTGAAATCCTTCATACTATTTTGACTCAACCTGTATGTAGAACGTTGAAGCAAACAATGGAGATATCGACTTAGGGTAAGTGGTAAAACGGACGACCAAGGATTACGGGAGACGATAGAAAGGGAAAGACACAACTATAGAGACCATTCATAAGATGTTTGATCGTAAAAAATGGATAAATTACTTTGAAACATTCTACCCGAAGTATTAAATCAAAGAGAAGGATGGAGAACATTCACATAAAGTTTGGAAATTGGCTTAGGTTAAATTCCCCAATATTTCCTCGATAGTGAGGATAATTTTTGGGACACAAGAAATGTAAATAAATGAATATAAAACAACGAAGTATGAATACTCTCAGTATATAGAGAATAACCTCATATACTACAGAAATTAGAAATGGAAATTGCAATTTTATTTATACACAGATCAAAATTGTTTAAGAAGCAATACATATTTTAAATAAAAGTCCCCTATATCTTAAGTGATTAACGGTGAATAAATATTGGTGTTAATTGTGTACCTACTGGTTACCATAGTAGTTAATTATTATAGTTTGTTTTGTTTTGTCACGGTTATGCAAATGAGTTTAAATTTGACATCCTCCCAATAATGCCAATGAAAATGGAGTTTACTTAAAGAAAAAGCTCCCACGACATGGCCTAAGTAAGGTAGCATTCCAATGTGTCACATTAAGAGTGACTCATAAATGTAATCTATTTTATTCAATAATAATATCCTTTACATGCTAAATTAATCTCGCATTTAAATTAAAGAGTTTATACAAAAAGGGCAATGAAGCAATGTATCATGCAAACAATAAAACCTTGAATGCAATGCCAACTTGAGATATAATTCTTGGCATATAGTCAACAGGGCACAAACATGTTATAAACTCTCCATTAAAGAAAGTTAATGAAATGTTTTAATGCTACCCTTGAATTAAAATAAATATAACACAATGGCAATGCAATATAATTTTCTTACAAGATTACAAGATTTCAAAATAAGGTCGGTATAATAGGCGTGCATTAAAAAAATTGTGCAAAACGGAACAAAGCCTGGTATTACCTGGGTTACTGTGTAGACCTGAGGGAGAAGGCTTCAAGACTAACAAATTATGAAAAGAAGGCCAAGACGTCTGATCAACTCATCATTCCAAAGTCAGCATAACAAGTCAGTTACATCTAGCATTGATCGATACAGAATTTTTATAACTTCAATATGAACAAAATGCCAGTAGAGGACACTTTACCATGGCAGGTAAGAAAAGGATGTGTAAGGGGAAGGAATGCATGGGGAAAATAAGATTAAGTACCATAACAGCACATTTACTAAATTATTACATAATGAATGATAAAAAATTAATTTTAATGCAAGAGTCTAATAATTTAGCTCTGTTAAAATATTGAAAATAAAAGATAATACAAGTTTTTAATTAATAAACTGAAAGCTCGACGATGTCATTCAGTCGAGATGAAATGTTTATGGGGATTGCAATAAGTGGTAGAACACAAGCTGATTCCCTTAGAGTTCTAAATGCCGGAAGAGACGTTATAATCAGAATGTGAGTGCGATATTCTGAGCTTGGCAGTGCAGAAGAACAAAATCTAGATAAGCAACGGATTAGAACTGCTGCGTAAGACAGATTTCTGTGCCTAAGAGCCTTGAGAGAAAGGAGAAAGACTTCTGCCTAACTGTTAGAAATAGATACTTCATCCCCGTCGTGGATTAGTATGCTCAACCTTGGGAACCGGGAACGTCGCAATGCATGATATTGGAGCATGTCATTTGGCTACAGGACAATGGAGTATTTATGTTCCTGGAGAATAAAACCAGGTAACTTAAGAAGAACGAGGCGTATACGAGGGTAGGTCCATTAGTTTCCGACCTAACTATTTTCTAGATATGATAAAAGACAAAAACTATTTCATTTTTCAGTATAGTTAGCCTTTATTGCACTACTCTTCTCACTTCTTTTAACTAACATAAATATCATTCATCACTTCGCCACTCTTAAATTTCCTTCCTCGAAGGCTCTTCTTGAATTTTGAGAACAGTCACTGGGAATTATATCTGGGCTGTGGGGTGGATGGTCGATCTCCTTGAAGCCACATTTCTTTACAGCTTCCTTTGCAACAAGAGCTGTGTGCATAGGCGCGTTGACGTGAAGAAGGTGCACACTACCACTCAGCTTTCCTCGCCTTTTCTCTTTGATGGAAGCACGTAGTCTGTGCAGTAGATCAGCATAGTACTCCCCATTTACTGTGGTGTTCCTCTCCTTGAAGTCAATGAAGAGCAATCCTTCACAGTCCCAAAAGATTGTGGCCATGATCTTCTTGGTTGACTGAATGACCTTGGCCTTTAGAGGCGGTGCTTCGCCAGGTTTACGCCACTCCATTGATTCTCTTTTGGACAAGAGGTCATAGTAGAGGACCATAGTTTCATTTGCTGTAACAATGGTTTGCAGAAATTCTCTGTCATTACCACGGCAGAGCTCTGAAAATGCCTGACAAAAGATGACTCATTGCTGCTTTTGGACTGAGGAAAAAGTCTAGGCTAACCGTATCCATGTTTTAATGTTCATGAATAATTCGAAGGACTGTTGTTTTAGAAAGGCCCAACCTTGCTGCTATTTCTGTAACTTTGAGCAGCCAATCTTCCATAATTTCTCCTTCCACAAGAGCGATGATTTCAGGAGAGAGCACCTCCAATGATCGACCTGTACGCTCTTCGTCTTAAATGCTTGCATGACCCATTCTAAAAAGTTTGGCCCATTCTTTTATGCGGGATGCTTCCCCATATACACCGTCCAACTGTTGTTTAACTTCATTTGTCGTAAGTGCTTTTTTTGTGAAGAACGCATTAATAGTTCGATACTCCATTTTTAACATGTCACAATCTTCTACACATAGCCTTCTTTATGCAACTCTATCGGAACAACTGAACACAGAGTTGCGGAAGTTACAACTGCAATTATTTACTTAACAGATAAGGTATGACACCATATAAGAGTTTTTTGAAGGCGATAATCCTTATCGGCGAGGCCGGAAACTTAGACCTATCCTCGTACAGGAAGTACACATATTAAAATCAGATACCAGGAGGAATAATGGCAAATAGAAAAGGAGATATCGTTTTATCCATGGAGTAATGAACGCAAACGGGTAAATTACGGAACAAATCTTAATACCATATCCCATTCTAGAGTTACGAGTGTCTATAACACTCTGCCGCGATATTTCTGGTTATTATCCAGCGTTGTCACTGTTACATTCGTACATAAAACATTTAGCAAAATGTGAATATTTTATTATTATTTGTCATTCTGTCACAGCCTATTTTAAACACCCAACGTTGAATGACAAACACGTCGCAGCCCTCTATCGGGTCATCGTAATAAACATCACTCTGTACTCATTACATCGTCCTTAAGCCGGACCAGGGGAGTAGCTGTATCATTTATCCGTAAGAATATACCCATCGTTAAAATAGAACTATGTAAATAATGGACCCAGTATTTTTTGCAAATGTGACTATTGCTCAAAGTTAAACCATTTATTTATCCTTCCTAAAGTTGTTCTGAAATCGACCCTAAAAGATGGCCATCTCGGAGCATAAAAACACAACTTCGTTCTCTTAAAGTTCCAGCTCCCTGAAAATCGTAGGATACGCTACCCGTTCCCCATCCACGCATGCCCAGAAGCTAATTTTTTCACGTATATATCCCAACCGTCACTTCTAAATACTAATCGTCTGAATACTACAATACATGTACTAGTTCCTCCACCTTGTCAATCACATGTTCCACAACATTATTAAGAATATCTAAGATTGTCCTAATAAATAAAGAATAAGGTAACAAATGATATACTTTCAAATTTCCACATTCGATTTCTGTTAGCACTGAACTTGTGCTGAATGAAACTGTACAGATGTGACAGCGTTGTTTTCAACTTCTTATGCTACGCATTCTCCGCTCATATCTTATCAATATAACATAAATAAACATTTTTTAATCTTAATTCCGGAAAACACAAGGCTTCTTCCTTACTATTATACCCTAAATTCGTTTACGTGTATGTCTAGGTGGTTAGAAAGGCAGAATATTGCAGTATTAGAGTGTACTGCTTAGTCGCCATATCGAGTTTTGGAGGACATTGAAAATATCTACATTTAGATCATCAATTAATATGTCTCCAACTTCATATCGAATAAGATAAAACCCTTCATCGCATTTCTTCAATGCCAAGGAGGTGTTAATGTAAAAGCTGGTAGTACAAATTACAGATGACACAAGAATCATGAGAATTTTGAAAAGAAGACCAGTTTTACACAAACACACACACACTCATATATATTTAAAGTTATTATTTTATTTATTTAAATATTGTTTAAAGTCCGTTTACCGCTGAGGCATCACAGGCAGTAGACACTGATGATACACGAGCTGAAATGATAAATTAGAAAATGTTTTTAAGGAAGAAAACGTTCCAGGTGTAAGTTTAAGGTACTTTCTTGGCATTTAGTATTTTTGACAACCGAGGAATACCTGAAAAAAGCTACCTAGGAGGACAGTCCCGGTGGGAATCGAACCCCAGATCTCCTTCGTGTCTTAACGACCTCGGCCACCCGTGGAGATATTTTTGTGATTATATATTATTTTTGTTTAAAAATATTGCATTATAAAAATGGTTTACACAACTTGCACGATGAGATTTTATCAAAATTATTAAAAAAATTAAGAAAAATGCAGCGTGTCTAGAAATGGTTTCCTCGTGTATTTTCATAAGCACTGCAGCATGAAATATAATTAGGTCTGTCAAAAGAGCTTCAAAAATGAGAGCCAATCATTCCATCCTTCATTGTTTTACTGATGAATGTAGATGCATGCATTGTATTTGATAAAAAAGGAATTTATTAAGTATGTCAAATAAATAAATAAATGTGCTATCACAACAAAACTAATACCATATTCGTGTCTCTCATTCCGGAATATAAAATGCAATTGAGATGAGCTTATGAATTTCTCATTGCTTTCATCATCTCTCCGCCACCTTAGGAGATTGAATCAGACAGTAGCAATGTGCCATAAAATTGCTTTCCGCTTCTTCTGCAGTTTGGTTCATTTGCGTTATACACTAGAGGCATAACTTTGATTTTTCTGTGTCAGAAATGAAACTATGTGAAGGTATTTTGAAGGTTTTGTACAAAATAACCGCCGGGTTTCAAAGTCTGTTTAACAAAATTCCGTTCAAGCCAGTTAAAGTGTTTAGGAATGATTAAAGAATACACACAATAGATAAAGGGGTTCATGTATTTGTTTTATCACAGTCGAGGGTCTTTCTGCGGCAATTGCTGCAACACGCCACTCAACATATATTCTTTATTTACAATCCATATTATCCTGTTTATTTGCTATAGATGACTTTAAAAAATGACTAAAAAGATCAGTGTTAGCATAAAAAGTAACAGATTAGACACTGACACAATTCTGTCTGTGTCTATCAGAACTGACAAATTGTTCAATTGTGACTGTTGAATTAAGTTAATACTGTAAAGGTTTACAACTGATTTGATAGCTAAACAGATCATACATTATTATCTGCAAAAAATATTATATTCAGTGGTTAAAATTTTGTAAAAGGCGAAGTTAAATTCAAATTATGGAAAAGCACCTTTCAAAATATCCGATTCAAAACATTATTAGTCATTTTTATGAGCTTATACATGGTTCAGAAGAAATGTTTTGGTTCAGACCCAGAAACACCTAATTTAATAGGGCGAAGAAAATCACAGAAAGGGATGCATATTTTGTACTCTTGTTTAATGGAAAGAGTGGAACATGCATTTCTCGAGACAGTTAGTGGCATTTGTGCCGAATATATTTTTCGTTAATATTTTATAATTTTTTTAAAAAATTAGAAGCTAAATAAATTAGACAGTTCATACAATAGCGCATTGAAAATGTGTGCAACACTAACCTATTATATGCAAAAATAAATAAATAAATAAATAAATATATAAAAGAAAAAAGAAAAATAAAATAAGAAAATAAAATATATATATATAAAATAACCCCTTTATATTCGTGACCACTAAAGTTCGAAAGGTTTGTTAAACATAGTTTGCACCATTTTCAAAGATCAAGTAGAATATACACTTTCATTAGAATCCTAGCCATCAGCACCAAAGCCCAACTTTTGGACACCGAGAAGCAATAGTACAACACCACTTACAGAGTTCTTCTGCAGGTACGAGGGTAGGTCCCTAAGTTTCCGGCCTCGCCAATAAGGATTATCACCTTCACAAAATCTTTATCTGGTGTCATATCTTATCTGTTAAGTAAATAATTGCAGCTTTAACTTCCTTTCCGCTTTGTTCAGATATAGTTGCATAAAGAAGGATATTTGTGTAGAAGATTGTGACATGTTCAAAATGGAATGTCGAACTGTTATTAAGTTCTTCACAAAAGAAGGACTTCAAAAGAAATTAAACAGCGATTGGACAGTGTATATGGGGAAGCATCCCCCTCATATTCTACCGTAAAAGAATGGGCCAAATTTTTTCAAATGGATCGAGAAAGCATTGAAGACGAGCGTGCAGGTCGGCCCTTACTCCTGAAAACATCGCTCTTTTGGAAGGAGAAATTATGGATGACCGGAGGCTCAACGTTACAGAAATAGCAGCAAGGTTGGGTCTTTCTAAAACAACAGTCCTTCGAATTATTCATGAACATTTAAACATGAATCCGACAGTAGGCCTTACCTTGGCGGGGAAAAAAGTGTATCGTTGATTGACTGCCCCGCTTCCATAGCAACTCAGAATGATGTGCGAGCCGGCGAGCATTGCCAACTTGCTAAATATATTTTTCAGACTTTGTTTACTTACAGCATTTTTAATATTTTACTGTCATAGTGATTTGGCTATTGTTTTATAGTCTGTAGTTTCGGCTGTATTTGCTATTTCGGAGCGCAAAGCCAGCATTTACCGTTGTCATGGCAACTTGTATGAAACAGGTCGCAAGTGGAGTCAAATTCGCTCTGATTGGACTGGATTGTAACCAATAAATTGGTATTATCAGCACTCATGGTCAGAAGTGTTTTTAATTTAAGCTAAAAAGAGGAAAATCATGAAATTAATAATTACGCATATACAAGATAAAATATTGGTGCATAAGCCGGCCCCGGTATGCAATTTCCATATCGAGATTTATTGTTACTCGTCGAAGCTAATAAACTGAAATCATGCTTATTTCGTATTCAATATTACCTTGGGGTTCCTCTTTATGTGTGAGGGTTCATGCGAAACATTTTATCCATAAACAAAAATCTCAGTTGTTAATTCAGGAGAGCGTGAGGGTCACAAACACTAATTGCTTTATTATCGAACACCTCTCTTATTGCATTTAATGAATTTTATACCGTGTCCTGCTAAAACCAGCTGTACAATTTTTTCTCTACCTTCAACTGCTGAAGAAACGGTGTTAAGATTAGTGTTTAACACAGATTCGCATTTGTTGTCTACATATAATTCATCACTACGTCATATGATTGTGTGCATGCCTAGATAATGGAGAGCTGCAATTCTTCCGAAATGTCGGCAAACAATTTTACGTTCGTCGCCCGTACACCAAGAAAATTTATATACTACGATTATAGTTGAATTAACGTAAATTTCAACCTCTGACGGCTAGCTAGACATGCTGTCATGGCAGCCCAGGCTAAACTTATTAGCCAATCACCGTTTCAAATTCCCTGTTCTCTTCGACCAAGCTTGGGAAACAATTTTCCATATTATCGCAATTGTCCATTCTTGGTATGTCTGCTAGAAGTTAGGCAAAATGCCTTTTCTATCTGGGTGGATATATTTAAGAGCCAGATAGAAATGAACATATTTCCGTAATTTTGCAATCGGTAAGCCATTTTTATTTTACCCATTTTGCCTTCTGTTGCCTATTTTAAGGGTTAGGGAAGTACTGTAGTTTTGGATAGTCCTTGCAAATGACCTTGTGTCAATCTGCGCGAAACAGGTCTAGGACATTTGTGACGGGGGTAACTTCTCAGCTGCATAACTAACAATTGCAAGCAAGAAAGACGAGAGCGGTACAGCTGTGCGATAAACCGTTCCACATAAAAATACCCATGGAGAATCTTATTATATATTTATTTTTTTTTTCCAAGCAGTTAAAAGTTTTCTACTCAGCCCATTCACTTAAGCTCTTTAAATAGCAGAGAGTTTCATTAATGAAAGGAACGCACGTTTACCTCGGGCATATGAACATCAGGATATATAGAGGATGAGGGAAGTCCTGTAGTTTTGAATAGTCCTGGCGAATGATCTTGTATCGATCTGTGGAAATAATTCTAGGCCATTTGTAATAAGGGTAACTTGTCAGCTGCATAAATGTAACAATTGCAAGCGATAAAGATGAAAGCAATACAGCTGTGCGATAAACTATCCCTACAATGTGTTCAGTACGGAAGTAAGAGATACTAACCTGATTTTCTTATAAGCGCGTAAACAGAAAATGAACTACACAGAAACCTCTGCTAATTCGCCAGGACTATTCAAAACAATTTACTTTGTCTTAATTAACATTTTTATGATGTTCTGAAATGTATGTTCTATTGTTATTGGTATGGGTCCAGAAAGTGCTTATTTTAAATATGCTCCAATCACTTCAGTGGAAGTAGAACGTTCTTTTTCCATGTTGAAAAATGTTCTCTCTGACAAGCGTCTGACTATGACAGTTGATACTTCGAAAAAACATCTTGTTGTTGCTTATATATAACCAAGAAAAGTAAGCTTAAGTACTTTAATTATGTGATTAAGTAATTATTATATCTATTTTCATTAATAATGATTGATATTACTCTCTGTTTTCACTTTAAAAATGCCTATTTTAATTATATTATCGCATATTTTTAGTATTTTAAGTGCCTTTGTGCTTGTGTATTTTAACCAAAAAAAAAAAATGCCCCAAATTCCGGGCTTTGGTTTATACGTTGCCTAGTTCTCTTCTTGCTGTTCTGAGGGAGCTGAACATATTAACGGCTAACATTCTCTTAACGTCTGTGTATTGGAGAAAGCGAATGGCTCTATCCGACTGACTAACCGGCTGTCAGCAGTAGCAATAAGTTGTAAACGTGGCATGACGGGGAGTGTTAGAAGTAGCAAGTAGCAGTAATTCTACTATAGTATGTACTGAGCATGAATCCCCGTCTTATGAAGCGTGGGTCACGTTTTTCAGTGATTCTAAGGTACCAGATGATTTCAATGTCAAGTATTGAAGAATGTGTAATGGGAGTACCGGCCAATGTAGTGGCATTCCTCCAGGACACATACGGCGTATATGCGGCAGCCATATATTTTAATTGCTCTATATGTAGACAGGAACGCTAAACTGGTATCTATGTTCTCATTTCAATACAATTTCAATCTTTCCAGAAAGTTAATACCAACAAACTCACACCACTGATAGACGAGTGTCGAGAGGAATACTTTCAAGCAAGGCCGCACTGAATGATCACTTGCAAAACTATTTTATCGCAGGCAGCACGACGAAAAAAAAAAAAGTCATAAAACCTCTAGATAAATTAAAATTAAAAACTAAGAGTTAATACAGGTAATAATATTACAATGAATGAGTAATCAAATAGTGTAAATTTTTGGAGTATTTCATATTTATTATTACCTTCTAAATTTCTCATATTCCCCTTAGAGAGAAATTGGCTCCTGGTTGAGAAATGCTCTTAGGTCTGGAGCCAATACATTAACGAAAATGCAATGTTCGTACCAAAGGAAATGACGGGGTGCTAATGCTGATGGGGGGGGGGGGTTGCCTCCATTTTCAGCATTAGTAAATTAACCATATAAAGTTCAGAAATCCTCCGAGCATTGGTTTGGGTTATATCCAAGCAAAGCTCGTTCTCAAGCTGTTTATTGTAGCAACCGTAACTTCTATATGCACGAAATAGTACGTATATATATGCAGGAAAACAATATTTTGTATAATTCCTAATTATGATTGAATTAATTCTTTTATATATTGGTGAATTGCATACTAACTATAATATAAATACATACCTTTAATGTAAGACACAATTAGGATACCAACGGCTCTTCTAAAATGCTTATGTACCTGCTCCTGCTGTTTACATTAAAACTTATCGGTGGTGGTGGTGTTGGCTAGTAGAAGTGTTAACGCGTTTTATTTGTTTGTTTATTTATTCTGGCAGAGCTAAGACCATTTGGTCTTCTCTTCTGTTTTATTAGCAGACCTCTTAATTTTAAATGTGAAAATTTTATGTTTTAGATACCTAAAATAGATTCCAAAATTTATTAGGCACCATTTTTTAGTTCAAGGCAATAAAGGATTTGTTTTTATCATCTAAAATGTGCCACAAAATTATTAAACTAGCCACTAATTGTATAATTAGGCAAGAAAGTAAATATTTTTAGATTTTAATGAGTTTTTTAATGGTGTTTAACGCCCGTTTTTACTATTTAGGCATCACAGGCGGTGGACACTAATGATACATGAGATGAAATGATAAATTGGGGAAGGATTTTTTTTAAGGAAGGAATCGTTCCAGGCCTAAGTTTAGAGTACCTTCCCGGCATTTGCCATTTATGAGAACTGAGGAAAACCTGGGAAAACCCTCAGTCAGGGAGGATGATCCTGGCGGGATTCGAACCTCAGACCTCCCGCTCACGAGTCCGCGCCTTAACGACCTCGGCCACCCGTAGCAGTTTAATGAGTATGGATATAAGCAGTATAAGCATACAATGTTATTATTTTCATAATTTGTAGCACAATATATTTTTAAGAATTTTCTCAAAATTTTCAGCAGTTAGGCTATGTCTTTTCTCTGTTAAAATCATTTTAAAGGCTGAAAATGATTTTTCCACTGACACAGGTGTTGTAGAGCAAACATATTTTGTTAGATTTTTTCATCCCCACTTCTCTGCAATTTCTTTACGTCCTCCACCAAAACATTATCACACGGACCATTACAACGTCCGGGATTCTTTTTTCATTACACTCTCGCTCTTGCATCTTACTTTGTCCCCAATTTATCGCTTAGCAGCACTAATTTTAACTTCTACTTCATGCACCACTGGCACCTGATCCAACAGTTTCTAAGTACACTATATAATTTTAGGCACTAAAAGGTAGAAATGGGCACTGAATCCCCTTTTAAATCATTTTAGGCATTGTAAAAGCTCTCCCATGAGTATCGTTTTTCATAAATTACAGTTATTCTAAATAGGTATTTGCCTAAAATTCCAAGGTTTATTTATTAGGCTTTTATTTGGATTACTGTCGGTAAAGTGACATTGGCAGTCAAAGTGATGTACACCACAGATTAACGTGTTTTTCCTTTATGTTAACGCTAAAACATGTCTTTCTTCGAATATTGGTTTTATTTGGTTATTTTTTCGGTGTTCAAATCCCTAGCAAATCTATGACACCCAAAACGGTGAATATCTATATTGCTACAGGTTCAATCGATAAAAAAGGAGAAACAAAATGCGATCTAATCTGTTTGAAGTGAGAAAAAATTGGACGAGATTGGAACTGCAATGGAAAAAGACGCAACAAAAACATCTCGTTTAGCGCATCAAACCTGCTGTGTCAGTTACATCTGCTCGTAAAAGCGATACACGTACCGAAATTAAAATCGTGTAAAGTACTCCTAGTTTAATATTTAAACATAATTTATTAAAGCCAATATACATATAATGTGCGATTGAAGAGTTTATCGGTATGCTACATTGCTATAAGGTATGCATATTGTGGGTGAGAGCTAGTTAGTTATAAAAAATTAAAATCAAGGTAGCTTTAGAATAAAAAATTCACTAAAGTTTTGTTTTGTGAACCCAAGTTTTATGAATATATCCGAAGATATTTTGACTTTGCGATATATTTACGTGCCAGATTATTTCGTTTATATTTGGATTACACATAATTATACACACGGTGCAAAAAATGCATACACACTTCAGGCAAAGAAAAAAACTGTATTAACATAACAAAACTAAATGATGAGCACTAATCATCTTAGACTTTTACAGTTACAATATTTGCTCAAAATGCCCACCATCGGCGTTGATTCACTTCTGAGTACGTTGAACTACTGATTGAGCAACGTTTGCGAAAGTGTCCTCAGCGATTGCAGCACATGCCATTTCAATTTCTTCCCGAAGTGCTGGCAGTGTTGCTGGTTTTCTACGGTATACAACATCCTTAAGAGTTCCCCATAGGTAGAAGTCCAACGGCGGTTCTGTTCTGTACACACGTCTCTCTATTGTCTTTGAACTTCAACAACCATCTCGGTTTTCCAATATCACTTCAAAATTGCTTTCTGCCGTTCAAACGATAATCTTGACTCCATTTTGTTGTAGGAACGCTAGCATAACGTAATGTGAGTCACATCTGTTTATAAAACATCAAACGACAATGTTGGCTTCATTTCTTCATTGTTGATTTACCTGTCACGTAGCAACGCTATCATAATGTATGTGAGTCACATCTGTTTACAGAACATCATACTACACATTACTGTTGTTTTCGGTCCAACTTTGAAATATATTAAATAGATATAACTGTGAAAGTGTGTATATATTTTTGGCTCTGCACCCTCGGTATATATGATTATATTATAGATAATCTTTGAGAGCAGAATGCTCCACTCATTTGTTTTATGTTTACCGGAATTAACACTAGGGGTTGCGCAGATCGCACATGGAAAACCACCGGAATCAAAACACAACTTTTTTTTATTATACAGCGAAAGTGACGTAGCAGATATATCAAATGCAATAGCATATGGTCATTATAACACACGTAACCAGGGTAACCACAAACACATGCAAACAACTATAAAATACTTAGCACACAAGCAATGAAGGCTTGTAAACTAAATAGCCAATATCAGACCAGTAATGGATGCTCTTATGGAAGTATTTGGTGGCTCCTAAAGGAGTCATTGCCATGATTGCAGTGAAAAGGTTAAAATAAAAGGTGCAGCTGCAGGTTTTTGGTGCAGGAGTGATATCTATAAGTGAAATTTACAATATGTTTTATTGAGACAAGAACTTAGTCGACATTGTAGATACTGGAAATGCACGTTATAAATGACGCAAATTCATTCGCATGTTTGAATGAATTTCTCCATAGGAATTCGTGAAGATAGGACGGAAAGAGAGCATCCGAAGTTCCATACAGCCTCCTAATCTTACGCTTAGTCCTCGTTCACATGTTAACGTTTTGTGTCTGAATGTCTGCATTGTCCGGGTCTACACCACAAATAGTTCATTTCGCGGTTACTCCAAACATTTCCCGTCTGTTTTCAATTTCCTGTAACACGAACATAAACTCTCCTTTGACCCCAGCAGTTCCACTCCCACAAACCCAAGCAAACCCTAGTGCATCATGGGAATATCCTATTCTCAAAGATTACCATATTATTCCTTATTATTTTAATATGCTAATATATAAAATCAAAACAATTATAATAGATGATTTCTTATGCCGCAGTAAAATAATGAAATTAAACAAAACCCGTAAATCATTAATGAAAATTTGTCAATATTCTGAACAAATGAACGAGGAAAGATAAAACAAACCATGCCGTTTGGTCTATAGATGAACGTGATCGTTTGAAATGCCTCTTTGGTTGAAAACAGCAGAAACTGTTAAAAGCGTGCATATGAACCCGGATCCTGTGAGAATCTCAACTCAAACATCCGGTATGACTAGCAGCGCCTGTGTGCACTGTTCTCGCGGTAAGAAACAGCACTGCGTTCCTCTGAATTGCATTGCAGAAAGCTGATGTCGGTTAGCAAACAACTTAGCGCTTGTGATCACTTAGAAACTGCGCATTTCATACCACTGTGTTCTAACAGCATACTCCACAGTTTCCTCAAAGTGGGTACACACTTTTTGGCACTCTCTGTATTTCTAAAAGTGAACATATGCACAAATATGTAAATAATTAAGAACTCATATATTTTTAGCGGATTCCAAAGGAATGTAATTATTGCGGTTGTACCCATGAAAATATTTTTGAAAAAATTCTTCAAATCTCCATCGATTCTACCTACTAGGCACAGAAAGAGACAATGAAATATATATATATATATATATATATATATATATATAAATATATATATATATGTGTGTGTGTGTGTGTGTGTGTGTGTTTGTGTTTTAGTTAATGTTTGTTTTTCTCAGCGGAACTCGGCGCACAGCCATCAATTAACAAACGATTCGTCTAAGCAAAACTGAACCATTGGAAATGGAGGAATAAACTAAGCGAAAATTTAAAAATGGCTCTAGCAGCCGCAATTTTTTTTCAACGAAACTCGGTATATGCAATTTTAATAAAGCAATAAAATGTTTTCCGAAAATAAGTGAAATCAGACTATTAGAAGAGGGGATTGACCTGAAACCCAAAAATTAAAAAACCTCTAGAGAGCACCAGCGTTTGTGTATTCCCATTAAACTCAGTATATACAATTTAAATAAAGTAAGTAGTGTCTGAAAATCAAGAAAATAGGGCTATTAGAAGTGGAGGTATACCTGAAAAACGAAATTTAAAGAA
The DNA here is from genome assembly GCA_030762175.1 of Metallyticus violacea. NCBI lineage: Eukaryota > Metazoa > Arthropoda > Insecta > Mantodea > Metallyticidae > Metallyticus > Metallyticus violacea. The sequence continues at coordinate 17,057,005 of CM060843.1, read as the reverse complement.
TGGGGGTTAAAGAGAAATTAAAAATCGCTCTAGCGGCCGCAGTTTTTTTTTTTAAGGAAGGGAAATAAAATTAGGAAAACAGTTTCTGAAATCATATTATTATGAGTGGGGGTTTACCTGAAACCCAAACTTTAAAAATCGCTCTAGAGGCACCAATATGTTTTTAGCAACGAAACTCGCGTATTCATTTAAATAAAAATAGTTGCTGAAAATTAAGGAACCATTAGGATTAGGGGTATACAAATTTAAAAAGCTATCTTGCGTTTAATTTTCGCTATATTGTTCTATAATTAAAGAACAAATTAATTCAGCAATAAGCTGTGCTTATAACGATGCATGTTTTTTATATTTAACAAAAGCATTGTCATGAGGGTAGCAAATGTGAAATATTAGTTTGAAATGTTGGGGAGAATTAAATTTGCATCTAAAAGCGCACTATAATAACATTCAGAAAACATTTGCATTACATTATTCTACTACAATTAAAATTGAATTGAATTCGAAAGCCACTGCAAATCGACAGAACTTTCGATTGTTTAGTGTTGATTGTGTGCATTTGTTTAGTACGTTGTAATTGTTTTTATATAGTAACATAGTTTTGTTTTATTGACGCATATAAACTTCTTAAACACGCAAGGTTTCTTTATATTATTTTGCTCAATTTTAGTGAATGTTAATGTGATAACAAGGGTTCTATTCATAAATATGGTTACACTTTAACATGTTTACAAATACCCACACAATATGACTTTATCTGTCGGTGGCAATGCATTTATTGTAAGCATTATATGTATTCATATTATACGTTTATTTTTGTGGTTAATAATAATAATAATTGTAAATTTTTGTGATTTCTGTTTTGTAATACTTATAGATTGCAAGAATTCTAATTTTGTTCCGCTTACAAAATTAGAGTAATTTACTGTAGACATTTATTTTGAAAAGTTATTTTGAAGAGAAAAAATAACAATCTAGTTAAGTAATGTATTATAAATTCAGTTGTTCTTTTATTAGTTAACTTTAGAGCTTTTCATGCTCATTAACACACAATAATGCCTAATTATGCCATAATTTGGATTGTATGTTATTTTTTAAAGTTACTGTACTTGCTGAGGAATTCGCTTAGTTTATGCAGCTCCTGCGTGAAGGACTTTTAATCGGTTCTTTGTTGCTCAGTGACTAACAGCATGACATTAATAAAAATGGAAGGGTTTGGAGGTTTATAACTTCCGGAACTTTTAAAGAAATGGGACATGAAAAAATATCTTCCTAATTTTGCTGATATATCCACTCTCTAAATTCGATCTTGATAACTGGCATACTTAATGATTTTAAAACAGTTATTAAGAGCATAATTTCTTAAACACATGTTTTTATAATACTACTTAAAATACAATGAATATGTTAAATGCGAAAACTAAACAACATATTCAGCAAGTAATTGTATGCTTTTTGTGAAAAGGTTCTGTAGGAATATTGCCGATTAGAAAGAAGTATTTGGTTATCCAAAATTTAAAACCTCACAGAACACTATAAAGAAGTATAATTAGAATTCATTATGACCTTCTTTTAAGAGACAATAAACTCCTCAGTGTTATACTATTAACCTATAATGACACATAAAACGTAAGTTATGTCGAACTTTATGGTGTAAAATACTTCAGCAATAAACATATTTAATAGTTCAGAAGACTTTCCAAGTTAATGGAACAGATTAACAAGTCATAACACGCAACTACTTGGTAGGGAGATATGCTTTTTGTTTGTACATATGCATAAAAATGTTGCACTTTAGTCTAGCCCCTTAGGAAGCCTCTATAGTTAAAAAGTAGTACCAGAGCATGTATTACATGCTGCAACCAGAACTGACGCTCCTGAACATCAAAAGGCTTGAATGGCATTATAGGATGACATTTACTAATATAACCATAAAATAAATACATATAAAAATAAATGTTTAAATTTTCTCAATTCCTTAATGAGAAAAAATATCTTCCCATATAAATAAAATTGACACGATTAGGGACTTATAAAGGACATATTTCAGTTTTTATCAAGCTTCCTGTACACTCGTATGTCGAAGAGATGAAATGTAGCTGCTATCATGTTAGGGCTCTGGAGCATTAGTGATCAAATATATCTATCAATAGCAGCATATCTATAATTCACCTGTGAACATGTACTATATATTATTTCTCCATATAAGATAGAGCCTATACCAGTTTGGCGTGCTGCATTTTCAAAGAGTACAAAGAAAAAAAAATGAACACATTCTTAAATATGGCACTGCTGTTATGAGCTCAAAAACTAATTTAATTGAAACGTTATTTATTTATATGTTTAACTTATATGACATCATATTTTATAGAAATGAAAAATAACTAAGTTTTACATTTCAACCGCAAATCGCTGTAAATTTATCGTCAATTTTTTACGGAATTAATTTTTACCGGCTAGATGTGCATTTGTCTTCTCTGTTTGACCATGACCATATATCCGTAAGCAAGAATTGATTAATAGCAACAAATTTTGAAAATGTCCTTACACATTTTCTTCTTCTAATTCTCAGATGTTTGTTGCATTAAAGGAAAATGGACCTCCTTTATTTAGTTTTCATAACTAAGTTTTTTAAATAATTTTTCATTTAATTAATGTATGTAAAACTAATAGATTAAAATTTGTTACTGTAAAATATAATTTTATTCTTGGTATCCTTTAAATAAATAATTTATAACTATTAAAATGTATTCCTATGTTGATAAAAAGCATAGCAAATGCAATTAGCATTGTTAAATTTGTTTTGTTTTTCTCAGTTGACATTAATGAGTAAATCAAGTTGTAGTAATCGACTTTCGTCTATTTCAATCTCATGTTTTCAGACTAAGTGCTTATTTATAAATGTCAGTTTAAAGATTATCTATAATTATTAATATTTTGCGAGGTAATTTTAACAACATATTATTTTTATTCTAATTTTATTCTTGAAAATGTCCTAATGAATGTCACTCGCTGTTCTAAGCTTCCTAGTAAATTCACTTGTTGAGCTTGAAATTTTATCAGTAATCTCACAGAACATCTTATTGATAGTGTATGAGAATAGGTGCATAAGTTTCCGGCCTTGCCGATAAGGATTATCGCCTACACAAAATCATTATCTGGTGTTATATTTTATCTGTTAAGTAAATAATTGCAGCTGTAACTTCCACTCCTCTGCATTCAGTTCCGTTATAGTTGCATAAAGAAGGCTATGTGTGGAAGATTATGGCATGTTCAAAATGGAGTTTCGAGATGTTATTAAGTTGTTCACAAAAGAATCACTCCAAATAAAATTAAACAGCGATTAGACGATGTACAACGAGAAGCGCCCCGCTCATATTCTACCGAAAAAGAATGGGTCGAGAAAGCATTGAAGACGAAGAGCATGCAGGTCTGCCCTTGGAGGTGCTCACTCCTGAAAGCATCGCTCTTGTGGAAGGATAAATTATGGAAGACCGGCGGCTGAAAGTTACAGAAATAGCAGCAAGGTTGGGCCTTTCTAAAACAACATCTTCGAATTATTCATGAACATTTAAACATGAATAAGGTTAGAGCAAGATGGGGGCCTAAACTTCTTTCCTCAATCCAAAAGCAGCAACAAGTCATCTGTTGTCACGCATTTTTGGGGCTCTGCCGTACCAACGAGAGAAAAGTTCTACAAACCATTGTTACAGGAGATGAAACTATGGTCCTCTACTACGATCCCTTGTCCAAAATAGAATCAATGAAGTGGCGTAAACCTGGCGAAGCACCGCCTCTAAAGGTCAAGATCACTCAGTCAATCAAGAAGTACATACCTACAATCTTTTAGGACTGTGAAGGAATGCTCTTCATTGATTTCAAGGAGAGAAACACCACAGTAAATGGGGAGTATTATGCTGGCCTACTACACAGACTACGTGCTTCCATCAAAGAGAAAAGGCGAGGAAAGTTGAGGGTGGTGTGCGCCTTCTTCACGACAACGCGCCTGTGCACACAGTTGTTGTTGCAAAGGAAGCTGTGAAGAAATGTGGCTTCAAGGAGATCGACCATCCGCCCTACAGACCAGATCTAGCTCCCAGTGACTATTTCCTCTTCTCCAAATTCAAGAAGGACCTGGATGCTGTTTATGCCCATTTTGCGGACAAGACTTCTGACTATTTTGGGGGGAGGGGATTAAATGTTAATTCAAAGATGTGAGAAGTGTATTGCAATAAAGGGTAACTATATTGAAAAGTGAAATATGGTTTTTGTCTTTATCATACCTAGGAAATAGTGAGGCCGGAAACTTAATGCACCTACCCTCATATGTAATAAATTTGCAGACGATTTAATGACAATTTATGGGTAAACAATAAAGAGTGCTTATTTTTTAACACGAACCACGTCTAAACAATGTGAAAACATATTATAGATGTTATGCAATTTAGGTTATTTTATTTAAAACATTACTAATGCAACAAGACACATTTATTTACATTGTAAATAAAATTGACATTCTTCCTTTGCCTAAAAATTTCTCTCCATATAATATGATATAACCTGTAGTACCACATTGAAATGGAACTGAAAATACTACACTCCAAAAACGTTCATTTTTAGCAACCACTCTTCCACTACTGATATTGTGCACATGCATATAACATTAATCAGTCAACCTCTGTCTTTTGTACAATTCACTCACTTTCAACAACCACTATGTCCAATTTACTCTTATGATTGGCAGAATTAACTTCAGGTGTCAGTACTTTGGATTATGAAATGTTGTCCCATTTGCTAATATTTTATTAGTTTATGGAAAAGGAATTTTAACTGTTTAGAAACGCGTAAATATTTAGCTGGTAAAAACAATTATGTTTCCGGAAATGGATGGCAGTTATCAATTGTATTTGCCATAGCTTCTGAAAAACTATTAACATTTCCTTTGATGAACCAATGTGACAGGGCATTTTCATTGTATTAAACTTTTGCTTTTATACTTTTCATTTAACTTTTGTTAGTAAAAGCAGTTTCATTATTTACATATTTATTGTGACATTAAGTATTGTTCGAGTTTGTAGCTTTATCTTAATTCCCTGTGAATAACTTTTCGTAATATTAGTTTTTACCATTTTGAGAACAGAATAATAAACAGTAAAATGTAATATATGATATATTTAATTTAACAATACAATTCTTAAAGAAAAAATTGAACATTTGTTTACAGTCATGCACACTAGCTATTTAAGCTGAATAAAAGAATGGAAATGTTCATTTGTTTTATAGATAATGCAATTTAATCCATTGAAACTGGATTACACGTACGGTTATGGAAAAGTAAATTTATGAGATTAATAGCCTACGAAACAGCGAACAATAGCGCATCAGAAGCGACAATACGCCTCTGATGCGCATGGTTTTGATTGCTTGAAACTGAAAGCATTGTCAGTGATATATGAACAAATGGTCACAAGAGCGTCTCGCCTCAGGGTAGGATATGGCGTCTATCCAGCTCTCATTTATTCTGCGGGGGTGAAACAGATGTGAGCTCTTGTGGGTAGGAAGGTAACAATAGATCAACTCAACTGCCCCGCATTCACATGAAGCAATGCTCGGTTTTAGCTCTACCTTGTGAATGTGAACATATCTGGGATATTCTTGGAGCACATAGCTGCAAAATGAATTTTTGACGTTCTCTGATAGATCCCATATCTATTTCATTTATTCGGCTATTTATATTTAAAAAACTTTTTTTGTGTTTTGATTTGGACTCCCTTTTAAGGATGTTTACTCTATGTACTGAAATTATGATTATCCTTGTGGCTACCTATCATATAAATGGTTAAATATGTAGGGTTACTCTAAATGCATTATAAAGAGATACTTGTTTAAAAAAAAGTATAAGGCATTTATGGAAGGAAAACTTTACAAGCTAAATCAGTACCTGTCTACAAAGTATGAGGAGCAAAGCGTCCATTAAAGCTGCAAGGCTGAACCTATACAAAATTACTGTTTCGTGTCTGTTAATTTTTATTGAAGTTTTGAAATAGTTCTTATCTGAAATAATGCACTATCTGTGACGTACATAGACGATCCGACCACCAATGATAGATATGAAGGCTCAGCATACCTTGCGTAAGTGTTGTAGCGACTTTTCATGTCACTGTTAGGGAGAGGTAAAGGGATGTTCTTTACTGAGAGTAATAGTCCCCAGTCAGTTGATAAAGTATACCCTCTTCTGGGATTTGTAAAACCTGAAACTCAACAGAAAGACCGAAGTGCAGACGACACTAGTTTAAAATACAGTTTTTTCGCCAATTTCAGTTGTATTGTAGTAATATGAAATGATACAATTATTTTATTTTAATAATAAATGTCGTTTACTGTTCTTATTATATTTAACCCCCATTCTTAAACTCCCTCAGCTGTATCTTAGTTTCCGCACGACCATGGACCGCATGATAAGTTGGCCAATCTTCATTTATAACTGCTTTCCATCTATTTCTATGTAATTTTCGACGGAACGGTACAGCATTTCACAAGGATTTTAGAGAAACGGATAATAGAAAAAAAAAAAAAAAAAATCAGTAAAACGTCAAGAATTTATTTCAAGGGTGATTGAAGCATTTGCAGAGATAAAGGATCGAAGGAACTAAGCTTGTGTGGGTTTCAGGGTACGCCATGGAACATTAGCTATTTTAAAATGTAATTTAATTTAATTATTACTTACATTGCCACAATTTTTAATATTATATGTCACCTAATTTTGACATTTGTCTACGCTATGAAAAAAGCCATCTTCGCCACTGATTCACATACATTCATAAGAACGGTCATGGACGCTCGTTGTAAAAGACAAAAGAAAGAAGCTAGCAAGCACAATTTTCATTACAACTGAACTTCCACACACGGTTTGGTAAGGATTCATCATCAGCTCGAAATGACATCTATTGTTGATACCATCAGCTCTGCGATTAAATGGAAAAGCACAGGACGGCCACTTGTATCAAATGGGAATGTTGACATGATAAGAGAAGCATTCACACAAAGCCCATGTCAAGGCCAATCGTGAACTGCAGCTGTCTCACACAATATAGGAGTAGAGGTCATTGTAAATGGCTGTCCATGACGCCGTACACATTGCAGTTGCCGCAAGACTAGACAACAAAAGACAAGTTTTTGTCAACAGTCCTCTGTAGACCTGGAGAATGAAGATTTTTAAAGGCCGCCTAGTTTTCTATGATTAACCTACATTGCATTTAAGTGGAAGGATCAGTGGAAATAGCATGCGTGCGAATATGAGACACAAAGAACCATCAAGCTCTCCTTGAGTATGACCGAAGATAACAGTCTTTTGTACCAAATCAAAAATGAAAAACCTTGGTCCATTTTTCTTCGCTGAACGCACCATAACTGGGAAGATGTACTTTGACATGTTGGAGCAATTCCTAATAATACGATTAAAGGGGAACTGAAAAACTACAAGAATTTTGTGTACTAGTTATTTAAATGAACATCTGTCTCACTACTTGATTGACCTTCGTACTACCGTGATATGCCATTTCGCATTTGGCCATCAGGCGATCTCACTTCACTGCTAGTAATTTTTCTTCTTCTGGGGTATGCGCTACTTCTACCTCGAAAGTTACCAGAGCTATAACAGTATATTCCCATTGCCATGGAAACCATACCCTCATGTTGGGTATAGAAGAAGGGCGTAAAAACTATTTTCTCTCACACTTAAAAAATTGGCCAAATGCTTCGTTACAGCTAAGGATGCCAGGGACCCCTTCATAACCCCCAGAGTGTATACAATTTTTTGAAATTGTGATAAAGTATATATATCCGCATTACCACAAGATCCATAAGACAGCGAATATGCGGGAGTAAATGCCATTTTAAACTGAACAAACCAGAGCGATCTGCCGTAACAGAATGTGTCTTTACTGAATGGTCATTATTAAAACAACTGAAATTATTGCAAGAAGCAATAGTTATTTTAATTTGGCTACACGTGAATTTTGAAAACAGAATATCATTTTAATATAAACAAAGATAACACTGGAGGGCGAACGAGACATGGAAACGGTTCTGATCAATAACAACTTCCGCTGTCCTTACACATGCAACCGTTCTTCACATCCCCAATTCCAAAACACCTGGACACCTTCTCGTAACATTACATTCGCCATCGAGACTGCGCTAGTCTCACTTCTCAGCTGATGATGCTAACCGAAGCATTTAGCGAAAGCTTTGGTCTTAAAATGCATTACCGATCACAGCACAACAGCGAAAAAGTTGTAATTTTAGTAATAATGGAGATGGAGCTTATGATACAGAAATGTTCAAAATGGACAAAGAAACATTACATAGAAATAAGAAATATTTGGAAGACAGGCACAAGTGAAAACCATAGGAGAAGATTTATACAAATAAAAAAGGAAGAAAAAATTGGAAATGGTAAGATGTCAGAGAGATGCATAATGAACTCAAGAAAAAAAATTAATTTTGTATACAGAGAAGCAGCTCGAAATAGAGAAATAGTACGGAGGAAATAAATAAAGGGTGTTGACGAAGAACCCTCTGGTGTTATGATAGAGCAACCAAGATAAACGTTAGCATAGAATTTTGAGAGTTCTGTTTTGTTTCGTTATTTTGTTGTTTAATTTTCCTTGGTTCTAAGAATTGGAATATGTATTAATTATAATAAGTTAAAAAATGTTAAATGTATATTAATACATTAATTGTAATCGCACTGAAGAGCCCTTGGGCATCTAGGTGAAGGTCATATTGTACTTTTCTTAGCAAAAATATTTATAAACACTTTTAAAAATATTTAATACAAATACATTTGGATATATTTTCTCTCTACTGATACCTCATACGTTTTGCTATAGTAAATTTTCTTTATAATAAATATGTTTTTCTATTCATTTACATACGTTAATCCTGCAGTGTTAAAGTTTTCTTTATATTCCCTTTTCTTCGCTTATCTAATGTAGTACATGTATTGAATACAGTTTTTATTTTCTGGTCTGCATATAGATTATTGAGACTAATGCATTTGTTAAGTAAAATTTCTTCTAGGTTTTTCTATTGTAGGTTTTTCCTTATTTCTAATTTTTATTTTTGGGAAAATCTCTCAAACCTCATATAGTATAGTACTTAAGCAAAATTAAAAATTCTAGATAGGATTTGAAGGCAGTTACTTTAGTATTTTAGGCATGCAATGTGTTTAAACAGTTTTACCGCTCTTATGATTACAACTGTAGTTTTAAGACTTTTCCATGTCATTAATTTTCATAAATGTTTAAAAACACTAATTTTTGATATCATGATAAATTTACCTCGATATGGACATATAATTAATGTGACTACAAGACAAAAAATTAAATACAGAAGGACCCAATTAACTATGAACCAACTTGCAGTGTTTTGCCTAAAGGCGAGATCAGCGCTTGTTGTCGTCTGCACATATCGCACAAGTTTCCTTAACTGGTTTAAGAGGGTTTACTGACCACTTTAGAAAGAGGTGCAAAACTGGCCACCATCGTTGTCCATACTTTGGGGGGGGGGGGCACCTCACTCGCTGTAGCCCACATTGAGTAATGCTGACTATTTGCAGCCATATATATACGGAGATATTTTTTAGACGCGTGGCCGGCTTAACACTGATTTGCTTCTCCAATTTCTAACCGGTTCTGCTCCCCCCTCCACTTTCCAGTCTTTCCGTGTGCTGATGGGAAATCTGTACTATGCATGAATTGAACGTGTTGTTATGATGCCAAAAAGTTCGTATGCTTTAGCACGCAGAATCTTCATATATGATTCCTATGCGACAACAAACTCTTGTAGAGAAGTGAGACGGCGATTTATGGACAGATTCCCTGCTGTTCGTGGGCCTCACAGAGAAATGGTTTAAGGAAATGGGATCAGTTCTTGATAAGAAACCGAAAGTAAAATGCCATGTTCTCACAAAGGAAAAACTCCACGACATCGGAGAAAAGTTAGAAGAAATCTCTGAGAAAGCTTACACAGGAATCAGGAATTTTGCAAACCTCGGCTTGAAATGAAAATTAAAACCCTATAAAATAACTGTAATTCAGAGATTGGAGCCATATGATGTGAAAGAATTAATTTCCGCAATTGGGTGTTGGATACTATTAATGTTCGCTCGATTGACACGCGTTTAATTTTTATTACGGACAAAGTATGGTTTTATTTACATGAAATGCAGCGATACAAAACAATAGATATTGTAGTGTAGAAAAATCCAACCTTGTACACGAAATGCCATTAGTCTTCAAAAATTGGTGTTTGGGTGCTGTATGATCTTGAATTTAATGGGGTATGAATATCTGATACTGCCGGTTTACAGCGTGCTTTCCGGTAGCAAGCAAATTCCCGTTAAGCTGGCCATGCGTCCAAACGAGGGCTCTGTATATGTATCACACTTCTTCCAGAGTATGCGTATTAATCTTATATATGGCATTTTTATATTTACCTCAGAGATAAAAGTCTCAAGGGGCTAGGTGTGGGACTGAGGAGGCCACAAATCCTTATTATTAAACTTGTCATTCTGAAAAAAAAGAGAAGGGGGAGCAAATTGTATTCATGTATGCCACAGTTAATTTATATGGTTTTAACTTTGAACAATTTAGTAACTCTTTGCACAGCTGCCTGTTTGTGTAAGATTAAGAGATGTTTGGAGGGAATGGTTCAAAAAATGATCGATGACGTAATGTTTCTACGGTTGGAACCTGTCTGTCACGTTTCTTAGATTGAACACTATCCATTGCCTGAAATTTGTTACAAATATTATGGATTGTTGTACGACCTGGAACTCTTACATTCGAGAATCTTTTTTCAAATCGTCTTTGAACTTAATCAGCTAATTTAACGAATATTAATCATATATGGATACATGCTGTGTAGTAGAAAACATACGATCCCATAACTCATTTTGCGTTTAAGACAGAACAGAACAGGTGTGTACACACTCAATGGGATAAAAAGAGAGAGAAAAAAAAAACATAAGTTGGTTCACAGTTCATTGGATCGCTATGTATAATGCATAATGAAAGTAAACAATTTAGGTAATTACCAGCTTTAAAACAACATATTCCGGACTGTTGCAATGCTTGTCTCCACAAACGACACAGATCCTTGCAGTTGTGTGTTCACTGTAGTTCTGACCGCCAGGTATCTCTGCAAGGCAAATTCAAGATTAAATATAAATAATTATTATTATTATGAATATTCATTTCACACATTAATAATACTGGTCAATATTATTTATCAATTGAAAAATAATTAGCATGTCGAAAGTATTTCTTAAGATATACGAGATGGTATCCTGAATATTCGGGACTGGTGCTGCCATCTAGTCAAAAAACTTATTTTGACACTAATGACCGCAGTCACCCTCGAAGTAGTTCCCTTCCACACGTATACACCGGTTCCCAGCGATTCTACCATTTTCCAAGTGCATCTTGGAAGTCATGTTCTTTGAGGGTGTTTAGCACAGACAGCGTTTCTTCTTGAATTCTCTCAATTGTGTCGAACCAACATCCTTTCAACGTGATTTTCAGTTTGGGGAACAGAGCGAAGTCGCACGGTGCCAAATCAGGCAAGTACGGTGGATGGGGACCACCCGCCATGTTGGTTTTCGTCAAAAAGCTCCTGGTGACCAAGGAATTGTGACAGAGCGCATTATCGTGATGCAACAGCCAGTTCCCTTGTCGCCAAAGTTCGGACTGTCGCCTCCGCATATTTTCATGGAGCCGTCGCAAAACGTCACAGTAGTACACGGAATTCATAGTTTGATTTGGTGGGACGAATTCTTTGTGCTCAATGGCCTTGGTATTAAAGAAAACGAGGACTTTATTCTTGAATTTGCTCTTCACTAACCTCGTTTTTTTTTGTTTTGTTTTTTGTTTTTTTGTTGTTTTTTTTTTTTTTGTGAGTTCGGGCTCTTCCACTGGGAGGATTATTGTTTTGTCTCAGCGTCATAAGAACACACCCAGTTCTCGTCGCCGGTGATGACCCTGGACAAGAATGTTGGGTCATAGAATGCGGCCTGACGAAGCTCAGTGCAAACTTCAACACGCGGCGTCTTCTGATCAGCAGTCAGGGTCCTTGATACAAATTTTGCGATCACACGATGCATTCCCAATTCCATTCCTTCATGAGCAAGGTCTTCAATGGTTCGACGTCGATCCTCACGAACTTTGGCAACAAAGTCAGGCTTTGTGCAGCTGACGGCCCAACCGGTGTGAGCATCGTCTTCAATAGCTGTACGGCCGGCCCTGAACCGAGCATGCCACTCAAACACACGCGTATAGCTCATGCTTTGTCCCCCAAATACTGGTCGAATCATTGCGAGGGTCTCCGTAGCATTTTTCCCGAGATTTGCACTGAATTTAATGCACACTCTCTGTTTTAATCCTGGATCCATCGCAAAATCGCCACACACTACACACAGAGTATCATGAAAGTACTTTAGAATCTCAACACATCTACCAGTTGCATGAAACTTTAAATACACTCATCAGATGTGCTAGTATTGCCACCTAGCAGCGGTACAAAACTCTACTGCAACTACTGTCGAGATGGCAGCACCAGTCCCGAATATTGTGGATACCACCTCATAGTTCAGCGTTTTTCCCCCATAGGGCATGGTTTTCCAGACAGCTTCCGCTTATACTTGAATTTTAGAGTCCTTCATCACCCATCATAGGCTTTTATTTATATTTTATGGTTTTAATAGAATTTTATAAACAAAATATTAGGTGCTCTTTTATATTTAATCACAGAAGATGAAAAAAGTACAGTTTGTTCATGTCGTAACATGTAGAGATATGTTCAGTATGACTTTTTTTCTCTGTAGAGAGTCAGTAGTGTATCTGTTAACAAGATATTATAAACGTTTCATTTCTCTTTAGGCTGGTACGAGTGTTAGTTAACTAACTTGTAGGTTTCAAAGACAAAACTTCACTCCACTCGTAAAAAAGTGCTAACGAGCTTTACTTAGGGTGCAAAGAGGAGTTGGGGATCTCACTGAATGGGAAAATGTACACACCAATGCCATTTTCAGTGATATGGAGCAAGCCCAAGGACCTTTCAACTGTTATCTGTTTAATGGCCACATTCAGGATGAAATATATGTTTAATCCACAGTATGTTTATTTCCCTGTTTATGGAAAAACTTTAAATTACAAGAGAGTTCATGAATTAATGACAACTCAGCATTAGGTAAGGATGACAATTTTATATTCTTCTTGTGAGAATAAAAATATTGATTTTATGGACCTGAGAAACAGGCAGCACATTTGGATATATACAGTGAGAATGGTTTAAAAGTACCGCAACTCAGATTGACTGTCTAGTGGACCATCCTCTCCATTCTCCACGCTGCACGATTCTCTATACCAATCAGTTGCGAGCGGGATTTCGACAGAATCGGGTAGTTGTGCAGTCGAGACTAAGGTTTCTTTAAATAGTGCAACAATATTGTGCTCTGGTCAGTTAATCCATGCTTCGTTGTAAGGCATACATCAAGTATATAAAGTCATGTGGCAAAACTAGACAGGCATTTAGAGGTAAATTTCCTGACAAAATGATTCCAGCACTAAAATAATATTAAAGTAAGTACAGAATTTAATTAAACATCTTCTGTGGCACATTGTAAAAAAAATTGAGCACTGCTCATAATCAACCCATGACGGAATTGCCCCATATATTTGATCCCGAAATTATTGGCTCGTTAATCTCCTCGTTTTCCACATCTAACGGTTTGCAATTTTTATATTTAGCGTGCAATGAAACATAGAATAAATTTAACTAACCCTCATACATTGTAGGAACTCGAGCAAACGACGTTAAGTTGATTAGCGTTAGGGAACTGATGCGTACCAGTGATAATTACCTAAGAAGATGTGGATCATGTGCCAGGGAAAACAGGCAACAACATTAAGTAAAGTGTTAAGTGGTGAAGTAATTAACCACTCCGAGTCTACGCAAGAAAAAATACTGATGGCAATGCAGGTTCTAACCGCCAATCAGCTAACTTACGAGGGTAGGTGCATAAGTTTCCGTCCTAAACCTTTTATAGGCATGATAAAGACAAAAACTATATTTCACTTTTCAATATAGTTACTCTTTATTCCAATACGCTTCTCACATCTTTGAATTAATATTTCAGTCCCCCCACCCCAATAGTTAGAAGTGTTGTCTGCAAAATGGGCATATACAGCATCCATCACACTTCGACACACTTAAATGTCCTTCCTCGAAGGTCCTTCTTCAGCGTTGAGAAGAGGAAATAGTCACTGGGAGCTAGATCTGGGCTGTAAGGTGGATGGTTGATCTCCTTGAAGCCACATTTCTTCACAGCTTCCTTTGCAACAAGAGCTATGTGCACAGACACGTTGTCGTGAAGAAGGCGCACACCACCACTCACCTTTCCTCGCCTTTTCTCTTTGATGGAAGCACATAGTCTGTGCAGTAGGTCAGCATAGTACTCCCCATTTACTGTGGTGTTCCTCTGCTTGGAGTCAATGAAGAGAATTCCTTCACAGTCCCAAAAGATTGTGGCCATGATTTTCTTGGTTGACTGAGTGACCCTGTCCTTTAGAGGCAGTACTTCGCCAGGTTTATGCCACTCAGTTGATTCTCTTTTGGAGAAGGGATCATAGTAGAGGACCACAGTTTCATCTCCTGTAACAATAGTTTGCAGAACTCTCTCGTTGCCATGGCAGAGCTCCAAACATGCCTGACGACATGGTTGCTACTTTTGGACTGAGGAAAGAAGTCTAAGCACCCATCTTGCACTAACCTTATTCATGTTTAAATGTTCATGAATAATTAGAAGGACTGTTGTTTTAGAAAGGCCCAACCTTTCCTCTGTTTATGTAACTTTGTGCCGCCGGACTTCCATATTTTTTCCTTCCACAAGAGCTATCGATGTTTTCAGGCATGAGCACCTCCAAGGGCCGACCTACACGCTCTTCGTCTTTCTCGACCCATTCGTAAAAACTTGGCCCATCCCTTTACGGTAGAATATAAGGGGAATGCTTCCTCATTAAACCGTCCAATCGCTGTTTAATTTCATGTGGAGTAAGTCCTTCTTTTGTGAAGAACTTAAAACATCTCGAAACTCCATTTTGAACATGTCACAATCTTCTACACATAGCCTTCTTTATGCAACTATCTGAACAACTGAACACAGCGGAGCGGAAGCTACAGCAGAAATTATAAACGTAACAGATAAGATATGACACCAATTAAGGATTTGTGAAGGCGATAATCCTTATCGGCGTGGCCGGAAACTTATGGACCTACTCTCGTATGTACCAGAAATTTTAAGCTGCTTTCCCCTTACAAATATCGCAGTCTCGTTAATTCAATGTTCCGCATAATTCTGGCAAAAAATTATTCATGCACTAAAAACAATCCATTGCGCCAGCCTAACAGTAATGGATAACAAGTAATTTAAAATACATTCGTTCTTGATCGTGAAGCCAATCAGGAAGAAGATTTGCCTTTGTCAGATTTAGTGAAAGGATTGCCGAGATGTGAAAACTATGGTCATTCACTTGTAGTTCAAGAGTGAATGACAGACAATCAACACAAGCCACTGAAGCTGACATGATAGAGGAACGCTGGGTCATACTCGGGGCGTTGCAGCACTGGAAACCGCTCTACGGCATATGGAGCAGCAACTACTACATATTTCTACACATAAAACGTTGGTGAGACATTTCTGTACAATACCGAGCCGGATTTAGAAATAAAACAACATTCACAGTCGTTTAAAAAGTAATAATGGGATTCTATATTATATATCGTATAATAAGTTAGTTTAAAATTAAATGTATTGATAAAACTTTAAAATTTTCCGTATAATCTGAGTTATTTATAATTATAGGTAAAACGCGATATCATTCAACTTGTAATAGCAAGATTCTCTGTGTATGATTTTCATCAATGGATAGAAAATCTTCCATATGCTTAGGTTACACGCCGTTTGTTTAACAAACTCTTACATCGGTAACACAATTGAAAAGAAAATTGCGATCGCGTGCTGGAGTTTTTATCTCCAAACTAATGCAAATATAGGGTGCGGCACAAATAATGACCCATTTTAAATCGTGAGCTATTTTTGGTCACGGCTTCTTAGAGAAATGATGCTTGTACCATTGCGCAGAGCAGTTCAAAGCATTTTCTGTACGCCATATTACATGACCTTGGCCGCGCAATGCGCAATGGTACAAACATCAGCTCTCTAAAAAGCCGTGACCAACAATAGCGCAGATTTAAAATGGATCATTGTTTCTGCCGCATCCGTTATATAACTATTGTGCATATGACCTCATGAATTACAAGCTTTCTGGGAGTACTATCCAGAGCTGGGGAATATGACCAATGGCCCTAAGCTAGGGATAATTTTATGAAACTCAGCTGCTTTCACCCCCTATCTTATCCCAATAAAATAAAAAATCTGTGCAAATTTTCAGCTTAATCGGACAACTTTCATCGACCATGAAGTTTTGACATTTTAGCCCGGAAAGTAAATATTTCTAATATTAGATAAACGTTTACTATTAATTATTATTATTTTATGTGTTTCATTTTCTTATTTTGTAATTAAAGATGATGATGTCTTTGATGAATGAGTTTTCAATTATTGTATAAAACTACTGTCTGTGCTACTGTAAAGTAATTTTCATGACGTGTTTTTCCTAGACTTTAAAAATGTCATAAATCTCTTCGGGTTTGTCACAGATGTTAAAAAAAAGGGTTTTATTTTTCTCTTACTGGCTACATCTACAGTCAAAATCGTCGGGGCCAAACTACCCTCGAACCGGCAAGTTTTAAGCGTTTGTTTCTGCAATGTTGTAATCTTACAACAAAGGAAAGTGCAATACTGGAAATTCAAGAAGTTTCCATTGTTTAGCAAAAAAAAAAAAAAAAAAACCGGGAATTCCTACTAGAAGAACAACTGACCACTGCGTTGATAAGTTATTCAAACTGTATGATGAATGGAAAGGTTTACAGAAAACATTGACTAGAATTGCAGGCAAGGAAATAAAGAGAGAGAGAGAGATCTTTTTGTGAACAGTATGGACGATCTCTTTGGCATACATCATTCAGACACTTGCGGATAGATTGAAAATAGAAGAGGATAAAACAAGTTTTAATGTTTCAGAGCCAAAAATGACGGCAAAGCTGCATGGTTGTTTTAGATCAAAAACTAAAACACAAGGAAGAAAGAGCACTGAAGCGCACAACAATGAAAAAATACAGGAAAAAAAATATGAAGAAATGAAACATTTTGTGTGTTCATCAGCTTCCCACACCAAAAACTGATGTTCAGCATCAAGAAGCCACAGCAGTGATGGTGGTGATGACAGTGAAAATTCTTGTCATCTGTCCAAAAGTATCTGAATGAGATATGTCAACGAGATCGTCTGTAACCTCAAAAAAAAAATCTGTTTTCTTTTTCCTAGTCTAATCATAAATTTTTAGGATATAATCCAGAAATCAGTAACTCTGATGCAAAAAAAAAAAAAAAAATCTCTGATAGTTTCCAAATCTGTGGCTCTACCCTTGTTTGATGACAATGTTTCAACAGGTTAAGGCAAATATGGTTCAGATTATGCTGGACAAAGGGGAAGAATAGGAAGAAGAAAAAATAAACTGAAGAGGTAAATTATGGACCAAAACGAATTTTTCTACCTTTACGAACATCGTGTTTTCGTGAACTCCATGTGCAAAAATGTTCTTCGCGAGATTTTCTTTCAGCGCCGATTTCCTCAACAAAGACTCTTCAACTTGGAAGGATGGTTCCGGTTACAAAAAATGAAAAACTTTAGAAGATAGTTGTTGTGAATGACACTACAGAAAGAGGAGTCCAAAGCATTTAGAGCACAATAACATTCTCACAAAAAACGAAACTGAGGAAAAGTCTGTGTTACAGATCATTGTCAGAGACCGTAAGTATTAAATGCTCTCTTATGAAAATATAACGTTCAATTTTCGTTTGTACACACAATGTTCTGGTTCTATAGAAATTGTTGTTAGTAAAAATGTGTTTCTCTTACACAAGCTGCATACGTTAAAAAAAACTATTATTTCTTAAATTTCTCATGTTATTTCGGCATTTTTTCGAATTAAGTTTTGAAAAAGTTTATTCAGAATTTTTAAAACAATTGCTGGAGCTACCTGATTGTCTAGATAGTTTATTTAACGATAAAAAGTTAAGGAAGAGTATATCGCTTTTGTACAGAATCGTTGTGTATACTATGTTCCAACTTCAAAGGGTCACCAAGCAGTTGTTAGATTGGGCTGAAAATTGGCACCGACTTAGAACAAGAGAGAGGGGTGGGAACTAAACTTTTAAAAAGTTGAAAAATAAGGGGCACTCTAATGACCATATAGGACTCTTTCGAAGAAAATATCAAGAATAGAATATATGTACTTTTGTTGCACTGTTAACCCTATAAATGGTGAAATATAAACCAACCAATGAGAAAATTTCCAGTCCATACTCAGAAGGTTCTCCCCCCCTCCCAAAAGCAAACGAGATCGGAAAGGTTATTCATGTTTCCTCTTTGTATATCTATATTTATGTGAACACGCTAGGGGGGAAAATATATTTTTTTATTCAGAATTTTCATATATCGTTTTTATATTTTTCCAAATTTTGCGTTCACATCGATGAGAAGCGCTGCTTTAGAGACAGGACCGTCGCTATCAACAGAAAAATATGAAGTGAGAGAGATGGTATACCATTTTTTATGAGGGCTACGCCGCAGTATTTGCAGAGAGCCAGGGAACTCATTTATCGCAGGAACAGCCACCATGCTGCAAGCACCTACCCCCATCCGATGAGACAACTCTCCCCTGCCCTACATATCATTCTGCTTCATATCTCGAAATGAAAGTAATAATAAAAAAATGCTTTGACTGAGGGTTGTTTCAGGAATGTGCACTAGCATCGTCGCGTCACAAAGAGAAGAGGGATGGCATGTAGAGTTCTAATTCAAAGGCAGATAGCTCTTTAACAAATAGTGCAGAAATTGGTGCAAGGCGTCTCTAAGAGCACTGAATTAAATGTAAATAAGGGACGAATTCAAACATGCTAATTATTATAAAAATTTATGTTTTATTTAAGTACGAGGACTGTTCAAAAATAATAATCATTATTTTTAACGGCATAATTTCTCATGATAAAAGTTAAATTTACAAAGTTTTGCTAGCTTAGAGAGTTAGTTTCATTGTTGTCACTTCTGTTTCCCGCCTTAAAGTTAACTCCGTGTGACATTTTCTCCCAAAATGAAGAAACGTCATGGAAGGCATTTTTCACCATAAGAGGCAGTGGTGAAGACTGCAGAGTACCATGTTCTTTGAACACTTGTAGAAACACTAGACTACTTTAAGAGAGATTATCAAAATTATGCGAATGAGTAAAGGCATATTGTCAAAACTGTTGTTATGATTCTTGAACAGCTCTTGCTTTATAAAGTTATTACATACAATGACATATACGAGGCTAGTTCCATAAGTTTCCAGTCTCGCCGATAAGGATTATTATCTTCACAAACTCCTTATCTGTTAAGTAAATAATTGCAGTTATAACTCCCGCTCCGCTGTGTTCAGTTTGTAATATGTTCAAAATGGAATATCGATCTGTTATTAAGTTCTTCACAAATTAGGTCGTGCTCCAAATGAAATTAAACAGCGATTAGACGGCATAAATTGGGAACATCCCCCTCATATTCTACCGTAAAAGAATGGGCCAAACTTTTTTCAATGGGTCGAGAAAGCATTGAAGACGAAGAGCATGCAGGTCGGCCCTTGGAGATGCTCAATCCTGAAAACATAGCTCGCTCTTGTAGAAGAAGAAAATATGGAAGATCGGCGGCTCAAAGTTACAGAAATAACATCAAGGTTGGGCATTTCTAAAACAAAAGTCATTCGAATTATTCATGAACATTTAAACATGAATAAGGTTAGTGCAAGATGGGTGGCTAGACTTCTTTCCTGCTGCAGTCCAAAAGCAGCAACGAGTCATCTGTTGTCAGGCATTTTTGGAACTCTGCCGTGATAACGAGAGAGAAGTTCTGCAAATCATTTGTTACAGGAGATGAAACTATGGTCCTCTATTATGATCCCTTGTCCAAATGGAGTGGCGCAAACCTGGCGAAGCACCCTCTTTAAAGGCCAAGGTCACTCAGTCAACCAAGAAGATCATGGCCACAATCTTTTGGCACTGTGAAGGAATACTCTGGTGGAGTGCGCCTTCTTCACGACAACGCACTTGTGCACACAGCTCTTGTTACAAAGGAAGCTGTGAAGAACTGTGGCTTCACCTTGCAGCCCAGATCTAGCTCTCAGTGAATATTTCCTCTTGTCAAAACTCAAGGAGGATCTTCGAGGAAGGAAATGTAAGTGTGACGAAGAAGTGACGGATACTGTTTATGCCACTTTTGCAGACAAGACTTCCGACTATTTGGGTTGAGGGTTGAAATGTTAATTCAAAGATGTGAGAAGGGAATAGTAATAAAGGACAACTATATTGAAAAGTGAAATACAGTTTTTGTCTTTATCATACCTAGAAATTAGTTAGGCCGAAGACGTATGGACCTGCCCTCGTAGGTGGATGACATGCTGGGGAAATACATTGTAAGATCAAGTTATTTAAGAAGCAGAAATGAATGTTGGAAAAGATTACATGTATGATAGGCCAGGAGAAGCGATAGTGTTTTAGCTGCTTTCTTGGCGAGCCAAGTTGTAACCTTGAAGAGAGCGGCCCTTCTATCTCAAGACGGATCCATCAAGTTCATAACAACTTTACACACGATAATAAAGTTATGATTTTAATTCATATGACGCAGCTCAAATAGATCATTATCCTTGAGCCGGACAAGGTAAGTAGGTGTATCATTATCCCTAATATACTAATAAAAACAAGAGATTAATTGGGCCAAGGTATGATATACAGTATAGCATTTCTCTAATTTAAATCATTACTTTATTACCGTTCGTAAAGTTGCTGTGAACTCGACGGATCCGCCGTAGTGAGCATCTTGGGACAGAAGGTACAACGTCCGCTCTCTTCAAGCTTAGACACTGGGCTCTCTATGAAAGCCGTTAAAACACTGTCGCTTCTCCTGGCCGTCCATGCGCTGACCCTAATTTTCCTCTCACACGTAATCGCTCCAAACCGTCATTTCTGCTTCTTAACGAACTTAATTTTACAATGCATTTCGTACATTGTCATCCTCCTATATGCCGCAATATACACAATGGAGGGGTAAAAACAAAAAGGCAAATATTGTCGTGTTTTATCTATCTTTCTTCTCAGTCTAATTTACTTCCTTTGGGCCCAATTAATAGCCAATAATATTTTTAAATTCTGTTCGGTCAGATTGCTGAGCCCGTCAGTCATTTTTTTTATATTGTCTTTATCTTATAAGTTTTTCCCTCACATGAGTTTATTTATTCAACAAAGGAATTTTTAGTCTGGGTTTGAACTAATCTCTTTGTTTAGCTTATTTAGCTGCTAAACCCACAAATACCTTTCGATGTTCGTTTTTGCATTTTTTGTAGTATGCAATGCAGACGCGACATGCTGATATACTGAACTTTTTTTTTTTAGAACATTTAAATTCAAACGATGCTATTCTTTCATTGGCACATTCTCTAGTAACAATAATATAGACACTAGCAGTTACAAACACATTCATAATAATTTTAAAATTGTTTACGGATGTTCCCCATTTTACTACTAAAGGTAACAAATGCAATTAAATGTCTGAGAGAGAAAGGCATTGCTGTAACCAGGTTAATCAGTGTTACCAACAGAAGAGGTTAAAATACCTAACAATTTTGTGTAAATCCCCTTAAACATGCAGAAAAACTAAAAATAGAATGTGTGCGCGTGTGTGTAAATGCACTGATAAAAGCAAAAAGATTTCAAATAATGAATGCATTATACATGAGTTACTCTCGGAAAACGTTTAATTATGCATACAAACAAACACAAAAAAATTGCATCTTTTGTTCGATTAAGAATGTCATGAATATTAAACTTACTAAATTTACACAATGTAGTATAGGTTTTTAAAAACATACATTTGCATAAAATTGTTAGTCTCTAATAATAAGTGTACACCTCTAACGTTAACATTTAGAGTATACTAAATATTTTTGACATGACGCTGTAGAAGAGGATTTGAAAAGTTAAATAAAATTTCCTATCTTTGATTTAATACGGAAGTGACTAATATCAACCTTTTTAGCGCAGCGCATACAAATAATATGTACTTTATAATATATTACACATTTTTCATTGTTGCATTTCTCATGGCAATTTTGAAATTGAGTCAATAGTTATTGTAATACTATATAAAATAGTTTCCAAGATTTATTTGCATTAGTAACCATGTCATGCTGGAAGAAAATCAATAAAAGTAGCCCATTCCATCATTGCGCTTGCCAAAATGCATACTCTAGCTTCTTGAGAAAATCATTTTTAAACAGCAAAATTGTTAGTCAGAGAATAAGGAGAATGTTTCAAAGTCTACCAAATGTTCTAATTTTACATTTTGTCATAAGTAAGGACTAGATTTTCTTGCACAATAAATTTTAAAAATATAAAGTTATTAGATATTGTGGCATGTGGGTGGACAATGTGGGGAATGCATTGTAAGGTTAGTTCTTTAAGAAGCAGAAATGGCGGTTGGAAAAGATCACATGTATGTGAGGCCAGGGGAAGCGATAATTGTTTTATCGGTTTTCTCAGAAAGTCGAATATATAACCTTGAAGAGAGCGGACCTTCGATCTCAAGAGAGTAGCCTTTACGACAGACTCCATCAAGTTCATAACTTTACACACAGTAATAAAGCTATGATTTAAATTTATATTCTATTTGTATTTTTAAACATCAATATATAAAGAATAATAATAATAATAATAATAATAATAATAATAATAATAATAATAATAATAATAATAATAATAATAATAATAATAATAATAACCGTTTAATTTACAGCTTTCCCCCCACATAAATACGTTTAATTACATTAAATTGCCACGCTGCGAATTAGAAACATTATTCAGAGATTTACGTAATGTTTTTTTCTGTTTTTTTCTAGTGAGAAATACGCAAACTATATCTTTGAAATTTGTAATGTTTCGGAATGACTGGAATAAATGTAATTTGTAATTAATTTACAAATATTAAGAGCTCTAAAAACAGTGTATGATACAGGTCTTAAAATGTAATTTTATTTTGTTCGTAGGTTTGTTTTCAGCCTGCAGTCGTTCCACAATAATTCTGCTCATAAATAAATTGTCATTTCATGAAGATAAATGCCGTAATAAGGCGCACTCTATAACGTTGATTTGAGATACTAAAACTCTGATAAGTAAACAGAATATTTTGCGTGCAACATGTCATTTTTCAAAAATTCAGTCTTTATTTTCTTAATACTATACAAGAGCTTATATGTCTGTTCTCTTCGCCTAGTTTCTTGAATCCTCAGTATTAGGAACTTGATCCTTACCATGCTTGTTCAGAAGTTTTTGAAAATAAGATACTTTTTATGGCAAAAGTTTAAAATTTCATTTCTTGCAAACTCTGTTCAAATCAGTTTCATCAACCTTAGCTCTCCCTTTAATGAAGAACGTTTCTGTAACTAATCCATTTTATATTTTATTCCCTGTTAAGTTAGTTGATATGTTGTTATGTATTCACTTTTCGTTTTAAAACATGAATTATATTGTATTTTAATTTAATTACATGATTTTTTATTTTCTGCGGGTGGGAGGGGAATCAGTTTTTCTCTATACTTATACAATCATCAGCTCTGTGTATCATATCCTGTTTACCTTTATTTAGCTCTATTTTAGTAAATCCCTAATTGCATGCTGTATACTAATGCCTTTTATTGAGTACACATGAATGTAGTAAAATCTACCACGATTAGTAAGTTAAATGAAACATTTAACAATAAAGTTAGTTCTGTTTAAACTCGTGTTATTTGCCAGAGCAACAGAGGAATGTGTGTGCTTATGAAAACTAATATGTCAGTAACACGTGGAAAATGCAAAAAAGTGTTTTGTTTAGCATGTCAAATAGTTACATGGTTATACATACATATATGGTTTCTCACTTAAAGTTAATGTAAACAGATTGTTTATGTAGCTAAGTAACACATAAAAGACACAGCTACAAGCCTGTTGGGCTCTTCTTCAGTGTAAGGTTTTACTTCATTATACGAGAGTAGGTCCATAAGTTTCCGGCCTAACCATTTTTAGATATAATAAAGACAAAAAACTATATTTCACTTTTCAATATCGTTACCCTTTATTGCAATACTCTTTCACATCTTTGAATTAACATTTTAATCCCTTTCCCCAAAAATAGAAGTCTTGTCTGCAAAATAGGCATAAACAGCATCCATCACTTCGTCGTCACATTTAAATTTCCTTTCTCGAAGTTCCTTATTGAGTTTTGAGAAGAGGAAATAGTTCCTGGGAGCTAGATCTGGTGTGTAGGGCGGATGGTCCATCTCCTTGAAGCCACATTTCTTCACAGCTTCCTTTGCAACAAGAGCTGTGTGCACAGGCGCCTTGTCGTGAAGAAGGCACACACCACCGCTCAGCTTCCCTAGCCAATTCTCTTTGATGGAAACACGTAGTCTCTGCAGTAAGCCAGCATAGTACTCACCATTTACTGTGGTGTTCCTCTCCTTGAAGTCAAGGAAGAGTATTCCTTCACAGTCCCAAAATTGTGGCCATCATCTCCTTGGTTGACTGAGTGACCTTGGCCTTTAGAGGCGGTGCTTCGCCAGGTTTACGGCACTCCATTGATTCTCTTTTGGACTAGGGATCATATTAGAGAACCATAGTTTCAACAATGGTTTGCAGAACTTCTCTCCCGTTGCCACGGCAGAGCTCCAAAATGCCTGACAACAAATGACTCGTTGCTGCCTTGGGACTGAGGAAAGAAGTCTAGGCACCCATCTTGCACTAACCTTACTCATGTTAAAATGTTTATGAATAATTCGAAGGACTGTTTTTTTAGGAAGGCCCAATCTTGTAGCTATTTCTGTAACCTTGAGCAGCCGGTTTTCCATAATTTCTCTTTCCACAAGAGCGATGTTTTCAGGACTGAGCAACTCCAAGGGCCGACCTGCACACCCTTCGTCTTCAGTGCTTCCTCGACCCATTCGAAAAAGTTTGGCTCATCCTTTTACGGTAGAATATGAGGGGGATGCTTCCCCATATACGTCGTCCAACCGCTGT
Source organism: Metallyticus violacea (assembly GCA_030762175.1). Classification (NCBI taxonomy): domain Eukaryota; kingdom Metazoa; phylum Arthropoda; class Insecta; order Mantodea; family Metallyticidae; genus Metallyticus; species Metallyticus violacea. The sequence continues at coordinate 17,031,690 of CM060843.1, read as the reverse complement.
TTAATTTATTTGGAATAAGTCCTTCATTTGGGAAGAACTTAATAAGAGCTCGATACTGCATTTTGAACAATCTTCTACACATAGCCTTCTTTATACAATTATATCTGAACAACTGAACATAGCGGAGCGTAAGTTACAAATGCAATTATTTACTTAACAGATAAGGTCTGAAACAAGAAGGCGATAACCATTATCGGCGAGGCCAAAAACTTAGGGGCCTACTCTCGTACATAAAGAAACCAGAGAAGTAGAAACTGATAAAACACTAAATAGTAACCAAATATCCCAATATTTCGATCACTTTGTGTTACTATTTACGTCTGTATCAATTTTTGCTTCTCTGTTCTTTTTATTTTAGCTACATTGTTTTAGCTTTTTCATTTTTATTGAATTTATAAAATAATAAAACACACTAAAACATACAAAGTGGAATTGTGTGTTACGGCTTCAATTGGTTAATTTCCTATCTGGAGAGCAGGTTTAATTTCTTCTCATTTTGTCCCGCGAACAGTTTTCAAACAATCAACAAGAGAATGAGGAAATGTGTATATTTTCCTTCACCTTCAGTATACTTTTAAGCTTGAAATACAAGCACCAGATCGATAAAGACATGAACATCTTAGAGCGAAAATATCAGCGAATCTTAGCTTCTAAATTTAAAGTTATATACCAGGTTAATAACGGATGCAAGTTTGCGAGCAATTTTTAGCTTTTATTTTCTTCACCAGACAGAAAACTTTTCGTTTGATTTTTGTGGAATCAATAGAGCTTCAGCTGTTTGGTCTTCCTTTGTAATTTCCTGAGGAACGTTATCCACAATTCATTTTTGTACTTCCATTTTTACAATTAATAAACAGATAAGATTATAACGCCATTACGTTTAGTCGTTAGTATGTCATTACATAAAAGAAAGCTATGAAAATTTGATTATATTTTGTAACGTATTGTCACTTGTGTTTTAAAATTGTATGAAAGTTGTGTACATATCCTGTATAAACTCAATGATGGCACTTTTGCCTCGATCATTATATACTTGATATATAATTAGCTATTAAAATTAGCCCATAAGTGTTTATTTTTTACAGACAAATAAATAAAATCTGTATACGCACCCTGTTATCTGGTATCCTAAACCAGGGCGCGTATAACAAAAATTCCATTTATTATTATAAACCATACAACACAATAATTTCTTACTACATTATTTTACAGGTATTTATAATAACTGGATTAAAATAATACTGGTAATAAAATAGTAAAATAACTCAAAATTAATTAAATTAAACCAAAATATAAATTTACTAAACTATTTCCCAATTTAATATTACAAAATGTACCAAATTAACAGAATTATTGGGAGCCAGTAAGAATTATAGCTGGTAATTTCTATCCTAATTTATTACATTACTATACTGCTAACCACTGGTTACCAGCGGTATGTAGTGATATCCAGTACTTTTGCAGGAATTTCTCTTAAAATTACTCTTAACATTTAAACGTTACACTTATTAATCTTTCAAGTCTGCTTAACTCATTTCAATCATAATAATCACTTTAACAACTTACTTCACTTAAAGTTCATTATCTTTCCTACTGATTTCATTTATTTATCCTCACATTTTAACTCATTAAACACTATCACCTGTTCCACCATAACACTCCATCTTTACTTCCCAACCGTCCCTTCTTCCATCTCTCTCGATTCTTCTGAACTCCTAGTCACACCAGTTCTCGCGCCCTGCTCCTCCTCTCCGGGCACCACTTCTCCATCCTCCAACTCTTCTGCCGCTCATTCCCATGGATCTTCAACACCCTAATCTTCCTTTTTCCATCTTCTTCTCAGTGCCATTACTCTTATAGGTTCACCTTCCTCCAAATTCTCTACTTGAGGCTGTAAATCAAAATTGTTCCCGTCTATTATAAATTTAAGTATCTTCATCTCCTTCATCACTCCCCTCTTCCTTACCTTCATCTCATCCTCTAATATTTTCTTCCTGTTGATTTAATTAAAGTTATCTTGTATACTTTCTATTCTTGTTATGTTATTTGTGTTATGGGGTTATCTTTGTATACGCATGCGTTCTGATCTTCTTTGTTTCTTCATTACTTCTTATTATCTGCTCTTGTGGCATTACCTCTTCCCGTGCTAGATTATGTGCCACCTGATAGCCACTTAAAATTTCTCTATCTTCTTTCACCTGTTCTAAATAGCGTGTACATTCAAATAATTCGTGCTCTGAGACATCCTGTGTTTCGCAAAATCTACACATATCGTCCTGCGTTTTATTAATTTTGTTTTCATTAAGTTTGGTAAGCCTAAGAGAAAATGTAGGTTGCATAAAATTTAGTTTTAATCTTTCAAAAATATTGTAAAATAAGTTGAAAGTTCTCCTGCCTGCCTCGGCATTTTCCCGTTCGTGCTGCCATTTTACTTTTAGTTTATGTTTTATTTCTTTGTATGTGTTACATTGACTGCCGATTATTAAATTTACTTTCTTTAAGTTACCTTTCTTCAACCAATAAACAGCGCCTCTTAATTTAATCAATAAGCCAATTTGCTATATTCTTGTAGTGGGCGAGGTGCTTAATGCCCCTGTAAATGTTAACAACACCTTCCTTTGTAATCTTCTTAGTAGAGTTTTTTTTTGTACATCCTTCATCCTAATGTATTATTCGAACAAGAAAAGTAAGTAACAAGATAATAATTTAATTTAATAATAAGATACTTAATCTTGTTAAGACTTACACAACTTGGGGACTTATAGGCCAATGCCCGGTTGAGTAACCTGAGCTAACTATCTCTGAACAGAGTACGCATGCACATCATCAGGGTCATCTCAAAGGTATCACAAATACAGAAAGAAGCAGACATACAGATGGAATAAAGATTAATGGTAAAATTGAAAGGTAAATCCATGAGAGAAATGCTAACTCGGCATTTACACTGTCATAAACCACTAACCATATTTGCTTCATAAACTCAAGATCACGGGTTAAAACCCGGCCAGGATCGATGGAATCTTTCGGGCGTAAAAATCCTAAGTAGGGAAGGGAAGTAAAGCCGTGGGTCCCGTGTCGTACATTTACGGCACGATAAAGAACCTCAAGCCTGAAAAAAAGAGGCCTCTGCGCAAAATTTGTCGGCCGTTTCACACTCTGATTTGAATGGGACGTTGATGGCCTGAGATGTTAAAGAGCGTCCGTAAATAAACGAAATCAACAAAACTTACCGCCCGAGCCAAGCCATAGGGGCAAACGTTATGTATATAAGTCATAAGGTGATTCATAATATTGCACACAAAGTGAACAATAACAGACACAGCTGTTATCACATTTTAAAATTTATTTCAAAGATGGTAACGTGGATTTTTAAGGCTGTGTTTTTAGAATTCTCACACAAGTTGCACGTCGACTGCAGATGTCGACGAGCGAACGGTTCATTTCCTCCTACCAGCATCTTTAAATTGCAGGAGGAACTTGTCTGTGCGTGGATCCTTCCCTTGTTCTTCTCGAAAGCGACCTGAACTGTAATTATAGGCTTAGTCGCATGGAACTCTTGCACCAAAAAGTTCCTTCTCTGCCTCTTGTGGCTAGCATATTTACCATCTGGTGACCAACGGAACAAACGGAGTTCATCAAGAGCAGTATAAATAGAAAATGTCAGTTTCCTCGTATCTCTACGCAAAGTACGTACACCTAGAACTAATCAACTTTTTAGAAAGAACTGCTTTTCTAAAACTGTGAGGGGATTTCGATAACTCTCTATTGTAAAATCCATAGCAAATAACTTGTGAAAAGGAAATAAATTTCATATAAATTATATATGAAGGTTGCATACCCAGTGATAGTACTTAATAGTTTAAAATAAAGCTTTCAGAAGCTAATTTTAAAATTTCATCTGCTTTTTGTTTTATTGTAATAGAGTATCTTTAACCAATGACAGTACATAATAGTTTAAAATAGCTTTGGAAGTTAATTTTACATTTTAATCTGCTTTTTATTTTGTTGTAATAAAGTATCTTTAACAGGCCTACCAAATAAATAATAAATAGATGTTAAGGATAGTAATATAGCTGCCAATTCTATTCATATTCGATAGCTTACCCAACAAATCTTCACCATTGTAGTCTCTGGCAGTTGTTAGTGTGGTAGAACATCGTGATGTTTGAAAATTAGAAGAGCTCAAATTGTAATTCGTTTAAAACACTTGAGTAGTAAAGTTGATACTTGAAAATTTCTGGAATGGTTTTAACAAGATTACCTTCGTTTATCTTGGATAAGCAATGAAATGGATAATTTTAAATTTAGGGTAAATAAGGTCTGTAATAACACACATTCTGTAAGTTACATTTTCATAGATGGAAGGAAAAAGATAAGGATGGCGTTTGGAAAAAAAATTTGCAATTGATAAACATTGATATGCCTGTCAATATACTCCAAAACGCCAAGTAAAGTAAACTTTTCATGCAGATATTTCTGCCGCAGTGTCATAAAACGCTTGCCCAAGCAGTCAAGCTTACCCAATCTTTAATAAACACGAGCTCTGTGCTTGGAGAGAAGAGAAGCTATTTCCATCACCGAAGATTTTAACGATATTTTTTTATCACAACCTGTTTTCTGTAGTTCCTGGAAGTTCTAAAGTAAACAATTTTATTGTTTCAGCCACCTACACCCAAGAGACGGTCCGCATTCTGCGCAAGATGTTAAAACCATCTCAAGAAGATGTAAACTACCGCCGGGAGATGGCAGCACAACTTGTGGACATCGTCAGGGATATTAGAAGTATGTATACACTCTACTTGTCCTTGTGAAAACTTTTCGAGCCGGCTTCGTTGACTCTGTTGAAGTAGTGTTAGCGTGAAATTTTTATTACGTGACTTTCGGTTGTGCATGTTCAGTGATTGTATCTAGAGACTGCAGATTTCTTGAAACAGGGTCGTTGGTACTCTGAGAATACGTTTGAAAACAAATTCCTCTGTATTTTCCTGCATTAAATTCTAAAATTTGTAATATGTAAAATAATGATAGCGAATAAAAGCAAATAATTCAACCAGATTTTAAATTCGTCATTTTGCCTTACCAATACAAAGAGGCTTGCATATCTTTCAGCTTCCTAACCAAATGGGCATTACTTTCTGTCAATAATGAAAGTCTAAACCACCAGTATCCTATCAAATAGGAAGGCAACGAATTCGGTAATAATTTTGCTTAAAAACATTTGTTTCTAAGAGTAAAAAGCATAATTAGATTAGAGAAGCACATATACAGAGTTTAGGTGTACAAAATAAATTTAACTTTTCTTTTTTGTTAATGATAATGATTAGGTAATTGGTCCATTTTTAATGATTATGATTAAATTACTTTATGAATAACAGCATAATTTTTTGAGAATTCTTTAGGGGGGGGGGCTTTAAGGGGTGCAACCTTAGAATGGCCAGAATAGATCAAATGTATCTAATAGTAAAATAGTTTAGATTGTGCCCTTTTATTACATATTATATTTTTAGCCGAGTCACCAAAATTATGAATACATTAATACTAAAGATGTACAAATTTCGTCAAGCACTCAATGCGTACGGAACTAACAGGATGAACGTGAACCTATTATTCACAATATTGTGACCGAACACATATGTCGAAATGTCGGTAATAGTGGCATAAAAGCTACTCCCAATAAAGATAAAAAAATATTTTTGAGCATAAATGGCTTAACATTCTAATAAGCCTTTGAAATTGGAATGTATATTATTATTATTATTATTATTATTATTATTATTATTATTATTATTACTTTGCAAAAAAAGTAAATTATTCACGCATGAGTAGAGTTCGAACTTCATTATTTAACACCTGATTTCCACACCTGAACTATTAGCATACGTCTGCTACTTAGAAGTCGGTGTCATTGGTGACAGATGAGGCTAAAGGCTGTAAGCGCAGACATGCCGACCCAAGCAGAGCTTAGGACAAATTAGCGCTTCAAGAGTCTGCTCCCCCTCCCCTTTGTGTGTACAATCTTCAACATTTCCTAAAGTTATTTTTAATTTATTTATATAATGCGACCTTATGAAATTTATTACCCTAACCATCGGACTGGGTGTTACCAATATCCGAATAACATATCTGGTGTTTATACTCGTGTAAGCGATTCTATGTCAAATGGAACGCAAAAGTAGAATAATTGACTTCGCAATTTTTTAATGTTTAATATATATTTTGAAATCCTACAGCTTATATGGTGAGATTGTTTCAATTACGGGCCGCCTGGGCGCGGCTGCTTTCTGGGAAATTGCAGCCGCCGCAACCGGATAGAGGGAGATATTTTTATTATAGTAGTTATATTTTTACTGAAAGTGTTAAATATTATATTTAAATCTGATAATAATAAGCGCTAACCCTTGTTATAAGAGATATTAAAATGGATGCCCCTCATCGGCAATGCATTGCCGGCATCTAAGTAGGACATTCCTATGTATATTTTATATGACATTTCTTCCATAAGATCACGGCGGTGTGGAACACATTTCTTGTCATTGTGAGATTCCCGTTTGTCGTAACCTTTTAACAGGTTGGGCAGTTTCTCTATCTGAAACACGATTGTTAAATACTTTATTGGGAATCTTCTACTTCTCTGCAAGAAATCCATTTTTACGTATGTATCATGCGTAAAATCCATTCTTCAAAACTACATTCATGTAGTGCAATAACAAATAATAAATAGCATACATTTACACACAGTAAAAGCACCGAGTAACACACAAGTGCATACCCACTTGCCGACAAAGCCCCCCCCTGACACTAACTGCACATGCATGTATGACCTTGACTGGTTTCTCCTGGTGCGCAGTCGAGCTCTACCAGGCCATAACTGAAATAATCTCACTGTATACCAGCAAACTGCAAATATTTTAGTCAAATATAACATTCCAAGATTTAGTAGTGCCAAAATTTGCCGATGTTATCGTACTTTTCAAAAATGTTCTCTTTTATAGCGATATAGCTCCCGAATCTTCCGTTAAAATAGACCTAAGCGTAGTTTATTCTAAATATCATACTTTGCCAATCATTACGTATAAAACATAATTTTTATTTTACAGGATTAGAAGAATGTCTGTTACATGGGACTTCTGCACAAGGAAGGGAAATGAAAAGTAATATATAGCCAAATTGTAGACTATTGCAACAAATAATATAGTTTTTTTTTAGATTTCTGCTACAAGGTAAAGGAATACAGATATGTTTATATCCAAACTTAAGTATTGCTCATATTGTCACCTTGCACGCCGGTAGAGTAGCACACTACCAGCACCCTCAAGTGAAGTAATACGGATGACTTCTAGCTTGATATGCAAAACCCGCATATACCAAATATAATGTAATGTATTAATGTGAAGGTTGATAGATAATATGAATTAATTGATTTAAGCCCCTTTTTAAATTTAATATTAAATATGGCACATATACATTTAAGTACGTGTGCTATTAGCTATAATATTTCCTTTATTATGTTAGCAGTAGTCTTTTCGAGTTTACTTTCTCCGAAATTGTTGGTTTTCACAAATATATGACAAACTTAGCTATTAAAACAAAAACCCTTTACTTAATCATATATTTCTTGATGCTCTTTAAATACAATTTTACTAACGTAACTTATGTATAAGGTTTCTTAATGCCACATTTGTATTCATAGGTTCCAATGTTTCGTTTCTTTGTTATTCAAAGCACATCAAAGTTGTGTGTTTGTTGCAGATCTCGACTGCAAGGTTGATCCAAGAATCCCGCTGAAACTGAATGCCATCATTGGGCAGCTGGATCCCAGGTTCCTCATCAGTGATCGAGAGTTGCTGAGAACCGAGCTACATAACCACAACGTCAGCGAAAGCACCACCCTGGAGGAGGACGAAGTGGAAACCGACGTATGTAGCGACACATTCAACACCACCAGAACGGGATATCCTTTCTATCAGCAGAACGACCCTCCTCCCACCAACTGCGGCGGAGCCAAGCGTCCTATCAGCGAGCTTATCACCATCCTCGTCAACAACGTCCCCGAAGATGTAAGCAACAGCTCTAGTCATAACGGACAGCGCTCGCTGCCTCCAGACAGACTGGATGTCTTGCTGACAGACATTCGCGGATACCATAGGCACATTCCCGTGGTCATAGCGGACCCCGATGCGGAAGTCAACGTTCCGCTACTGGGGGCCAAATTCGGCAATGTCCGCTTCGTGTCGGTGGATAAGAAGGAAGCGGCTTTGGCGCCGGGAGCTATCTGGAACGCCCTCGTTCGTCAGGCGACCACGCCGTACGTCCTGCTGGCCCGGGATCTTCAGTATTTCAATGCGTTCGCCCGCCTAGAGAGACAGATATACGTTATATCCGTGTCAGACCTCGTTGCCGTGGCCGGAGGTGCCTTCAGGAACATGACAGGGCACTGGAGAGTTGGCTGTTACCAGAGTGAAATGAAAAACTACTATCTTCGTTACACGGAAGGCTACAGGTGAGAAAGAATGGGGAATAAAAGTTTTGAGTATTTTTACCTTTCATTTTCTGTACAAAAACCATTCAAGAGAAATTCGGGAAACTTGAGTGAAAAGAAGGAAAGAAAAAATATCAATTAAAATGGTGACAGTCATTAGTAGTACGTAGTTCTATCGATTACATTATTGAATAATTTAACTTGAAGTAGTAAGACCCCTCGGAAATTACCAGAAGAGCAACAAACATTTTTTATGCTAATTTAAATGTATAATTTTAGAATTAGAAAGTTTAAATTCGCTAACAACGTACGTTGGAAGTATTTAATGACAGTTTTCTACCTCTAAGTACTGTGTTCTCTGCAGTTTCTTGTTGACAATCTCGATGGGAAGATATTTAGGAATTCGAAAATGTCATTAATCCACATTGCCCAACATTTCAAGTCATACCGTTAGTGCCAGTGGGTCACATGAATGGCTCAACTAGAAGTTTTAATTGAAATAGTATAAATGAGGTAAGGAGGAAAGAAAAAGGAAGTGGGGAGTGTTGATGGGAAATGGAACAACCTCCAGAAAAAAGTAGCAATTTCTGCCTTTATCCGCTTTTTTTTTAATAGTGTTTAGCGCCCGTTTTTACTACTGAGGCACCACAGGCGGTGGACACTGATGATACATGAGATGAAATTATATATTGGGAAAGAATTTTTTTTATTAAGGAAGGAAACGTTCCAGACCTAAGTTTAGGGTATCTCCCCGGCATTTGGTCGGTCCTGGTGGTGTAGTGGTTACCATACTTGCCTCCTATACCCAAAAACGCGGGTTCGAACCCGGCCAGGACCGATGGATTTTTTCGGGCGTAAAAATCGTAAGTATGGCTTCCTTCGGAAGGGAAGTAAAGCCGTGGGTCCCGTGTCGTACATTTACGGCACGATAAAGAACCTCAAGCCTGAAAGAGAGGCCTCTGAGCAAAATTTGTCGGCCGTTTCACGCCCTGAGTTGAATGGGACGCTGATGACCTGAGCTGTTAAAAAGCGTCCTTAAATAAATCAATCAATCCCCGGCATTTGCCATTTATGAGGACTGAGGAAAACCTGGAAAAAACTTCAATCGGGTAGGATAGTCCTGGCGGAATTCGAACTCCATACCTTCCGCTCACAGTTCGCGCCTTAACGACCTCGGCCAACCATGACGACCTTCATCCACTAGAAATACATTTCCATTGATATAGAAATAGCATATTCCCAGCACTCTTTACATGTGAACTATAGAAATAAATAAAAAAAAAAATACCTGGAAGTATGCGGAGCCATGCATAGTTACAAACAGAATGAACCAATTCAACAAAAATGCCGGTGTTTATTGTCTTAGACCTGTCATAGACTTCGCCAAGAGTGACCTCCAATAGCTAAACTTCTTCATACTCTTCAAAGTTGGCTGTATAACTAAATCATGAGAAAAGAGGAAAGAAAGAATCCTGCTGGAGCCCTTGAAGGAGCCATTTGAACAACTATAATGCTTTAGTCATAATCCATTGTTTTGCTTTTTAAATATAATTCGCAATTTTGTAAGTTTGGCCGTTATTTTGAACGTGTGTACCTTTCCTAAACGAATTAATGCTTAAATTGTACATTTTCCAAAAAGTCTGATACCAGACATCCCCTAATGCAATTGAACTTGGCCAGCTACATTTCCCTTCATGCTGATGTTGATTGCATACGCCCTTTAAGCATGAACGACATACGAGAATGGAGTAAGTGAAGACACAAGTGAGTGTCAAAAATAAAAGTAGCCGGAACCGTTACTTATATAACTTTTGATTGGAACTTTCCTTCGATAACTTTTGATTTTTCTCCCAACACTCTACTCTTATCGTTTTGTTTATTGCTTTTCTTCATGGCCGTATAAGTATCTGTTAATAAGTAGTGGACACATCTCTCTAATTGCATTCATGTGTAGTGAACAAAGCTAGTTGGTTCCATTTATGTAAGCCCTGTCAAAAATATTTTTGTTACACAATTTGTATACTTTTGTATGTATTTGAAAAATTTTGGAAAGTAATGCCCCTCAAGGTAGGAATTGCAAATATTTCCAAGATATAAGCTACACAATAAATTTCCAGAGATCTTATTAACAATAAGACATCTTAGTTTCATTCAGATAATAGAGAGCCCTAGTGGAACTGAAAATAAACTTATTTCAAGAGATGGTAATAGTTTCTCGAAAGAACTGCATTGGGTGGCCTTCAGTTTCATCATAGGCCAAAAAAGGTAAGGGCTGAATAAATAGGAGAATCATATACCCTAAAATTTATTAAATGTGCATAGAAATGCCAAGGTGGTTTGAAAATTCCGAAAAAATTACGCAAAATGGCGCAAAATTGCAACACATGATATTGTTGGGAAGCATCATTGTTGTAATGGGCTCTGACGACGTTAGGTCGGTTGCGACAGTAGTTAACATTGCACAATCTTTTGAAACGACCATTGTCACATCTACAATAAAAATGGAAGCGAGCAGTGATGAACATTTATTTAAATAAAAAGAGGGCGGTGCAGATCTTGCAGTGGGAAATTGTTGAGCCAAAAATGAACATTTATAGGACATTTCAGAGCAGTTTTGGCAATATTTAGTCATAATGTACATGTCTTTTGTCTTGGTTCGTGAGCGCGTAAGCAATTTGGACATTGAATCGGAACGGCAATTAGAGAAGCGAATGGTTGGCGAAAGTGAGCAGAAGAAGTAGAGGACAGCTTTGTGGGCTGAGAAGGTGTTGGTCACTGTTTCTGGATTCTCAAAGAATACTCTTGGCAGAAAATAAAATAGTAGATGGGGCCTATTATGCAAAATTGTCATATTAGTTTGAAAGGTGAGTGTAAGGAAAAAACGGTAAAATTTGGGTCATAAATATTGTCTTTGTCCATGGTAAATTAACATTTTCACACTAACAATCACAATGATAAAACTCGAACTGTCTCCTTGTGTAGCCATTCCGCAAACTTTCATCAAATAAGGATATCATGGACGCCATCAATATCTACTTTTTCAACCGAATGAAAATAAAATTGGAAACTCGCTCTAGATGGAAGTTATAATGATTTTATTACATTACACAATTGGTACACTTTGCACTCTCCAACACTGCTTTTTGTATTTTTCAACCTAATATCTTAATTTTGTTATTTTTATAGTAATTAAAACTGTGAAGATTACGTAAAATATTTACAAAGATAGATTCTAGATGATTTGTTGTGATTTTACTTTCAATCTATTGGTGCGTTATTTTTCCATTTGCACTTTCAGGTCTTTTACTATATGTATCAGACCGCCATGGGTAGCTAAGGTCCTTAAGGCGCGGACTTGTGAGAGGTCAGGGTTCGAGTCTCGCCAGGACCGTCCTGCCAACTGAGGTTGTTTCCTGGTTTTCCTCAGTCCTCATAAAAGGCAAACGCCGGGGAGGTACGCTGACCTTAGACCTGGAACATTTCCTTCCTTAAAACATCCTTTCCCAATATATCATTTCATTCCAGGTATCATCAGTGTCCATCAGTAGTGCCTCAGCAGTAAAAACGGGCGTTAAACACTTTTCTTAAAAAAAAAACAAACAGTTATATATCAGTTCATAACGTTTTATACACTCGATTTTCGATTGCTTTCTCAGCTTTTAATTTTTAAAATGAAGCAAGATTGCACATTCTGTATAAAAAAGTAATTTTTCTTGGCCGTGCACAAAAACAACCTATAAGAGCTTCTCGCCATGGAAGTTCAATTCAAATTGGCAAATCACGTGTATTACAGGCAGCATATTACTGATACTGTCTGCTTGCTCTTTGTAAATTGATGTAGAGGTTGTGCTGTTTTGCCGCGAACATTGGGGCATCTCTATATGTTTTGGTGGCATGGAGGGGGAAACGTTTAACGCTGTTTATTATTACTTTACACATACTTTGATATGCAGCGGAAGCAGGCATCGGTTATGAGTTTCAAAGCTACCTTTGTGAATAATTTAAATGCTGGAATATCGAATTATGCCTTAGCGCCGCCGAGAACCTTGGATTTCATTGTAAATCATATATATTGTATTTCCTTTGTACACATTCCTAAACGAATTATTTCTCATGTGATTACTTCATCCTATCGAAAGTTTGTAAGTTATTTGTTCATTGGCAGTTTAAATCAAGCGACATTTACGGGGGTTCGTATCCCAGGATTTCATAAGTTTCATAATCTTATAAGAGTCATGATGCTATCTTTTCATTGGTTACTAAATTGGAAATTTCAATCTTACGATTACATTAACCATTTACTGCATACACACACACACACACACACACACACACACACACACACACACACATCGGGTGGTCGGCTGGCAGTAACGACCCATTTCAAGCCTGAAATAGCTTTTAGCCATGGAGGTTTAAGTCAAACACAAATTAAAACACGGCAACCAACAACCAAGGTGTATTACAGGCAGCATATTAAGGTTTGAACAACTGGACCTTGGACAGCTTCTGCATTAACTTTTAACATAGGAGTTCCCCAAGATTCAGTTTGTGGTTGTTTGTTGTTCTTAATATACATAAATGACTTGCATAACCATATCTCAACATGTGAATTCATCTGCTTCTGTATTTTTTAATAGTATCTAACGCCCATTTTTACTGCTGGCATCATAGGCGATGAGTTCTGATGATACATGAGAGAACGTTCCTAAATTTGGCATTTGCCATTTATGAAAACTAAGAAAACTTGCAAAAAACCTCACTCAAGGAGGACGGCCTTCTGTAATCGAACTCCAGACCTCTGGCCCCCGTGCCAATCGTTTTGCGATGACATATTCCCATTAATACAGTAACAAGGAATAAATTGAGTTGAATATATCACAACTGAGAAATATGTGCAAAACTGGTTCTTACAAAACAAATTAGTTATGAATAAAGAAAAAAAAAGTAAATCTCATCATACAGCTAATAAATAAAATATAAACAAGAAATAAAACCAGGAAATAATAAATTACATAATAAAAGTTCTTGAGAATCTGGATAGATGAAAGTCTAAAGACATTAAAGTTAAGTAATATGTGTTTGCCTTTGCATAATTAGAGAAAGATAATTGTAATACTCTGAGAAACCTATACTTTGCATAGTTCTATAGCATACTGAAATATGGATTATGTTCTGTGGTAACAAAGCAGGTTTGTACTTAAAAATTCAAAAAAGGGTAGTAGACGAATCACAAATAAAAGTAAATGGAAAATTTAAAACCAATGTTTAAGGCACTAAAAATATTATCTTTGTCATGTATTTATATTTTAGGAACGTTGACTATTGTAAAGAAAAATATAACAACTTCCAACACAACAGGGATAAACATAATTACGGGGATAGGCCCATATGTTTCCGGCCTAACCATTTTCTAGGTACTGTAAAGACAAAAACTATATTTCACTTTTCAGTATAGCTAACCTTTATTGCAATGCACTTCTCACATCCTTGAATTAACATTACAACCTCCCCCCCCCCCGAAAATAGTCAGAAGTCTTGTCTGCAAAATGGGCATAAACAGCATCCATCGCTTCTTCGTTGCAATTGATTTCCTTCCTCAAGAAGGTGCTTCTTGAGTTATGAGAAGAGGAAATAGTCACTGGGAGCTAGATATGGACTGTAGGGGGATGGTCGAACTCTTTGAGCCACATTTCTTCACAACGTCCTTTGCATCAAGAGCTGTGTGCACAAGCGCGTTGTGTTGAAGAAGGCGCACACCACCACTCAACTTTCCTCGTCTTTTCTCTTTGATGGAAGCATGTAGTCTGTGCAGTAGGCCAGCATAGTACTCCCATTTACTGTGGTGCTCCTCTCCTTGAAGTCAATGAAGAGTATTCCTTCACTGTCCCAAAAGATTGTGGTCATGATCTTCTTGGTTGACTGAGTGACCTTGACCTTCAGAGGCGGTGCTTCGCAAGATTTGCACCTGAGCATTGATTCTCTTTTGGACAAGAGATCATTGTAGAGAACCATAATTTCACCTCCTGTAACAATGGTTTGCAGAACTTCTGTTGTTTTAGAAAGATCCAACCTTGTTGCTATTTCCATAACTTTGAGCCGCCGGTCTTGCATAATTTCTCCTTCCACAAGAGCGATATTTTCAGGAGTGAGCATCTCCAAGGGCCGACCTGCACGATCTTCGTCTTCAATGCTTTCTCGACCTATTCGAAGAAGTTTGGCTCATTCTTTCACGGTAAAATATGAGGGAGATGCTTCCCCATATACAGCGTCCTATCGCTGTTTAATTTCATTTGGAATAAAAGCTTTTGTGAAGAATTTAATAATAACTCATGCCCCATTGAGCATGTCACAATTTTTAACATATAGCCTTTATGATACGAGATAAGGGTATTGCGAAGGCGATAATCCTTATCGGCGAGGCCGGAAACTTATGGACCTACCCTCGTATGAAGCCAGAAGCAATGATCACGTGAGAAGTAAGTCACATGGCACAATATTGCATGAAGAGAGCATAATATACAATAAACTACCTCAAAAAGTTAGAAAGATCTGCTCAATTCAATCATTCCTACATGAAAATAACTTTTACTCCTGTATTTCAAATGTAATTTGAATGCGATTTAAACCGTGGCTAATTTACAAAGTTTCATTGATAATTGTCTAATGACTATCTACATTATAAGTTTTAGTTTATTGGTATTTATATATTGACTATAAAAATGTATATCACATGTTCATTGTCTTTATGTTGATCATGTATTTATTGTATATTTTATTACTGTCTTAAATGATCTACAGGACAAATAAATTATTTTAAATTATTAACTTGAAGATAATAGCACTAAAATTAAATTATTAATATTTTTACTGTTTTCGCACAACTATCTCAAAAATCAGCATATAATACGAAGTTAAGTTTTATACTTAAAACAATTTGTCCTATACCAAAGCCAAGAAAATGGTACTAGAATATATTAAAATAATTTGTAGTGAACACATATTTTTTTCTTTAATGGAAAATAGATGATCAGTTGTTGGACGCTTTTAAAGTTTATCATACTTTTGTCTTAGATTGGAGGATTTCTCAGGGTTTATATAAATCTGGAGTAAAAGGAATGCTAAAAGGATTGAATATTACATACACTAAAACCTTTGTATAAGCCATAAATTTTACGAGTTTCGTAAAACCTCAACATTTGATCCAGACATGCCCGATTAATAAAAACAGGTTTTGCATATGATTATCAGCTATAATTTCTGTTTTTGAGAGTTCTTCCCCTCTCCTTGAAAAAAGAAATCTACCTTTTACTTACCAATAAACTTTAAATTCCCAGTTTGAGCTTTTATTTTTGAAATAGTGACATAAACGCGCGTAATTACTTTTTATTCTTTTGCGCAGTATTTGTTTTAAGTCTCAAAGTTTGCTTTATAACAATTCTAAGACCATTTGAGATGTTGGAAGTGTTTCATGTAAATATTCGTTATGAAAGCCAAATGTTTGCTTGTGTAGAACAAGAACCTGTTATTTATTTTATATTGTTTTAATGATAACCAGTTATGTATTTATTTTGGATATGCATAAATAATTTCCTTGTTAGATGAGTAATGTTAGATTTTGTCTGCAGGTACTCGGCCTACAGCTGCATGTTCTGCGACCACCTTGAAGGGCCCTTCGTGGCACGAACCAGCGTCCTGCGAGATATGCCTCTAAGCGAGACCTTGCCTAGCGTGGTGGTGTTTGAGGATTGGTTCCTCTTCCTGAAACAATCGGGAGTACTGGTGATCAACTGCCCTGACGCTATGTATTTCGTGCACGGGGGCACCGTTTCAAGTATTTACGATCAGCATCAGAAGAAACAGTCATCATGGCTGGCGCTGGCTCGGCAGTGGGAGGTCCACCGCATTTTCGTTCCTCCAAACGTCGTATATCTCTTCTCCTGCAAGGAGGTGCGTTGTCTTATTTGTTTCTAGCTTCGAGTTATTCCCGTTATTAATGGCATCCACTGTAAGGGGAACTTTATCTTCTTGAGTTATAATTGGATAGCAGCTAAAGCCGGTAACAGAAACGAGGAAATGTGTCTCTTCTACTGGGAAAACGGCTTAGAACTTTGCATTTCTGTAAAAGTAACGGTTTTACCCATAACATAATTACAAAAATACTTGTCTCTAAAATCTCTGCATTCGTGTTTCCCGGTATCTTTAGTTGTCTTTTTATAATGTAAATAAATACACCGTAATTATCAAAGGCAAAAACTTTTTTTCCTGATAATTAAAACTGAGAAAGCCATTTATCTTAGGAGAAGTTAATTAAATTTTTATTATTATATATTAATGATTTGGAGGAGTGTTTTACACATTTTCCCCTTGCGTTTTTCCCCTCCAGTTTAGCCAGTTCTTAAAACATAATTCCAGAATGATATGATGGCAAGCCGGGCTCTTTGGTGACTTCGAATTGGTTCCTGAATAGAACAGAATACTGAACTTTAGGAGCATTTCATAACAAATTGTTTATTATTATTATTAGAAATAATCGATTACCCTAGATTCGGATTCCTTTTGTTACAATGCATGTATTTATTTGTTTTACCTGCTGTAGAATTATTCATGCTATTATTTTATTACTATCATAAATATTCCTATTTCCTTCATAATATTGTCAGGGCTTAATTTTATGTTTTGCTTGTATCTTTATTTCCAATTTCCAGTTTCAAGATTTACGTAGGTTATGTATAAATTATCATTGCTGGTGCTGTTGTATATTATTGTTCTTTTATTTTCTTATGTTTTTGTTTGTTCTTAAGTTGTTATTTTTCACTTTTCATTATCAATATTTATGTATTAGCATACATTTATTTATATACATAATGCTTTACATTGGTTCATATGTGTACAAATATTGTCAACTTTACTGTCAATATTTGTAATATTGTCGCTATAACTTCATATAATTATTATTAGATTAGTAGAGAGGCTTAATGGCCTTAACTCTACCAGAATAAATAAATAACTTTGGTTATTAACGTTACCCTCGCAGCGGAAATTTGCATTTCGGCCAGTAGCCGTACCGCAGCGATGTTGCCCATACTTTAACTCCACTTCCTAAAACGTATAGAAGATGGTGACGTTGTATACAGAAAACGCATTCGGATTGATTCTACAGTGAGATTATTTGAGTTATGGGCCTTCTGAGCGCGGCTGCTTATGTGGAATTGTTACCGCCTTAACGGGGAAAATGCATAGAGTTGCCTCGCAGTCAGCATTTTTATTTTACTGTTTCTATGTTTACTGAAAGTATTTAATAATAAGCATTGTGTTGAAAATGATGTCCCTCGGCTGCAGTGTATTGCCGGCAGTTGTTTCCACTAGTCTTCAAAAGACATGCTGGAAACCATTTTTGATAGGTCCTTCAGAATCGCAGCTGCAGCCTTTATCACTGCTTCTAAAGATTAATAATGTCCCTCACGAAAGCGTTTCTTCCATTAGGGTGAAAGGAAAAGGTCACGCGTGGACTATATGGAGGTAAGGGACACACTTCACATTTATTTGTGTGCGATATTCAGCAACAACATAAGCAATGTGCAGTCCGTACACCTTTAGTTTTTTTGAAGTTGGTCCTTATGGATTTCCACATAGAGTTTTACTATTTACTGTTAGGATCGAAATGAACTAGCCTATTTTCATCAACAGTGATTACCTTTGAAAAAAACTTCCTGTAACATTATCTTCAATCGCATGCAATGTTACCAATAGTCTTGGAAGTCACCGTGCACAAATGCATGCAAATTTTTAGTTACCAACGTGTGGGTGGCATCCATTAAATTTTTCATAATTTCTGAAAGTGTTCTTAATATTATTGAACGATTCTCTCTCTCTCTCTCTCACACACACACACACCCACACACACATACAAAGACGGCAGCGGTGTTAATGTTTCCTTCCGGTAGAGTAGAAACTTTTTTTTTATTTGTTTATTTAAGGACGCTCTTTAACATCTCAGGTCAACAGCGTCCCGTTCGATTCAGGGCGTGAAAGGGCCGACAAATTCTGCTCAGAGGCCTCTTCTTTTAGGCTTGAGGTTCTTTATCGTGCTGTAAATGTACGACACGGGACCCACGGCTTTACTTCCCTTCCGAAGGGAAGTAAAAAACGCCCGAAAAAAAATCCATCGATTCTGGCCGGGTTCGAACACGCGACCTTGGGTTTAGAAAGCAAGTATGGTTACCACTACACCACTAGGACCGACGAGCAGAAACTGGAGTGTAGGGCCCTTTGAAATTGATTGCCTCCCCTGTTTAAACATTTTAAATCATTTTCGAACTGTGCTATAGGGAAGAAAAAACTGCCCATTGGCCTCAGTTGTGGAATTTGTTGAGATGAAAGTACAATTTCAGAGGATCATATTGTTCATTTCCATTTTGCTGTGGTGGAACTGAACATTTCTCAACTTGCACACATCTCAAGGTGGCAACCGGATATTACCACAATGAAACTGGTACCATGTGTACATTATGCATTAGTTAACAAAATACTGTAAACATTTAATCATTCCTATATATAAATACAGTACTTAGGTTTTAGTGTCTAAGAATGTTAATATATAAAAATAAACATAAATTTGGAAACAGATAAGACTGAAGCATTTTATAAGTCAAGAAAGGCCTCTGACTGGGGAACATTTGCAGGATTGATTGATTGATTTATTTATGGACGCTCTTTAACATCTTAGGTCATCAGCGTCCCATTCAACTCAGGGCGTGAAACGGCCGACTAATTTTGCTCAGAGGCCTCTCTTTCAGGCTTGAGGTTCTTTATCGTGCCGTAAATGTACGACACGGGACCCACGGCTTTACTTCCCTTCCGAAGGAAGCCATACTTAGGATTTTTACGCCCCGAAAAAATCCATCGGTCCTGGCCGGGTTCGAACCCGCGATCTTGGGTTTATGAGGCAAGTATGGTAACCACTACACCACCGGGGCCGACACACACATTTGCAGGACATTAGCCTTTAAACTATTATATCGAAAACATGATCGTTTTGTTTTTGCAGGTGGGTTTGTCTTGCAATACCAAGAAGTGGGTGAAACACTATCTCCTTCCATCCTGCTGTCTGGTGCAGATGGCTAGAGCGTGGAGAGTTCTGGACGAGTTCGCCACGCGTCACGGCCTTCCCTATGAGCTGGACACCGGAACCATGCTGGGCGCCGTCAAGCTACGCAGTCACATGCCCTGGGACCCCGATGCCGATGTTTCCTTCCACACTCACGACTATCTGACCTTCTACAAGAAGCAGAGCTACTTTCGCGGCAAAGGTCTCAAGATTCAAAACTTCGAGCCCGAGAAAAAGGGTTATTTTCAGGTATGACCACTTTTCTCCGCTTCCTTTTTGTGCTCTTGATTGTTTATTTCTTGAGGATTTTTCAAAAAAAGGATCAGAAAATATATAATACTTAAATTAGTTGAAACATATACTCGAAATAATGTCAATGGTTTCAGGTGTACATTTATCACAGAAAGTTCTTTGCAAATTTAATTGCCTTTATAAGCCATAATATTAAGTTTTTTTTTCTTTTTCCTCAACGCTCCTTTTAATATTTTTTTCTCGTTTACCAATAATCTGTAATTTTGTCTACTATAACATTTGCATCTATATGTTCCATATTACAGAAGCAAAATTTTTTGGAAGTATTTTCAATGAGAATGTAAGAATTGCATATATCGCCATATTTTTCACTTTAAACTGAAAATTAAATTCTTGTATATTGTTGTACATTTCTCGTACAAAGATTTGTAGAGATTAAAATAAAAGATGATTTTGTGAACATAAAGGAGTGTGATGGAACTATTTTTTAACAAATTTTACTTAAAAACAGCAACAAAAATCTTAAATAATCAACTATTAGTTTTCACACAACTATTTCGTAGCACTTTCCTGTATCTTCGTCCACTTAGTTCTTTTCCATTTTTCCTTGTTGTTTAAACACCATTTTTTTCAATTTTTGGGCACAATTTGTGCTCTTCGTTGTGAAAATGGCATTCTATAATTCAGAAGCAAATGGTAAATTATAATAACAATATAAACTTCAGAATTTTGCCATTTTATTACGTTCTTGAATTCTTTCCTTTCGAGACAACCAAAAACTAAAAGACATTCTATAGCGATTCTTTTACAAACTGTTTCTATGCTTTTTCATGTATAATGCAGTAAATTATTCATTTTGTTTAAGTCTTGTAGAAAATGTTCCTTCTTAATAGGCAGTGCGTGTTACTAAGTTCCTTCACAGTAAAGGGAAGGATTTACAAGCAGTATAAAGTTTTGGCAAAGTTGTTATGGGGTTACATGCGCGGTGAATTTATGCAGTTAATGTCATTTCATAGTGGTCCGCATAAGTTAAATTGCAAAGAAGGGAACATAAATAAGTTTCTTGGTGTACTCTCCTACCTTCAATTACAATTTGGGTTCTTAATGGTTAGTATGTCTACTGAAAATGTAAATATTATTAACTTGTTTTATTTATTTTAAACCGCCTTTTTGTCATACAAATTTGCATGGAAAGCAACCCAACGGTAAATTGTATGCAGTGAATTAAACAACAAAATTTAATTTAATTTTAATCTTTGACAAGTGTTTTAGTGGAAACATAATAAACAAACAAAGTAATTGATTTACTTTTTAAGCCGAAAGTCGCTACGAAATTGAAACAAAATTTAGTCTAGCTATGCTTAGGAGTAGGAAAAATATAGTACTCTTATTTTATATTTACTTGACGTTTCAGAATTCACAAGGATTACATTTGATAGAAAATTACAAGAACTTTATGTTAGGTAAATCTATGGATAATAAATTGTTTCTCTAATTTTAAAAAAATAATATGGAATATATAGAATACCTTTTAGAGAAATATAGGTTTTCGCAGTACAAATAGAAATAATAGTAATAAAACAGGTATTTTCTATTATTTTAAATTGTTTTAACATAAGAACATTAGGGTGTACCTGGGGGACTAGAGGGGCACGATTTACCACTTTCCAAGCAATGATGCTATCTGAGTTAATATATACTAATTGTAATGATAAATATCTCAAAAGCAGTTGCAGGAATACTTTCATAAGTGAAAGCATTTTGACGTAAATGCAACTTTAAAAGGTTTGCGCGAAACGGTATGCGGTCGTAAAATTAGAATTTGCATCATGGATTCAACGGCATACATGTAAATTTACGTTGCGTTATCGGTGCTTCATGACAAAATAGTTTCTCTTTCTAAAGTAGCAAGAAATACTGTATCAAGTTTACCTTAATGCGCTTTATTACCCTTGTTCTTTTTGAACAGAATTACATTTATACCGAGCGACCAGTTTTGTTTTCCCCCGCAGTGTTTTTCATAGGGCGAGCGCACCTCACAAACCTGTTCAAGCGGTCATTACTTACCAAATTATCAAATGAAGTGTTGAAACTGCCCGTCTTCATTCTCCACAAATTTTTGGCATTTCTTTAGGAAATTATTCACCACTCGTCGAAGCTCATTGCGAGATATCCGGACAATTTCTTGACAAATATTAATCGCAGGCCCTTAAATCGGGAGACTGGGGAAGGGGGCACAAATCTCCACCAATAACTCTGTCTTACATTGAATTGCTTTAATGGAATTATTGGCAGTGTTAGCAGTGGCATAGCCTTGTTGAAAACATGCATGAACACGCTCCCTGTCGGTTACTTCTCTGAAAAAGCGGTTAGTATAGGCTAATATGGTGAGTAAACAGAATCAGCCGCATGCTAAAAAAACTGTTAACTGAGTTAACACATATAATCATTCATAAACACATGAGGCATAATACACTTTATGTATGCTGTTGAATTAAGAAACAAACAACACACACATGGGAAACGCTACGCTACAGTTGCGACAGTTAGTAAGGTCAACAAGTATGCAAGCAGGCTTGCTACCTTCTCCACGGCGGCAAACGAGTGGGAACTCGCAAATAGGAAAAAACCGCACCCAGGGTAAAGCGTCACTGATAGCACTGTATTATTACATTAAACCACATTAAAGATTCTGTTTAAGTTTTGTTTGTAGTTCAACTATTCTGTGAGTCGCCATTAACCTAATATTGAAAAATTATGTTAACTAATATAATTAAAAACTACAATTTCCATTATTAATTCATCTTTCCTTGTTTCACAGATATGGACACCCGACATAAAGATCGAGATGTGGGGTATGGCATCACTGTCGACGGCGTATCTCCCCGCCAGCCTGCGGGAGACACCGACCCGCGTCAACGTCCTCGGTGCTTGGATAAGAGGCGTCTCTAATCCCGGACTGTACGCTCGCAACAGGTTCGGGTTCGACTATCTGCGACATGCGCCGCACTGGAGCAACCTTGGTATGAAGGACAGCTTTGTGAGCTACTCGACACACATGGGATGGCTTCCATGCCCCAAGCGGTATCACCATGCCTGCCTGGACCACTATCCTTCTGACGGCAGCCTCGAGTTTGTGCCGCAGATTCTCCACTAGCCTTCGGCCCGACGAGGGGCCAGCAGCAAACGTCCGCTGGTCGCTCTACAGTCGCCACTACCGCCGCCACGAGGATGGCGTGCTCATGCGCGTCGTAGGGCAAGGTGTAAATCGTGCCCTCTTTCGTCCAGCTGAGATAGGGCCCTGCCTCTCGTGAGGCATAACCACTGTGAGGTCTGCAACTAAAAACGCTACCTTTTGCGGTTTGTTTAAGTTTATGTTTTTGTGGCTTTAAGAGCAACCGTTCGTTGACTGAGTTTTCAGTGATATCTATACAGCGTTACTACTCATTAAGAAATGCTGTATGCTGCATGGTTGTTTTCAAGAGGTCTTGTAGTGTAGATGAAAGTGATAATATTCACGGCGAAGGCTACAGCTGAAGTGGTGAGCTTGTTGACATACTCAGACCTTGTAACATCAAGAGAGCCTCCGTGCACTACAGATTACATCTGTATGCCTCTTGACGTTAGGAAGAGTCATCGTCACGTTCAAGCTGAACTGCGTCGCTCCAGATGGTAAACAAAGTGATAACTACTGCGGCACTTATATGCTTTTTGTATACTTGAGCCCAAGCTGAACTTTGCCTATCCAAATAAGGTTTCGTGCTTTATTATCTTCTCAGTGATATAGAGCATTTCTTTTAGGAAAGGCTGAAGAGGCTTAAGTTTATTGTGTTTATGGAAATTAAAAGCCGCGCTTCTTCTATTTAATGACTTCTATAGATAAGCATGGCGAATTACACAAAACATCGTGTTGCAACTCTTTAATATGCTTTAAAATCTGTAAATGTATTTATTTACATTTTTTCATACAATGCTGGTGAGATAATGCCGAGGAACACTCAACGCAAGTCATAAAATGGAAGTCTCAAGAGATGAACATGGCCAGCGTATTGATGTTCAATCATAAATGTCACTAAAAGAAATGCATTGTGGTCTAGAAGTCACATATGCGGATATCAGCTGTGTATGACTTGTGTTATCTCACTCAACAAGGGCAAAAGCAACTAATAGTTTAGCCATTGATCCAAATCACAACCAACAGAAGATGCAAAATGCTGTAATAAGCACATTATTTAGCTTCGCTTCATAAACTTGGTAATTTCTTCTAAACTTCGAACTTTGTAACAGGCTACAGTGATCCAGTGTTGCATAATGAAATGCACTTCAAAACTATGTATATGTGTTTACGAATTAATGACATTTGCGTATTTAAGTCGTACCCAAAAAAAAAAAAAAAATCTCAAAAGTATGTGCAAGTACAAGTTTCGTTCACTGGATAGCAAAAAGTGTATTTCCTTACATGTATATTTTGAAAGTGAATTCGTTGTAAATTAACAGGTTTCGATTTGAGAGCTTAGCAAGGTAAATATTTACAGGATGCAACAAAGGTTTCTAGAATGTGCAAGCGTTTTAAGAATATTTTTACAAATCACTTCAGAATGTTTATTACTCATCAGTTGTTTCTTTTTAAATAAAAATTGTGCTTTTCGGCGCTTGTCGTTACTTAGAAAATATGGACCAGTAATTCTGGTATCTATTATAAAAAATGTATTTTTATTTCATAGTCGAAAAATAATACTATAGAGTTCAGTTTACGGAGGTAAGTAATATGGAAAATCATGCTCCGAGTATAAAAAATACTGATTTTAAAATGTTTTAGTTTAGTTTAAATGAACACTTAACTTTTAGTAATAATTAAATCAATATATAGTTTATGAGATAAATTCCAAACATTTTTAGCAATTTTTAGGTAATAGAAATAATTTAAAAGTTTTTCATTCACTCCATAAGCTTTTCACTTACAGTTAAATTCATATCTCAATGTTTTTCGGAAAGTACCTAAGACCGTTATCTGCAAAATGTTCTATTGAAGTGCTGCATCTCTCATCATTAGTATTAAATTCCTATCCTCGAAAGTCTTTCTTCAACAAAGAGAAGAGATAATAATCAATTCAAGGCGTTACTTCGATCTCCTGGCAGATACATTTCTTCATTACAACCTGTCGGTCCTGGTGATGTAGTGGTAACTATACTTGCTTCCTAAACCCAAGATCGTGGGTGCGATCGCGGCCAGGACCGGTGGATTTTTTCCTAAGTATGGTTTCCTTCGTAAGAAAAGTAAAGCTGTGGGTCCCTTACCATTTACGGTACGAAAAAGACCCTCAAGCTTGAAAGAAGAGACCTCTGAGTAAAATTTGTCGGCTGTTTCACGCCCTGAATAGAATGGGACGCTGATGGCTTGAGATGTTAAAGAGCGTCCGCAAATAAACCAAATTAAAAAAAAAATCACTACAATCTTCGCAACAATAGCAGCACGGACTTGAGCATTGTACGTAAGTATTTCTCCTTTATGACGTCACGCAGTTTTTACAGGAGTGAAGCATAATACTCTGCATTCATGGTAGTATTCCTTTCTCTAAAGTCAACAATCCAAAAGATTGTCAGCGTCTGCTTCGCTTTGCATTCCTCAGAGGTGTGTGACACTACGAATTCCGAACCATGGAATCATCCCGGCGACCAAGGATTCCATGACTTTTTTTGATTGCCTTTGCAATGCTCTAAATACCTGCGAGAGGCTCCTGAGCTGCAGAAAGTAATCACCTTATCAAGTGGGGTTTCTCAAGTATGGTTCAAAAGACGGTTGTAACAGAAACCTCTATGTTGCTGAGAGTTCTTGATCTTCACCATCTGCCCTGACAGACATTTTCCTCAGTTTTCACTTCTAGGCCTGCCAACACGAAGATCATCCACAATACTCTCTCTTTCCAAGCGAAACTGTTTAGTTCATTCCATTCTCGGATGAACACCATCCATGGCTTTTTGACAGCGTTTAGAAAGCATTATTTTGGCAAAGAATTTTATTAGAGCGTAGTACATACTCAGTTTTAATGCAAATTAATCAAATGCCTGTAACGAAATGCTATATATAGAGTTGAAATTAATACTTAACCTCGTTATATTGTCGATGCTGACGGTCTAGTGGTAATCATGCTTGCCGCATAGACCAAATTGCCCAGAATGATGGATTTTTAGAGAGTAATATGGCTTCCTTCGGAAGGGAAGTAAAACTGTTGATTCCATGTCTTTGATTAATAGCACATAAAGAGCCTCAAAACTGAAGGAAGAGGCCTAGGAGCATATATTGGCCATTTCACGATCTAAATTCAATGAAATGATGACCAAATATGTTAAACAGCGTTCTTAAATGAACCAAATAATAACAACTTCAACATAGATAACATTCAAAACGCTTTAGATACGAATTTTGTATGTCGTCGAAATTGTTTGAAGTACAAATAACGTTAAATCTTATGTTAGTCAGTACTTTAAGAATATAAATCCGTTTAGTATATCCTTCTCAACGTTTTAGAATCTGTCAATTGTGAAATCTATAGTTTTGCATTTTGTTGTTTTGTAACATCTTTACAGCTTAACACCACACGAGCTTTTTAAAGACATCATTGTATAGGAAGTGTTTATTCGGTACAGCTCTGCATTGTTGAGGGAATAGAAGCGCTTTACGTGCCGCTCCAGCACCTTAATCACTTTGTACTTATTGACTACATTTTCCGAAATTAATGATGACAGCCGAGGAAGAAGTTAAATCAAGAATCACGAGCATAATATGACCATGGTCGCCATGGGTATCTTCCAAGCCAAAAAGGTGGTCAGTCACATTTGGAGCAACTTTCTTTTGTGAAAATTAAGTGGTCCATTATATAAATGCAGTACAATGTCATGAAACATAATCATGGTGATGCTGTATTACTATATTTAACGACACAAACTTGGATGTTCGCATTTCAAAAGGTACATGAAGATTTCGATCATCGTTTAGGAGCTGCTTGCACGCCACAGACAAGAGACAATTATTTGTTAAATTTATTTGTGTTGAATTTGTAGCAATGAGAAAAATCGCCAACAGATGAGTCCTCTCCATTTTCCATAAGTTCAAAAATAGCACCAAATTTCTGTGGCCAAATTGCATTGAATCGTTGTCAACGCAGTATTGCAATAAACTGTGAGTAAGAATTGAAATGACTTTCGAGCAAGTGTTGCTGTTCCCTATGACTGACATTGAGTCTTGGTCACATATGCTGTGACTGGAGAGTCAACTATTAATACAAAATCTTCAGCAAACTCACTAACAACATACAATTCGGCTTAAGAAGTACAAACTCCTGCCATGACAGCCGATTATGTCGCTTGAAAATTCTCGCTGCATTGGTCGGGTTGGGAGACACCATATTCTCGCAATGCCTTGTGATTTTTACTTGTTTTGGAAATTAAATTAACCTTTGTGGGGTCAAATAATCCCATTCTAGCAGCACTAGAACGGTCATTCCACTCTATCCAGGAAAATGACAACGTTGACAGCGTCTAGCGCCTTCCAACACTATAGCAATGGTGGAGGGTCTGGGAGAAAATGGATAGATATAGGTACCTAAAAAAATGTTTTATTAATTGTTCAATAATTAATACATGGTCTTCATTATTAAATCTAAAGTTTCAACACGTGTAAATATTGGGCTATAATCATGCAATAAATTCCCATTATCATTCTCGTAACGCGTTTAACGTATTGCTGATTTTATGACAAAATATTGCAGGTGGTTATTTTAATGACGAAATCTTTGTTGCAACCTGTATTAACAAAAGTAAGTCAGGTAAGGGGACCAACGCGAGTTAAACTATGTGAAGAACATTTTGGTGACCGGAAACGAAACAATCGAGACGTTAAACTCTTCTTTGGCATAGCACCTATTTGTTCTTGCTATCAATACAATACGATATCAGTGTAATTCTGGGGAAATATTCCCTTTTGAGTTCTGCATCCCTACATTAAAATTGTGTAAAATGTTGCAAAACTGATCTGTTCTGCATCGTTTAAGTGAATATAAGGCGCGTAAGCTTCTGCACTGCTAGATTTGTTATTTCTGTTTGTACAAAGCAGCGAATATTTAAGTGACGTTATGAATGAATAGGAAACACTCATTGCTTATTGCATTACAGCAAAAAAGCCTTCTTTTGAAGATCTTTACTCAGAAAGTTACGACAGCAGATGAGAAGATTTCATGGCTAAAACCAAAGCAATCACATCTTATCGTGAAATGAGTGCCTTTTCAGATACTACAGGGTGAGAGTTAAAACAGAAGTGCAGTTGCATCGTAACGAAATCAAAATAATATATTGTTTGAAAACATATATTTAGATTTTATAACTTATGTAATAGCTAATGTGTTTATGTGCACTTGAGCGTGTTTATGTTTGTTGTCTTGTTGTTCCGTTTTAGTCTACAGCTGAATGTTCTGCTTTGAAATCCTCTTGGTGAACCTGTAGTGCGTAAATCAAAAAGCACTTTGTATCTATAAAAATGTATTTATTTTTTAAATTGTATGCTTAATATTCTTCTTAATGACTCAATAATTAGGGAATGACTGAAAATGCGTTCTTTGCAAAGAAAACATATATCGAACACTAAAAACAGGTCTAAAAACACATGGAAATGTTCCAATAGGTTTGGATATATTATTTTCTGTTCTTGAATAACAGTCATGCATGTTCTTGCATTTATACTTCTGCCTTTACCTCTACTAAAGCCTCCATAAATTTATAAATTTGGCAACCTTTATATAGAATTTTCTTTGATTATGTAATATGTTTTAGAGGCAAACTGTAGCTGAAGGTAGTCAGCTACGGTACTCAAATTTATTGAGACAGGAATTATGGTACTGCTAGTTTCGAAGTTGTGTTTTACACTGACACCAGCTTCGGCAGTACATACATTTGGTGATTTTTCGAGAAGAGGGAATATTCACAAGCATTTTGGCTGTAAAGCTCGCAAGATCTTTATAGGATAGGTTCATAAGTATCCGGATAACCATTTTCCAGGAATGATAAACACAAAAATATATTTCACTTTTCAATATACTAACCCCCAAAGAGTCAGAAGTCTTTTCTACAAAATGGGCATAAACAGCATTCATACTTCGTCGCACTTAAATGTCCTTCCTCAAAGGTACTTCTTGAGATTTGAGAGGAGGAAATAGTCACTGGGAGCTAGACTTGGGCTGTAGCGTGGATGGTCGACCACCTTGAAGCCACATTTCTTCACAGCTTCCTTTGCAACAAGAGCTGTGTGCCCAGGCGCGTTGTCGCACACCACCACTACTCAGCTTTCCTCGCCTTTTCTCTTTGATAGATGCACGTAGTCTGTGCAGTAGGGCAGCATAGTACTCCCCACTTACTGTGGTGTTCCTCTCCTTGAAATAAATGAGAGTATTCATTCAAAGTGCCAAAAGATTGTGGCCATGGTCTTCTTGGTTGACTGAGTGGCCTTAGCCTTTAGAGTTGCTGCTTCGCCAGGTTTACGCCACTCCACTTATGCTCTTTTGGACATGGGATCATAGTAGAGGACCATAGTTTCATCTCCTGTAACAATGTTTGCACAACTTCTCTCTCGTTGCCACACCAGAGTTCCAAAAATGCCTGACAACAGATGACTCTTTGCGCTTTGGGACTGAGGAAAGAAGTCTAGGCACCCATCTTGCACTAACCTTATTCATGTTTAAATGTTCATAAATAATTCGAAGGACTGTTGTTTTATAAAGGCCCAACCTTGCTCTTATTTCTGTAACTTTGAGCCGCCGGTCTTCCATAATTTCTCCTTCTACAAGAGCGATGTTTTCAAGAGTGAGCACCTCCAAGGGCCGACCTGCACGCTTTTCGTCTTCAATGCTTTCTCGACCCATTCGAAAAAGTTTGGCACATTCTTTTACGGTAGTATTTAAGGAGGATGCTTCCCTTTATACACCGTTCAACCGCTGTTTAATTTCATTTGGAGTAATTCCTTCTTTTGTGAAGAACTTAAAAACAGTTCGACACTCCATTTTGAACATATCACAATCTTCTGCACATAGCCTTCTTTATGCAACTATATCTGAAGAATGAACACAGCGGAGCGGAAGTTACAGGTGGAATTATTTACTTAACAGATAAGGTATGACACCTGATAAGGATTTTGTGAAGACGATAACCCTTATTGGTGAGGTCGGAAACTTATGGACCTACCCTCATATCTCTCAAAATTTGTAGTGTCTAAGGATAAATGAATGGGTAGAATTAATTTTGGAGGCTTTTGAAACAATTTCATTTTTGGGGCATGCAGTACGATTTAACTGCCGTATAATAACTTTCTTTACTTGTAATATTATATAATTTTCATAAATGTTTTGTGGAAGCATGATTTATATCACAATTGAAATTTTAAGCATAATATCTTTGCTCTTATTTCAAGACGTTTGTCTTTTTAGATACGAACCTGTCTATAGTCTAACAGTATTACTAACGCACACAGGTTGTTAATGCACAAAGCCGAAATATTTTTATCGTGTATTGAGAGAACTTAGGCAAATAAATTAAGATAAAAAACGCAGAATCTCGGGTTTCAAACTTCCATTGTCACTGCCGTACTTCTGTAACATTTGGTTTTACACAATACGTAAAGTATTAGAATACAGTGAAAGAAGCACAGAATAGGAATGAACAGGATAAAAGGGACGGAGGAGGGTAGAGGCCATAATAATGAACCTATTGACCTGGGGGAGCCATCTCCGGGAAGAACAAATGGTTGACCCGACCCGGGGGCTCCAATACTAGAACGCAAAACCACCGTCAGTCCGCACAGCGCCATTCTTCCTCGTCTGGCATTTTTCTACCCTGCAGTCAGAACTATGGAGTGAAATGGGAGAGCGTAAATTTTGTTGAAAAAATATTCACCAAGTAATTGGAGGAAAACAGAATTGGATGGTTGGGCCTAAATGATTTGAACCCGAAATCTCCTGAATACGATTCGGACAACTTGGTTTTAAAAAGATAGATAGTAGGCTATCTTGTTTCAGTTT
Organism: Metallyticus violacea; assembly: GCA_030762175.1. NCBI lineage: Eukaryota > Metazoa > Arthropoda > Insecta > Mantodea > Metallyticidae > Metallyticus > Metallyticus violacea. Next base: position 17,000,786 of record CM060843.1, on the reverse strand, counting down.
CTGGTTTCAATAACTGGATAATCAATCAAAAGAAAAAGTAGCAGAAAAAAAGTTAAAGCATGCTAGTCAAGCTGAACTCTATAGTTGTGAAGTACTCTCTCTTTACATGCTTCTACTACATAATCAGCGTAACAAGCCGAAGACGATAAGAGCTCTGGCCTTTACTATAGCGGGCGCTTGGAGCGTTATGAGTACATATAAGCCAAATTTGATGCATGCTTTAAAGGCAAGAAATGTAAATACAATTAAATTAAAGTGTACAGTTTTTACATAAAACGTCTTTAATTTGTAGTTTCATAATTGCAACTATTTCATTTCTTACACCCACAAGGCAGTAAAATATTACATAAAACAAATGACAAATTTTTTGCAACAATGGAAAAATTAGAATTGCAACATTGTTGTTAAAACTGAATTCTTGTTATTACACAAATGCATTGGTGTGCAACCATGATATTGTTCTGTAACTTTTACACGTTATGATAATAAATGATGATGATCAGTCAGTACTTTCATTGTAATATAAAGTTTAGTCCTATTTCCTTTCAGTAACAGTCAAAGCTCGGATATTTTTTGTTGGTGACCCTGAATTCCCTATCTCAAATTACTTGCCTAAAACATCTCAATAAAAGTGAAAATGTTTCGGTGATTTTTCATTGATGACCTGGGTATTGAAAAGCAATGGGAATAGTTCAGAACCTCTGCCCAATTCAAAGTCTATTTAAACGTACTCTTTACTGAATATCTTAAATTATTAGCTATATAAATGTGTTCTTATGAATATTCTGTCCAACTTTATATGCTTTTTTTTCAATGTGATAATTACTGTTAGTTTTAGTGACGCTTAAATTGATGGTTATTTTCTTGATGTTTTTATATGTAGTTGTTATAAAATACAGTGATAACACTGTAAACTCAATGTTTGTGTTAATGTTTTTAAATTTACTACCTTTATTTTTCAAATTTCAGTAGCTGTACCATATAAATTGCAAATAAGCTTGATGTTTAAAAAATATTTGCATATTTTAAGTCTACGATGTGAGAAGTATATTGCCATTTGCTTCGTACTTTCTGCATCATCGAGGATTTCAAAGCTTAACACTCATGATATCCATGTAAAAGAGGGTGTTTAATTATTAAAATCTAGAATATTTAAATCCGATATGCGCAGAATAATAAATAAATTAAATGTACCCTAAAAGAGGTAATTAAAATGTTTGCTAACCCAGAAATAGAAGAACTGTAATTGTAGATTTCTGTGACTAAATTTGTATGATGGTACTTTCTTACGAATCATTCTATGTTAAGTTACTATTTTCTCTGACCAAGACTAATTCTGAAGAAAGTGTGCCTGTCTGTAAGACAAAAATATTAAAACATAGAGTCACCCAATTATCTAATGACCGACGCGGAGGCGGGGGACTGCATCGGCCAGTCATCGTTCAAGGACAGCCGGGCTACACAAGTTGGGAAGGGTGGTTGAGGATTAATGAACTACTACATTGGCCTGGATTCTAATGCCATTCAATATAAGAAACATATTTCTGATCCCCTAGTAAGTATGCTAAGAAAAATAAATGGCAAAGACCATACTTAATTATTCTATTCCACGAATGTGTATTTATCATTCTTATGGCTGTACTCGGTTAGCAGATTATTTGAAGAGAAATCCGTACGCAATCGAACTCCAAGTCGTAATGTAACTGGTAAATTAATCAATAAATTTCGTGAAACGGGATTATACAAAATTGAATTTGTGGAAAATGAAGGCAGGCCATTTCAGTATTTTCACGGTAGCCCGGCTGCCTGTGATGTAATCCCTACCATTGTGTTGGTCATTGGATAATTGGATGGCTCGATATTTTGAACATTTGACTACTGTTTCGGCCATTATTCTACAGTTACTTTAGTAAGAAGTAATAAGACAAACGTTGATTGCAAAATATATTCAAAGTGAACACCAAAAGACGTAGCTAAAGATCTGAACTTGCTTGTTTATCTTACGAATTAGAGACAAGTAGGCCTAAATGGTTTTAAATCAAAGAATATATAGATACACTAGGTTTACAAATATCAAAAGAAATGCTAGTGCATCTAGTCAGAGGGTCTAGACAGAACGAATAATGTATAGCTTTGACAACATACTCAGTGTAACTCTGTATTAGTGGTACCAGAGTAAAAGCATGCGTTTGAATAGGTTAATAACCCCCTTGTTTCGTGGCTAAACTCTTAGAAGAATATTATATTTTGCATTTTAATTTCGCTAGGCTGTATTTCGTTATGCGTTTTTAAATGCAAAGTGCCCGTCTAAACCTTTACACTGTCTGGAAGCTGTTGCAGGGGGGGGGGGGGATAAAATAAATTTTCGCAATATTATATTTTCGTATACCACGATTATTTTATACGTTCTTTTTATACAGAATCTAAGTGAAATTAGGAAATAGAGCATATAAAGTTTTTGAGGACCTCCATCGTATTTATTATGGAATATGTAAAGTTATTAGTGAACAATGAGATCAAAATTATTTACATCCAGGGATTTGATTCTACAGGTACTTAATGAAACTTGCATATTTTTCATATATATTTTTAATTCTTAATGTTTTTAAATATTGTATACGAATTCTTTGAAGTAGTTTCAAGAAGAGAAAATGAAAACCTGGTAACACTCAATTGAGCCAAATTAGTTTTGGTTAAAGTTAAAAGTTAATGCTTTTTAATTGTTATTAAGTAGTGTCGAAACGCTGATTGCAACTGTTGCAAGCATTAAAGGTTAGATATAATGAATTAAGACTTTCATTTACAATAACATCTGAAGATGGCGCAATGCCACGTGATTGATATACAGCGGGCTCAAAATGCTTACTGAGTACATTGGCGCACGTCATGAACAATTTTGAGCTGGTTACAGTAGTGTTCATTGTGAATTAAGTTATTTCACGTATTAAACTGCGCTAACTTCATTTTTAAGTGGAATTTCCTTTTTAAAATAATTATGTAGGGAGTTTAAATCTCGAGATATAGATAAACGAAGTAGGCCATGCCTTTTGTTGACTTCGAATAAATGATCTTTTGTTTGTTATCTTCTCAACCGGAAAAAAATGCCATATATATTTTTATTACAAAAATACTTTTCATTAAATCTATAATGATTCTTAGAAACATCGTGAATGTTACAAAAGATCATTATAAATTCATTCCTGAAAGTTAATTCTGAACAGAATTTATTACAGGGCAGGAGTAGCGTTACGATCTTTTTCAGTGTGTGAATGAATTTCTGGACAGTTGACCACAATTTCAACGATTTGGAATAATTTTTTTCCTTTAAATTTTTGAAACTGTTACAAAACCGTCAACAGACACGTTGATTTAAAGTTCAAAATAAGGTTGAATGATCATTTTCTTTAAACCGAATTATAGTTTTTTACAGTACGCCATGCCAGTAACAAAAGCTCAACAGTCATAATTCTTTGGGGAGAAAGCAAAATGCAAGTAGGAAGTTCTGTTTTGGCTTCGGTTAGATAACGATGACGTCATAAAGTATAGTTTTAAATTTGAAAACAGGATTAGTACTTTAACTTCTTTCTATGTTAGACATTCTGAGCTCTGGATCAAAAGAGATGCTGTATACCCACCTCGGTCTTCTCACTTGACACCTCTTAACCGTTTGGCATACCATAAACTTGCAGAGGGTATTTAAGAGAGTATGCCAGAGTTGCTTCACCACCCCGGACAATATATTTGTGTTCATATAACATTTCTTTATTTTTTATTTCATTGATTCATTATTCCAGGTTTTCTCCAACTCTAACGAACTTAAATCGAAATTTGCCTGACCTGTTTGAAACAACCTGTTTAGAATGTGCGTAAGATATACGATCACACGATATTAAACTCTTTCTTGCTGTTGTTTCAGAATTACATCAAATAACACCAGAGATTATTTTAGAGGCTATTTATTATACCTAATAACCATTTTCGCTAACACTACTGAAATATGTTGCATTTTCTAATACTTGAATCACAAAGGAAAATTTCAAAATACTCATTCTTAGCTGGGATACAAGCTCTAGCTTTTAACAAGACTCCTGGATACACGGACATATTCTTGGATTACTTAAGATTGTTAGATGGCCCGTTACGGTTATTTACTTACCTCCGAAAGCAAGAAAAGAGGAATTTTCTAACAGTAAAATAAAGAATTCCGGGCCGGTATCCATACATCTTTTGTATTCCACTCACAGTTTGCAAATTCTTTTTCATTATTTCTGTATAATTTAACTTTTTTTCAATTTATACTATTCTAAGTAAAGAAGTGAGTGGGTACAAAAAACACATTCACTTCTCCGTCTGAATACATTTTAACTTTCAAATAGTTTGAAGCTGAAAAACACCTAGTGCTTTTGTTGCCGGTCAGTTGGCCTTATTGCGTCACTTTTTTTTAATGGTGTTTAACGCCCCTTTTTACTACTGAGGCATCACAGGCGGTGGACACTGATGATACATGAGATGAAATATAAGTTTTAAAGGAAGGAAACGTTCCAGGCCTAAGTTTAGGATACCTCCCCGGCATTTGCAATATATGACTGAGAAAAACCTGGATAAAATCTCACTCAGGGAGAGTGGTCCTCGCGGGAATCGAACTCCAGACCTTCCACTCACCAGTCCGCGCCTTAACGATCTCGGTCACCCGTGGCGGTATTGCGACACCTGCTTTCGTAGTTTGCTTATAGATGGCATTTATTGACTAACTGCCCTTTTATTCAAAATATCTAATTTTTTTTTTGCTATAAATTTACTAGTTTTTAGGCTTTAGTGGGAAAATGTATGCTCCATTTATCTCCAAAATTGTGATCTCTTAAGGGGGCTCATTTACAGCGACGCATCAAAGTGCTCAAAACTTTTGCGCTCTATATCCTCAACCAGCGGCTCTCATCTTAAAATCGTGTACTTTGCAATTTCTGTGTGCTTTATTGTCAATTCGAAAATAACAACGAGAAATATAATAATGCTAAGATCACTACAAATTACAAACTCATATTTTGATAAAGAAATTAGTATGCATAATATTGCCTTGTGCATAAAAAGCCGTAAACGTTGTACCTGTATTTAATGTAATGTATTTTCGCAATTTATATTATTTAAAGCTATTTGTTATTAATAAATATTCGATGTTATGTAACAATATCACAATGTGTTTCTTATTTAAGCAATCTCCAACAATCCAAACCCCAAAATATATTTTAACAAAATAAGCTGAAATGTTATACTGGTTTTTCAGCAAAGAATCCAAGTAAAGTGGAATTAAGATATGAGCAGTGGCAAAAACTGGCTCTTCAGTAAAAACACTGCCTCAGACCATCAGTGTACACGCCTAAAGCAGTTGCAGTGATGCATTTATCGGACTTATTAAGGAAATATAGCGTTTTCCGCTTTAATTCTGTGTTAATGCTGTCATAATGCCGAAAAGTTAGTGTATTTTAAAGTACGGAAGTTGCGATAGTAAATTTTTGTAAAGAAGTGAGACAGCGATTGTGTTTCTGCACCTAACAGATGTACGAGGATAGGTCCATCAGTTTCCGGATTATCGCCTTCGCAATACCCTTATCTGGTGTCATACCTTAACTGTTAAGTAAATATTTGCAGCTGTAACTTCCGCTCCGCTGTATTGAGTTGTTTGCACATAGTTGCATAAAAAGGTTATGCATAGAAGATTGGGACATGTTCATAATGGAATTTCGAGCTGTTATTAAGTTCTTCACAAAAGAAGGACTTACTCCAAATGAAATTAAACTGTGATTGGGCGGTGTATATAGGGAAGCATTCCCCTCATATTCTACCGTAAAAGAATGGGCCAAAATTTTTCGAATGGATTGAGAAAGAATTGAAGGAGAACAACGTGCAGGTCGGCATTTGGAGGTTTTCACAAATGAAAACATCGCTCTTGTGGAAGGAGAAATTATGCAAGACCGAAGGCCCAAAGTTACAGAAGTAGCAGCAAGGTTGGACCTTTCTAAAACAATAGTTCTTCGAATTATTCATGAATATTTAAACATGAATAAGGTTAATGCAAGATGGGTGCCTAGACCTTTCCTCAGTCCAAAAGCAGTAACAAGTCATCAGTTGTCAGGCATTTTTGGACAACGAGAGAGAAGTTCTGGAAAGCATTGTTACAGGAGATGTAACTATGGTCCTCTACTATGATCTCTTGTCCAAAAGAGAATCAATGGAGTGGCGTAAACCTGGTGAAGCACCGCCTCTAAAGGCCAGTCAACCAAGAAGATCATGGCCACAATCTTTTGGGACTGTGAAGGAATACTCTTCATTGACTTCAAGGAGAGGAACACCACAGTAAATGGGGAGTACTATGCTGTACAGACTACGTATTTTCATAAAAGAGAAAAGGCGAGGAAAGCTGAGTGGTGGTGTGCCCCTTCATGACAACGCGCCTGTACACACATCTCTATTTGCAAAGGAAGCTATGACGAAATGTAGCTTCAAGAAGATGGACCATCCACCCTACAGACCAGATCTAGCTCCCAGGGACTATTTCCTCTTCTCAAAACTCAAGAAAGACCTTCAAGGAAGAAAATTTAAGTGTGACGAAGAAGTGATGGATTTTGATTATGCCCTTTTTGCAGACGAGGCTGCTGACTATTACTGGGGGAGGGGGATTAAAATGTTAAATCAAAGATGTGAGAAGTGTATTGCAATAAAGGGTAACTATATTGAAAAGTTAAATATAGTGTTTGTCTTTATCATACCTAGAAAATGGTTAGGCCGGAAACTTACAGACCTACCCTTGTATTGTTGGTAATCTTGTTATAAGATTTGGGGAACCTGGATCTGTTCTCGGTTAATAACCGAAAGTAAACCACCATGTGCCTACCGAAGAGAAACTTTGCTATTAGAGGAAGATTAGAACGAAATTCAAAAAAGCATCTGGGATTTTATGCACAGGAAATAGGAATTTTGTAAAATTCACCTTGGATTGCCATCAAGTTTCTAAAAGTGATAATGTTAATAGAGGGAATTTCTGAAACTGGTTTTGGTTAACGTAGGGAATAGTTCTATTGACGCACTTTTGATTTTTTTTTTCCTCGGGCAAAATTAGGTAAAATTGGCAAGTGGAGAAAAATCCAGTCTTGTACGCGAAATGGCATGGTGCGTAGTAAATTCTTACAACTAAATTATAGAACTAAATTTTTTGAAAACAATGCGTAAAGAGAAACAGAGGTGACATATTAACTGCATTCTTCGAAGAGCTATCAGTCACTGAGTGTAAACACGCATTTTTTCAACAAGACTCCGCTACAGCGCATACAGCTGATCTCTCGTTTTAATTGAGAAATTTTTTGAGTAAATGATTATTAGTACAGCATTGTGGCCACCGTGATCTTTCCAGAACTTGACATTTACGATTTCAATTTATGGAGAAACTTAAAAAATAAAATAGATTGGCTAAACTTGCCTAAGTTACAAGAACTGAAAGACAATGAAATTTTTATTCAGGTGTGATAGATGTGTGGTGGCCCAAGGACATCGTTATCAACAATTTCCTTGACAAAGGTAGGTGGTTATTGTACTGTTAATTTTCATGAAATATCTATGCACTTGAATTGACTTACCTGGGAGACAACTTGTTTTCAGGCGCCACATAGGCCGAGCTGCCACGGATGAACCTCCATTTGAAACCACTAAGTAGAATGACAATAAATAAGAAAAAGTTAGTATTGTAATTCTTTGTAAAGAATATAATTTAATCTACTATTTTTAAAAAATTGACAATATATTTTTTAATAGTTTAGTTAACAATCCCAATATGTTCAATATTACGTCATTATATTTCGGGATTAATTTTCATTTGGATAGTAGCTTAGAACAGAAACAGATATGACATGACAAAGGATCAAAGAGAAATTGCTAAAGGAGGCACAACGCCATTGTACTCTGAAAGATTGCTTATTTTATAAAAAAAAAAAAAAAAAATTAATGACAATTTTAGTGAAAATGTAATACATAAAATATAATTGATCAAAATATATTAAACATTATAAAAATGTAACATTCAATCTTAAGAATCATATTTCCAAAGAAAGATTTAAATAGCGTCGCAACTTTACCATCGAACATTGCAGAGTTCTGACAAATTCAACTATACTTGTATTCCAACCATGGCACCAGTTTTGTTTGATGTATGATATTCTACAGTTAGGGATAAACATGTGAAGTTATTTCTTCGCAGTATCTTTGAGGGAATATCTCTGCTGATTCTCTCATCCTTTTATCCGGTCTGTTTATTGCATAATTCTGAACTTAGTATACTCCCATGATCTTATAGAATTTTAGAATTGTGTCTTTCCTCGTCTTATTTTTGAGAGTGATTTTTATAGTGCCGTACAAAAGCCCAAATTAAGGTTTTATTTTTATATCCCTACTAATTAGATTAACTAATATCATATGCAAGGTAATTAAATGTTGTACCTATTCTAATGGAATATTATTAATTATTATTTTGAACATTTTTTTTAAAATTTTACCGAAGAAAGTCATTATTTTGGTTTATTTCCACAGATATAATCAAACTGTATCTTCACTCTGTTAAAATGACCTGAACATCAATCAGGAACGAATCTGTATTATAAACTACCTTATCTAATTTTAGTTATTCTTTATTCGTATCTGCCACTTGGCAACTGCCAACACAGACATTTAAAAGCATGACATTGGACACACTTTTTAGACTCCTAAGATTAATTTTTTCTGTCTTTGAACTTTTAAAATGTTGTTATTCTATGCTGATGACCACTTCTTCATAAATATTTTGAAATTTAATGTTGCGATTATATTTTTTTAAAATTATGGAACATAATTTGTCATGAATGAATTTATCAAATGCTTTTATACAATACATGTAGAGCATGTACTTAATCTAGTATTTTCTATATAATCTGTTGAGTTATTCAGCACAAGATCTGCCACGTCTAAACCCAGGATTAACAAAACTTCATTTACCTTTCTCAGTCGTCTGGTTAAAATGTTTGAAAATATTTTGTACTCAGATTTTATTAAGCGTGCACCTCAAAAACTTTTAATTTAATTCTTAATAAATTTCTTGTATTAATGCTGATTCTTTTGTAAGATGGCCCAGTAAACATTTAAAATGTTTAAATAACTCATTATTTTCAAATGAGATGCATATTTTATAAAATAAAAATTAATTGAATTCTAAGCATTCGTATACAGAAGTACTTTGAACGTAAAACATGTCAAGTTTTGTGTTACGTAATTAATATTAATTGTTTAAAATTATATACATTCCATGATATAGTTATATATACATACATTGCATACAGAATGTGTGGTACTGAAATATTTGTCTTATTTTAATGTGAGAAAATGTATTATATAGTACTCGTTTATAAGAAAATTATAGTTATATTGAATTAAAAATATATTTCATATGCAGTACCTCTTCTAAGTATACATGTTGTGCGAAACAAAGTTAATACATTATCAAGGAAAGAAAGAATTGTTCATTTTTAATTTCTTCTACAAAGTCTTATTACATAGTTATTCTTTAAGAGCAAATTTTAATTTTTGTTCATCGGCGGGATGAAATTGTTTGGGAGAACATTAAACACTCCTATACGTGACTACCTTTTGATAGCAGGATAAATTAGCAGTCTACCAAAATTTGCTTTTCTGTCTAGTATTGATATTTTGTTAAGTGTTTGCACATTTTTCTTAAAGTTTCTTGATTTTAATTTTAAAAAATTGTAATAGAAATCATATATTCAAAATGAAATGTTAAAATATTAATATTTTAAAATAGGCTTTTACATGCAGTTCTGTTGTTAGCAGCATAAATTCTTAATTATAATTTCCCTTTTTAGTATAAAAATGACTTACTTTCAAGGGAATTACCCTAAATATTAAAATGAGAGCATAAATAGCAGATGTTGGTATATTCGACATAGATTTTCAAAGTTACATATTTATCAATTTGGAGATATAGAAACTTTACTTATTTGAGCTGTTCTAATAGTTGATTATTTATAGATTTCTATTGTAAACCAGGGAATTTGGTTGGTTACATGTTACCAATCATTAATGTCTTATTAATTTAATCATGCCCCGGAGTTTTATTTGCTTTAAAAAATTAAAATATAATTTAGTTCTTAGCAGATTATTCGGACATCTTTAATACCTTAAGTAATTCAGCCAACTATTTTATAATATATAATTTATTTTCACAGCATATTTCTGTTTTGTTTCAATAGTTCTTATTTTATAAGCTATTTTCATGATCTAATTTGTTTTTGAATTTTCCCCAAATCTCTTTACTCGGTGGTGAAAGATGTGATTCTGTGTACATATAAATAAATTCACTGTTTGGTGTAAACTCTCTTTACATCATTACACAAACATAACTTTACAAGTAGATGGACGTATGTTGCACAAACCACACAAGCTCTCAAGAATCGACACGCCTTAACTTTTTATCAAAAATGTGTGCAACGACTTTCCTTCTGACTCAAGCTGGTTGGTTATTTTCGCACCGACTACTGGGGGATTTTCCTTAAACTGGATGTTTTTGGTAGGTACGTGTCCACAAACACCTCACTTTGTATTACTGGTGCTTTGATAAATTACTTTGGCATTTCCTGAGCGGAGGACGAAAATTAGCTCCAGATAATTTGTGCTATGATTCAAACCTTGGCTTCTGGTCTTGTTTAGCATATGCAAGAACAGGTTAAACCTGCTATGGCAGAAGATATCATTATAAAGATGTGCGAAAATTGAAGTGCTAAATTTTGTGCACTTCTTGGAATTCCATTACTCCAAAAACAAATAAACACGAAAATCAGAAAATTATTCAGCAAGTATACTGGTTTAGTGAATAAAGAAGCTCTTACTTGAAATATAGTTTTCTTGTTCCTCTCTTTAATTCTGTGTGTTCTTCAGTAGATAACGAAGTATCTCTTTCAGAAAAGCTGTTCAACAAGATAATTATGGATATATTGCGGGATCGTTGCTTTTTATTTGCAGCCATAAAATATTGGTTGTAGGATATAAGACAGAAAGGGTGGACATTTAGACGGATTCAGATTTGAAAAAACTGTATCTTTGATCAAAACAGCATACAAGAGTGTCACGTAGGATATAACTTGGAGCACCAAATTCAAAATATGTATTTCAAGAGACGTTTCCTAGGAGCGTATACCTTGAACATTGAACATAAAAATATTTAAGACAGGCATTTTCCAAACACTAAAAAGAATTTTTCTAACATTTAGGAACGTATTGTAACCATGAATGAAACAGCAATCCAACATTTTGATCCAACAAAAAAAGAATGATCAAAAGTATAGAAACACTGTGTTCTTTCCCTGTGTTTTGTGTTAAAAATTGGCAGGAAAGGTTCATGCATAATAAAAAAGTAATAATTATGATACATGACCCAAAGTAAGTTAACACTGTAATGGGAGAGAAAAATTCTTCATTATTAGTAAGGCTTCAGAGAAAAATTCATGAAGTAAGGTAAGAGACTGCTGAAGAAAAGGAAGAAGTAAAACTAAATACCTGAGGTTAAAATTTAAGAGCTGTTCAACAAATAAATATTCAAATATTTCTGCTGTTTAATGAAGTAGTAAATGGTTGCTTAGAAAAATTCTTTCGGAATACTCACTAAGAACTCTGCACCTGCATCGTTGTACTGAAACAATGTCATTTTATCCTTATACCATGTTATCGTTCCGCTACGCAATCAGAGTTTATTTACTCCAGTGGAAACAGGTTGCCCTTCAGTGGATGTGCGATTTTTGGTAAAATTTTGCTGACGTACACAATTGATCTTGCTCAAGCGTGTTTATCATGCCTGCTGTTTCATTTGAAGGTTCTATAGGAAATTCATGTTAAACGTTCTACTGTGGATATGTGTATTGTGGAGTATGCCGAAAGTGAGATATACACTATAACAAAAATGTTTATTTATGATTGTCTCCAACGGGAAATGCAATTTTCAGATTGGTGAGCAAAGTTCAAACCCAATGAGTTTTCTCTGACAAGAAACCCAGATCAGAAAACCGAGTTTTAACAGGGAAGAAGCTTGATAAAATGGGCTAACGAATGAAAACCTCTCCTCGAAAGTCTACAACACGATTAGTCAACAAGTCGGTTTATCTGTCGTCAGTGCGTATAAAGCCATTCAGCTACATCTTCATCCAATAAAATTACTGCAGAAATAAAAGCCGAAACAATATATCGGGAAGCTATTTTTTGGTATTCTGGAGGACGAATGCGACGAGTGTCTCAAAACCTTTTCAAAAGGATTCAGACATATATCACAGCGGAAAGCACGGCACTTCGGGCCTCTACAATATGGTGAGTACATTATTAATTAGTATTTATTACTAATAAATAACGAAAAAAACAAAATTCGCTCAATGTGTTCCGACCGCGCGACACGACTTTCCTCGGCAGGTGGCAAGGACGTTACTCAGTAACTTCCAGTCAATATTTCCATTGCGTACTGGAATGAGGACTCTGTAAAGTGTTAAAAATATGGATGCGCGAAAGTAAGATATAAAGGTTCGATAATATATATTAATAATATACTTATTTACATTTTAGTGCTCCTGAATGTGTTTCTGAACATTGGTTCTTAATAACTGTATAGGCATGCAGACTCTGGGGAAACGTATCAATGTTTTAAACCCTGCAACAGTTGCACTAATAAATATCACTTTCCAAGGTAAATTTTTCATTTTCTTTTTCTATTTCCCTTATAAGGTTTAGAGTTTTCAGATCGGTTATCTGACTCTTTTGATATAAATGTTCTATTTTCTTTGTCCCTGCTTGCCTTTCTCTTTCCACCTTTAGTAGTAACTCAGTGTTTCATCTGTAGTCTATTTTTCTTACAATTATTCTATTATGTCGAAGTACCTTAAGAGATCAGCTTTTGTTACTGCCGATGCGGATTGCAAGAATTTCACTGTCCAGTCACCATTTTGATTTCTCTTTACTCCCTATTACTCAGGTTTTATAGGCATGTTTTATAGATTATCAATTTCATCTCTTTTCCCATACTTCAACGAATGTATTTTTATAAACCGATTAACTTTATCATATATAATTTCCGTGTTGTCTTCCAGGTCGATTTTTCTTCCTTTTTTATTTTTCTAATTGTGCTTTTTGGAGCCAAAGTAATTAAAGGCCTGTTCAATTGTTCTTCCTTCTATTATTATTATTTCAACTGTACATTTTTATTTTACTGTATGGCTCTTAAGTTTATTTTAAAATTTTAAATTTTCATTCCATATTCTTTTATTGAATCATTTAGTTTCATTGTTAATATCTGGTCATTTGTAATTAGTACCTTCGAGTACTTGTGACCAGGCTTCATAGCTAAGCACGCTATAGAGTTAATGTATTTGAAATGGACAGGGTAGCTCAGATGGTAAGAACATCGGCACGGTAAGACGAGGAGGTTCCATCCGTCATCTTTAGTTTTTCATATCTGGTTACGATACCAAATATTCTTTTCTCTCTTTAATTCTATGGAGAATGTAGTTCTATTGCTTAGGTTCAAAATTATAGCTAAGAATCTAACAGTTCTCGTGTAATTTTGAGCCATTTCACAGTTCGAACTTAGTGAGAGCTAATGGAGCTCTGCAGCTAAACGTTAAACATTTTTATTATTGAATCAAATGAACAGTGTCTGGTGAGCAAATAACATCATGCACGCCATGAGTTCATAAGCTAGTATAAATAATTGTTTTTTCAAACATAAAAGCGGAGTAACCTCGTTTATTATTCCCAGAAACTTAACTGCCTTTTGTAACATTCCCCTAGCAGATTATGGGAACAAGGATTGCACATCTAACACGAGATTTCCATCTAGATACCTTTCATTATCACAGAAAGTAGACTGGTATATGCTGTGGTAGAAAATTTTATCTCCGCTTTTGTATTACGTTCTTGAATAACGAGCGAGCAAATAATGACTTCACAGAAAAGTGGAGCGTAATCTCAGCGATGACCTTCGAAAGTCTCATTCGTAATTAAGCTGCATGTAAAGATGCCCACAGAACAACCGATTTTATTTTGTGTAATACTCTAGTCTAGGAATTCCTAACACAGCCTCATACTCCGAGAGTACAGCACTATATATCACTACTTTTGCATTTTTAACGTACTATGGAAAGTTTTATTATGAAATATAGATACTCTCAAGTGTTACACCCATATACCTTTCTCTGGGATTAACGATCTATAAAAACGTACTAACTTCTAAAAAACACAAAAAATATCTGATGCCACAGTATATTTTGATTACCTCATAGGTACTATATAACAACGATATTACGCTTTCCTCTAGTTAAAATAATTGCTTTTATCTCACTATATTCTCATTTCCACAACGTGGCCCATTTAGTGCCGATCGACTTATTTCTATGCAATAATTTATTTTAAAAGGGAGCATACGAAAGGATAAACATGGGAAAATTTTAAAGAAAATTTTAAGGAAATGTCCATGTAGTGCATTTAAAATTTTACGTTTAATATTCAATGTATATTGCTACAGCTATGACTATATTTAATTTTTAGACATTTTTGAAAATAGTATGTTTTTAAAACTAATTTGAGCATTTGTTGAACAAACTAGACTAATAATTGTTAATATTGAATAAATTTACATTTTCGAACAAACAACAATTAAAAACAAGAAGAAATTCAACTGCTGGTTAATTACCATATTTCGGGTAATTAAATTCTATCAACATTGCAATTCTTATGCGCATTATACATTGGAACGGGTTTTTAATAGGGCCAGGAACTTTAATTAGTTTCGGATTATGATTTCTAGGTTTGATTTTTAATTAATTAATTATTCTGGATTATTTGATGTAGGGGATTCTTCATTAGTTAATTGATTTGAATTGATGTACGGTGGATTTTGGATTGCATATTTGGAAGGATTTATTGTGGGTTTATTAGCGAAATGGGCCTATGTTAGCTGAGCCAGCTGTCTTGGAGTTCCTTCCTGTCGATGGCGCGCTGTAGATTTTGTCAATCGGTAATGAATGTCGGCTGAAGTAATTGAAATCACCCAACCGGTTGTGATGTTTCCCTCAGGGAAACTTTTGAGCTTTCCTCGATTGTAGATCGAGGGGCGAAAAAGTATCATGTGAATGCTAATTGATGAGTCTTTAAAGCAAATTAATCGATTTATTAAAATGTTTTGTGGTTGATACTGCCACGCTGTCAGCCCTTGAGACAAAAGATGTCTTAGGGTTTTATTAAGTTTGGGATTTTCTAATAGGTCGATTCTCTACTGGATAATTGTTCACTGGAAAACACACTGCTTCATTATAAGCAATGGGGAATTCTCATTCGCGACGTTGTATATTACGGCGCCGTGATTATAAAATTTTATGAACACTTACTGTAACAACGCTGTAAGTGAATGAATATATTTAAAATTTTCTATCTACGGACACAGTTTTCACTTATTACAAACTGAAAAACTGTGGAAGCTTAAATACATTATAAAACTGCAAATGCGTCGCCTAACTGTGAAATTTTAATGACTAACTTGGAATTCTAAACGGCAAGACTCGAATGAAATCTGAACACCAACTAAGTGATGTCTTCCCGGCGAAATTTAAAATCATGTAATAACTCAACGCCAACTAACCTGAAGTCTAAACGCCAACTAACTAAAGGACCCCAAAAATGGGCTCTTTATACAAATTTTGAACGTCAACAGTTTGGACGCCACACTTCTGTTTGAATTTCACTGCCATGAGCTCCTAGCAGCTTTCTCTTAAATCTAGTCATCTCATTGGCTAAAAATCTCTTCGATAGAAGCTTCTGGAATAATTTTGCCTGTCCTGTCTTGTAACTGGCTCTAAGAATTAAAGGCATCGAAGCTTATAGAAAATCTGTAGAAAGCTGGGCTTCTAAATGACCATTAAACTTTCTCTAACACATCTCCCTATTCGTCTTGAAAACAGCCTTGACATTAACGGAGTTTTATTCGTGGGAGTTTTAACTTTTTAAAGATCTCCCTAAAAACGGGCGCTTCTACTTTCTAGTTCACCAGCGCTAGCCGCTTTTTGTTTGCTCCAACGAACGCTGTCCCTTTAAAAATCACACAATGCAGGTTTCTGACACAATATAAAAGGGCTCCATGCGTCGTAAGGCACATGGCGTTTCAGAAGGGTACAAACAATTTCCTTTACAGTTTTAACGTTATACATTTCTTATATTGTGAAGTCTTTCATAATAGTGTGTTACTATCAGTGGATCTGGTGTTATTTATATAGAAAGAAACACACATTACTTACCAAATTAATTGCAATAAATATTTCTATTAAGCTTTATTATTACTATGGGAGTTTGAAGCTGTATATTCCGCTTCAACATAACTTACTGTAATAATGTTCTTTGAACTCCAATATCTTACAGAAATCAAAACAAAGCTTAAAATTCAAGAATACACACACTCATAGTATCACAACGCCTCATAATCAAATGGTATATGTTTCGAAATGCTACAATTTATTTCTTATCAATATATTGTAAAAAGGATGAAAAAATATAAGAAGGGTAATTTTGTTAATATTTAGTTTTATATAAAAATTCCAATGCCTAAAATATTTTAAAATTAAGGACAAACAAAGTTTAAATTCATTTCCATGAAATAATGATTAGTCTCTAACGATTTGATTTTTTTTTATCTCAATTAAACATTTCAAAGTGTTTACTTCCACATTCAAAAGGCTTTTGTAATCATATCACCCATAATGGATGCATATGCTTTTCGAATATGATTCTTCGGATTCTAGATTCACCTTCGACTGCCTTCTTGTTTAGTTATCTCATGAGACTGAGTAGAGTACAACACAGATGACAGCACTTGGAGGTGTTACTGGACTCAAGAAGCCTTGCTTAATACATGTTGTAAAGTAGCGAGAAGGTGCCCTGAAGGAATAAGGAAATATAATGGCATGTAATCATGTTCATTGCCATTTCTGAAAGTACTGCAGCCCATAGCCAGAACAATATTTATTTATTTTTTTTAAATGAACTAGCGTTGGCATTCAAAACGTATAACAAAGAAAAAGTATTATTTAAATAATGGTATAGAAATACTATTTTTATAAAGTACGGCCGCTACACAATAAATGCACAAAGGTAGCACTTGCTTTCCCACCCAAAGCTAAAACAATTTATATTATATACAATATAGATACAGTAAGTCTCCTCTAAATTCAACATTTCATTCTTTTGAACGGAAGCGACGAAAATTTAGATGGCGAAACGAGAATTGGAATTTTGATTATCCAAACAAGTTCCCTCAAACCAAACAAACCGGAAGGAAGCTTCCACTAATCGTGTAGTTATAGCAACCGCTTCCAACGTCCATTAAGCCGAGTGGCAGAAATCAGATGACTTTCGGAGGAAGGGCTTTACAAGCAACTCCCTATATTAGCCATGACGTGGCGCAAGCTTTGGGCGTTTGAAATGAAATTGATGTCACTGTCATAAATTCGTGATTTGATAAACCCCAGGACAAAAACGTCTAAAGCCGTTAACTCCAATGAATTTGTTCATATTGGAGCTGAACCTTTGCTTATCTCTCTGTTGGAAGACAGAGGTATTCTCTCAAGCCAGGTGTTCTGTCTTTTTGAAACAAAACGTGTTTATAATGCCATATTAAATTTCCGAGTATACTCCTTTGTTAAATTTCTACATTGTAAAACGCAACAATTGAGTATTGACAGTATACACTTTTGTTTTTTATAAACTGCGTCCTGCAGTAATAGTTTGAAAAAAA
Source organism: Metallyticus violacea (assembly GCA_030762175.1). Lineage (NCBI taxonomy): Eukaryota > Metazoa > Arthropoda > Insecta > Mantodea > Metallyticidae > Metallyticus > Metallyticus violacea. The sequence continues at coordinate 16,982,938 of CM060843.1, read as the reverse complement.
ACAGTGCTTAATGATTTTATGACACAATATTCTTCAATTTATGGCGGCCTCTTTGAAATTAGGTATAAAAAGTACATAAGTATACACATAATATATCCATGTGCCATATAAATTTCCTTTTGGAAAAAACATCTTTTATGAAAATGAACCGAATCTTTATGTCCAGAACATGTAAGAAAATATATGCATATAATTTGTCTGTGGTTCTACTTTTATAAACTTTAAAACGATGAATATTAAATGCGCTTTACAAGTTAGGTTGTGTAATTAGAAGATAATAATTTCTGGTATTTTTGGGGACATTTATATGGAATTTTAATTATTATTAGAGCTTCGTCGCCAACTCTTCGTTCTATGCAGTCAAGCATTTTCAAAACCATAAAAATATGAGATCAATCCACTACTCCTTTAAATTTATTAATAGCAGGCAATTACCGGTGGAATCCAAAGCTTCGGCTAAATGTACTACAGGGACATATAAAGTTCGTTAGCTTCATCGATTTTATCATCACGTTGATGACGTATGACTGTTAATTGACTTTCACACGAAGCAATTAAAACAGCAAGATTGCTAATGGCATAACAGCAGCTCCAAATGCTGATGAGAACGGAAAGAGTTATAGAGTTAGAAATGAAGGGAGCTACTGTTGGGAAATTATGATTTCAATTTACAGATGGAATAGTTGCTGTTTATGCGGAGCTCTGGACTTCTATAAGTTTAAATCTGGTTTTCTCCACCTCTAATAACTTAACTTAAAGATATAGCCCCTCACAGGATTGTTTATGAAACGAATTACAGCTAATTTATGATTTTTAATTAAATTAAAGGTAAAAATAACAAAAAAGTTTATCTAACTATACAGTTGCTACTGCTATTGATGTTACTGACGAGAAGAAAAGTCGATACGATCCTAATTTTATCGATTATAACTTGTTTATTGACAGAAATTAGTGACAGCAATAACTTAAGTTGTTTTTTTCTAATAAAAATACAATAGAATAGTGAAAAATGTTAATGCCTACAATTTACCTTCGCACTGAATTGCCCATTTTTGGTTCAATGCTACCATGCAAATATATTCCCTAACCTAACCTAACCTAACCTAACCTAACCTAAATTTATATTTACGTATATGCGTAACTTTATAGCTTGATCCCTCTCCCAGCTCTATCAAAGTCACTCACGGTTAAAAATGTATTAATTAATTATATAGAGAGCAAGGTAGACGGACGGATGCACAGACAGGCAGACAGGCAGGCAAACAGGCAGGCAGACGGACGGACGCACAAACAGACAGACAGGCAGATAGATTAGACAGACAGACAGATAGACAGATGGATGGATGGATGGATGGATGGATGGATAGTTAGATAGATAGGTAGGTAGGTAGGTAGGTAGGCAGGCAGGCAGGCAGTTGGATGGATGGATGGATGGATGGATGGAGGGAGGGAGGGATGGATGGATGGATGGATGGATGGATGGATGGATGGATGGATGGATGGATGGATGGATGGATGGATGGATGGATGGATGGATGGATGGATGGATGGATGGATGGATGGATGGATGGATGGATGGATGGATGGATGGATAGATAGATAGATAGATAGATAGATAGATAGATAGATAGATAGATAGATAGATAGATAGATAGATAGATAGATAGATAGATAGATAGATAGATAGATAGATAGATAGATAGATAGATAGATAGATAGAATCCCTTCTGGTATGCAGCTAGGGCTGGAAATGTTCCCCACCTCAGGGTAGAAGCCGACCTGTTTGGTGACAAAGTTGCACGTGTCCGAGTAAAAGAATCGTTGACAATAATGTATAAAATCTGTTTCAATTCATCTTATTGACGAATAGCTAAGCGCTTGGCTTGACCAAAGTGGTCCAGCGAATAGAAATGAAATTCAGTGAGGTAAGCATTAACCTATGAGTGAAGTTAACACAAAATTGGCGGGAATATTTCGCGCCGTTGCCCGTGTATAGCGTCATTTTGTATTGTGTACCGGGGATAGATTTTGCCCAAAATCATCGCAGTCTCAGAATTTTTCGAGCCCAGAAACGTATGGCTGCCGTCGCCCAAAGATCAGCGGAAGAGCAGCCTAAGTACAAGTACTAGTTCCGGCGACAACGAAGCTTGAATGTACGTCACCACGCTGATTGTCAATACATCATTGAGTCGCATTAAGAATTTTGTTGAATTAAAAATCTCTTCGCGCTCGGCACCATTCGGATAACGCAACAAATTAAAGTGTTTGCCAAGATTACCATACCTGCTGTTCGACGTAAGACGTGAATTTGCCCGAATATTCATGTTAAGAAGAATAAACGAAATCACCAACTAAACAACGAAGCGTTTTTTGTCAACTTTTTCCATCGGATCCCCGTTCACTCAGACCCGGCTGGTTCACAGCCGTCAAAATCCAGCGAAACGCCCTCGAAAGAGTCTCTCTCAGTGGGGTGGTCTGCAGCCGCCGTGGCGAAAAATCCTAAGTATGGCTTCCTCGGAAGGGAAGTAAAGCCGTGGATCCCGTATCGTACACTTATAACAGGTAAAAGAACCTCAAGTTTGAAAGAAGAGGCCTCTGAGCAAAATTTATCGGCCATTTCAAGCTCTGAATTGAATGGGACACTGATGACCTGAGATGTTGAAGATGTTATTTTAAATATTTAAAATAAAGTACATTCAGTAAACACAGAACAAAATCACCAGATACTGCTAGCCTACTGACATTTATCAGAGGTAATATTTATGCACTTGCCAAACTAAATCCCAAAATTGCAAGCTTATTATCGACCGCTAGGTCGAAGACTGGGTTTTCCTTTTTTTCAGAAATATTTAGTTCTAATATGAAAGCATCTGTTAAAATAATGATATCTTTATTACAATTTTTTTCCATATTTAAGTTAATATATTTTTTTTACTGAAAAATAATAAACTGTTTGGTCTATAAAAGCATCATATCGCTCTTAAAATTTTTTCCTCAAAGTTTCTGACTTGAATTTGGAGAACAACCATACTCTCTAGGGGCAAATTCTGTGTTTTGCAATACTTGAAGTCATATTTGTGTAAAGAATGCCCTTCAAAAACGACAGATTTTTTTTTAATTTGTTTTATTTATGGACCCTCTTTAACATATCAGGTCATCAGCGTCCTATTCAAATCAGGGCGAGAAACGGCCGACAAATTTTGTTCAGAGGCCTCTTCTTTCTGGTTTGAAGTTTTTTCTTACCGTAAATGTACGACACGGGACCCACAGCTTTACTTCCCTTTCGAAGGAAGTCACACTTAGGATTTTTACGCCCGAAAAAATCCATCGGTTCTGTCCAGGATCGAACCCGCGACCTTTAGGTTTAGGAGGCAAGTATGGTTACCACTACCACCTCCGAGAACAATGTCAGAGTGGACTAGGCTTTATCACGAGAGACTGCTCGTGTCTGTTGTTTTTAGCAAAGAAATGGAAGTTTAAAGTGTTTTCAAGATTTTTAGATGCGTTGAAATGAGATATATGAGGGGTTTTCTATAATTTACCTAACAGAACTGAAATAGAACTATGAGCATATTTAAATTAATCTGTAACCACGGATTTCAAGGCTACCGATTCATAATTTCAGCTAAATACAAGTCTAACATTGAAAAAAGAAAAATGTGTGAGTCAGGTGATTTGGGATACCGTTTATTGATGGAGACCCATGAGTAACATGGCTGCAGTTTTACTGTGACATAAAGTCAAATTTTGCAGCAAGCGTTAGAGAGTGCATTTAAGATGACTGGGAGTCCCATCGAAACAAATTGCAAGAAAACTGAGGATTTAATTGTGACATATAGACAAATTCAGTTAACCAAATATAAGAAAAAATGGATTTCTGTAAATACAGCTTGAAAAATAAATTACCGAAGTTGGGCATGTCCAATGTTAGTGCAAGATGGATCCCGTGCAAATATCAGGCAAAGCACAGGCTGCCATCCAAGAACTTTAAGTTTTAGCATTTGAATCATGCATAGCTATAGCCTTGACTTGGTACTTCGGGTTGTTTCCTCTGCTGAGTTATGAAGGAATTTCTTCATGGAATGAAGGTATACCTGTAAATTCCTGGTTTTCGAGCCAACCAAAAATATTTTATATAGTTTATATTTATTGTAAAAAAGTGGATGAAGACCACTCAATAATCATAGAACTAAACTGATAAAATAAAACAAAATTCGTGTTTGTAAGTCTTTTCCTTCATGGACAAAGAGATAAATTATTGAATAGATTTTATCAATCTGATTCAAAGCTATTCTTAGACTAAAAATGCATGTAATGAAGAACCTGCATGCGTCATATCTTACTCAACAAAAGGTTGGAGAACGGAAGTCTGGCCAACTCCATTAAAATGAGTGGGATGAACTTAAATTCACCTGAACGCTATTATCTTCCGATTACCCCAGAAAATCGATGACCTGCAAGAGTCTTATCAACAGTCTGGATCTCGAGGTAATATTAGTTTGTTACTCAGAATAATCTCGGCAGCAAACTTTCCAGACAAAATATGTCTTTGACACACTGGGCCAAGAATATAGAAACGCCTTCAGAACAAGAGCACAAACAGTTTCTATCAAAACTTCATCAAACGCAGTTATTACTCGTAGTTCTCATTTATCTCGGCCCAATGTTGAAAATCGACGAGGCACACATTCGTATATATATAAATCAAGATAAATGATAACGCCGATAGATGAGCGGACTTGGCTAAATTACCAGAATATTATTGCAATTTAAAATGCCGTGCATGCCTAAATATGCTTAATTTTTTTAAAGCAGATACTGAAGAAATGGTACATTTATAGAGGTTATAGAGCCTATAACACAATGTTGGCAGACTTTTCTCTACGCTGTCTTGCAGTTCGTCTAATATTCTGGCGTTAAGTATCAATGGGAATGGAACAGGCCATAAGTATTTATTAATTTCTCTCTAGCCAAAACGTGGGCAAGCTTCTTTAAAAGGAAAATCTTTTATATGTTCTCAATTTTTAAATTGCAAAATTGTTCTACTAATTTAACCCTATACGTACGTTATTTATTTTTATATACTGTTTTATTTTGTGGAGAAGATGAAATTGTACAGGAATTTTATCAAGATCCAACCCTTATACAAGATTATAAAGTCAGCCCAAATCGTTTCAACTTATTTATAGATGACATAATGGATTGTTTGAAGTTAGTTAATAAACACGTGTCTGTGAGACGTGACAGAGAAATTCAGGATTACCCTTTGCTGACGATTTGATAATTACTTCCTTAACACCCGTTAGTTTAAATAGAGTCTTAATATAAATGCAGAATAATGTGAATTTGTGGTAAATTAGAAGAAAACAAAGATGATGATGGGTAAAAAAAGTTCAGAATTAAGAAAAAAGTGGATGATACGTTGAGATAATGTAAACTGCTATCTGAGCACAACTTAAACAGTACAAGTAATTAAAAGAAACGAAAGAAGTTAACAATAGTAAAACAGAATTTGACCATAAAATAAGTAAGAAATGGCTCGCAAATAGCATCAGTAATAAGGTGTAAGATGAGTGAAGAGTATTTATGTTGCTTTAGCATAATCAGGATGAGTATGTGGGGTAGAACTTTGGGGGTACAGCGGAAGGTTGGGAATATATGAATAAAAATTTGATAACGTGATGTAAAACCATTAAAATTATCGCAATAGTCTAGTAACGTTAATGCTATGATAGAGATGAGTATGTCAGGTGCGTGTGGAGAGGGTACTAAAATACTGGTGCAGAATTAAGCAGTTTCTGAGGGATGTATATATAGAGGGTGCCAAAAATGTATACACACTCAAGCAAAGAAAAAACTGTTAAAACTGAATTCATAAAACCAGAAAATGGTGAGCTCTAATCATCTTAGACTTTTACAGTTACAACAGTTGTTCAAAATGCCCACTATCCGCGTCGATATACTTCTGAGTACGTTTAACTACTGATTGAGCAACGTTTGCGAAAGTGTCCTCAGCGATTACAGCACATGCCGTTTCAATTTCTTCCCGAAGTGCTGCCAGTGTAGCTGGTTTTCTACAATATACAACATCCTTAAGAGTTCCCCATAGGTAGAAGTCCAACGGAGTTAGATCCGGAGAACGCAGTGGAAACTCAATCGGACCTCTTCGTCCTATCCAGTGCCTTGTATCCAATGCGCGGGGCTTATTGCTGTGCGAGGTCTCCCGGATCTGCTCTTGTGAACATCACATACGGTACCATGAATCTCAAATTGGTCTTGAATGCGTGCAATTGTTACTCGCGTTGGCGGCTATGTTCTGTACGCACGCCTTCATTGGCTTTGAGCTTCAACAACATTCTCGGTTTTCCAATATCACTTCAAAATTGCTTTCCGTTGTTCAAACGATAACCTTGACTCCATTTTGTTGTAGTAATGTATGAAGCTCACATCTGTTTACAGAACTTCATATCATAATCTTGGCCTCATGTGTTCACTGTTGATTTACCTGACACGTAGCAACGCTGTCATAATGTATGTGAGTCACATCTGTTTACAGCACATCATACTACACGTTACTGTTGCTTTTCGGTCCAACTTTGAATGTTCCCACTTAAGTATGGCCGGACTGTTAAGTTTAGATCATTTTACATCTTTTTTGCATTGCAATAAATAAACAAATAATGTTTTGCTGATTGCGTTGTAGAGTAACTTTGAGCGCGCTGATATGACTTGTGCTTGGCTGCCAACTACCGTTATTACTCTACTGTTTAAAGCTAGACCAAAACAAGAGGATGATACGATTCATCCCTGTGTTTTATGTGTGGATTAGACAGTTTATCACATTCACGGAAACCAATAATGTCGGCGACATTAGAAAAATTTCACGAGTGTTCTTATAGAATATTTCATTGACTACTCGATCCTATCATAGCTTCAGGATATACAGCATGAACCTTGACTCTGTGCAGAGTGTAAACCTTTCTAGGGGTAGTCTGCAATCTGTGAGCTGAAGCTTTGTACTACGCTCTCTGGGTGGTCAATGGTGCGTAGGTATCATTCCAGTGTTTGTATATGCAAATGGTCAAAGGGAGAGAGATGTTGGTTCTGCACAGTAAGTCAGGGTATAGCCGCCAGCGTGTGCTGAATGTAGTAATGCATTTGCATAGACCGTTCCTCAATGTTTAGTTTTTAGGGTCTCTGAAAGCATATCATTAATATATCAGTTCCTATCTATTATTAAGGCCTTTCCTCTCTTGTTCTTACTAATTAATTTCTGAATATGCACTTATACGCACTCTGGTGAGGAATGGTGAGGTACTTGTATTTTGGTGGTACCAGCTGATCTTAAATGAATACTGAGCTCAAGTGAAAGACTCAATTTTACTTTCCTAATCTACGATGCAAAATAGAAGCAGAGTTCTTTAATTTGGTAGCAAGATACTATTTGTTAAATATTTATGACTATTCTTAAAACTGTAGCAAATATTTCTTTTTAAAAATCCAAGATTAGAAAAGAAATTACCAAATAAATGAACGTAAATTATGAAATCGTGAAATCATCAGCATCTTTAACAAAACATACTCTTTATATGAAAAAAATTGAAAAATAGAAATATTAGAAATGACATTTCTTAAGTAAATAATTTGAGTACGTCTAAGAACTGAAACTAGAAGAGAGGTGGAAGGAAATAATTAAAAATAATAAAAAGCATGATGAAGAATTGGGAACATCTAATACAATAACAAAAGTGTATGCTTGTTCACTACCAACCATGAGCCGCAAGGTACATTGGAAACAAAATTCTTGTTTTGTAACGACGAAAAACTTAATTTTTTGGAGAAAAGGTTGTTTTAATATTTTATATTATTTGTATTGTCCTGCCTTCAGGTAAAGATAAGTTTGCGTCTGGTAAAATGTAGTTTTAAGTGTTCCCCTCAAACGAACCTAATTTTAAATAACGTAAAACGTTAATGGTTATAGATATAATGAAAAGCAAAGTGTCATCTGAAAGGAAAACTGGCCAAGTTTTTGATCCCAGGATATAATTTTACATTTTGATGAATCAAATCACCACATTTCTATGTGTGCCCCAGCATTTACAGTGATGACATCAAGGCGGTAGATAATTTCCCGCTATGTATGTGCAACATGTTTTGAGTTAGGCTGGTGATGGCTGCAATAGTGCGCTCCCGATGTTCCAGAAGATTTCTGATTGAAGGTTTTTATCCTTTACGTATCCCAAAGGAAAAAATCCAAAGGGATAAGATCAGGGGATATTGAGGGCCATGCTATCGGTCCTCCTCTACCAACGGCCGGAAAAGTCTCGTCCAGGGTACTGCGAACGTTTCTGTATCAATTGGACGGGGCGCTATCTGCTGAAAATGGACAGCATGCTGTAGGTTTTGAATTTGAGGTAAGAAGAACAGTTTCAAAACATGTCTAGGTACATGATGCCAGTGATTGATTTTTCCATGAAGATGAAAAAGGCCTAATTACTCCATTTATGACACTACCTACAAAACTTGATGAGTTTGCCTTTCAGATAGCATCTTCTGTGTCATAATATCTTTTAAGTGTCAACGTTTTACAGTAACTTGAAATGTTCCATCCGGTCGAGGGTAACACCCTATATTAAAACCACAAAACTAACGGTGTAAGTAAAACAACTTAAAAAAAGTGGTAATTTAAGATTTAATAGATACAACAGTGTAAACTTTTGTATAATAATAAAACTAGTCTATTAGTTAATTATTTGGATATAGTTGGTAACACACAACTAGAACATTGAAACATGTTGTCATTTTGTTTGCATAAAAGTGAGACAAGTAAATTTAATTTAGCAATCTCAGCTTTTACTTTGCGGTTTATTATTTAATTAATGTTATTTTCATTTGTGTGACGAATTAAATAATTATTTGAATTGAACCAAACTAAATGGGCAGTTAAGAGTTGTCGATACCTATCAATTGCAAGTGAAACAGATAATGAAATAGAAGCTAAAAGAAACAATGCAAGCCATGCGTTTATGTTATAGTTTTATTATAATTGTTTCTTTTTGTTGACTTTAAAGGGATAAACTATTGTTTTATGTGTGTATTGATTGAAGGACCACACAAGATGAAATAATTTTAAATGTCTACTTATTTTAATAGTTAACCGATCTACTGATGGTAGTGAACGAACTGATCTACAGAAGAGTGATTCCCAATAAAACAGAAAGAGAAGAGGAAAACCAAGAAAGTTGAAAGGTGGAAAGTTAATATCCGAAGAGGTCAATGAAACAATAGATAGTGAGGAAAGAAAAATATTGAAAGAATTGCTTTCCTACAAAAACTGTTCCTGTTGACCAATGTTTCTCCAGAATAGCAGAGGAGTATAGCTTTTTTATTTATTTTAACTAAAACACTTATTTTCAAGGATATGTATGAGCATTTAAAACTCAAAGGTAAATGTTTAAATACGAGTATTTAATTTCTGGGCACTCATACTTGCCCATGATGCCTACTCTGTTTTGACAGAGGCAAAGATCAAGAAGCAATCATTTTTACCAACTGATTTGATGCTTATTATGATGGAATCTAAGAGGAAAAAATGACCCTTTTGAAGTTTGTTGAAATAAGACATAAAGACTTTCTTGCACCATGAAATGGAATAAAACTAATACAAACAGCAAGAAAACTGTTGTAAGTCACTAGCTACGAATACGGTGGCCTAGATACTAAAAGGGAAGCACATTTTCTTAGTATAAGACCAGTTAAAATCCTGATAACACTTTCTTTTAGTAACTTTAGGAAAGACAGGAAGATCTGCACTCTCACTACCAGGTAGGGGACTTCCCTTACAGTCACGATGTCCAGTTTCTGAGGCCAAGAAAAAGACATGCTGGGTTTACCGGCATTAATTCATCCAGTAGTAAAACCACCATAGTCTCGGGGAGGGAATGTGGATCCAACACATTTCGACTAAGAGCCCGAGGACCACTTGAAACAATGAAAATATGTCTGAAATGATTTAGTGCGCAGGCCTCAGCGGGCAGGTGATGGCGTTCATGCTCTGGGACGTAGCGGGGAAAGTTTGCTTCATTTTCTACGATCATTTCTGAATATTATTGCAATTTTTTGCAGTTATTCCGGAATACAGTTATCGAGAAGCGTCCTGGAGAACAGAACGGGACATGGTCATCTTCGAAGACAATGTCTTCTTGCTGACCATCCGTGAATGTGACTTTTAACTGTTACCTCACCTACCGTACTCATCGGATTTGGATTTTCAGTTTTTCCCAAACAATCAAAAGACATCTTAAAGGACAATAATTCAAAGCTGTCATGGACACTGTTACCGAATGGTATGATAACCAAGAAAACTCTTTTCCCCCATGGGTTGGTAAAATTGGAGCACCATTGAGATAAGTACATCTCACTCCTGGAGACTGTGTAGAGAGGTAATAAAATTTCATTTCATTTTAACATCTGTATGCTAACTACTTTTGAAACAACCTCGAACGTACATAAGTAGAGCTAGAAACATGAAACACATGTAACTGCGTCATGTTGATCATTATTCTCCAGCTGTCGTACATACAATATCATTAGATAAATTAACAATATCTAGTACATTTTCAAAATACTCTCTTATGCACCCCAAGCCACTCTTTCTCCGACATAGAGCTCAGAAACGAAACTGCTGAGTTGATCATATGAGGATAAACATTTGCTATGCTGCAACAAAAGCCCATATAGTTCTATCTTTGCTTTTCCTTCATTTTCGAGAGGCACCTTAGGTAAACATACAACTTTTCGGCAATTTCCCTCTAGTTCTGCAGAAAAGTGGCCACTATGTTCTTCCTACGCTTCTTCGTTTCTTCTTTGTTTCGCGGTTGTTCTACTAGGAAGATCCAAACCATCGACATGCGCTTGAATTTGGGTCCAAATAAGTAAATTCAGATATATTAAATATCTGAAGATTACTGGGAGTTTCCACTGGTAGCTTTTTCAACATGTTGATGAATCACTTCACATCCAACTGTGTTTGTGCATCAGTGAACTCAGCAGCAATCTTCCTCGATCATGATGCAGGATGATTGAAATGCTCGGCGAGATTTATGTCGTCAAAGACCACATCAATGCCTCTGGCCTCCCTGTCTCTACAGAGAAATGTCTTTTCCTGTCACCCACTTTTTGGTGGGCAGTCATTTCTTAGCAACTTCTCTCCTCGTCATAAATTCGACTGTAACACGTAGTAATAGAAGGTCTCTAAATATCTGTATAAAAGTTCAAGTGATTGACTTGTTGTATATATTTAAATAATTGCATAGAATTAACATAAATTAAAAACAGAAAATCTAGTGGTTCCGATAGAATAAATGCAGAACTGTTAAAATATGCAGATGATTTATTATTGCCTAATATCAGATTTTCACTTTTAATTCCTAGAGACTGGCACTAAATCCAAATGCCAGAGGAGTGATCAGGGGCTTACTTGATATTTGTATTTAAAAACGTCACAGGAGACAGTGTAATAATTATAGAAGGATAAATTATGAAATATACATTATAATGTTGATCTGAAATATAGATGGATTAAGGCTCATTTAGAGATTTCCGGAAATGAAATGAAAAATAAGATGACTGAAGAAGAAACCTAAGAAGATGGTCTAAAAGTGGCAAAAAAAAAAAATAAAAAATTTACAGTTAGTATTACAACAGAAATTAAAGAGGTACTCTTAAAATGGCAGGCGGGTTGGAGGGCTGAATGAAAGACTAAGCTACAGTTTGACAGAGACTATGGTAGAATGATAGGAATTTACTATGATGGCACCATTCACAGAAATGGTCATTGGGCATGATATAACAAATCCTCTAATCATACAATCCAACTGCCCCTGTTTTCAGGAGATCCAAACTGTGGAACATCTAATTTACAGCTTCAAAAGTAAAGGACATCTTAAAACGAGATGTAAAAGAGAATCATGGGACATGGCCAGTAAATGCTGATAAGACATAATATGAAGCATTTTAAACAATTTAAAAGTCCATTCTTAAAATAGACCTCAACAATTTGCAATTATCACACATTATAAATAACAAACATTCAAAACTACTAGATCCGTGTGTAGTTCATATGTACCATTTTCAGTACAAATTTATATTACTTGCAATATTATCAGAGTGGCGTATTGTAAATGCCAAAAATTTAGATATAAAGAAGTGTCAAGACATTCTAAATTCACTTCAAAAAATATAATTATAGTTATAAGATATATGCCAAAACGGTATGTAAAAGAAGTATTCATATTTCAATTATTATAATGAAAGAACAAGCTTTTACAAGTGAAAGATCAATAATTTAATTTAAAAAAAGAACAATACACACTTAGCATCGATTGATCTAGAAAAAAATCTATGATAAAGTAGCGAGACATAAACAATGGGAAATATTAAGGAATAAGGAATACATATACATAGAAATATCATAAAAATGCATATAATGAAACAAAATTTATATAAAACTAATTCAAAAACATTCAAAGATAGAAAAACAAGGAGGTAGCCCCTCGCCAATGCTCTGCAATATTTATACAAACGATCTGATAATAAATAGAAAGACGAGTTATTCCAGGGATCGATCGGGAAAATAATTTCTATTTTAATCTTTTAATGTACGTAGATTATTAAATGACAATCCAAAATAACGAACATGACCTCAAAGTATCAATCAATAAATTTTACTGCATTTTAAAGAATACAATTTTAAAATTTCCGCTGCACACAAGAGTAACATGGTTTTTAAAGGAAGTGTCAGCTAGATCAAAAATACTTCTACAGAATCAAGTTTCGCATTTCAAATATCTCGGCTGGAAAATAAGATATGATGAGCATAAAGAAAAAAATATGTATGATGCACTGATAAATATATACGGCCACAGAACCTATAAAAGAAAATGAGAAATACCCAATTAATGTTTTATAATGTTTTGACGTATCCTCAGTTCTGCTATATGGATCTAAAATGTGCACGAAAAGGAAGAAATGTATAAATAAAGTTCAATTTTCTAAAATTAAAAGTTTACGAGGTGTTAAAGGCTGCACAAGAAATGATAGAATTATGAAGATATTCCCACAGGATTAAACATAACAAAAACAGCGGTACAAACATTAAGAGATATAAAGAAAATTAAATTAATGTAGAATGCCAGGAAGGAAAATAGCACATAAAGTATTAAATTATAAACCATCTGGATGCAATGGTATTGGGAGACAAAGGAAAAGATTTGTATAGCAGGTTTAACATAATATTAACAGTGTTCCAATGATTTATGAAACCTTGAACATAGAATATCGCAAATTTTACTTTACATTGTTTCATTGCATAATATAGTAATTATATATTTGTTATATACGACATACCTTTGTACCGCGTGAAATATTTGTTATGTTTTAATGTGAGACATTACTCGTAGAAAATTCCCAGTTTAGCCTACTGAAAGTATTTATTATATGTAGTATATATATATATATAGTACTATTTTGCAAAACATAATTATCTGGGTAAATTGCTATTTCACAGTAGACATGTAAAGAATATAGGCTGGAAAATGAAGAATCAGACTTGAAAAAATTAGGATTGCTACCGGGATTCAAACCACGGATATTCAGCCTTGCGGACTCATGCACTACCCACTGACCTACCGTGTGCTTCTCTATGTGATTCTATCTTTTTTAAATCTGATTCTTCAATTTAAAATCATGTTCTACACACGGTTAGTGTGAAGGAACAATAAATTAGCAGTATATAAATTAGCCCCTCTATAAACTAGATGCCTGGGTCATAAGTATTTTTGTACTGCGAGTCTCTTCCTAAGGACTTAATCTCTCATAATAGAGAAACCTTAGAGAGATCTCCGGGATATACATGGAATCAGACGAGAGAGATTTATGATTCCGTGCTTGGAGGAGAACACGGTAGCTCAACAGCAGAGCGTCAGCATGGAAGGCTAAATATACGTATTTGGAATCCAGGCCGTGACCCGAAATTTTAAATGATTCTTCATTTCCATTAGTTAATAAGTTATCAAAGAAAAAAATTGTTAATTTAAATTTTTTCTGGAGAGTAATAGGTCTTTACACATAGACACGTAAGGGCAGTTTTATATTTTTATTCAGCACCAGATAATTACAACAACAACAACAACAATAATAATAATAATAATAATAATAATAATAATAATAATAAAACAATTTCAAGCTGTTTCGAGCACATTAAGTATTTGTATGCATTCATAATTAACTTCTTTAGACAGGAAGATAAATAGTAATGGTTCTGTAGGGATTTGGTTGTTTGTCGAATATAAATATGATGTAAATAGTTGCATATTTTTAATTGGGTAACTTGACTTTTAACATACAAACCCACAATAGAAAGAATATGTTCACAAGAAAATGTCAAAATATTAGAATTTAGAAAATAAGCTCTTACATGAAGTTCCGTTGTTAGCATCACAAATTATTCAAATTTTCATCCTTGTAATATGAAAACTTGTTTGCTTTCAATAGAAATAACCTAATATATTAATTTATATATCATAATTGAATATAAATGTGCTTGATAAACAAGTGTGTGTAGATTTGGAACTTAAATGAAATAGTGGTCTGAGAGTATAGATATCAGATCAAAGTTTTGGAGTAATTTTTTTCCAATTTATTTATCAACTTGGAAACATGGAAAGTTTACGCCCGTAAGTTGATCATTATTAATTCTTATACGTAAACTGGGATCGAGAGAATATATTTATAAATGCCATATCTTTATCTTAATAATATAAGATAATTTGTTAACTGTAAAACAGTCACATACATAAATTTGAGCAGGCAATTCAGTTTTGGTTTTAGAGGGTAAATGGTTTATCTAGTAACATTACACTAGTGTCATCGGCAAAGATATCCGACATGAATACATAGACATAAATATGTAGTGATTAATATAGATATCTATTTGATATATTTCAAAGTTGGACCAAAAAATAACAGTAATGTATAGTATGATGTTCTGTAAACATGTGTGACTCACATACATTATGATAGCGTTGCTACGTGGCAGGTAAATCGATAATGAACAAATGAAGTCAAGATTATCGTATAGTGTTCTGTAAACAGACGTGACTCACATTACGTTATGCTAGCGTTGCTACAACAAAATGGAGCCAAAATTATCGTTTAAATAGCGGAAAGCAATTTTGAATTGGTATTGGAAACCACTAGAAGTTGTTGAAGTTCAAAGGCAATGGAAACGTATGTACAGAACAGAACCGCCAACGGAAGTAACCATTGCACTCATTTGAGACAAATTTGAGACTCATGGTAAGAGTATGCGATGTTCACAAGGGCAGATCTGGGAGACCTCGCACAGCAACAAGCCCCGTGTCCTCGGCTATGGTTTTGGAACGTTTTGAGCACTCACCGCAGAAATTTACAAATCTAGGTCGAAGAGGTCCGATTGAGTTTCCACCATGTACTCCGGGTCTAACTCCGGTGGACATCTACAAATGGAAAACTCTTAAGGATGTTATGTACCATAGAAAATCAGCTACACTGGCAGCACTTCGGGAAGAAATTGAAACGGCATATGCTGCAATCGCTGAGGATACTTTCGCAAACGTTGCTCAATTAGTAGGTCAACATACTCAGAATTGTATCGACGCCGATGGTGGGCATTTTGAGCAACTGTTGTAACAGTAAAAGTCTAAGATGGGTTAGTGCTCATCATTTTCAGGTTGTGTGAATTCAGTTTTGTTATGTTAACACAGTTTTTTCATTGCTTGAAGTGTGTATACATTTTTGGCAGCCTCTGTATATTTGCTTGCTGTAAATCAATTAGTTTAAACTGTAAGGAACAGTTGACCCAAGGTTTATCTTTGTGAGATTCCACATTTAATAATCTCCTAACCTGAGTTATTAACAATTACTTTTATATGGTGAAATTATTAGGACCACTTTTTCCTATTATCAGATAAATGATGAACCTTTCAAGAGTTATCAATTTTTGTTCCATATAAGCCTATTTCTCTAGAATTTCGTGATGAACACAGTCAAAAGCTTTGGCTAGCTCACAAAATATTCTACCAAGTGCATTTTATTATTCAGTATTATCAAAACTTCATTTGTAAATTTAAAATATTTTTCTGTAAATATTTTTTTGTGAACGAGAGGACTATGGGGAAAATCAGTGCACAAAATTTTCTTTGAAGCCTCATTTAGCTCCTTACTAATTTCAAACATCCAGCCAACTTCAAGAACGTGATGCTCAGATCTTGCTGAACCAAAACCGCTCTAATGCTATAGTCGTGACATGCAAGAAGGCGGCGTTTTTAATTGGTTTAGGTAAGTTTATGATGTGCTATTGACAAACTGTCGTATTTTAAAATGGATCTAACAGCTTTTATAGGACAAACTGGTAAGAAGAAACAGATTTCCGATGATTTTCAGAAACCATTCATTTCGCAACCGATCCATTGTCATCATTTTCTTCTTCATCTACCACAAGGATTAGGCCATGGAGCCTGCACCGACTTCAAGAAAGTCAAAATTGATCTTGCCACCTTAAAAACGTCATACCTCTATTTCTGTAACCTTGGGGTACACAATTAAGTATAATTTTCGGAAACCTGCGCTTTGATATTCTCTTTATATGGTTCGTTCTTGATTTCTCTATTTGTTCATTAAGGTTTCAGGAACAGCTACGGATGGCCGAGGTCGTTAAGGCACGGACTCGTGAGCAGGAGGTCTAGGATTCAAATCCTCCCTCACTGAGGTTTTTTCAAAGTTTTCCTCAGTCCTCTTAACTGGCAAATACCGGGGATGTACCCTAAACTTAGGCCCGGAATGTTTCCTTCCTTAAGAATAAATCCTTTCCCAATATATCATTTCATCTTATGTATCACCAGTGTCCACCGCCTGTGGTGCCACAGTAGTAAAAGCGGGCGTTAAACATTATTCAAAAAAAAAAAAAAAAAAGATTACAGATCTCTAATTCTTCTCATATGTTTATAATTTTCTTCTGATCCATTGATCTATATCCAGCTAATGTTTTAAGAAGTTTTGTTTCTGAACTCTCTATTCTTCTTCTGTTCTGTCTGTTTACTGTGCAGTTTTCATTTCCGTGGCAGAAAATTGGTACTGCCAATGTTTTGTATAGTTTTATCTGGGTCATACTGATCTTAAAACACAATACAGAATGCAGGAAATATTTACAAAGAGTTTATGAGTAGAAAGAAGGGGAACGCACCTCAACAATAGGAACAAATGGTATCTGAAGTTTCGTTGTGCCGTTGCAGGCGTAAATTCCAAAGTTACATATATGTTTATTGATTGTCAAAGAGGACTGAAAACGCAATGAATTACTCTAAACAGATAATTTGTTCTGCCAAATATATGCCTTAAAATAAATTACTGAAGTAACAATTCAGCAAGCGTTCATAAAACCTACTAATATAGTTTTCAAAAAACTTTTCCACCTCCACGAAGACGGTACACTGAGTGACAGATTTAGGTGTAGCCTGCTTATGATTGCACCTTGATTTACATTTTTACTGACTATGAACACACTTCACATCGCAATATAGCTATTACGTTCCATATCGGTTCTTATAACTCCACATTGAAGCGTCCTAAACCATTCTTTTCTACTCTCAAAATAATTTAAGTTTCAAGCCCCCTTTCTACTCGTAAATTCTTTGAACATATTTTTTCTGCAGTACATATTCTGCAAGATGTGTGACAAAAACTTTGTTTTTACCCTGGGCATTCGACGAGCGGAATTTTTAGACGACAATAACATCATCATAATTACAAACGCCAAAAATAAATTAATGTTTTTTAGAAAGGGGATGGGAAATAAAATACATAAATTAACAACTTTTAACAAATGATAGATTAATTGTTTGTAGCAACTAATATTTAGACTGGTAGCAAGGAATAAAGTGATATCATTTTCTAAATATCGTACTAAATATACTTTTTAAATTAATTTTAAAGTTTGATTAGTAGCCTTCCTGCTCACTATCTAACACAATAAAAGTACTGCCTGCATAACCAGCCCTAGACAGTGTCTAACTTTTTAATCAGCCTCTAGTGGCACCGCTGGTGACAGAACTGGGCGATCAACGAAATCATTTTTCTTACCAAACACGTCGGACGCCATTTCCTTTCTGACGGGCAGGTGTAAATTGGGTTTTCAGTGAAGATAATGAGTCGGGACTTGCCTGTCTGCACACCATATGTGGGTGGTGAAGTTTCTGACGCATCTCTCCATCAACTTCTCTTTCAAGTTCAAGGTCCTCGTCTCTCGCCCTTTGAATTTCGGGTCACAGACTACAAAGCGTTGGCATGGCAATGGACGGTCTAATGTGCCGGGAATGTCAATGGTTTGGAGCACAAAAGCCTTAAGTGCAATGCATTATCGTGAAATGTTTGTTCGTAGTTTGTTTTATTTAGTTAGAAGAAAAAGATGAATAACACTTGGATTTACACCCGTAAAAAGTTAAAGAAGAAATACGAAGTAAAGGAAAAGAAACATAAACGTATTCTATTTTCTTCCTTTACTTTTCTTTTTGGGTTCTACCGTTTCCATTGCAAATTTTCACATTCTTTTGCTTTTTCAAGAGTATTTCGTTTATTTCCTCTTTCTTTTTCACTTTTCAAAAAACAAAGAACCGAACTCTTTGGACTTGTATTCGGGAGATCTCAGATTCAATCCTAAGATTGACTGATGTTTTCCGTGGTTTCCATCATTCAGTTTTCAGAAAAGGCAAGATCCGGGTTAATATTTCTCTGTCATTAATTCATATTTTATTTTGTCATATATGTGCATTCCATCCCTATGTGTGTGTCTTTCTGTGTTTATATCTTCGGGGTGGCCTGACCGCCCGCCCATTCAGAGTGTATGTTTTACCTGTATGTCCATAGATATAATTAGCTCCCCAACAGGCGACTGATCCAGACATCGGCTGTAAGTCCCGACTTTGTAATACCGGAGGAGGGTAAACGATTAAAGAAGAAGAACGGCTATTGATGAAAATAGATTTAGATAATAATTAGTATTTATTTAATTGGAATTAATTAGTATAATAATATAATACATTTTATTGGAATTAATTTAAATATTAATATGAATTAATATAAAAGATTTATTATTAATTCCTTTTTATATAATAATATGGTTATACACATTATTATGTATTTATTATTAAATATTCTTTCTAATTATTTCTGTATTAGGTCTCAAACATCATATATGTATAACTTTACTAATAATACACTTAATGTAAATATATTAGGTTTCATTAAGTCTTTATCACAAATAAATAAATTCTAATTATTAGGTCCTTATTATATTCTCCTATATTGTTTTCATTGACGACCCAATAAGATAGTTTTACAATTGATATCCACATAACTAGTCCATAGAATTAGAAAATATAACATATTTTTATTTTCATTTACTTTTCTTTATTCCTAGGTTTTGCATTCCTTCTTATCCATGTTTAAATATTCTTCTTCTTCTTCTTCTTCTTCTTCTTCTTCTTCTTCTTCTTCTCTTGCCTCCTCCTTTTGGGCGTAAAAATCCTAAGTATGGCTTCCTTCCGAAGGGAAGTAAACTCGTGGGTCCCATTTCATACATTTACGGCATGTAAAAGAAACTCAAGCCTGAAAAAAAGGCCTTTAAGCAAAATTTAACGACCTTTTCATGCCTTGAATTTAATGGGACGCTGATGACCTGAGATGTTAAATAGCGCCCGTAATTAAACCAAATCAGCAATCCTCTTCAGCAAGAGGGTTTCTTTAATTTCATTAGTATTCCTTCTGAGAAAAAAATTAAATAAGAAATAAATATTCCCACTAATCCATTAAAAAAAAAAAAAACGAAGTTGATAAACTGATTTTCTAAAACAGCTGCCAAAAGTGTACGTCTAAATAGCTTTGAATATTAGGCATTAAAACCGGAAGAAAAATAATAAAAATATAGTTAAGCACTGAATATTGCAGTGAGGAGATAATGGGCGAAATTGTTAAATATAAGTTATAGGTGGACGAAATCTTGACAAACAGAACCTACCAAACTTTATTCTTTTGATAAACTGACAAGGAAAGTAACGGTAAGAGAACTAAAACTACAAGTCGAATTGTAAAACTTGAGATGCCATGGACATGTTAGAACCCATTTAGAAAAACCCAGGAAAAGTATCCTTTATGTTTTTTTTCACTATCCAGTTATGCACTTTCTATAACTATCTCACAAATCTATCACCTGAACTGGGGAAAATATAAATACAAGTACTCCTATTTCACATTTGTACAATTTTCAAATTTTGATCTTCGTATTCCTTCCATGATGCAGCCTACAAGTTTACATGTAAACATGACTTTTCTTTTACATGAATCAGATTTTGGCTGCGTTTCCTTGTTACAAACTGTTATTAGTGCACTGAAAAACAAACAGAAAGTACATTCGCTGACCACGTTTTGTGATTCAACATGTAATTTTAGGTCTTTCAGATCGACTAGTCAACGTACTGGGACCTTTACTTGTGAGCATGCAGGAATAGAAAAACACTTGCTAAGAAATTAAAAGTACCAAGAATTCGCAAAAATTGGAATAAAACACTGATTATGAGGAAAGAAATTGGAAAAAGATTTTTTTTTCTTTATTTTGGTAAAGGAAGAAAGTATTCCAGTCCTATGTTCAGAGTAGGTACCTTCAGCGTTTCCACTTAATGTGGTCTGAGGAAAACTTGGAAGAACCTCGGTCGGGGGGGGGGGGCGGTGCTGACAGAGCCGTAGACCTCCTGTTGACCAGTCCATCAACTTGTGATCCCTCATCAAGAGTACAGCTGTCAGACCGTACTTTCTTGACTAGAGCATTTATTTTCTGTACACAATGAACAATTTGTGCATTTCCTAGCACTTCACACATTTGGGCAATCTAATAAATAAATTAAAGCGTTATTCAGACAGGCAAGTTCCAAAAAAGCAATTCCTTGAAGGAATTTGATTTTCCTCCAAACTTGCTCATTTTTAAATAAAATATTTTCATAATTTATTCAAATTATTATAACCATTTTCCAAGTTGAAAAACGGCTCGCCAACTTATTAAAAAGCTACGAGAGACAGGATCTCTCCATGACAAAAAATATTATCTATACCGCCGTTTTTACAGATGCCGGCAATGCACTACTGCAGAGGGGCATCATTTTCAACATCCCTAATAACACATGTAAGTGATTATTATTATTATTATTATTATTATTATTATTATTACACACCACAGGTTTCCGAGGTCGTTAAGGCACGGACTCGTGAGGAGGAGGTCTGGGGTTCGAATCCCGCCAGAACCGTCCTCCCTGACTGGCGTTTTTTCCAAGTTTTTCTCAGTCTTCATAACTGGCAAATGCCGGAGAGGTACCTAAATTTAGGCCTGGAACGCTTCTTTCCTTTAAAAAAAACACTTTCCCAATATATCATTTCATTTCATGTATCATGAACATCAGTATCCACTGCCTGTGGGGCCTAAGTAGTAAAAACCGGCTATTAAACACTACGCAAAAAAAAATTATGATTAGTTTTAAACGTAGTATTCTCTGATGGTTTGAATAAAAATACCAACGTTATATGCGGTGACTATCTCGCTTTTCCGGTGCAATGACTGCAGTAAGGAATAGGCCGCGCACTCAGGCAGCCGTAACACAAATAATCTCAATATACATGATTTGAATAAAAATGGAAGCTTAAGAAAACATTCTACTAGTAAAATTACACATTTACAATGTATGAGTTTGCAGAAAACATAATACATGAAAGTTCCTTTGTCGAGGAAGGAACATTTTGATGTTATCATCGTGTGTTTAAAATCGTAAATGTTTAAAAAATGTTTAAAGTAAATAATAACTTAGATTATTTATGTTACATTAGCTGCACATATGTTATCATTATTTATATGCCATATTGTTAACAGACATTTACTGTACAGTGCATTAGCAAAACATCGAAAGACAGGGTCATATCTGGAGAACCATTGAAAACCATTGAAGTTCCCTTTTGGTATACTGAAAAAGTTGGCAAATCTAACAGGAATGCAAAACTACTTAATATCAATATCCTGGCATCTGCAATTGTCAATTACAACGAAAAGAAATCGGTAACAGGTTTTCTTGGAATATGACAAGCTTTAAGAGATTATTCACAATAAAATTTAGACTAATATAATGTGAACATAAGAGATATATATCAGATCATATAATAGAACTACTCACAATTATTTACATAGAGGGCGCACAGAGATTAACTATACCTAGTTATAAGATAACACAGTCTTCTGTGTGGAGAGCTTTCGCAACAGACACGTTTCGTTCCATACCCGTTACGACGCTAATTTTACTATAAATGATAACATTTCAAACTGTTAAACGGTGTCATCTTACAAAGTGGACGTCGTTTGTTTCACATTCAAAGATAAAAAAACAGTTGAAAGTAGCTTTTAAAACGTATGCAGTACAACAGTTGAAGAGCGCCATTAAAATCACACGCAACACATTTGATTCTTGTATCTGCAGTATTATGACGCTGCAATTTAAGCAAAAAATCATAGCCCTTCCAAGGTTAATAAGCAAATATATGATATTTATGACTGCAAAATAAGTGTTAATATTCTAGAGAAGAGGATCATCTTCAGTAATCCCATTAGCACAGATAATGTTTCGGTAAATTAATTTGGGTTAACGAATGTTAATGAATGTCAACCTCAATTATATTACCTTCGTTGTTGAAATAATTATAATGACCACAAGTATGTGATTGAAAGCTCAATTAAACTACCGAAGAAAAGATTTGGTAAAACAATTACAATGCCAGAAGATAGCATTTATTTTTTATTGTTGTTGTTGTTGTTGTTGTTGTTTTTGTATTTTTAGTGTAATCATCGAATTGATTTGGCTTGCCTGTTTCATTTTTCTAAATATTTCATTAGCTTTTATTCCAAACATAATTGCGTGGAGATCTAAATTAAATAAAATACAATAACTAAACACTATTATAGTAATTACCAGTTATTACTGTTTTTATATCACTTATGTCATATTTCGTGTTGTGATTAGAAATCCTTTTGAGAATGCATAAAAATAGGCTTTCTACATCTCTAGTCGAATCGAAGCAGATATTATAGGAATAAAAAAATGAACGTAGGAGAAAAAATCTATCAGTTATTAGTTTTAAATCCCATGATTTAAAATTATCGATTAGGTTCCATTCTGATAGCTGAATATGGTATCAATGAGACGTTACATTGACTGAAAGACACCCACCTGAAAACATCATGTCATTTTGCAAATTTCAATGATGTATATAAATAAATTGTTTAAAAATTAACCAATTGCCAGTATTAATTTTCCAAAACCGCTCCAAGACAATTTTTTCTATTAATTAAACCCTAAAGAAAATAAATAATTGATAAAACTGCAGCTGTATAGAGATAGGCTTGTAATTTAAGAAGTCAGACCATAACTTTTTTTTAATAGTGTTTAGCCCGTTTTTACTACTGAGCCACCACAGGCGGTGGATACTAATAATATATGAGATGAAATGATATATTGGGAAAAGGGTTTTTTTAAGGAAGGAAACGTTCCAGGTCTTAGTTTAGGGCACATCCCTGGCATTTGCCATTTATGAAAACTGAGAAGAGCCTGGAAAAAACCTCAGTCAGGGAGGACGGTCCTGGTGAGAATCGAACCCCAGACCTCACGAGTCAGCGCCTTAACGACCCCAGCCACCCATGCCGATAAGACCATAACAGGTTCACATATTTATAAAACGGTGTTTTCTTTTTCCTGGAAAAAGACAAACAAGGACAAGGACAAGGACAAGGACAAGGAAAAGACAAGGACGAACTCATGGAAAACATTCGTAGAAAAGAAATTAGACACCAATATATGGGGAATTCCCTATAAAATTATTATGGAAAAAAATCAAGAAACTGGATATTCTAAACACAATAAAAAAAGACAATGGTGAAATGACTACAGACTGGAAAAGCTCTGTAAATGCCCTTTTGGACAAGTTACTTCCACAGGATGATAAAAGTATGGATAATATTCAACACATTCAAAAAAGAGTGGATATGAATACCATATATAGAAATAATATACTAATCTATCCCTTTGATATGTTGGAAATTAAGTTAGCTATAAATAAGCTAAAAAGGGATAAAGCAGCAGGTCCAGATGGAGTAATGAATGAAGTTCTGATGAAATTGGAAGATAAAATTACACCGTTCTTATGTCGACTTTTTAATGACTGTATATGGCAAGGGCGCTTTCCCTATTGCTGGAAAGCAGGAAAAGTTATTATCCTGAAGAAAAGTGCTGACAAGGATCCTAAGGAGCCGAAATCATATAAACCTATATGCCTCTTAAATATTCTTGGAAAAATCTTGGAAGCACTCATCTGTAAAAGATTAAAAGAATTCAGGATCATGACGGTATGAATAACAATCAATTCGGCTTTAGAAAAGGAAAATCGACTCAAGACGCAATAAACCACCTATTAGATATGGTCAATAACTCAAACTCAAAATATTTAATTGGAATTCTAATTGACATTTCTGGCGCTTTCGATAATTTATGGTGGCCGGTACTATTTGAGAGGTTACGGGAAATAGATCTCCCTAAATGTCTATACGCAGTATTAATGGACTACTGCAAAGACAGAAGGGTTCATGTAAAAGGTACTGAAGAAACAATTTACAGAGATATAACTAAGGGATGTCCCCAAGGCTCGATCTTAGGACCAATTTTTGGGACATAGTTTTGGAAACTCTTTTAGACTAACTAAACAACGATGAAAATGTGGCAAAAACCATCGCGTATGCCGACGATGTTTTATTTCTAATAGAAGGAAACAATAGAGCAGACATAGAAAGAAGAGCGAATAAATTAACTAATAAATTAAGTAATTGGTGTAGTAAAACTAAACTCCAAGTCGCTCCAACTAAATCCGGCTACATGCTTTTGAAAGGTAAGCTCAAAAGAGATCCATGCATTAAATATAACAACCAAAATATAAGACGCCAAAAAGAAGCAAAATATTTGGGAATTTACTTAGATGAGAAACTAAACTTTAGGAAACACACTGAATACGTACGAAAAAAATCCGAAAACGTTATGATGAAATTAGCAAGATTAGTTCAGTGGAATTTTAAAATTCCATTAAAAGTCATTACAGCATACTACACGAGCATTTTTGCTTTAATAATGACTTATGGAGCAGGAGTCTGGGCTCTGAGAATGAAGGATGTCCAAATAAAAACTATTAAGAAGATCACAAAGGAAGGTGTTATTAAGATTTACAGGGGCATTAAGCACCTCACCCACTGTGGCCCTTTTTGTAGTAACAGGAATATGGCCAATTGAGCTATTGATTAAATTATGAGGCGCTGTTTATTGGTTGAAGAAAGGCAACTTGGAGAAAGTAAGTTTAATAATCGGCAGTCACTGCAACAATTTAAATGAAATAAAACATAAATTAAAAGAACAGTGGCAACACGAATGGGAAAATGCCGAGACAGGCAGGAGAACTTTCGACTTATTTAACAACATTTTTGAGAGATTAAAAATAAAATTTATATAACCTACCAAAGGCATGATACATTACCTTATAGGTCACGGGCCTTACAAAACTTATTGGCAGAAAATCAACAGAACAGAGGACGATATCTGTACACTTTGTAAAACACAGGATAACCCAGAGTATGTGTTATTTGAATGTACACGCTATTTAGACATGTGAGAGAAGAAAGAGAAATTTTAAGTGGCCATCAGGTGGCACATATACTTAGAAATAAGGGCCTATATAAATATCTCGAGCAGGCCGCACTCAAAATAAGTAACCTAGCAAGGGAAGAGGTAATTCCACAAGAGCAGATAATTAGATGTAATGAAAAAGCTGAGGACGAGGTAAGAAGGTCAAAACGCATACGTATGCAAAGAGAACCCCCAAACACAAATAACTAACAAGAATAGAAAATATAGAAAATAACTTTAATTAAATCAACTGGAAGAGAATATTAGAAGGAGAAGATAAAGGTAAGGAAGAAGGGAATGTGGAGATGACAATGCCTAAAAAATATAACAAACGGGGATAATATTGATTTACAACCTGAAGTAGAGAATATACCTATAAGAGTTTTGACACCGGGAAGAAGATGGAAGAAGGAAGATTACAGAAGATGAAGGAAGGACATTGGAGATGCACGGGAATGAGCCGCGGCAGGAGATGGAGGATGGAGTAGTGGTGTCTGGAGAGGAGGAGCTGAGCGCAAGAAATGGTGCAGCCAGGGGACCAGGAGGATCAAGCGAGATGGAAGAAGAAATGGTTGGGAAGAAAAGATGGAGAGTAATATGGTGGAAGCGAGGTGATATTGTTTAATGAGTTCAAGTGTTGGGACAAATAAATGAAATGAGTAGGAAAGATTAATAAAGATAAATGAACTTTAAGTGAAGTAAGTTGTCAAATAGAAGGATATTATTATAATTGTAATAAATTAAGGAGAATTGAAACAATTAAGGATAATGTCCAATTTAGGAGAATTTCTGCCGAGTACTGGATACCAGTACATACCGCTGGTAACCAGTGGTTAGTAGCAGTATAGTTGTATAGTTATGGAATAAATTTAAAGGATAGAATAGCTGGCTACCAGCTATAATTCCTACTGGCTCCCAGTAATATTGTTAAATTGTTAATTTGGTAGTTTTGTAGATTTTGGAAGATTAATTTGGGAAGTAATTAAGTAAATTTATATTTTGGTCCAATTAATTATTTTTTTGTTTATTGTTTTATTATATTATTTTAATCTAGTTATTAGGAAAATCTGTAAAATAATGTATTAAAATATTATTGAACTGTATAGTTATAATAACAATAAATGGAAAATTTGATATACACGCCCTGGTTTAGGAAACCAGGTGCCAGGGTAGCGTATACAGATTTTATATTATATTATATAATATATTATATAGTTCCTTCTTTAACTTTAAAGCGCACTAATAATTACTCCATATACAGACTTAATGTTCTGCTTTAAATGTATAAGAAACGTTCTATAGTCTATATGTATAATATTAATATTGTTTAATCATAATTTACCGCCACGCTTCAAAGCAAATCAAGAACATTATTCTCATAGCTAAGACGGTATAAGTGTAAGAAATGTGTGATAAATGACGCAAGTGATTAACTAAAATTTATACATGAACAATAGTAGAAGGAACATATTAACGTTTCCTATAACGCTTTTGACTGTAGAAAGAAAACGCACTAAATATAAGAAAATGAATGTTCCGGGAGCAGCGTTACTTTGGATAGACGCTATTAATTCTGCAAACACAAAGAAGAAAAGTTGAGGTAGAACTTGTGGGTCACATTACAGCGGAGAGCAAGCCAATCTCGGCGGCAAAAGCAGGTGGAGTTGTTCCTAATTGCTAATGCACTCCCAGCAAGTAGTCAGATGACATAAGATAACGTAGCCACCCTCCGGTTCAACTGTGCGGAACTGCGGGGTTTCTCGGGATTATATTCCCCCACCGACTGCAACATTACGACTTATACAGAGTGTTACACTCGCAAGTCTCTCCAGAGTACTCTGCAGCTGAAAGCTAAGTATAGCACTATTCTGTTTTTATGCTTGTTATTCTAACACTAAAAAACACTCGAGTATAAATGCCAGGGTAGCATGACATATCGAACGTCAATCTGATCATACAAAGGTAGTCCATAAGTTTCCGGCCTAACCATTTTCTAGGTGTGATAAAGACAAAAACTTTTATTTCACTTTACAATATAGTTACCCTTTATCGCAATAGACTTCCCACATCTTTGGATTAACATTTAACCGCCCCCCGCCCAAATAGTCAGAAGTCTTGTCTGCAAAATGGGCATAAACAGCATCCAACAATTATTGTCACACCTAAATTTCCTCCTGAGAAAACTTTCTTGAGTTGTGAGAAAAGGAAATAGTCACTGGGAGCTAGATCTGGGCTATAAAGTGGATGGTTGATCTTCTTGAAGTCACATTTCTTCACAGTTTCCTTTGCAACAAGGCCTGAGCAAAGGCGCGTTGTCGTGAAGAAGACGCACACCACCTCTCAGCTTTCCTCGCCTTTTCTCTTTAATAGAAGCATGTAGTCTGTACAGTAGGCCAGCATAGTACTCCCCATTTACTGTGGTGTTCCTCTCCTTCAAGACAATGAAGAGTACTTCTTCATAGTCCCAAAAGATTGTGACCATGATCTTCTTGGTTGACTGAGTGACTTTGGCCTTTAGAGGCGGTGCCTCGCCAGGTTTACGTCTCTTTTGGACAAGGGATCATAATACAGGGTTATAGCTTCACTTCCTGTAACAATCGTCTCTCGTTGCCAGGGCAGAGTTCCAAAAATGCCTGAGAACAGATGACTCGTTGCTGCTTTTGAACTGAGAAAAGAAGTCTAGGCACCTATCTTGCACTAACGTTATTCATGTTCAAATATTCATAAATAATTCGAAGGAATTATTTTAGAAAGGCCGAGCCTTGGTGCTATTTCTGTAGCTTTGAGTGGCCGGTCTTCCATAATTTACCCTTCCACAAGAGCGATGTTTTCGGGAGTGAGCATCTCCAAGGACCGACCTGCACGTTGTTCGTCTTCGCTTTCTCGACCCATTCGAAAAAGTTTGGCCCATTCTTTTACTGTAGAATATGAAGAGGATGCTTCCCCATATATACCGTCCAATCGCTGTTTAATTTCATTTGGAGAAAATCCATCTTTTTTGAAGAACTTAATAACAGCTCGACACTTCATTTTGAACATTCACAATCTTCTACACCCAGCCTTCTTTATGCAACTATATCTGAACAACTGAACACAGTGGAGCGGAAGTTACAACTGCAATTATTTACTTACCAGAAGATAAGGTATGACACCAGATAAGGGTTTTGTGAAGGCGATAATCCTTATGTGATATGAATGAGTAAAAAGGCTGTTTCAATGGCATGCCAAAAAATAGCCACAAAAATTCTCTTTACTAATGGGAAATTTTTTACTGTTGAGGAAAATACAATGAACAAAGTAAGAAAATACATGCGGGGAGTTCAAAGGTAACTGCAGAGACAGTTCCTTGAGTCCAATAAGGACATCACCTAGCATTAGTGATAGTCGATGAACAGTGTTGCACAAGGGACGACATCTCTCCATTTCTATCAACAAGGGATACCAACAGTAGCCTAGCAGAATCAAGAAGCCAATGCTAAACTTCTTGTGAAGCTTGAATGTTATCCTTGCTACAATAGAAAAATAACCAGTCAACTAAGGTCATGTGCAAATACCACAAAAGATAATTTATGCTGTTTGTGATTGTCTATTAGTTAATGATGAAATTAAATTTACAAAAGTAATGCATAACACACGAAACACCGATCCAACCATAGTAAACCAGCTTGAAGCGTGCATACAGCCAAGGCAGGACAAGTCAGATAATGACGAAATAATGAAGAAGAAAGGAAAGGAAAAGGTTGAAATTTACCCTACCGCAACACATAAGTGGTGGCTATATCAGCGAGGAAGGGGTTTGTGCTTTCTTCAAAGCACAAAGCACAAAAGTTCCTACCAGTGACGCACGATGTGTATACTTTGCAACAAAGAATTCATAGAAAAATGCGTGATCGCGTACGGTTCCATTAGGAAAATGCGGGACAGTTCTGTAGCCATATTTCTTAATGCTGGTGTTCCTGCAGAGACCTGGTGAAAAAGTAGTGGTCAGTTGCGAAAGTGAAAAATAAGCCTAGTTCGAATTTACAGAACGTGTGGAAATCTATGCAGATGTCGCTATTGAAAGATAATCGAATTGTTTTATTCCATAATTTCTCAGAATAAAATGTTTCCATTACTAACTAATTATAAATGTTCAAAAGCTAAGAGTAACGCTGTGTTAAGGTAAATCTAAATAAATACATTCAATAGCCTAAGTTTTACAGAAATTTAATGACCACATATTCCAGAAGTTACATCGCTAAAACGTGTATTAACAGGTCAGAAATTAAATTAAACTTATGATAGAGATAATTTACCTTTTAGACAACAAAATAGTTGATAAATTAATTAAAGAAATATGAAGTTGGCTTAGATTACCCTGTATAATGATATGCAGATTTTTACAAGGAAAATCATCTGCTGCTTCAAACAGTACATTTATTATCCTTACATTCAAACACAACCTAATAAATATTTTTCTGATGGAAACGAAATACTAACAAGCTTGCCATAGTGATAAAATTCAAAAGTACCCAAATCCAATAGATAAAAAATTTAAATGTTTTTACTTTAAACATGCCACTATAATAATTAATAAATACAAATATTCTGGAATATTTGTATTTATTATTTATTTGTAGCTCAAAGCTACAGAAATATTGAAATAAATACAAATGCTTCTGTGTAGAAGCATTAAGTTTTAAACACTCCATTGTAAGTTATGCACTGATGGAATGAGGGGTTATCAGAAAGTAAGATTACAAAGCCTGCAGTAAAACGTGAACATTTTATTTCATACAACCAATACAGCCAACTAATAGACACAGGTTATTTTTCGACATAGTCTCCGTATCGGTTTAGACACTTGTAGCTTCGAGTGATGAGTTTGAATATTCACTCCCAGTAAAACTCCTGCCCTTGCGTGTCCAGCCACGTTGCCGCGAAGTGTTTCACCTCCTCATCTGAAGGTAATCGTCGGCCTCCTATGTGCTCCTTCAAGTGAGGAAAAAGGTGAAAGTTGCTTGGAGCGGGGTCCGGGCTGTAGGGAGGGTGGTCGATGATGTCCGAGCGAAACCGCTTCAACAGCGTGGTGGTCTTCTGGGCTGTATGAGGTCGCGCGTTGAGGGAAGATGACGCCCTCAGTGAGAAGCCCTGGCCGTTTCCTCCTGATTGCTTGGCGCAATTGTGTCAAGGTCTCGCAGTATCGGTCAGCGGTCACTGTGTGCCCTCTTTCCAAACACTTCAAGAGTATGACACCCGCGCTGTCCCAAAACACTGTGGCATCAACTTCCCGGCAGATGGCGTCACCTTAAACTACTTTTTGTCTTTGGAGAGGAAGGGGTGTTTCCATTCCCTTGACGACCGCTTACTGCTGAGGATGTAGTGATGGGTCCATGTTTCGTCACCTCAGACAATGTAGTGAAGAAAACTGTTCCTTTACGTGAAGAACGGTTGCAAAAGTTGCAGACTTGCCCCCATATGCTTCTCCGTGTGTTGGTTGGACAGATTTCGTGGAACCCATCGGGAACAAACTTTCCAGTACTGCAGAATATCGTGAACACTGTTTTGAACGCTTCCGAACGTTATTCCCAATTCTATCGTCACATGCCGTAACGTGATCCTCCTGCTGTCCTGAATCAGCTCCTCCACCCGAGCTGTGTTCAGATCTGTTGATGCCGTGCTGGTTCGGCCACTGCGATCCTCGTCGGTGACGTTTTCTCTACCGGGCGCGAACATTCTGCGACATGCTGACGAGACATTGCAGTCTATCCGTAAACTTCCACCTGCTGGCGGTGAATTTCTGTCTCAGTTACATGTTTGGCGCACAGAAATCGAATAACGGAGCGGATTTCTTCTCGAGACCAGTTTTCCTAACGAGTCGCCATCAACTAGCACTGTAGGTGGCGGGTGGCTGAAACTGCACAGTTGCCAATTGCATCTATTAGAATTACCGCACACTACTAATTTCTTTATTCTTTATTCCAAGAATATCGGTCTGGTAGCCTTAGTTTCTGATCACCTCTGTACATATCAGCTTGCGGCATGCTACTCTGGTTCCTATGCATATAACACAGATAGGTGCTTTCTCTGTTTCGCTACTGAGTGAAACGAGTGTATTGTGTATGTCCAAAATGGGCAAAATAGCTAACGGAATGTAAATCAGTACCAAGGAGTGGAGCAATAAAATAATTGTTATAACGAAAATATGCAGGATGGACCTTTTATATTACTCAGTTTTATCATAAAATACTGCGACCCTGCAATGTAGTTATAAAGATACCAGCAAATGTAATATCGGAAAGTTTTAATGCTTTTCTCTGCATTTAAAAGCAATATTATGAAATACTTATAGCAAAGATTGTTTCCACGTTGAAGCAGACCACAGGCCTATTTCATGAAGGTATAGATTACAAATTATAAGAAAAAATTACTAATTTATACAGATATATTTCACAAAGATATTCCTATTCGAGAATTGTTCAATAAAGAATTATCATAGTTGTATTCATCTTCATAATTGTTATTAATCTTTCTGTAAGTATCCCCATTGGATGCAATTCACCTGTCTCATCGTTTCTGCCGGTCTTCAGTGTCGCCCCGCAGCCTTTACCATTGCTTCTGGTGATGGAAAATGCCTCTCACTGTTTGTTCACTTTGGGAAAAAGAGAGAGGTTACACAGGGAGAGTAAACATTCGCCTAAATGACCAGGGAAAACCATGAAAAAGATGCAAGTTCCTGTAGAATTGAACTCAGGACCTCACTATATCAGTCTCAAAGAATTTGCAACTGAGTCATCCCGTTCGGTAAGCAGAAGAGGAAGAAGAAGCCTACCAGCTTGTCAAGCAATTTGTTTTCTTCAAGATCTGCTGCCCCTATCGACTTTGAAGTTAAATTATTATTGCTAACTTAGTCCATCTGACCAATTATTTGTCTACTTTAGGAAAGAGTCAAAGTATTCATCATGTTCCAGGTACGCTTGGTACTCGGCAGGTCCGGGGTTTAAACACCTAGGGGCCTGCCATCCTGAAATTGGGGTTTATCCCGGTCACTTAAGCGAACGCTGGGCTGGAACTTTTCTTTCTCTGAATTTTCCCCTCTCCCATTTGATATTGTAAATGTCAATCCGTTAGTTCTGTTACAAAATCAAAAGATGGATTAGTGCGTTTTGACGGTGACTTGCGCTTTGTATAAGTTTCTATCCCGGGGTCCTGTAATGGGTGGATCTTTTAAGATGCTATAACTTCTTGGAGGGGATGGGGTCTACCGGCGTTGATGAGTACTGTCTGGAAACAGTTAGGGAACTAGTTTACGTCCATACCCCAGAGATCGCGAATCCACTAAGGGCGTAGGCACAAACGGCCAGCCAATGAGCAAAGCTTATGTGCCCAAATATACCCCTCCGTCCCTAACAATACAATCAAGTAGTTGATCATTGTGCGAGTGACAAAGCTTTTAGAAACAATTTTTTCTCTTAACCATTTGAACACCCCTCTGACACGATTCATATTGTTTATTTAATTATTACGTACGTAAATGTCTTAGCAATCACATAAATATTTCACTAACTCAAAACAAAAAAAACTAGTTTATAAAGAAAATGAGAGAAATGGAGACCTTAAAATGTTACATCAAAATTATTAAAAACTAATTTTAAAGTGAATATATTATGTATTCATATTCTTCTTGGTCAGTGTATTTACACATACATATATAGTATTTATCACAACATACAATTAAAAAGCGATTATCATACATGAAAAGCATTCTATTTCTTTATATTCTTTAGTATTAATCATACACGATATCAATTGCGTCCTTCATTCGATTGCGTCAAATTGTCCAGGTTGTTGATTTTGTTTATTTATAGACGATCTTTAACATCTCAGATATCCAGCGTCCTATTCAATTCAGGGTGTGAAACGGCCGATAAATTTTGCTCGGAGGCATCTTCTTTCAGGCATGAGGTTTTTTTACGTGCTGTAAATCTAAAATACGACATCCACAGCTTCACTTCCCTTGCGAAGGAAGCCATATTTAAGATATTTACTCCCGAAAAAATCATCAATCCTGGCTGGGATTCAACTAACGATCTTGGGTCTACGAGCAAGTATGGTTACCACAAGACCACCAGAATATAATGCATGCTACATACGAAAAACTATGCTAACATTTTTTTCATTCAAATTTCACATAAAATAAATGTTGTTAATAGTTAGGATGTTTAAGTACTTCTTTTTCGGGCAATTCGGTTAATACTAACGTCTGCAGTTCGTATTAGAAAGTTTTGGTATTCCTTCTGATTGATAACTTTTTAGTTTATTCCTTAATCGATTATTTTTTTCCAACTGAAAGCGCTAAAGAATATTATATTTAAAAGCAAAGAAAAAAATACTAAATAATGCATCAATGCGATTAATTGCATACCAGCGAACTACAAAAGATGATATAGGTCATCTATCAGGCAATAGCTGCTTCATTTTAGAAAATAGCATTTATATATAGTTATAAATTATATTGATTTTCCTAAAGATTCTCTATACAGTTTGAATGTGCAAATACCTAAACATATGATGGGAGAATTTTGTTTGTTGCCTTCACTTTGATTGCATCAGTGTTATCTTGGTTACTAACTATATACTGATTTCTATTTTTATTTCTTACGCAGTCTGAGACCTTTAGGCTACAGCTACTTGTTGGATAATATGACTCTTCTACCAAGCGTAAATTCCTGAACTCGTAATTTCATTTGTCACGCCATTATTCAGAGAGAACACAAAGAAAAAGTGACACCAGTTACCGCCGCATTTCCATAGCGGGAGGCTAAGTCTTCAGGTCTTTGCAAACATTATAATGAAACTGA
This sequence comes from Metallyticus violacea, assembly GCA_030762175.1. Lineage (NCBI taxonomy): Eukaryota > Metazoa > Arthropoda > Insecta > Mantodea > Metallyticidae > Metallyticus > Metallyticus violacea. The sequence goes on along the minus strand of CM060843.1, from coordinate 16,948,254 downwards.
ATACCTTGTATAATAAACACCCAGCGTCATGAAATATGGAGGACCACCGCTGTAGTTAAGGACAGCTTGCTTGCTAATCCACAAAGTAACCAGAAGGAGATTACCGTCAAACCCAGCTTTGCCTTCAAAATCTTTGCGCAAGTTCGAGATTTTCAGATCAAAGACCTTGAGGAAAATCTGATGCTGGAATTTTTAATATATAAATACGAGGGGAGCTCAATAAGTTGTGGCCTCACCAGGAAAATTTTTAACATAGTCACTTTGTAAATCAATACATTTAGTTTAACACTTAATTTTTAATAACCGCAGTAAAATAAGATTTGCCCAACTGTAATAAATAAGCGTTTGTCCCACCTTCAACCTTCTAATCTTGATGTGACTCTTCGTCCATCCATCCATTTCTTCAGGTTTGGGGACAAAAAGTAATCGCTGGGAACCAATCAGGCGAGTATAGCGGATGTGGAAGCATTTGGAAGCGAAGATCATGTAATTTTGCAGCAACAATCCCAGACGTGTGTGAAGGCGCATTACCGCGATGAAAGAGAACTTGGCATGGTATGGACACTTAGTCTGAAAAACATCCTTCAGTTGGTCCAATAGTGAAGTGTATTATTTCTCGGTGATGGTTTTTCCCTTCTGGAGTAGTCAACGAACACCACGCCATGAAAATCCCAGAAAACCGTAGCCATGACTTTTCTTGCAGATGAAACCGTTTTTGCTTTCTTTTGCGCACTTTCACCTGTTGCCACCGACTGTTTTGACAGCTCCTTTGTCTCCAGCGTGTAGGGATGAATCCATGCTTCATCTTCTGTAGGAGAAACTCACTGCATTTGCGTTTAAACAACTCTAAGCATTGTTGAAAAATGCACATTCAGTTGTGTTTTTGGTCCATTGTTAATAAATGCAGCTCCATCAAGCGGAAAGCTCTCTCATACCCAAAAAGTCCTTTAAAATGTAATGGACACGGCCTATCGAGATCTTTGCAATGTCAGAGAACTCGCATATCTTCGATCGGTAATCATCAAGTGCAGCATTGTGAATTTCTGTCACAATCCAGTTGGTCGTAGCAATTTTGGGACGCTCTGAGCGCTCATCGTCTTGAATGGATGTATGATCACGCTGAAATTCAGCAGCCCACATTTTGACCATCAAAAACGAAGGGGAAGAATCCTTTAATGTAGAATATAACTCCTTTTTACATTTCTGTTGGGATTAAACAATTCGCAATGAAGTATTTTGCCACAGCTTGTATTTCAGTTTTATCTATTTTGTAGAAAATATTAACACTGGGTTGTTAACACGATCGTCCTAAACAGGTGACTACACTTACGGTCTGAAACTTTACAGGCGCCATCTAAAGGATGATACTTAGTAACTATCATAGTAATTTGGCCGTGTTCATGACATCTCTGAGTCAAACCGAGAACTTTTAGAACAACCCCTAGTATGCAAAATATAAAACTATGTTCCAAGTGAGTGGTGTTGCGATTTAGCAGTTTTATTGGTTTCCATAATAAATACAGTTTTAGGGCAGGGTATTCTGAGATTGTAGTAAAATATTATACTTTTATGTTTATTTTGTTGTTTATTAACTGTCATGCAGTATAACAAACGTTTATAGCAACTTTCTCAGGCCAACTGCGCGTATTAATATTTTGAGCTTGTAAAGAGATCTATTTGAAGAAATTTATCACATAAATAGTTCACATGTTCACTAAATGTTTAACAAAAATTTTTCTTATACAAAAATACTTCCGAAAATCTGTTTTTGAAAGACTGGTATAATAATATTATACAGTATATCTTTTTTTTTTCGTGATGCTCAAATTTCAAACTTTGGCAACAAATAAAGTAAAGGCAGTAACGAATTGTTTCCAAAGTCAGTAGTCCGAGAGACACGGTTAAACATTTGGGTATGCTCTGCGAATTTAAACTGAGAAACACCGGCGCGGAAATAGGCACCAGCACTTTGGTGCTCTGCTACGAATGAACGGCGGTGCAAAGATGATTCGTGAAGTTCCGGTAGACAACGAAAACGTAAAAAGAGTAATAACAACGTACTCTGTTCTCTCATAGCGACTGTTGGTTGATTTGCGAGGACGTAGAACGGCAATTCAACGTCAGTACAGAAGCCACACGGCTTCAGCTCCATCAGCTGAATGTACAAACTCGTTCGGGTGGTTTCATGAATTGGCAATGGCTCAGGAAGCGGCATCAGCTGGCACCAGTTTTGTATTGTTGTTATGTCAGTAGAGGAACCTGTTTCTTGGTAGGAACCACACTCTAAGATGCCGTTATCAGCAGTTGGCAAGCCCATACTATCAAAACTACCACTGCACAAAAAGAAAATTATATTCTGTGATTGATGTATTGTGCATAGCAGCCGGCCTAATAATTACCACCATTGTTACTCTAACCATTTGAAATGTGTCAATGTAAAGGAATATGCACTTGTGAATTTCAAACGTGTTATTCTTTTGAAGGATAGTGCAAAACACATACAGCTAAGGCTACTTTTGACACTGTCATATGTCTTGTTTGGGATACTCTAGCGCACCTAGATATTCTCTAGATTTTACTCCATCAGATTATCTTTTCCGTTCTTTGGATATTCATCTATCCAACCCCTTGCCAGTGTGGATGAATTATCTTACTTCCCACCTAAGGAATTTTGTCACCACGGAATTCAGCCCTTCCTCATTATATTGGCAGAAGTTTCTTGATAGATATGGTGATTATATTTAATAATGAAGATATTTTGTTCAGAACATAATTCTCTAAATATTCAGTGGAAAAGTTCACCACGGAGCACTAATTTTCACTTAGCACTTATTTGCCCATACTACTAATTCATAATTTAGAACTTTAGACATGTGAATCATGCTTATTATTTTATTTCATTATAAAAATATTTCCAAATCTAAATTCATTACATATATCACACACACAAAAAAACGAAAAAGTCATATTAAGCCAAAAAAGTTTGAAGCAAGTATTGTAAACCCATAATATATCTTCACAGATCTGGTACATAAAATCATTTTTAATGTTACAAAACCAAAAGCGCTACTTGGGACAGTAAAAGAACTATTCTAATGAAAAGAACGAGACTGAATTGATTTACATAAGTGAGCTGTGGTATTGGCGCGAATCAAATGTGCCACTGAACGTAATGTGCATCCCAAATTTGAAACTTAAAATCTTAGAAAAAGATTTTGGCATATTGTTGTACGGCGTGTTAGAGATAAGCCCGTCCGTTTCATAAAACGATCAGAACAAAGAATTTGTAAGTGGACTACTGTTACATCTTGGAGCACATGGTACAAAATCCATCACTCGTGCTGTTGCCAGGACAGTTGGCGTAGGTCAAAGAAAAAGTTATTTCTTATGGTGTCACTAGTCACAGGTTGCCCGTTCTTCCTTCATTCATGTACGAATTGCAAAATTGTTTTTTCATTGTCAGGATGTTTTCCTTAGCGAGAACCAGTGAATTTATTCTTACTAGCTTTAGTTGCAAATAATGCCAATTTCTGTTGTCGCTACAAGCGACCGTTGTTCTGAGATACATTGAACTCTCTTCTTGTTTATTTGTTACCATTTTGTTCAGCATAAAGAATTACTTTACGCTTAAAGTAGCATAATAAGACGTTCTTCTATGTTTGCCCTACATTTCGCGACTGCCTAGCAACCTACTAATCAAATATTCTGTACAGTAATAGGCCAACAGTAAATGTTACAAAGTCGAGAATGGCAGCAATGCGTTATGACGTAAAAATTATAAATTTGAATGAAGCTACCTGCGATCTACGGAAAGGATTTGCACTCGAATCTAATGGGCAGCACAGTTTTGAAACTACATTTGGACAAAAATATGCGCATTAGATTTACGTAAATACGGCATATCTGGCTGAATTTGGGATAACTGGAGCAGCCGAGTATTTGGCTCTGCATCGAGATGAGATCTGCGTTATGTTTAAGTACCTGCATAAGCAAAGAATCCTGATTCACATAAATAAGTGGTTGCGAAGGGCAAATAATGGATTTAGTTCTTTTAACTGACACCAGAATTTAGGTAGTGACTTATTTGAAAATTGACCTTTTATCTAGAATCTGATGTCAAAGCAATCAAGCATTCACATTGCTGCGTTGCCAGAGAATGGATTTACAACCCAACATTTTTAGTTTTTTTTTTTCATGGAGTTCTTCCGGAAAATAACCGCTGAAACTATCAAGAAAACTTAGTAGGTGAACTTGAATTTCATTTAAAATATTTCCAGGTATGTCTTATGCTAGTTATTCTGTATTTTTTTACCATTGGGAAGCTGTCAATATTGTTCTGATACTGCCCAAAACTTTATTTTCTTTTTCTCGCACTTTATCGTTGGTGTCAGTTGTTGCTTTTCCTTGAAGTTAGAGGTATAAATTATTAAATTTCTGAAAAACATCACCCAAATATGGCAGTTATACAAGCGAGCATTCGTCATTTAATTTGTCTCCCAAAGCGAAGTCATTGTCAGCCAGGTAGGTCCTGAGTTCAGCCTTCATTTCAAAGAGCCGAGTCAAACTCTTACCTCGAGAGAGTCACCTTATATCTGTGTGAGAAGTAAAGATGTATGTAAACTCCCCACACAACACGTTGAACAGCCTGGTGTTCTTAGGTTGTGATTTAATAAAATTAATTAATTTCATTCTTTGTGCAAGATTCCTTTTTGGGGATGGTGGCCCCTTCTTCACAGCAAACACTTGGCGATAGAGGACGCAGTGACTTTTGGTGCACTCCTTTTCATTTTTGAGATAACACCAGACGTCATTCTAGTCAAAGCATTCGCACTGTCTGTGCACACTTCGACACAACTATCCCATGGGATGACTTCCATTGTTACCTGCGGAAGGAGTATGCACCTCAATTATTTAGAAATAATTTATATTTACCGACACACGACCATGGCCGCAAAAAAAAAAAAAATCACAATTTTAACACCTGGTGATTTTATTCTTCTCATTTCTTCAAGGAACAATAGAAGATGCTTTGCACAGTTTGGGGACCGCTGATGTAGGATAAAGCAAATAATTAAAAAATTAAAATAACGAACTAATGTTAATAAATGATAAGGGTACCTGGTGGGTAATTTACACATATTTTTATAAAATATATTCAGAGATAAACTTCACTATACATAGCCTAGTAATTCTACACACAGAGGTACATAATAATTTCCAATGTTTATTATTAATACACAACAAAAATTAATTATTTGCAAAACTAATATCAATCCTAATGAGAATGAGTATAATAACATATATAAATACATTAATATAGATACATTTTTATTTCAATACATAGGCTACTTTTTTATTTTTTAATAGTGTTTAATGCCCGTTTTTACTACTGAGGCACCACAGGTGGTGAACACTGATGATACATGAAGTGAAATGATATAATGGGAAAGGATTTTTTAAAGAAGGAAACGTTCCAGGCCTAAGTTTAGGGTACCACCCCGGCATTTGCCAGTTATGAGGACTGAGGAAAACCTGGAAAAAACCTCAGGGAGGACGGTCCTGGCAGGATTCGAACCCCAGACCTCCCGCTCACAAGTCCGCACCTTAACGTCCTCGGCCACCCGTGGCGGTATAGGCTACCTTAAATTAATTTTTTGGCATATAATAAAGTTCTCAATAAAGGCCATAAATGCTGAATTTATTTACATGTAACGATACTTTGCTCATATTTTTTAAATGATCATTAAATTATATACTTCTGAGATGTAAAATCTATTTCACAAAAACTTACCGACTGTGTATGTTTATAAGGATTTTCATTATGTGCAGGAAATATCAATTTGTCCAGTAATTCATTATTTAGAGTGGCATATGTACGATTAATATTATTGTATTTACAAATTCAACCTTTAGAATAATTTGTTATATTCCCCCCTCAAAAAAAGAAAAGAACACTTTTTATCCAGTGCTATATCTCAATACAATTTCTTTCCATTGTCTAGTGCTAAAGGAAATGCTTTCGGAGCGTGAGCATCAACACGCTGTATGGGAATATGCACTTAAGGATTAAAATCGCAAAAGCCAACGCAAGAATATAGCCTTGTTAAATTTCACAGCTGCAGTTTGCAATAACGATTGGAACAATTAAGTTTTATTACCACGCTCAATAGCGGTAAAGTGCCCATTGCCATTACAAATTAAAACAGAACCAACTAATGCATTAAGAGAAATATATGCACACCTAAAATAGTATTAAGCTGTAATATTTACAGTTACAAAAAGTATTTTATTAAAACATTAAAACAACAAATCATTGAAATTAACTTCAGTAGCTCTGAAAACAGAAATGATGAACATTTAGTGCATATCCTCGTAGTTCAACTGCAAAATGCCTTTCATGCGGTTTTTCAGTTAACTATAGTTTTGATAACCTTCATTAAAATGGCCTTGTAATAATAAAATTAAAAATTTTGTAATTTTATGCTCCAAAGCAATATATATATTGTTAAAAGAAGTCTGCCTAATTATGCGTTTGCTTATTTTCTGTTTTTATGGAATGATTTTCACTTCTCCGATTTTGAAAATGAGTATAACTCCTAGATTACATTACACTCACAGAAGCAGAATAGTTTTTAGCATTTTTTCTATTCGCCATTTTTAATACCAATATGCCCAGGTACCCAACAAAAAGGGAAAAGTTCACGTACATCTCGCATATTGTTTGCTGATTCCACCTTTGTTTTTAATAGTATTTAACGTCCGTTTTTACTCCTGAGGCACCACAGGCGGTCTAATTCCATCTCTAACAGTAAGTTGTGAAAACCGAATCACCTATCTTTTAGAGTGTTTATAATGTGAAAATTCATTAATAGGTTATTCATCTAGTGTCTTCATTGTATTCTAAACAACTTAGCAGGTCTTAGAGATTTGCACATATTCCATTTTCTTCTTTAACCTTTTACTGTCATTATTTTCCTCAGTTATGAGCCTGGGAATACCTGCGACAACAGTTGATGAGGAACGCCGTTTCACCAACCTTCGTCCACTTCCGACACTTCTAATATGGTAACATTATTTGCTGTCCGTGGACTGATTTATCACAATTTATTGGGAAAAAATCCCAAGACCGCCACGTTTCACTGCAACACATAAATTTTTGTGGCATTACAGCCAAACTCTCTGCTTAATTTATTTAAAAAGTATGCCCTCTCCCACCCAACACTCGATAATTTAATAATGTCGAATTCAACGCGTTCCGAATTTTGGTATGTAGCGTTGACAAAATAGATTTACGGATGAAATATGCAATGTTTTAATCAACTGTAGGGCTTCCATTGTTTTCCAAGGTCGCACTTTATAATTGAAAGGCTTAAGGCAAAATGCAAAAATGTTGCATATTTTGCTTTTCTAGATTTAATTTTCAAAATTACATTTGGAAAAATACAGTCGAATATTCCTAATAAACGCTTTCTCTATTTTTATTTTAACATACGAGTCAAAAGGCTTAATGTTTTAAAAAGAGCCACAGACTTGTTGGAACGACAATAACTAAGTTCTAGACTTGAATACTTTTCTTCTTCTTTTCATTTAGCACTACAGCCAGGGATGACCCTTGACCTGCCGCAGCGACCTCTACTTCCGTCTTACGAATTCATTGATAGAGGGCTGTATTGCAAGGGGCATGTGATCAGCATGACGGCATCCCGCTGGTGGCCTAACACGCGGCTTTTGTGATCGAAGATCACCACTTCTCCATCAGGCATCTTCCCAATTGTCCTCATCACAGAGGATCCCAGACCTCCCTAACCTGAAAAAATTCCTAAGCAGTTACCGGGAATCGAAGCCGGGTCTCCCGGCCAGCAGGGAACGATAACCGCTAAACCTGACAAGGGGGTTTGGTTCAGCACCTCTTATTTTACCATCTAACCACTTCACGCTGCCAGTGACATTGTTTAGCGAGTTCATTGTTAGCTATTACTAACATTCAACAACTTTGCAGAAAAAGTTCTGAGGGAAAGGCATTGCTATGCAGGCATTTGTTCATCATCTACTAATTGTAGTTCTAATTCCCACAGAAAACATCTCAAATTTGGAAAGTGCGGTCTACGTCAGAAGATGAAGCCTGCCAATCCAACGTTTTGGGAGCTTTTATTGGAGAACGCACAAATTGTGTGTGTATGATGTGAAGCTCCATCTTGAGAGAAACACATGATACTGCCATATCTACCACTTTTGCGAAGGTAGGTCTATAAGTTTCCAGTCTAACCATTTTCTAGGTATGATAAGGACAAAAACTATATTTCACTTTTTGTATAGTTAACCTTTATTGCTATACACTTCTCACATCTTTGAATTAACATTTTAATCCCCTCCCCAAAAGATAGTCAGAATTCATGTCTTCAAAATGGGTTTAAATAGTGTCCATCACTTCTTCGTCAACTTAATTTCCTTCCTCGAAGGTTCTTCTTGAGTTTTGAGAAGAGGAAATAGTCACTGGGAGCTAGATCTGGGCTGTAGGGTGCATGGTCAATCTCCTTTAATCCACATTTCTTCACAGCTTCCTTTGCAACAAGAGCTGTGTGGACAGGCGCATTGTCGTGTAGAAGGCGCACACCCCTCTGCTTTCCTCTCCTTTTCTTTTTTATGGAAGAACGTAGTCTGTGCAGTAGGCCAGCATAGTACTCCCCATTTACTGTTCTTCTCCTTGAAGTCAGTGAAGAGTATTCCTTCACAGTCCCAGAAGATTGTGACCAAGATCTTCAAAGTTTAATGAGTGACCTCAGCCTTTTGGAGGCGGTGCTTCGCCAGGTTTACACCACTCCATTGATTCTCTTTTGGACAAGGGATCATAGTAGAGGACCATAGTTTCATCTCCTGTAACAATGGTTTGCAGAACTTCTGTTTCCTTGTCAAGGCAGAGCTCCAAAAATGCCTGACAACAGATGACTCGTTGCTTTTTTTGGACTGAGGAAAGAAGTATAGACACCCATCTTATACTAACCTTATTCATGTTTAAATGTTCATGAATAATTCGAAGGAAAGGCCCAACCTTGCTACTTTTTCTGTAACTTTGAGCCGCCGGTCTTTCATAATTTCTCCTTCCACAAGAGCGATGTTTTGAGGAGTGAGTACCTCCAAGGGCCGACCTGCACGTTCTTCGTCTTCAATGCTTTCTTAATGCATTCGAAAAAGTTTGGCCCATTCTTTTACGGTAGAATATGAGGGGGATGCTTCCCCATATACCAATCCAATCCAATCGCTGTTTAATTTCATTTGGAGTAAGTTCTTCTTTTATGAAGAACGTAGTAATAGCTCAATGCCCCATTTTGAACATTTCACAATCTTGTACACGTAGCCTTCTTTATGCAACTATATCTGAACAACTGAACAAAACGGAGCGGAATTTACAGCTGCAATTATTTACTTAACAGATCTAGCTCCCCGTGACTATTTCCTCTTCTCAAAACTCAAGAAGAACCTTCGAGGAAGGAAATAAAGTTGACGAAGGAGTGATGGACACTATTTAAGCCCATTTTGAAGACATGAGCTGATGCTCATTTGATATATTTCAAAGTAGATTATAATAGCAAACCGCCCAGCGTGGGCACCGGGAGAAATTTCCAAAACGACAAGTACAGGAGGATATTTCAGCAATTGAGCATGCTACTCATGACCTGGAGAGGTTTAGGAGGACAACTGAAGGAGATAACAATTCATGCAGTTGAAGACAACTGGAATGTTAGCACATGACTGTCTGGTGAATGTTGTGTGTATGAACCTGCTCTATCCGTGCTATTTACAGCAAATACAAGAACTGGCACCAGCTGATTTTCATTCTATGGAGACCATTTTAAGCACTTGTTTTAAGATTTCCGCGTAGTATGCTATTGTATAATGAAAGAAGACCTTTGGAAAAAGAGCTGTGAGTTGGTAATAAAGCGTTTCCGGGCCCTTGCTAGCGTTTCATCCCCTACGTGAGACGATTAGGCCCCTAAAGTTTTATGTAAATTTTTATTACATCCTGTATATATTTAATTCTGTTTTATTTCCACGGATAAACCGTACAAAAGAAAGGCTGAGGGCGCCCCATTCGACCGATAATATGTTACGTTATGTATGTGTGCTAACTGAACTCCACTACTAGGTACAACATGCAAAGTTTGTTAATTCAGGAGATGTTGACCAGTGAAGAGAACCTCATCAAAGTGCTTACTCATCTATGCTGAAACAAGACAAGTCACATTAGAGGCACAATGCTTGTACCAAAACAGATTTCCTGACTGAAGACAACTGATGGTCAATCTTTTCGGAGTGTTGAGAGGCGCTTATGCCCTTACGTCCTGTTAGAGATGCTCCAGTGACATTTGATCTTAATTAAGAGGTTGTTTTGGATAACTCTCTTTAAAATACATCGAACCTCGAGTAATATTTTGTTGACGGATGTTAAATAATGTGGGAAAATAGGCGGACAATATTATTTTCGGTTCAGTGGGCATTAATCGTTCAGATATTCACTATTGGAATTGATATATACCCCCCATGGATAAAAAGGCAGCATTTCAAGTACAGTACTTTTGTGTGGTGTAGCACCTTGGCTATTATCTCAGAGATCATATTTCATAACTGCCAGGAATCGTGGGATGAGGTACCTTAAACTTGGTCCCTAAATGTTTCCTTCCTTAAAAAAATTAAATCCTTTCCCAATTTATCATTTCATCTCATGTATCGTTAGTGTCCACCGCCTTGGTGCCTCAGTAGTAAAAACGGGCGTTAAACACTATTAAAAACGCATGAAAGATCAAGGATGTAATTTCGACACGAGAAGCTCCACCACACAGATTCATGACATTCTAGAAATGTCTTCAAATATCATCCTGATAGAAATAACAGAACCTATCTTTTGGCACGCCAGATTACCCGATCTTACGCTACTTGATATCTTCCTAAGTCAGAAAAGCCCGGCAACTCACGCCTAGGCCTACAGATCCGTAGACCTCACACTAGAATTTCTTTGACAAGTTGTGCCCAGGTCTGTATAAACCAAGGGGTAACCATTGCTTCATGAGCAACTGAATTTGAACAACCTGCTTCCTGTTCGCAGGCCAACACATTTTGTTACCTAACTGAATAAAATATTCCTTTCCTTTTTTTAGTGAAACATTCTGAATTATGTATACTTTGTTTGTTTAATTAAAGCCTAGAATCTTACTAAGTTGGGGACATTAATTATTTTTGCTTAATTCAGCAAAAAATATCCAATCACATTTCATCCACAGAGGGTGTCAAAAACGGTATACACACTTCAAGCAAAGAAAAGAACTGTGTTAACATAACGAAACTGAATTCAAACAAAGAGAAAATGATAAGACTAATTTTTTTTTTTTTTTGAGTAGTGTTTAACGCCCGTTTTTACTACTGAGGCACCACAGGCGGTGGACACTGATGATACATGAAATGAAATGATATATTGGGAAAGGATTTTTTTTTAAAGGAAGGAAGCGTTCCAGGCCTAAGTTTAGGTACCTCCCCGGCATTTGCCAGTTATGAAGACTGAGGAAAACCTGGAAAAAACCCCAGTCAGGGAGGACGGTCCTGGCGGGATTCGAACCGCAGACCTCCCGCTCACGAGTCCATGCCTTAACGACCTCGGCCACCCGTGGCGGTCGTAAAATAAGACTAATCGTCTTATACTTTTACAGTTATAACAGTTACAATAGTTGCTCAAAATGCTCTTCTGAGCACGTTGAACCACTGATTGAGCAACGGTTGCGAAAGTGTCCTCAGGGATTGAAGCACGTTCCAAAACCATAGCCACGGATGCGGAGCTTGTTGCTTTGCGAGGTCTCCCAGGTCTGCCCTTATGAACATCGCATACAGTACCATGAGTCTCAAATTTGTCTCGAATGGGTGCAATTGTTACTCGCGTTGGCGGTTCTGTTCTGTACACGTCTCCATTGCCTTTGAACTTCAACAACATTCTCGGCTTTTCAAATTGCTTTCCGCTGTTCAAACGATAATCTTGGCTCCAATTTGTTGTAGCAACGCTAGCACAACGTAATGTGAATCACATCTGTTTACAGAACATCATACTATACATTACTGTTGTTTTTCTGTTCAACTTTGAAATATATTAAATAGACATCTACTCTGAAAGTGTGTATACATTTTTGGCACCCTCGGTATATATATATATATATATATATATATATATACTAATAATAAAAGTAGATAAAGATAAAAGACTTGTCTAGATTCTTGCCATTGAAGAACTCGCAGTAGTTCGAAATATAGCAATTTCAAGTGTGACTCTTTCTCTGTGTTTTATCTTTATCTACTTTTATTATTAGTGTTAATTTGTTACATTGTTAATAGTGTTTCTTTATTTTTATGTTTCATATATATATATATATATATATATCCTATTTTATCCATTTTCATTTGCATTTTGGACTATAAACAGTTCAAATATTTCAAAGAAAATTATTTAAGTAAGGAACAAAAGAAGGGCTAAACAATTTCTACAGCACTAGGTTCATGCTACTTAAAATATTTTAGCTCCACTCCATGAAAAAGTGTAAATGAATTTGTCTGAAATAATTAAATTCATTAATAACAAAAATATGGAAGAGCTAGAAAAGCAATACGAGAGCAAGGGGAAAAAAAAACTGAAATACGCGAGTTCCCAGGGAAGTAGATTAGCCACCAAATCTGCCACATAAATGTTGTTTAAATTCCTATATGGTATTTGTCATTTTATTCAATCTGGACATTGATACACACGTCTCAGAATCGCCATATATAATTTTTCTAAATAATCAGCAGATGATTTAAAAACCGTCATTACCTGAGTAATGAGAACGTACTGCAGACACTTAGTATATATTTTTTTTTCTTTGAAAATCTTTGTTTTGCTGTCATCGCATAAATGCTTTATCTATGTGAACTAACATGGCAGATCAGAATTACTAACTGTTGAAATGTCCAATTACACGAAGCAATTTTACATCTTGACGTTACAGCAAGTAAATGGTGACTCCTGGTGCTGTAGCCGCGCAGTCCCGAACGACAGCGGAGAGAGCCGAATTATTGGCGTGGCCGCTTGTAACAATGTAAATGTTGCATGTATTATTTTTTTGTTAAACATAATATAACCTATGCGTTGTCCTGCGTAACTTTTAAATATAAATTGATAGGGGATTGTGTGCTATTATTACTCTTGACATAACACGTGTAAAATTGGACCTCTTTTAAAGACATTGTACATTGAAATCCCTAGGTATGCTGATAAAAATCTAGATATGTCTAAATAATCAAACGCGGGGAAAAGGTTTAAATTATAGGCTTTGAAGCAACACTGTATGCCAAAATAATCATATGTTCCCAGCTGACGAGGAAATCCTGTTGACATTGATAGAGAGTTTCTTTCTTTGGAAAACGTTTCCTAAATTATTATTCTGCTATGCATTTTATTGCATTATAAGTCGATTTCATTTGAAAAAAAAGGGGAATTAAGCTTTAAGGATACACGCATATACCATATTTTAAAAATTTTAAAATGGTCCAGTTTAATTTAGTTCCTGGAGCATTCCATGAGTTGGCGAAGTAGTCACAGAGACTTATGAACATATAATTTGTCATTTACAATTACCACAGGTACATCTGTATAAATTGTTACAATAAAAATGAATACCTAGAAAACTCAAAAATGAAGTATTGTCTTATATTTTGGGGAAACTCCTTTTTGAAACCGGTTTATGTAGATTTCGTGTATATTTTGATTTTGTACCAATTTTCTTTTATTTCTTATAAATGGGGATAATATATATTCACATTAAAGAGCTAAAATTTCAAATTGCCTGAAGAGGTTTGTTAGCTATGTGTACCAGCTATCGTTGTTATGGCTTTTTTCTGTAATAGGAAGAAACACTCACTTTTAACTGAGGTTCCTCTAAATATAAGACCATATTTCATTACTAAGTTGAAATAAGCATAATAAACTAATTTTAAAGTATTAATTGAATGCAGCGTTACCAATTCATGTATTGCATATCTGCATTGCTAAGTTAAGCTCGATGTGATCTTTCATATTCAGATGGTTATCAATTATTAAACCTAGGAACTTAATATCTTTGGTATGTAGAAATACACTGTTATAATATCCTATCCGTAATTGGGGATTTGGAGATCTGTGAGTGATAAATTTCGTAACATCTGTGGCCACCAGTAGTTCGGCTCTCTCCGCTATTGCTCGGGAATGTACGTCTACCGCACCAGCAGCCAGCATTTACTTGCGGTAACGTCAAATATTTTACGACGCAAATTAAATTAAATGCAACCATACTGTCTGGCAGTTATTACGCACAGTTCTCAATCAATTCGATTTGTTATCGACATGTGAATCACTACAGGCTTTATGTATTTATTTATAAATTGTGAAATGGTACTTAGATTATGGTATGTTCTGGCTATAAAGTTTTCAAAAATAATGGAACAAATGAGTGAGAAATATGAACACGTATGTCAAAAGTGTACTGAAACGCTCTGTAATGTAAATATGTAAATATTAAATGTAAAAATAAGACTAACTTGGTTCAATAAATAGCAGGTAAAAGAAATTATATTTAGTATAGATGCACAAGTAGAGGAGGAAATGAACATGTTGCGGTAACTGTGCATCAATGGAATATTAATTATGTAAATTATTTAACATTGAAAGTATTACAGAGAAAATTAAAAACGAAACGCCCTAACATACCGTCTAATTTTGTCTATCCCTGAACCTCCAGCAAGATGCAACCAAGGTGGCATGAAAGAACACAATCGTATAACTTGAAAAAAAAATGTACGGGGATTCTGGGACACTTGCATATATTTTAAAATCGACAAAAACAATAAAAAGAACTTTCAATTGTGTCAGTAAATAAAGATATTAGTATGAGCAAAAAAATACAGTCTTAGATAGTAATTTTTAGATCTATTGCAGAAGATAGCCCTAAAGTCACGGCTATTTTTATTGTTTGAGAGAAAAAATAAAGGGGACTAAAATAGAAGTTTGCAGAAAAGCGATATCTAAGAAGATATAAAATACCAGCGGGAAATCGCCATTGAGAAATGAAGTAACTAGTTCGTAATTCCAGGTTATCTCCCATTTCCGCTAGAGACATCATTAAAACTTTTGTCAGTTTATCGCAAAGTTTCACGTGAAAATACAGTAAAACGAATCAGGAGTAACTAGTCAAACTTTAATAAATTTATACTACGCTTTTGTGGTGTTTCGCTAACTTGCTCTGAAAGTTTCCTGAATATGTTATAACTGAAACTTGAGGCAATGAAAAATTGAAAACAAGAGTACATAGGAGATTTTAAATGTCTTGGCTCTAATGCCAGTTTAGAATGCTCGAGCAATTTTTTAAAAAGTATTTTCGGTCAAATTTGCGAGGTTTTTCTTATTATATTTAAATAAGGAATTTCTTCTTTTGTTTCGTTTTTAGGGGGGATGTTAGAACATCGTACTGTTATATTTTTATGAAAATAGAACATTTTTACGATCATAGTAGTACTTTATATGATGTCATAGATATTTATAAATGTTATTCTCCTCTATAATCGTATTATTTGAAAATAAAGCTCACTACAACCTCTTAAAGTAAACAAAATATTTTATAATAAAATTATAAATTTATATTGTGACAGATAATATCACACTAGGCAAATATCACAACTCTACTTGAAAAATTTTATAAAAGAATATGTACTACTTTTAATATAAAGAGTAACAGTTATGGCTAAACGCAGAGAAAATAATTTATTTACTGAAATGATTCAGGATATAAACATTTTGTACAGACATTTCATGAGTTTATGGTACAAGAGAATTAAATTTATTATTTTTCCCTCGATCGGGAAGCTCAGCGCCCAGGGGAAAATTCAAGGTGTTCTTTCCACGAGCATCTCGTAAAATCTGTGGCACAGAATAATTTTTTAATTGCTAGTATCCAAACAATGAAATACTCATGTCAATTTTAATGAAATGTTTACATTTATCATTGCAAAGTCGAATACTATTTCATTTATGAGACATATTTTCAACAAATGGAATGTAACTAAATTTTGAATTTCAACCATTCACAGCCGGATATCAATGAAAAGATTTTAAAGTATTTTACTGCATGTCTTTTCAGTGTTGTCAACTCATTTTCACACAAATCCGTGGGCAAGAAGTGATTACTCGCTTTCACATCATCATCCCTTAATTCCTACAAAAACGAAAGTAATATTTATTGCATTTCAATTAAGTATTATGTACATTTGCCACTGCTTAAATATAAGTCGCTGTTGCCAATGGCAAAAATGTTAATTGTTATACATACACAAAATAAATAACTTGAAATATTCTGGAATTTTTGTGCACCTATGAACCTGCAGAATGAAAATGTCCAAAGAAATTCATATACCGAGGATACCAAAAATATATACACGCTTTCATATAGATATCTATTTAATATATTTAAAATTGGGGCCGAAAAACAACATTAATGTGTAGTATAATGTTCTGTAAACAGATGTGACTCACATACATTATGATAATGTTTACACGCAACAGGTAAATCAACAATGAACAAATGAAGCCAGGATTTTGGTATGATGTTCTGTAAACTGATGTGACTCACATTACGTTATGCTAGTCTAGATACAATAAAATGGAGCCAAGATTATCGTCTGAACAGCAGAACGCACTTTTGAAGTGGTATTGGAACCGAGAATGTTTTGAAGTTCAAAGGCAATGGAGACGTGTGTACAAATAGAAGCGCCAATGCGAATAGCAATGCCTTCTTACCCATCATTCATACACTCTATGGAAGTAAGGAACTTTACTTCCAACAGGTTGGTGCACCACCACATTACCACCGAGATGTACCTGCGTACCTTGATGACAATTTTCCAAGACATTGAATAGGACGGTGAGGTCTAATTGAGTTTCCACCGCGTGTTCCGGATCTAACTCTGTTGGTCTTCCACCTATGGAAAACTCTTAAGGATATTGTGTACCGTAGAAAACCAGTTACACTGGCAGCTCTTCGGGAAAAAATTGAAACGGCATGTGCTGCAATCGATGAGGACATTTTCGGAAATGTTGCTCAATCAGTAGTTCAACGTACTCAGAAGTGTATTGACGCCGATGGTGGGTATTTTGGGCAACTATTGTAATTGTAAAAGTGTAAAATGATTAGTGCTCATAGTTTTCTGTTTTTGTGATTTCAGCTTTGTTATGTTAACACGGTTTTTTTTTTTTTTTTTTTTTTTTTCCCCCATTGCTTGAAGTGTGTATACATTTTTGACATCCTCTGTTTTTTTTTGCCGAAAGATTTTTAAGCGATGTTAAAGTTGCTATCTCTGAAGAAGTCTACTTCGTTTTATGAAAAGGAAAAATTATTTGTTATGGGATGAAGAAAAAGTAGACGCGTGAAAGGAGCTAACAAAAAAATTATATTGGATTAACTTTCAGTAAAAGTTAAAAAAAAAGTCGGTAGAAATTTTAATTTTTCAATACTGTGCTAATTAATTATTGTTTGTTTCATTTCGTTTTAGCGCTTAATAAGTACATGTTGTTCCAAAAGTGCAGGCTCCTCCAATTCCCTTTAATCACAATGTATTTCCGGGAGTAAATTAAATTTTTTAGTTCACTCCTGTGAATAAAACCATTGACAACGAAATAAAGGCAAATTTACATGCTAGTAATGGAAAAAGATTTTAGATAAATAATATAATAAATAATTTTAATAAACAACATTATTTAAAAATACAATATTTTATATTTCAGAGAATGTTTAAAACCTTGTATTTTTTAATTTCTGTTATCTGTTATTAAAAATAAAACATATACAACTATCATATGAAATACAGGGACTAGTTTCATTGTTTTATACAACTTTTATCTCTGACTAATTCAAGAAAAGGTGCTTTCTGATTTCTATGCTAGTCTGTCAGCTTCTATCATTGAGCGGAGATATACCACAAACAATAAAATAAAGAATGTCAGCAATTTCCATAGATCTTCTAGGCTGCCTTGGAAAATTCCACTATGCATACACCGGCTGGCTGAACTTGCAGATAAGGTTAGACAGGGGAGAATGTAAAACAAGCATGGGAGACACTCTCTAATTGGCTCTAAAAGGATATCGTAATTATTGTCATGTACTTCCATTAGGCTCCCCACGTGATTAGTGGCAAGAGGCTGCAATTTAGACACGTCGGTTACTGAAGAAATAATAATTCTCATCCTGCCTCAAACCTGTTACCACTTTTCGGTTACTGTAACCTCAGGCACACTTTGTACGCCGCAAAGAAACGTTTGCAAATGTTTTAGACGCAATCTACACTGCCGATATTGCGCTACGAAAGTTGTAAAACAGGGAAGGGGGCTCCCATGAAGGTTTTTCTTCAATTTTGGGAAAGGGAAAAAGCCATACGAGATATAGGAGTGAGGAGACATTGCCTTTTATAAGATATTCAGCAACAACATTTGCAATGTGCGGCCGTGCATTATCATAGTGCGGTATTGAGCACGTTGCACAAAAATGTGTCCTTTTGCGTGTGATATGTCCTTTCAGAGTTTTCAGGACATCTCTGATGTATTGCCCATTTACGTTGTGTGTGTGTGTGTGTGTGTGTGAGCAGGTACATACTGGTAAACTATACCTTGTGTATCGAAAAATAAGATGAATATAACTTTCTAAGCAGAAGCAAACACTTTTGCATTTAATTCCGAGCGAATGTGTACTATTGCGGTTGTGCCCATAGAACGATTTTTGAATAATTTCTCCAATTACCCATCGATCCTGCTTACTACTTATTATGCATCTGCAATGAGAAAAGTATATATATATATACATACATATATATATATATGTGTGTGTGTGTGTGTGTGTGTGTTTGTCGATTATCGCTCTAGCAGTTGAAATTGTTGTTTATTCTCAATAAAATTTGGCCTATTTCAGTTAATTAACGAATGATTCCATAGAGTTTGTTAACCAGCAAAATTGGACCATTGGGGTTGGAGATTAATCTAAAGCATTTTTTTAAAAAAAAAAAAAGGTAAAGAAAATCACTCTAGAGGCTGCAATTTTTGTTTATTCTCAACAAAACTCGGAAAATTTCTTTAAAATAAATTGGTAAAAGTAGTTTTCAAAAATCATGGCAATCAAGCTATTAAGAGTAGGGGGTATATTTGAAAAACGAATGTGTGTTAAGCGAAATTTGAAAATTGTTTAGCTCCCGTATTTTTAATTTTTTTTGAGGAAACTCGGTTTTTCCGCAACGAAATTCCACACATGACATTTAAATAAAATAAGAAAAATATTTTCTGAAAATCAAGGAAATCGGGCAATTAGGAGTGAGGGTAACTCGAAAACAAAAATTTAAATTTTGCTCTAGCAGCACAAATATAATTTTTTTTCACAACAAAACATAAACACGACATAAACTGTTTAAATCAAACAATAAACATAGTTTCTGAAAATCAGTGAAATCAGATTATTAGGAGTGGGGGGATTTATCTGAAAAGTGAGAGGGGGTTAAAGTGATATTGAAAAATCGCTGTAAAAATCATTTTTTGAAAATCAATGAAAGCCATCTATAAGGAAGGAGCGTTTATTCCAAAATTTAAAAACCACTCTATTAATTTTTTGCAACGAAATTCTGCATATGGCATTTAAATAAAATAAGAAAAATAGTTTCTGAAAATTTGGGCATTTACTTAAAACCTAAATTTGAAAAATGCTCTAGCAGCACCAATATTAGTTTTTTTTTCACAACAAAACTCAGCACAAACCATTTAAATCCAATAAGAAAAATATTTTCTGAAAAACAGTGAAATCAGATTATTAGCTGTGGGGGTTTATCTGAAACCCAATATTTCAAAATTACTCTAGTGGCACCATTTGCTTTTTCCCAATAAAACTTCGTATATACCGTTTAAATAAAATAAGAAAAATAGTTCCTGAAAGTCAAGGAAATCGGGCCATTAGGAGTGAGGGTTTACCTGAAACGCAAAATTTAAACATCGCTCTAGCTGCACCCATATTTATTTCTTCACAACAAAAAACGGTATATACCATTTAAATAAAACAAGAAAAAGAAATTTCTGAAAATTAGGAAAATTGGACCATTAGGATTGGGAGTGTACTTGAAAAAAGAAAATTTAAAAAGCGCCATTAATTTTCTCTATATAGTTTTAAAATAAACGAACCAATTAATTCAGCATATAAACTGTATTTGCATATTTTTATATTTAACAAAAGCGTCATCGTGAAGATATAAAATGTGAAATATTAATCTAATAAATCGTTTTTTCATAATTATATTTGTTTGTAATAGAGATCTGTAATAATATTCAACAAAACTTGCGTTGCATATTTTCACTACAACAGCATTTAAATTAAATTTCAAAGTAATGAAAATCGATGAAATATTCGATTATTTATTGTTGATTATGTGCATTTGGTTAGTACATTGTAATTATTTTTAAATAACATGAAAATCGATGAAATATTCGATTATTTACTATTGATTATGTGTATTTGGTTAGTATATTGTAATTGTTTTTAAATAACATGTTTTTATTTTATTGAAAAATATGAACATCTTTAATACGCAATGTAGCTCGAAAATTTCTTTATATTTCTCTATTTTAGTGAATGTAAAGCTGATATCAAGGGCTCAGTTCATAAATATGGATGTATTTTACAATGTTTAAAAATACCCACACAGTATAGTTTTGCCTTTCAACGGTCATATATTTAATTTAATTAATATTATGCAATTATTTTTGTTGTTTAATTTAAATAATAAATAATAATAGATAATAATAACTCTAAGAATGTGTTTTCTGTTTTGTTTACTTATTTGCAACAATTCTAGTTTTGTTCTCTTAATACTACACAGCAATACCATAAGATATTTAATTTCATTAATTAATAAGGTCAAATTTTGGTTTTATATTCTTTTTAAAGTTGTTCTACTAGGTGAGGAATTCGCTCAGTTTAAGCAGCACCTGCGTGAGAGACTTTCTTTGGTGTTGGTGACCATATAGAACTTTGCTGTTTGTTCTAAGGATCGATGTGTTGTAATCAAGTTTCCTCAACAGTGATTACCTTTGACATAATATGAAGCGCGAGTGGAAGAAATGAATGATTGGTGCTAATAAGTTATGTACTGATCATTGAATCAGGGCAATTATACATTCTATTAGACGTGTAAGAAAATAACATTAAGAAGAGAAATATTTTTATAAGGCATTGGTTTTACAATTCTACACCACAGATAATTTCTTATGAGCCTCTTATATGTACCACCGGGAAAATCACGATTCACCAAAGGCCCCCTCAGGACTCACCGTTTGTTGCGAAACGCTAATATAATGGGCTATGATGCATTCTATGGTTTCTGTCATAATTTTACATGTTTACATAGAAAAATGATACCAATGTAACAAAAATAAATGCTAGTGACCTCGAAAGGCTTATGGTTTCTGTCACTAGCTGGCACATAGTTTCAAAACATTTGCCTATCACTGCATCTACCATTATTATAGCATTCAGTATTTTTATTTTGTCATAGGGATAACAAGTTTCAATACGCAGGGATGCCACAGGTTGATAAAACCACTACAAATTCGGGGGATATTTTCTCTAATTTTACACCCACATATCTTTTCTGGAATCCGCTGATGTCGATTATACTCTCCTCTTTCCACTTTTAACTTTAAATATGCATATCGTACACCGTTTTTTTCACATTGTACTATCTTAAGTGTTATTTATTTGTCCTTTGCTAATCTGAATATATTTGTTTTCTGTATTCTGTGCATTACCTTCAGAGATTTTTCCAAAATATTTCAGCGTTGCTAAGCGCAATATAACTTTACTATGTACAATTTAATGCAACTGTGATGGAATTGAGGTAATAGGCAAATAAAAGTACGATTAAGTTTGCTAATACCACTTATTTACTTAAAACTAACCTAGGAGATTGTTTTGAATCTCATAAGTGCGCAAGCGAATGTTAAAATTTAAGTTTCACTAAGACCTTGTGACAGTTAGGCTTGGTTAGGTTACATGTTCACTTACGTTTAGTTTAAGAAATTCGCGTTAATTCAGCTAAATCTCTTAGCATTATCTAGTGCATGTCTGGCGGTTGGTAACAATCGTGACGTCATCACCTTCCGCATCACCCCTTCTTGATTAGATTTCTGCACATTTTCGCGGTGGTGGGATGGTTGCTAATTTTCTACGTATTCAATTCATCTCATACGCAATCTTTTTATGTAACTTTTTCCAACATTTTGCTAAGTTCCCCTCCATTGGGTGCACTCGGAAATTGTAAAAAGTATATTTTAAGGCTAGACGAAGATTCTTGTGATAACGAACATTTGGTTAAAGATGTATCCACTTATTACGGTAGTAAAATTATTATTTTATTGATTGCAGTAAACATTTAAAATAAATTTTTTTTAATTTTACACAAAATATGTGCAAATAATTTTAATTTTAACTGTTTTATTTCACTTTTATCACACTTTTGTTTCTTATTTGTTTATAGTTAATGACTGTTTTTTTCCATTAATGTTTTTCTTGCATTACTGTTCTGTTTCGTGTGCTTTTTAGTTTTCTTTTGACGCAATATACAGAGTGTTAATGAGCTACACCAAAATACTTTCAGATTTCAGATAGTGTAGAGATATTGTATATAAGCAATTTTGTCTATTAAATATATTGCATATATGTTCAAATTTCGAAGCTATGGCTAAAAGTTTCTAAAGCGCCAGTACGCCACTCACTAATAAAGATGCCCCTCGAAAACATAACACACGATAACGAAGGCAGGTTTCTGAACGTATCACTCTGGCGCAGTGGTTATGACATTAGCTTTCGAGTAAGAAATTTGTCACTTATTTTCGAGTTCGACTCTCGTTCATCACTTTTTTTTTTATTTGTTTGTTTTCTGACTGGCCTAATGATGCAGCTTTTAGTCTACATTTTAAGTTGATGTTTTAATTTATACACTTAAATCTTAACACATCAATTCATATAATTATAACCTTTGTAGTTGTTATTGCACTTACCAATCAGAATCGTGTCCTGAGTATGTGTTAGGTAAATTAAGATTTAGCATGTTAGTAGTAAGCTTATTAGCCATTGTATGTAGGTAATACATATTGTTGAGAAATAGAATAAAACTTGAAGACATTAAGTAAATTTTATTCATAATTCTCTAGTATGCATATCGCAGAATTTCATATTTAATAAAAAAATTTAACACCATGCCAAGAATTGAAGCCGTGGTTTGTGGAACATCAGTTTTGTGATGTGTATTACGCCACACAAACAAAGAGCTCCTTCTAGAGTAGGCTTCATAATGCAAAGAAGCAGTTAATAGATGTTCAGTGTCGCACTGTCACATGAATAATTTGTGATTTGAAGAATTTTTATGGCATTAAATCTTGAAAACGCTGAAAACTGGCTGAGGAAAATGGACATTTTCACGCTCGTTCATTTTAAAGACATTCTAAACTAATTTTTCATCCGATTTCGCTTTAACACTGACTTATTCACATCTGATGTCAAAATGTTTTACACTATATAACTCCGTTATGTTTAGTTGTAGACCACACATTGCCTATCTGATATTACTATGACATCTGTACATTCTCTGAAAATATTTCGGTTCAGTTCACTAACATCCTGTATATAATAGGGATAGCTTGTGTACCGCCATGGATGGCCGAGGTCGTTAAGGTGTGAGCTCGTGAGCGGAAGCTCTGGGGTTCGAATCCCGCCAGGACTGTCCTCCCTGACAGAGTTTTTTTCCAGGTTTTCCTCAGTCCTCATAAATGACAAATGCTGGGAAGGCACCTTTAACTTTAGGCCTGGAACGTTTTGCTTCCTTAAAAAATCCTTCCCCAATATATAATTTCATCTCGTGTATCATCAGTGCCCAGAGCCTGTGTTGCCTCTGTAGTAAAAAAGGGAGTTAAACATTATTAAAAGGGGGGGGGAAGCTTGTGTCGGCCCTTTGATCTTCGTATTTCTAAATACGGCTTCGAGTTTAGTGTGATTCACCATGATTTCATTAGGGGATGATTTATCACTGCAGATAAATTATAAATTTGGAAGTTATGGACTCGTTAATTAAAACTTTAAACGTAAAGAAAAGTTACTTTTACTTTTCTTAATATTAATAAAATTATTTTATTTGATATTGAAATAAAAGGTAATCATGCAGAATACCATACTAAATACGGCGAGTAAGTCTAGTTTTTGTTTTAAATTCTCTTTTCGGTTTTAATTATTTATTGGTGGTTTCTGAGTGGCAGTCAAGCATCTTTAAGTATTTCTATTTTTTTTTCTCCAAAATCGCTACTTTGAGTTTATCTGAGAAAGTATAACAAGTTTTTGAATTACAGCGTTTCTGATATAAAAAAATTAGGTTAAGGCACTGGCGAGCATAGCTTACTTTTATAATTACCGCAAATGAAGATCTCTGGAAAGCATATATTACATTTTCCGCGATTTACAGCAGCTTTACCATAATGTGATACTCATTACTCGATAATTAAGTAGGAAGAATACTGCAAAATGTTATATAAAATAAGTCATAATCTAAGAGCAAATTTAACTACAAAAATGGCACCTCGATTTGTTAAATTTTCTATATTTATTTTCTTGGCAACGATTTACCTCATAAGAATAGCCAATATAACCTGAAATAATAATAACAAAAAAAAAAACATGGGATATGTTTTAGTACGAGTATTAATTATTATTCGGTGGAATACCTTTTAACGCTTTTAATATTTTACAGTAGTGAAAAAGTGTGAAGAATTTTTATTTGACCTGAAATATTCAGAGGAATTCGATTTTGCAACGCATTTTGTATTAATGCGCCGTAATCTTTTTAAAATTATGCACAGGCTTTAATTCGTGGAAATAGATTAGTGCCAACATAATCACCAACCCGGTGACAAACTTTAGCATTAATAATAAATATTTCGGAATCTTACGTTCGGCAATAATTATTTTAAGGGAATGGCTTATACATGCTTAAAATCAATTAAAATAGTGGTAATAAATGTACTAGTAATGCATTCAACCATGCCATTCCTTTTATTTTTACAGAGTCATCTGTAGGAGAATACAGGTAGTAGAGTCAATTTCCTCACTTAGAATTCTATTTGTGAAATACCCAAGCCGTCCTTGATGTATATTATTTTCGTAGTTGTTCCAATTTCAATTTTCTGTACCATTCTTCCTGTTCATTGAATATCGGTAGCTTTTTATGTTATTTTGACGGTAATTTCTATTTCTCTATTTCTTCTGTCTTCAATTTTTTTAACCTCATTAGTATGTTGGGAATATCTTCTTATTTGCTGTATATCGCAATACCAAATGAGTCATAACACAAAGGAGGCTAATAAAACACATTTGCTCCAGTTAATAGTTAATTTTTGAAAAATATTTAATGCTATTATCCTTATATATTTAATAAAACAGATGAAAACTATTTATTTTATTTAAATATCATCAAGGCCTCCATAACCATATTATTGCTTCATGAAAGTCAAGAAAATATGTTTATTTCACAGTTTGAAAATTTTTATCTAAGGAATGATTCAATCGATTGATTAATGAATATAAAACAATCGTTGTTAGTTTTAGTGATGTGATCTTAAATGAAAATAATATGGAAAGAGCGAAAGAAACATTGAACTTCTTAAAAAAGGTGACAGCGAATCTATGCAAAAGTTTAACGTTTTGGTCGTTAGTTGGCATAGCTGTAGGATTTGCATTTGCCGCAATCCTTAAGCAATACATAACCACAAATCAGCGAATTGCGATGTACGTCGGTTTTCCGGGTGAGTTGTTCATGAGACTAGTCAAATGCTTCTCGATACCTCTGCTAATGTCATTTCTAGCTTCCACAATAGGTGCCTTCAAGTGCTCCGTTTCGAAACGCATTGTTTGGGAATTCATGTTACTTATGCTGCTCTTCAAGTTGGAGTGCGTAATACTCAGCATGACAATAACGACTCTTCTGCGACCTGGAGACCTCATTCATCGCAATGAAGGCATGTTCCGTCATGATAAGAGGAACATCACAATAACCGACCAATACTTGGATGTAATTAGAAACGCAATGCCCAGCAATATTATAGAAATATTCATCAATGTCTATAAGACGACATTAATACCTCCAAACGAATGGGACCTACCTCCAAATCTTCGCTACTGGGATATCGACAAAGAGATTTTGGACGTTGTCAACATTATCGGTATTATTACTATCACCTTTGCTATTGGAATCGCAGTAAAGGTGCTCGGAGAAAAAACCGAAACTTTACTCGATTTTATTGTCTGTATATCGAGAGTGTCCTATGTAATCTTACGTTGCACTGCATTTTTATCTCCACTGGCGCTCCTCTCACTACTAGCCGCAGACATCATGACTTACAGTCCCTTAGAAGTTTTGAAGGAAATTTTGAGCTACTTTTTCTCATTCTGTGTGATTTACTGCGCACAAATGCTCATTCTGTATCCAGTTGTATATTTTATATGCATCAGGAAAAACCCCTTCAGCTTGTATAGAGTTCTTCCTTGCTCCATAAAAACGCTGCTGAACTCCAGTCTCGACGTAGTCCCAGTGGCTGTCAATCACTTCGAGCAAAAACTCAAGTATGACCCCAATTTGGTGCATTTCACCTTCTCCCTGGGATCCAATG
Source organism: Metallyticus violacea (assembly GCA_030762175.1). Classification (NCBI taxonomy): domain Eukaryota; kingdom Metazoa; phylum Arthropoda; class Insecta; order Mantodea; family Metallyticidae; genus Metallyticus; species Metallyticus violacea. The sequence continues at coordinate 16,921,478 of CM060843.1, read as the reverse complement.
TTAACAAGGATGGGGCAACCATCCTGATTCCTATTCTAGTTCTCTTTATCGTTCAGAAGCATGACCTCCCGTTCAGTATTGCGGAGTACACAATCTGTGGTTTATTCTCCATCATCGCAAGCGCTGCCGTTCCAACCATTCCCTTTGGAGCGCTTCTACTTGCTGTACCAGTGTTATACGGCATGGACCTTCCTGTTTCTGACTATGGACTTTTCTTGAGCGTTGATTGGCTGCGGCATAGAACTGAAACCCTGAATAACTTCATAGGAAACTGCTTAATAGTCTCAATTCTTCAACTCGCAAATAAGAGTCAGCTTGAAAAAATGCGCGAGGAAGAAAAGAAAAAAGAAACAGATAAAGAGAAGGAAGAAGAAGAAGAAGAAGAAACAGTCCAAAAAGATGTGATTGATCAAGAGAACGAAGAACAAAAATAGAAGAAATTAGCATAGAAACGCCTTGTATTCTGTTACCGAACAGAAAGAACAAGTCAAATATTTGCTCGAACATGTTGAAATATCTGTATAGTAGTAGAAATTAAAGTGATGTTAATTTAAAGAAGAGATTTTTATGAATTAAATAATTACTTATTTTAAAAGTATTTATTTATTAATGGTGCGTAAAACAAAAAGAAATAACACTAATCAATATCTTATTACAAAGTAAGCCCCCATAGTAATGTCAACTGAAAGCTTTTTATTTATTTTAAGGATATTTAATGTGACTTTTGGGGCTACGTTGATAGCATTATAGAACACGCTCTACTCGAGCGTGGCATTAATACTAAACACTTTTCGTAAAAGTTTGATACTTTTAAATTCAACAATATGTGCCAATAATACCACAAATGGAAAATGAAACCTGCAATAATTAAGTTCTTTTTGTTGATGAAATATTTGTAGCATCTAGCATGAAATTTGAGATAAAGTGATTTTCGTCTCTGGAAGTTAATACAGTCCCGATGAAAACGGTATCTTTAGTTGTTGTTTATGTTCAGAGATTCAAGCAAAATATAATAAAATTAAGTTCTCTCAAATACTAGAAAGACGCGTAAAAATGCAGCAAGACCTTATTTTAAAAGCGGCAGAACATGTTGATGCCTTTGACACATAGTCATATTATCTTACCTAAGTTAGGGTTAAATAAAAGATATGCTGAAAGCATTTTATAATATGAGAAAAACTCCATGAGAGATACAGCGTTCACGGAATTCTTCGTGCAAACACGTATTTAAGACAAGTTTAATAATAAATACATTTTTTCACGAATAATATATAATTAAGAACATGTAAAAAAAGCATGCGTCAAATAAATGCAACCAACGCGCTGCCAGTGCACAATGCAATAACAATACTTTTGGAAAATGGAGTAAAACTTCTAACAGTATTGAAATATAATAACAATATCACCATCTATTTTTCGTATATGCAACTTCAGAAATAAAACACTATCATGCTGGCAACATAAAAAGTGCAAAAATAAAACGGAAATTTAAATGGTATGCATATTAATATATATATATATATATATATATATATATATATATATATATATATATATAGTGAAATCCAAAGATGAATCCATCAAATATGAAATATGGAAAGAGGTCCGCACATATTTTTAAAAATCTAATTTTAAAAAAGTATTACGTTACTTAATATATATTACACCGTGTCAGCTTAATACCTGAATTAGTTTTGTTTCAAATATTTTTTTCTCTTCAGTGATGTTAAATATTGAGGCTATATGTTTCCTACTCAGACCTTCAATTTTATATATGCTTTCGACATATGTATCTTTCAATTAAATTACAAACAGCTAGGACAGCAACATAAACAAACTTATAAATTTCTTCTTTTGAAAATTTAATTTAATAAATTAATATTTTCTATATTATGCAAAATTTATAAACGACGAAAGAAAAAATAATGCTGATTAAACAGATGACGTTCGAAAAAACGCTGCCTGTTTCAGTTATAGGTATATAAGTTTTACATGTGATATGGTCAAATTTTGCTCGCCTTCTTTATTAATACCAAATGAACTGGACAATTGTACTCTCAAGTCCGCGCGCTGGTCCTCCACATGCAAATTCCAAACAGATAATTAGTGTTCCGACTTGCATTTCATTTATGGGAATGAAGCGTGATTTATACACGATATAATACTTTTATGCTGAAGGTAAATGTTACTCTATCCTAGTGGTTATTCAGCTATGCGTGGTGTAAGAAACAACTACAGCAAAGAAATTTCACTTCAACAATCTTCAGAAAAGGTCACTTTCCTTCAAAGAATTAAGTACAACAGATTGAATCAGCACATTCTTATCTTTCATTTCCAGTTTTTTTAAACAAATTATTCTTCAAGAAAGAAATGCGTCATCAGCAATTTTGTTCACACTCGTAGCATTGTCATTAATTTCTTTGCATTTGGATTGAACAATAATGTTGTTGTTGTTGTTGGTGGTGGTGGTGGTGGTGGTGGGGATGGTGGTGCTGTTGGTGGTGTTTTTTTTTATTTAGTGTTTAACTCCCGTTTTAACTACTGAGGCACCACAGGCTGTGACACTGATACATGAGATGAAATTATATACTGGGAAAGGATTTATTTTTAAGGAAGGAAACGTTCCAGGCCTAAGTTTAGGGTACTTCTCCGGCATTTGCTATTTATGAGGACTGAGGAAAACCTGGAAAAAAACCCCAGTCAGGGAGGAGGTCCTGCGGGATTCGAACCCCAGACCTCCCGCTCACGAACCCGCGCTTTAACGACCTCGGCCACCTATGGCAGTTTGGCGGTGGTGAGGGTGTCGATGATTGTTACTCAAACTCTGCAATTGTCGCGTGGGCCTTCAGGCCGTACATGCTGATACCGTCTGCTTAATATAAAAGTTATATACACTAACCTTTGCTATGAATATTTTCGTACACATACATTCGCTTCATCTATATACCTACAAAGGTGGATTGATAAGTCTAGTAAAATTAAACGAAAGTTTGTTAAAAGGCATGGCTGTTGGAAAGCGCATTTCTTACAAAGATTTTGATTAAACTTTCAAACAGATTCAACGCATAGTCCTTTGTTGGTACAATAGTATCAAACACAAATAGTGGATGAATGTACTAGTTAAGTAGTGCAGTGACTGATTGGAAGAGTAGAAATATACTGTACCTGTGGTACAGTTCAAAGTATTAAGTTGGGTAATGTAGAGATCAATTATGTATCAATGTTATAAGATTAAGGACACACAAACATTCAAACTTAAAGAGAAATAAAGTCTTTAAAAAACTAAAGAAAGGGAATATAAAATATGGAATTAAAAGTAAAAGAAGAAGTTATAATTTTCTTCGATTAGGGAAGGTGTTAGTTACCAGTACCCTGACTTTTCGGTTTCCAAGGGTAAATGTATTTTAAGTAGTTAGCTGGCTACCAGCTATGGGCTTCCAGTAGCTTGCAAATAATTAATAAATTGTATAAATGATCTAATGTTTTTATTTTAAGTTATCATTATATTCTTTTCTTTTATAGATTTTGATCTGTAAAATTATTATGTATAATAAACTAACTCAATAATAAATGATAAGATTTGGAAATATACTTCCCGGTATAGTCAACAAGGTGCCGGGACAAATTATTGCAGATTTTATTTTTAGTTCCTTGTTGGCAGCTATCTTAAGTTATCGGTATAGCACTATTCATAGAAATGGATAAAGATAAATGTCGCAAAGTGATGTGTAAAACATTGCAATTCAGACACAAACTGAAGGACTCTGCATCAGCACTCAAAGTCATTTATTAGTGAATAAATGAATTTAAACTTGGCGTAAGAGGACTGCAGATTTTTCTTCAGAAGAAATGGTCAATGAAAATCAGGTATCGTGATAGAAGACGGTCATATTAAAATTCGTAAGAATGCTGAAATGGTAAGCATCTCATATGAACGAGCACATAACATCCTGCATGAGCCTCTGCATGGAAGAATCTGAGCCGGACCAAAAACGTTCAAATTGTTTGACTAAGTTTCAGTATATACCGAATACCTTCTGGCATCGTTCTGTGCCTGTTAACCAAATTTGGATTTATCACTACATAGCAGAGACAAAACGGCTCACCGAAAAAAGCTAAATACACTTTGTAGGAGGTCAAAGTGATCGCAAACTTTTTTTGCAACTCACAGGATCTCATCATGATTTCCCCGCCACGGGTGGCCGAGGTCGTTAAGGCGCGGACTCGTGAGTGGGAGGTCTGGGGTTCGAATCCCGCCAGGACTATTCCCCCTACCTGGGTTTTTTCCCAGGTTTTCCTCAGTCCTCATAACTGGCAAATGCCGGGGAGGTACCCTAACTTAGGCCTGGAACGTCTCCATCCTTAAAAAAAATCCTTTCCCAATTTATCACTTCATTTCATGTATCATCAGGGCCCACAGCCTGTGGTGCCTCAGTAGTAAAAACGGGGGTTAATCACCATTAAAAAAATGATGATTTCATCATTTGGAAAGTGGTAAAACAGTGACTGGCTGTTATTAAGCAGCGCTATTGTTTCGTTGTATAGTGAGTTGAAGTATTTTTGATTTGGTTTATTTTCGGACGCTCTTTAACATCTCAGGTCATCAGCGTCCCATTCAAATCAAGGCGTGAAATGACCGACAAATTTTGCTCAGAGGCCTCTTCCTTCAAGCTTGAGGTTCTTTATCGTGCTGTAAATGTACGACACGGGACCCACGGCTTTAGTTCACTTCCGAAGAAAGCCATACTTAGGATTTTTACACCCTAAAATATGCACCGACCCTGGCCGGGTTTGAACCGGCATTCTTGGTCTACAAAACAAGTACGATTATCACTGCACCACCACGACCGACGAGTTGAAATAGAAGCTACCAAGATAGCGCAAAATAAAAGTGTTCCTATTCACATGTCGGCTGTTGCGAAGGCAAAAATGAATGAGCATACCACATGTGACGTTTTTTCTCTTTCCTAGCCTCAAAGCCTCAAAAATTGACTTGGTGGGGGGGGTTAATGTTATCGATGCTGTGAATGAGTATTGCACAGCTTGAGAGACCTTCTTTCTGAGGGAATAAAAAATTGGAACCTTGTTGAACAAAATATGTTGAACTCAAAAGGAAATAATGTTGAGATCCCCCCCCCCAAACAAACTTATCAATCCTCTCCCGTATATGCAGTGAGGTTATTTGAAACTGCTTACTGAGAAACGCCAGTCCTCAAGGCCGTATGCTGCATGTGAAGGTATCAGCTTGAAGTCAATTTGAGGAAGAGTTTGTAAGGGAGTGGTTGTGCCAAATCACTCAAAATGCCCTGTGGGGAAACATCTTGGTGTTTCTATAATCATGCTCTTACCAAAAGTGAAAAACCACTAAAACACGACAAATCCACATTGAAGACAATGCTTATAGATGAAGTAGTGGTAAAAATGATGCCAACGTTTGGCCTCTACTGAACTATATGTACAGCAAAAATGTACAGCAGGCAAAAATATAAAATATCAATAAATAACTTCATTCAGCTATTTGGAATAAGTGTCCAATGGAAACTTTTGAATAAAAAAAAAGTGGAATGTACAATAATCTGGAATGTCATGCTTTTCAAGAAATAAAACAATCAGTAACAGGCATTGGTGCTAGTGAAGCAGAACAGAAAATCAATCAGCTGAGAGCAGGATATTGCAAATGGATTGGTGACCTTGGAACCTCATGTGAACGCCCGAAATCCCGTGAGGATACCTGCAAAATTTGCGCTCGATACGATCACCGATTATTAACATTGAATTGAATATCTGTTGTAATCTGTGGCCGAGAAATAGGCGAAGTTTGAACCTCAGTGCCCTTATTGGTCAGTATGGTGTAAAATCAGCCCAAAGGAAGCTGAAATTGAGGGGAAAAGGTTCAAGAGCAAAGGATGCAGTAAGCAGAAAGAGTCCTGCATATTTCAGAATAATTCTAGCAAGAAATATTCGTGAAAAATTCAAATGACTTGCATGAAAAAACTTTAAACTTTGTTTTATAGAAAAAATTTTTTTTTCTATATTTTTCAGTATATGATAGGTCCACTCGATGCAATTTTTGACCAATCTCCTTAAAATGTTCATTACAAGTGTACAAGATATCCAGTACAGCATGTTTAGAATATTTATTTGTAAAGATAAAAACTTTTTAGATAAATATAAAAAATTACTGCTACTTAAAGAAACTCACTTTTATTATAATTACAGTTTTGCTGAAGTTCATTGGTAGGTTTTAATTTATTTAAATTTAAAACATGTAATATTTCATCGCGCAGAGAAGTTTCATTATTTTCAATTTTAGTGTAACTTTATAACAAATATTTTAACATTTAAAAAAACCAGTGATGATAAATCATTGAAACTTTGTGTACATTTAAGTTTACATGTTAGCAGCAAGTGGACAAAATCTGAAAAAGATTAATGCAGAAATATAGAATTTTGAAATTTCAACATAGGTTACCTTAAAAATAAAGAAAAGTGGCTATTTCTGAAAGCTGTTAATTATCCAATTTACTTGGCTAACTTCTCCTTTCAGAGTTGCTGGCAATAATGCAAATGCGCGATTAGACTGTCATATGTTTGATGTATTGCCGCTAGCAGTCGCGCTACAACACACAGATGCCGCTATCGTCTCAAACATACCACACACTTTCTTGCCTGACCAGCGCGAAACGAAAATAGCAGAGATCTCAAGGGAAAACTGAAAAATTCTCTCAAGTTTGTCAGTAATCTTGTCAGCCCCTGCAAGCCCCTAAGGAGACGGTAAGTGGATTATTATTAAGTGAGGTTATGTTTTGACTCTTTAAGTGCTTCTATTAACCAGAAGACTGACTTAAACGGTGAGTTGCGCTTAAAAGCCGGCAGTTTGCGTGACGATAAGCCCTCATGTTCTAACCGCAGAGCAAAACGAGCCTCATTAGTCAATTCCTTTCACACAAACAGGTTTCTAATTGAATTTGTGCAACACGGAGGCGCCAGCAGAATGGGAATGGAATGGTGTACTGTATATGCATTACTGGAAAGTGTATTTAAGATTACTGTTATAGATTTCGTTTGAAATAAAATGGAGTAAGTCAAATTTAAGTAAATCAGATAAAGAATATAAAACGCTATAAACATTATTTCACATTATCTTTACTGGCTTATTACTTCAAGTCAATTAACTCTTGAACAGGGGATATTTGACTCAAAGAAATAATAATCAAGGAATATGTTCCTGTATTTTATATAATGTATTTATATAATTAATGTAAACAATAATATTTTTATTTTTAATAATATCATTATTCTTATTAAACTTAGCACACTCTCGCTCAATAATTTCAATACACCTGCTCTTTTCATGAAATTGACACTTAAATAATTTAGATTGATTATTATGTAGATGATTGTGTTTAATTATTAAATAATTAGCATAAAATTTCAAAATTGCATTCTGCAATTTGTTGTTTTTATAAATGAGTGATATTCTTGTGTTAGGAAAACATAAACTGCAGAAACCTAGAGCTATACCGCATCAAGCAGGTTATATCTAGCCACAAATGACTGAAAAGCAAGCGATTGTAGTATTGAGGAAGGAATTTGCTTACTGAAGAATGTGACCATCAATTGCGGGAGTGCAAATAAACTCTTGTCGGGCACATAAATGCACATAAATGTTGGTATCAACTGCTTTACTACGACCAGAACATGTAAAACTACAAAATAGTTAAGATGAATTTATTACAACTATAGTTAAATGAATAGATAAAACCTTATCTTAAATATGTACAGAACATAAGAATATTGTATAAAAAGAAGACTTTCAGTAGGTGCATGGGGCAGTAAGGAAATCATTGCTGAAGCTATTAGTATAAAGAAACTAATCATTAGACATAATCTATGTTCGTCTCAGTACTTCTTACAGATGGCGGATGAGGGGTGAGTCAACTCTGGTTCGATTTTAGTGGCAGTAAGTAAGATTTATGACGGACGAATTGACCTCCATCCCCATCTTCACCTTCATCATTCAGCGTATAGCAGTTGCGACTTGCCCATAGAGCAAGAAAAAGCCGATACTGTTGGAGCTGCTGCTGCGGTAAGCTGCAGTCTCGAGCGACAGCGAAGAGAGCCAAGAAGGAGATAGCGTACTCTGCGTGGCCACTTGTAAAAGTGAAAATGTTGCATGTATTTTTTTTTCGGTAAATGTAATGTAACTTGTGCATTGTCCTCCGTAACTCTGTGACTGTAATAGATCCTTATTACAGAAGTGAGTTTTACACTTGTCTTATTGGAATTTGCTAACCTCGGGTAAATCGTACAAACCGGTGGATCCAGTTGTTTGCTACGGCTCGCTACGGCCTGATGACCCACGTTCGCTTACTTTTCATAAATATAAATTAATTAGGGGATTATCACCCGCTGTCTTATCGGAATTTGCTATTAGCTCATGCACACTACCTTAACGCTAACTTCGGGTAAATCTTAGAAACCGGAGGAACCAGTGATTTGCTGCGGCTCGATACGGCCTGACGTCTTACTCTAACCTCCTTTTCGTAAATATAAATTGATAGAGGTGGGTAAATCACTGTAATGGTGGCAAATTTCCTTTGATTCCAGAAGAAAAAAGTGACAAATATCAATTTATAGCGCATTGTATGCGCGGTACTATGTTAACGAGTAAATCATTGTAATGGTGACAAATCTTTAACTCCGGCAAGGAAAAAAAATAGCATCGTGTGAGGATACAAAACAACTACCTTTTCAACTATAGCATGACGCTTTAATCGTCTGAGATATCATGCCGTTCAGTTTGAAAGCCTTGTTATCTAGCTATATCTGTGGAAGTCACACTATCTTCGGCTCTCTCCGATGTCGCTCGGGCTCGGGACTGCAGCTCTACCGCACCAACAGAATCAGAATTTTCTTGCTGTATGGATAATTCTAGTCCCGCGTTACAAAATGGATTACGCTACTGCATCTCTGTCACTCGCGTGCGGAGCTCTAATGCCTGGCCTATAATTCACCACTTCTTCCACATTAAGCGCTTTGTCCAGGAGAGGAATACAAATCTGTCAATAAAAGGAGAAAAGGTTTCTCATCAGTGTGTTCTGCCAACTGTAAACATGATTGGGGCTTGGAGATATATGCCTGGGATTATAAAAATCAGAAACAATATTATAAACTTCTTCAGTGTCATGCAGTATCATTTGGATTGCATGGAGTAAGGAAATTGTTTTCCTGGCAGTAAGATAAACATCGATCTGATTACTGCATAAGTTCATTGTAAAGACAGATGAAAAATTTTGACTTAGCTATTCCTGCAGCTCCTTAGTATTGTGAGGCGGAATTTACGAACTGCAGCCCCCAATTAAATTAGACTTGTTGTAGTATTAATTAATGTTGTGTAACTTCCTTTTACAGTCATGAATATAGTACCATTTCTATCTTCTGTACATATATTGTAATGTTGTGTATGCGATTTTCTTACCAGATTCTTGACCTGAAAATGGGAACAGAGAAACTTATTGCCCATCATTACCAATATTTGTATAGATGACCCAAACAAAAGCGTACCGACATTTCCTGGAGAAATTCTAAAGCATGTTCCGTGGAAAAGGTGTTTCTTTGTATATTGTCTGAAAGTTTTGCTGTTATTATATTAGGCAAGGATAGGCGTAATAAAACATATGACAACTACGGGAGGAAAGACAAGGTAATAACTCTCGAAGGGAGATCATAACGGTTTCATTTAATACGTGAGAGATGTGGGTGCATGCAAAACATATAACCAATATATAGCGGAGGGAATATATTACCCAATAGAGGCGCGAAGATGGAAGAAAATATTCCGGAGTTTTCTAAAATCATATTTTGAAAAAATAATAATGGCTTCGGGAGACCGATGAACTGCCATGTTTATTTATGCTTGTAATTTTGATGCCCATGGTCAATGGAAAGGTATCGTCAGTGGAAGGGCATTATCAGTTGAGTTCAGTTGCGACTCAGAGCTAGTTGAGTTCAGTTGCGTCTCAGAGCTAGTTGAGTTCAATTGCGACTCAGGGCTAGTTGAGTTCAGTTGCGTCTCAGAGCTATTTGATTTCAGTGGCGTCTCAGGATTAGTTGAAAGTAGTTGCTTCTCAGGACTAATTGAGTTCAGTGGAGTTCAGGATCTGCCTTTATCAAGTTAAGCATTATATTGGTATCAAGTTAGTTAACAGCTATGCCTATTTTAGTGAGTTAACATTAGGAAGTTTTGGAGTTATCAAAGTGCGTCAGGGCGTAACTATATAATCGTAATAGTTAGTGCAAAAGTGACACATATTGCGCAAGAAATTCTCCTAGGAGTAACGGTGGCACATTTCAGCGGAACAAACTTTGATAATAAATTATGCTACATACCATAACACTGCATATCTTGTTAACCACCTTAATTTCCTCACTCCTTCCCCTATGGCATCAAGAAGACGATGAAAATATCCAACAGAAGAGTCTCAGCCGAAGCAAAACTATGGAATCACCGATAATAATATCTTCGGGAAAGGAACATTATCCCTTAGAATCAATCAGTTAAATTAATTCCCTTTCCATAAATCATTCCCATCACACATCACGTTAATTCCGCTGGAATTGTTATGGGAGAAAGTGGATACCGATATAAATGCTTATTAGTCCATGCCGAATATTTGCCTGGCAGTTATTAAAATCAAGATGAATTATTTTAATGAAAACATACTTTAATTTTGTTCCTTTAAATAGATATGGTTTGTTTCTTTCATTATATTTTTGACCTAATAAACACATTTATGTGGTGATTAATTCGCTTGTTTCCGTTTCTCTTAGAAATTACATGTACCTTAATTTGGAAAGATGTATAATAAAAAGTCAATTATCTGTATGTAATATAAATTTAAGTACTTTTGCAGTGAAATATATATCAGTTTTCGTAATGAATTAAGTTTTGAATTAGTTATAAATCAAAACGAGATTATTTTTTAGCTTAACAGTACTGGTTAGGTGGGGTTGAAAGGGTGACGTGTCACAAATATCGATTTCATAAATCTGTTTGCAAACAAAGTCATAACATAGAGGTACCTAAGTCAATATTAGACGAAACAACAAAATCCTTTTTTGCGCCCAATTTCACAACACTGTTAATCTCTCTAAAAATGTTGTCATAGCACAGCTCGTGGGCGTAATTTTTAATAATATTGGGGGGGGATGTCTGAAGTGTACACACTGCTATTACAAACAGTGCTGACACCCTATCAGCTAAAGGCTACAGTTTTTTCTGCAGGTAAAACACGTTGAAGCAAAAGGGACATAAACAAAAAGAAAAATCATCCATTGCAACATATTTCAAGTAATTTGAGAGCTACATAAACCCCTAAACGTCGAAATGTGCTGGAGGAAAAGCTCAGAATAAGGTTATATAAAAGTGACCCAACAGGACAAGAGAGGAGTATTTTTTTCAAAATAGTTTACGCCCGTTTTTAATGCTGAGACACCATAGGCGGTGGACGCTAATGACACATGAGAGTAAATGATAAGTTGGGAAAACATTTTTCAAGGAAGCAAATGTCCTAAGCCTAAATTTAGGGTACCTTCCCGGCATTTGCCTTTACGAGGAATGAGAAAAATCTGGAAAAAAGCTCATCACTATAATTGACTGAACATTAATTATATACATAATACATGTAAAACAAGTTTAACTTTAAATGAAAAAGAACTGTGGAAAATAGAAAATTAATTTAGCATGCAAATGAGAAAATCTACAACAACAATAGTGCACTTTGACTTTTCACGTCATCATCCTATTCAATTCAGGGCGTGAAATGACCGACAAATTTTGCTGAAGCCTCTTTTTTCAGGCTTGAGGTTCTTTTACGTACAGTAAAACTACGATTATCATTATTAAAAGATTTAAATGCAAACTTTAAATTATTAAACCTTATGTAATAATTTTTGAAACGTTTGTCCCATTCAAAAGGTAACAATATATTAACTCCTGACACAGCAAATGACAAGTACAAAAACATAGCATACATTTTCATTTTAACATAAGCAAAAGTTATAAAGTCTTGCCAGAATTATTTAACACCTAGACCTACAAGATGTACATTCCTTGGTAAAAATTGCAAAAGTACCTTCAGTCAAACTAGTAATTAAATAAACCCGTTGCAAGTAAAACCTTTTCCTGAGTGGACAAAGTGAAAATTGCCCTATCTGACAAGTTTTAATTACAAAGTCGAAAGTGAAGCTTATCCCTAAGCTTGGGGCTTCTTGCTGCGACTTGTAGGAAGAGAAACTAAATAGTATCTATCAACCCACTACGGTGCACAACCAGCTACCCTTCTCACATACAATGCGTTGCAACCAATAAGCAAGCAAGGCGGCGATCACCCAATGCATACGTAGCAATAAAACGAAAGGGAAGGAGGAGGTAAGGAAACGAAAAAGAAATTTCAATCTATCGATCGAGGAAAACGGGACGTGCGCAAAAACGGTACACCATATTCATAGATTTTATCTGGATCATGCAATATGGCAGGGTTCCAATTTTTGGACGAAGTTATTAAGAACGAGCTCAAAATTTACCGCATGTCTATTTGATAAACCTGTCAATGTTAAGTAATTTTACTGAGCATTACTTCCGTTACACCATTATGAAAACATCGGCAAAGGTTTTCTCGTGTAATGCATTACATATAGGCTAAGTAAAATAAAGTCATTCCATGCAAAAAAAAAAAAAAAAAAAAAACCAAAATTATATAAAACCCCAAGTTTGTTCATAATTGCATACTTAACTTTTTGTGTCATAGGATATTTCGAGCACAGATATTTCTTTTCAATTACTTTTTCTGATCATTGTAACATTCATTAATAAATGTGTTAAGGTATCATTAGACAATGCATTTAGAAGCTTATAATGCGTTATGTTTTGGTGCAGCAGTGGTAATCGTATTTAAATCAAATTATATTTCATATAATTCTAATATTTTGATTCACAATAATAGTTAAATAACGTTATTAAAATAATTTTAATCTGTAAAAATGGTATAATTTAATATTTAAAATATCGTGTTTATATATTAAAAAAATTAACCGCATAAAAGATAAGGCCGTCCATGCAGCCCATTAAAGCTATAACTCCCAGAAAGGTCCATGAGCTAAGAATCTCTATGGACAGCATCTAATTTCACTTTGCTTTGGTATTCCATGTGAGCTAAAATAAAATATTATTGCTAATTTTCCTTTAACAGAAACTATACAGTTAATATGTCTTGTTTTAAAAACTATCTTTAGGCTAGGAAATGTATGAGAATTTAAATGTTTCGTTTCTTCTCCTGTTAATCATTAGAAGCGAATGAAATCAAAACACCATTTACACTGGATTTTGTCCATTCATATAGTTCTTTGTGAGATATAATTAATTACTTTTTCCTCTAAGACTGGAGTCGTCACACAGTTTTTTGCCGGACTTATTACAGGTATTGCAAATTCACATTTATTATTTTATATATTAACGAAGTTTTTTATTATTCTTGTATTGATCTACTACTTCGTCACTAAAATAATGTATTTTTATACAGTTGGGACGGTATTTCTTTGCCGTTGTCCTTGAATGAACGCTCAGCGAAGCGAATGTATTGTTTTTATGTGACTTACCAACTCGGTAGAGAATCCAATGGACGTGATGGCTTGCAGCGTAGCTGTGGATCGGGGTGTAAACACTGCCCTTATACTAGTTCACATGTTGTTTTTACATTACTGTGCAATTCAAAACTCTTGATGTATGAAGTATGTCCACTGCACTAGCAATAACAGCCGTGCTGCGTTCTCATAGGAAGAGAAGTCCTCTCCCTTGTAGAAATAAAAATGAAATGACACATTCGGTAATAAACATTTAAAGACAGAAACTTCGCAAGCGGTTAGAAAAATGTGCGATGTTTTTCTGAACAATTGTGTATAAACAAAATCCACATTGTATCTTATGGCTTGTTAATTTTTTTCGTTAACTTCCGAAGGGTTCCAGTGAAAATTGAATCCGTATTTGTTTCTATATTAACAGAGTGTATACTACAGAAGCAAAGCAGACATGAATTACGCTTTATGCTTACTCTTTAATATTACTATCAATGTTCCATAATTTATCCCTTCCTCAAATAGCAGTAGTCGTATATCCGTTAACAGCATCTTAAAGCCAAAGAAATAAACCTATCTCAGCAATGGGATGTTGCACTATTTCTAGTACATTTCCAAATAGTCCTCTGCATACATCAGCAGCGAAACGAAACATTCTGTGTATCCTGCTAGTTTGAAAATTAAGCTATGGCGCATGCCTGGGCTTGCCCATTGGGTATTAAACAACGCATTCAAGACAAACCAGCACAAAACTATCGTTCTTACTGCAACTTCCTTATGTACCTGTTGTCTGATTCAGAGATAAAGTTTTAATATGCACTTAAATTAATATACTAATACAGTTTTTGTGCTGATACCATAAAGTTTATTATTCTAAAATATTTTTAACATGTCAACCCCGATAATATTTCACAATCACTGATGATATGAATATAATGTTAGGCTTTTAATTATATATTATTATGACATTGATTTATTACAATATTGAAACATCCAGAACTTGGCTCTTCAAAATTTTAAATTTTATATGGAATGGCCAAATTATCATCGTTTAATATTTTCGCCTTACTTTTCTCTTGCACGTTGCTGCTCTGACTTTGGAGATTGTGAAATCAAGAATGTTTTTCATCGTTGAACTGTACTTTACCCATATTGTGCAAGCTCAACCGACTTACAGATGACAATTAAATATCCGCCTTGCTCCCTCAAAACACGTCTTAATACAATGCATTGATTATTACCGTGTCAGGTTATGTTACTGATAATAACAAACTCCAAGCTGTACATTCAAAATCGTCTCCTAATGCAGAGAATATCAACAGTGTAGAAGTAAAGCGAGCCTCCATTAAAGGCCATTAAGCTAATCCTACCTAAAATTAGTGAGTTGGCTCGTGTGTGTTAATTTATATTGACAAATTGAAATGCTTCCTTGTTTGAGCTAGTGCACTGTCTGTGATGTAAATAGCCAATCAGCATAATGCGTTCGAAGGCTCGGTCTGTCTTGCACAGAAGCAGTAACCCAGGAGAGGTGAAGTTTTCGTTACTGTGTAGGCTAGCCCTGATTTCAGTCTAGTTGATTATGCCTGTTCTCTTCTTTGCTTTTGTATACTTTATGTTCATCAGTTGAAGCAGAGTGCTTACGATATCGGTTTAAAATATACTATTCCATTATTTTAAAACTCATTCTTAAACACCCTCAGTTGTGTTTTAATTTACGTGGGACTATATATTTGTATTTTTTCATGCTAGCCATGTAATTATATTTCGCTTTATTGATAACTGCAGCGGAACTACACGATATATTATCTTACACGCTTAGAGGGTTACTCTCCCAGATCCGTTAAGTTTAAATACAGTGCTTTAAAAATGTGGTTATGTAGTTTATTATTTAATATTTGAAGTAGCAGTATATGTGCCAACGAATGTGTTCAATTTATTAAATGATTCAGTGATCTTTTAATAAAAAAATCCAGTTTTCTATTCTGTTTTTCTTGAAGAAATATTTCCACCAATTTCGACGCCTGCACTGTACCAAACTACACTGTTCTCCAATGCCAAACTGTCCGCGTATTAGTTACAACTATTCATCGTTTCTCAAGAGGTTGGTATACCCAAGCTTCGTTGCTCAGAGTCATTAACATTGATTTACACATATCCCCATAAAGTTCAACTTTTTTAACAAATAAAACCTGACAATCTCAGCTAAATACTTTAGTTTGTAAATGAGTTTCTGGTGCTGGCTAATCGATCAAAGAACTTACAACTTACGAGGCACATTTCACCTGTGCAACTTTTGAGAAACAGCACGAGTCCATGACGTGCAGAGTCAATTGTATGATGTGAGTTAATGACTCATCATCGTTTCTGTTTTGACAACGGAGTAGCGATGGCTATTACACTGAACGGTAGATGTTATCACCACATATTAAAAACGTTTCTGGACGAACAAAACAATGAGGTATGATCGCAACGCAAGGAGGAATCTGGTAAAGCACAGCATTACTTCAACACCTTAGTTGACTTCCAAGATCGCTCTGTTTCAAACTCCTGAGTATTTCTTCTGGATGTTCCTCAATAATCAATTACCGTTGCTGCTATTTTTCTTCTTTTTGTGCCTCTCATAGTCCTATTGGCCTATCGGCCTATTCCGCCTCATTCCACATTTTAAAGTTTTCCAATATTCCTTTTCTCTATAGGTTTATAGTGAACAACCAGTGCTAGATTCCTCGTTTCTTCCATTATTTCAAGGTTTTCTCCATTGTGTTCATGTTCTTGTATTTTCTGATTTATAGAAAAACAACATTCATTCTTCTCTCACTTTTTCAATAGAAAAATCGAATCTTTTCTGGTACAGTCTTAAATCAACACAGGAATTTCATTTCTGCAGCTTATATATAAGGAATTTCTCCCAAATATTACTTGTTTTCATTGACTGTGTTTTTCAACTCTCAGTTAATTGTTCTAATTATCGACATATCTGCGGTTTAATGTCTGTAACCCTGTCTTCGTTAAAAGTAATATGACTTTCTAAATATTTTAACTTTATATTTAGCTCCAATAGTATTTCTTCTGCTACAATCTTGATTTGTACTAGACGTTTCCTATGGTATGACATTGTGTTGTTTTTTTGTCGAGATCTTTCGCTTGTTGTAATCTTTCTCGGAGCTTTTTGTAACTATATCATATAAAAGTGTTTTAACAAATTTGTTCATGTTAATTAGTATTCATGTTGGTGTTTTCTTTTGCCATTTCCCGATTATACAGAATTTTCATGAATTACACCACAATACTTTCTGAAATTTTGATCTATCTTAGAAAAACAATTTGACATGGGGAATTTGTTGGTCTACCTGTTCAAATTTCAGACCTATGGCATTAATTTTTAAAGGGTCAATACGCCACTAACTTGAATCTTCAAATCTAAATTATACTATACAATAATGGACGGTAGCAGAGGAGTAGTAATATGGTACTGGCGTCAAGTAAGGGCGGTTCATTGTTATCCAATTCCAGATGTTTGTTTCTTTGTTTTAGGTGTTATATATGAACATGCTTTATCACGAAATATAAAATAAATAAAAAACTACTCCATAGGAGCCACTATATAACACAATAAATGAGCTAACCTTATTCAGTACCGTACTGCCATACGATTAGTTCGAGATTTTACATTAGATTCTTAAAACGCTATTTATGAGCTATTAAAATTCGGAATTTTCTCGCTCGCGAAGCAACTTTTAATGCAAAATGTACGCCTTTTTGCTTTAACTCCGACTTAAAAGAATCTAGTTGCAACATACTTATCACCATATATTATTATTATTATTATTATTATTATTATTATTATTATTATTACTAATGTTACTATTATTATTATTATTATTATTATTGTGAATTATAGATTACATGTCTCAAATTGTTTGTCTAAGCCCCTCTGCAATCTTTGAAATTATTGCAGAGCATTAACATCCGGTATATATTAAAAGTGGACGATATGTATAAGGCTGTTTTAGTAATAAAGGAAACAAATAGGTTTACTTCATTGGTCATTCTTGCACTTTGTAGTTACATGATTCAACAGAAAAAGGATAAAGAGTCTACATCTAACTCCGGCCAGGACCGATGGATTTTTTCGGGGCGTAAAAATCTCGTGTGGCTTCCTTCGGAAGGGAAGTAAAGCCGTGGGTCCCCTGTCGTACATTTACGGCACGAAAAAGAACCTCAAGCCTGAAAGAGAGGCCTCTGAGCAAAATTAGTCGGCCGTTTCAAACCCTGAGTTGAATGGGACGCTGATGACCTGAGATGTTAAAGAGCGTTCATAAATAAATAAATCAATCAAAAAAAAAAATACATCTAGCCCAGTTCTTATAGAGAGAAATCAAGTTTTTAACGGAATCAACAGGAAGACAACAATGAACCACATTTTTTTTCAAGCTTGAAGGTTCCTACATCCTGTGCAACCTTATGACCACTTTTAAAGTAAAATATTAACGTTGAAGAAACGCAACAATGTGTAGTTTTTTCCTCAGAGAAGCACAATACATTGCACTTAAATTATTGTCTGAAACATGTCCAATTCCTCGAAATTTTCTAAAAAAAAAAAAAAAATGTAATGTAATTAACAATGAATTTTTAACTAAGTCATCAAGAGGACAATGGTTCAAATTCCGCGAGGACTGTCCTCCCTGGCTGAGTTATTTTGTAGTTTTTTTCTATTCCTCATCAATAGTAAATGCCAGGAGGTACCCAAAATTAAACTAGAGTACTTTCCTTCTAGATTTCTTTCCCCATTTACCATTTCACTTTATGTATCGTCAGGGTCCACCTTATATGATGCCACAGTAGTAAAAGTGGGAAGCAATATTAAAAAACAAAAACAAAACGAAAATCATCAATTTTAATCTTTCAGCATAACTGCGGCAAAACACTGATGAAGTGTTGAGCTTGTACTGAGCGCTAGAATGGAACGCTGTTACAGCGCCAAGGTTTGTATGTGATATGAAAGTCAATTAGACACACTGTATAGTGATGTTGCTATAGTAGTAACTAGAGTCCTGCGTTTGAACACCGAGAAGCTCCAAGCTATCAGCAACACTGTAGATGTGCATGGAGTATTGCTTAGCGGCACCCATCACTTATGGGCGAAGTGAACATGTCGCATTAAAGTAACTCTAGATGCATGGAAATTTCAAATAGAAGATTGTGGTGGTGAGCACTTCATTAAGAAAGAAGAAAAGTACTTTAAAGATATTTCAAACTGAAATAAAAATAAATAAAAGAGTTCCAAAAAGAAGCATTGTTATCCGAAAGCACAAGTGCAGTAACAAGTTTCTACCTCTAATGTTCGTGCTAATCGGGCCGAATTTTACAATGTGTAAAATGTTGGCGTTAGCTGTTATTTTGAAAAGGTCAAAAACAAACATTTAAGGAATTCATGAAAAAATGTGTAGAAAGAAACCTTCTTCTTGCAACTACAGTACTTAGACATGATTTACTGCCCTACTATGAAAACAATTTGACACGCGTGGTAGATAAAGTTTAGGTTTAGTTATATAATGTGAGTTACATAGTATAGGCTTAACCCCCGAACTATTGAGGCATCACAGGCGGTGGACACTGATGATACATCAGATGCAATGATGCATTGGGAAAGATTTTTTTTTTAAGGAAGGAAGCGTTTCAGGCCTAAGTTTAGGGTACCTCCTCGGCATTTGCTCTGTATGAGGACTGAGAAAATCCTGGAAAAACATCAGTCAGGGAGGACGCTCCTGATGGGAATCGAATCCCAGACCTTCCACTCACGAGTCCGCGCCTTAACGACCTGAGTAACCCGTGAAACGAGTGATGTAATAATAAATAGAAATAGAAATATTGATTTTGACACTTGATTCGCAAAAATTAAAAATTGTAATGCTTTAATGACACATTTTACCCATAATATTGTAACTGGATATTTCAATTAACACAGTTTCTTTTTCTTAATTTCTCGTTTTTGTTGCAAGTTCAAATTCGTGTTCTGTTGAGTATTTCTATTGAACATATTGTTTTGCGGCATGTTGGTTAACTTATAGTGAGCCCCATACGCTACTGAGGGCGGACTGTGAGTGAGATACTGTATAAATGGGCATAGGAAGGTCTAAACTCAACGCTCTGCTGTATAAACAAGTCTGCAGGTGTAGTAGCGGGAAGACGATTCACTGCAGCTTGAACTGTTTTGACAGGCCACGTTCTCCGTTCAAAGCGAGAATTCTGTGAATGACGAACATTTAGCATGCATTCAAGGTGACCAAACGTAGGATTATAGTTATTAGCATCTTTAACAGTTAATATCTTAAGAATGCTAATTTAATTACATAGTGTAATTTTCTTACATATGTTAGATGGCTAAAGCATTTGAACATTAGTTACCACCAACGTATATAAATAATAAGGGAGTTTGTAATTTTAATAAAAAGTATATAGATGTTTTGATCTAACAGCAATTTTAAGCTTGAAATATTTTATTAAAATTGAATTATACACTTGATATAATTAATCTGATAGGATTATAACATTTTTACAGATATTAAGTTAACTCAGTCATAACATTTGCCTCTGTAAAGCTAATGACAAGACCATGCTAAGCGCTACACCAGCTACAAATGCAAAAAGTTCATGACACCTCTACTCCGAGATAACAAACGCGAAGCGCTAAAAGCAACAGCACGCTGCCGCTGTAACAAAATGCCTATTCTCAGAGTCCTTTCAATGGTTACTCATATGACAAATAGGAATACATTTCCTCGCATTTCTGCAAGCTTGTAATATTCCAAGGGAAGGGAATGGAGCAGTAAAAGTTTTATGGCTCTATTGCTCTCCGCATGCGAACTTGTTTAATGATACTGTCAGCCATTTTGTTTGCAAGAAAAAATGAGAGGAAGTGTTTCATTACAAAATGGTGGAAACTATAAAACATATCCTGCTTTTATTATTGTTTTGGAATAATTAAAAGGTTTCTGTTTTAAACGCCTAAAATTCTGTACTCGGTTTCACATGTATAAGAAATTCCCAGTTCTCTGTTTTTATTCACTGCAACAAATATATTACACAGATGACTAAAAAGTTAATTTGTTGCTTATGTTTATTTATTAAATGGAGCTGTGAAATCTGAAAACAATACTAGTGACTAAATAAATTAAAATCACTTTAAAGTGCATTATTTACTTATTTAGAAAAGTATTTGCACGAATAATTCAATGGCGTACGAACAAAAAATTGTTGAAAAACTGAAGCTAAGTCGAAACTTAACCTACATTTCGAAGAACCATCTTTGATAAACACACGCACGCATACTGCAGGACTTAACAGTAAATTGTCCAACGATAAGTTATAGGATAGATGATTTAGGATAAACTGAACTTGTGACTTGGCCAGCTCGCTCATCTGGAATTACCCTTTTGGATGACTTAACAGGTTTAGGCTTGAGTCCTGTTCCGGAGCCGGGTCTGAACTATCTTTTTCACTTTCATTTAAATGGTTCATATGGAGTCGGAGCAGGACTTTTGTGTGTTTCGTCTATTGTGAGGTAAGTTCCCGTACCAAAAAAATTAACTAAAGTTTCTTCTGTTACCCTTCCTTTGTAAAGGATATGTTACCCAAGAGTGCAGGTAAACTTTCGGCTGATAATAATGTTATATTTTGCTTCTTTAAAAGAATGGACATAAAGATTTTAGCTTTTGTTATATTCAATTAACGATTGTTTGTTATACACATTATTCGGTGATATCTGTCGCACATCTAACTGCGTTTAATCACAGAACCATTTCTCACTGCGGCTATATCTGGTCCTGGCATATTTTCTGATGGAGATCGTGGATGGCATAACGTGTTAATGAGTATCTTTGCGTTTTGTTTTTTTATGTTCCTTACGATTAGTCCAGTTTATATCCAGCATGACGTCGTTAGTACATAGTATATTTTTTTTTCTTCATGGTTGTTCACCTGTACGAGCTGAAAAGTGATGAGGGAAAATCATTAGGTCTCGGATTTCTGTTCTATTCGTCCCTATTTACCCATCAATAAGTCACAAATATTTGACATTTAACCACTGCCATTAATATAAAGAAATATATAACATATTTCGACAATTATTAAAAGTTGCTGCTTGATATTGCAAAAAGTTACACATTTAGGATAGTCTTTTTACTTCTCTCGAGTTAGACATTACAGTGCCAAACTTACAAAATTTTTAAATTTTCTTGGAATAATAGATTGAGCCACTTTTCTTTACCTCTATCTCTTTCCAAAATGCATTCTAACGATTTACGTTATTTAATACAAGATATACAATGGAAGTTAAATAACACACGACAATATTGCATTAATAAAGGGTTCTTCTCAGCAACTTTAATCCTATGAAGAACGAAATGTTATACTTCAACAAATTTCACTGTGATTTTGTCATGTCAGTATTTTATCCATTTTCAGAATGCAAGGTACATGCTAAGTGTTTATTTGGTTGTTACCAAACCCGATTTATAAATGCTGGAACTTAAAGTTTTATGATCCATTGGGTATATCCAGCAACAACCTGCGATGTCGATAGATCGTTTGCAGCATTTAAGCGAACATTAACACACCAACAAAAAAGAATGATCCTTAAAATCTGGAATAGTATCTGGTACTTCACTGCACTTCAAACTAACTAAGAAAAATAATTTTACTTAATATAATGAGTCATTTTATATTGCAAATGCTTCGTACTATCCTGAAACAAATCTCTGTTTTCAATATTATATATTCTTCTAATATTATATATTTTACCTGTTTTATTACTTAAATATACAGTGGGTGCTAAAAATGTATACACACTTCAGGAAAAGAAAAAAACTGTGCTAACATAACAAAACTAAATTCACACAAACAGAAAATGATCAGTGCTAACCATCTTAAACTTTTACATTTACAACAGATGCTCAAAATACCCACCTTTGTCGATACACTTCTGAGTACGTTGAACTACTGTTTGAGTAACGTTTGCGAAAGTGCCCTCAGCGAGTGCAGCACATACCGTTTCAATTTCTTCTCGAAGTGCTGCAGTTTAACCGGTTTTCTAGTATACAACATCCGTAAGAGCTCCCCATGGGTGGAAGCCCAAAGGAGTTAGATCCGAAGAACGCGGTAGAAATACAATCGGACCTCTTCGTCCTATCCAGTGCCTTTGAAGATTGTCATCAAGATACGTACATACACCTCGATTGTAATGTGGTGATCTACCAGAGCCCTTGTGAACATCGCATACGGTACCATGAGTCTCAAATTTGTCTCGAATGTGTGCAATTGTTACTCGCGTTGGCGGTTCTGTTCTGTACACACACCTCCATGGCCTTTAAACATCAATAACATTCTCGGTTTTCCAATACCACTTCAAAATTGTTTTCCGCTGTTCAAACGATAATCTTGGCTCCATTTTGTTGTAGCAACGCCAGCATAACGTAATGTGAGTTACATCTGTTTACAGAACATCATAGGATAATCTTGGCTTTATTTGCTCATTGTTGATTAACGATAATCTTGGCTTCATTTGTTCATTGTTCATTTACCTGTCACATAGCAACGCTATCATAATGTATGTGAGTCACATCTGTTTACAGAACATCATACTACACGTTACTGTTGTTTTTCGGTCCAACTTTGAAATATATTAAATAGATATCTACTGTGAAAATGTGTGTAAATATTTTGGCACCCTCGATAAACATACTATTTCATACTTTGTTATTATATATGAAGGTGATTAAAAAAGTAACAGCAAACTAACAGTATTAAACGCAATAACACTGCAGACATTTCAAACTCCCGGGAAGTAAAGATGCATGTTATGAGAAAGTTCTTACATGTCGACAGAGGGAATGATGTGCTGAATATGAAGGACAGTTGAAACAAAATGGCCGCGTCCCTAGCTGTGCGCACCATCGAGCAGTAATAAGATTTTTGGGGTCAGAGTGCGTAAATCCTCAACAAATCCATAGAAGGATGTTGGAAATGTATGGAGATGGCTGCATTAGCGAGAGAAGAGAAGAATGTGCAAGTGGGTAGATGACTTTAAAGTCTCATCCCTCTGCCGGAAAGGTAATTTTCACCCTCTTCTGGGATGTGAATGGACCGATTTTGGAACACTATCAGCAAAGGAGTGAAACAGTGAAGTGCCCGGTACAGCGCCTTGTTGGAGAATGAGCTAAAGCCAGCAATACGGAGCCGTCGCACAGAGCCTTCTGTCATCTGGCGCGCTTATTCTTCACGACAACGCGCGCGCCCCCATACCGCTTCTACAACTCTTGACGTCATTCAGCGATTGAGATTTCAGGTCTTACAGCATCCCCCATAAAATTCCGATCTCGCTTCTTCGGATTACCATGAGTTTGGATCCCTGAAAAGAGCTCTCAGAGAAAGACGATTTGAAAGTAATATTGAGGTTAAAGAATCAGTGTATACTTGTTTGCGGGCACAGCCGAAAACCTTTTATTCTGGTGGAATAAAAAAGTTGCTGCAGCGGTATGAAAAAGGTATCGATAAGGAGGGTAATTATATTGAAAAAATGACATATTCTTTGTGTATGTAATTGAAATATATACTTCGCAAAAAATAATTTGTTGTTACTTTTTGAATCGCCCTCGTAAATCCGGGTCATATCACACATACACGCTTAGTGAGAGGAGCGCGGAGAACGTGCTGCGTTACTGTAAATATTACAATGGTAAAAAACATCTTCCCTACAGAGTTTATGAATAGCATTTAACCCACAAGAGCTCTGCACAACTTCTTGACACTGGGCACTGTAGAAAATTGAACTTACTCCTAACGCTGTCCTCTTTGTTCATGTACCATTCATGTCGGTGCTGTTTTCTATACTCTCAGAGCGCATTTGACAAAACAAGACTTTTTCCTTCTTTCAAGATTTGTTTCTCTGACTCACAAAGAGGATTGTGCTTGTATTATTTTCAAATGCCTGGTAGTTCTTAAATTTTTATTTAGAAAAAATATGTTAACGAAAATATTTTTTTATTTGTCAAGTCAGAATAGAAAAGAAACATACCATCACTCCTTTTAAAACACTAGTTATCCTCCTTCAAGCGCCTTCTTCATGGAGACAGATGAAAGGCTGTCTATGACGCTACCTACACGCCTCTTTCTCAAATGACAATTAGTTGCATTTGTTCATGTAAGAAATATTAGTTTATAGCTTTATTTGTATATGAAAATTTCCCGAGCAAGGGAAAATCGTATTTTCTCTGTTACATTCCCAGTAAAAACAGCTGACGATAATTCGAAAAATTTCAACGACATCACGCTCCTTTGACCTTTGAGATAGCTCTGAGGTTAGAAAATGTTGAGTATAACTAAGTATTTATAATAATATTTGCCTTGAAAAAATACAAAAAGTTATACAAAAATTATTCTAAACTTTCCTTGCGATTAAATTCTTTTCCTAACTTCTTTGGCGTTTTACAGTTTATTTTCCCTTAACTACATAAAAACGGAACTTTTTCGCCCTTCCGCTTTAATACATAACATAAGAGTTATTAACCTTCCATCTGGCCATGTTCGTTTTATTGACAGCGCCACTGAAAAACCGCAATGAGCGGATGTTACACTAAATACCTGTGGTTTTAAATATCTTTACCAGATGGCCTTGGCTTCGCACTTCGCCTTACACTTCTAAAGCCATTGTTATCTTTCATTACAGAGCGCCTGTCCCATGTGTTTGCGTGCGAGTTTTTACAATGTTAATGTGACCATAAATCATTTAAAATATACTGACGCTAACACCCATTTATTTTTCCAAGCCAGCAATGTAGTTCTATTCGGTATCGTCTAGGGATAGTAGTGTAGTCCCCTTCTATCAAATGGAAAAATATTCGCTGTAATGTTTTCCACTAATTGTTGTTTTGTTTGCCAAAACAACTATAAACCATAACATATTCTTATAAATAAAGGTCACCTCTCTGCCAACAGCCGACTTTATGTCCGTGAAATCAATCCTTGGATTTGAACATTAAAACATTGGCGTTTGTAATATCTCCAAGAGTATCAAATTGTCTTTTCCGAAAAAAAGGCTATTAAACGGAATATGTCTTGCTGCAGTTCTAGCACGTTTGATATTAGGTAGTAACTAGTAGTAGTAGTAGTAGTAGTAGTAGTAGTAGTAGTAGTAGTAGTAGTAATAGTTGTAGTATATATTTATTTACAAAATAAAATTTTATAAATCTAACTCATCAATGTCGCACGGACACTGGGACCGTACATGCTTTCCCAATACACTAAGAAATACATGAAATTTCAAAAACCAATATTTAACTCCTAAGAGACTAACAATATATATAATTAAATAAATAACTAAATGGAACAAGAAATATATAATAGAAAAAAAATAATACGTAAATAAAATAAACAGAAAATAAAACAATATAAAAGCAAATAACTTATACTCCCTCCCATATATGTGTAAATAATTAAAAAAAACTTTGACTCATGTTCCCCTACTCCCCTACTCAGGTTGTCAGCCTCTTTCGATCTGAGCTGCCTCATTTTGTTTAAAATGTTGCCTACTCTCTCCTCCTCCTTCCTATCTCCCAGCAAAGTCCAAAGCATGGCCACTGCTTTCTCCCCCAGTTAACAAATGGGCCGAATGTGTCTCTTTCCCCATTCTGATATTAAGTAAAACCTAGTAACTTGGCCTTAAAACTTTGTAAACCCGGCCAATAGTTCATAGTATAGCACAGTGTCAATTTTATGGTAATTTGGAATCAGCTCCTAATGGATAAAACCATCCAAATTGTACCAAACGCAATTCCTCTAAAGGACCTTAACAAACTTTAAGTAATTTAACCATGTAGTATCTATTACATTTTATTCTTAGGATAATGTAAATTAAGTTATTTTTCATCGATTATCACAATGTGTTTTTTAGAACTGACCACCTCGGCTCTCGTCTCATCTCGTCTTTGAGCAGGCAGGCCTGAGCTGCTCTGAATTTATATGGGTCTAATTGTCGATTTTTGCATACTATGGAGATGAATAGCTATTGTGACTTTGATAACGCCAAGAGTAGCTGACAAACGGCTGTTTAATGAATAGAATATTATTTTCCATAGCCCTGAACGAGATTTGATGCTGTTGTAATAGTAACTACACCTTCACTTATCCGATGTGTTTGCAAATTAACGTGTTTGCATGCAGAATATTAGTGGTCCGTAGTTTTTCATGTGTTTTAGAATTAAATATTATTGTTTTGTTTTTTCCTCCATAGCTACTCAACAATTAAAACCAAAGGTACCGTTGTTTCAATTGTTATGTTACTTTAATTTTGTTTAAAATACTGTATTCATTATTACTCTTTACAGTGTTGGAAAATGGACTTCGCATCTAAAAAGCGAATCAACTATTAAAACTCTGAAAACACAAAGGGAGATTGCAGAAAGATGTAAAATTGGTCTTGGTGCACCTGATAAAATAATTAAAACGAAGACATAAACCGGGTCAATTAGCCTCATAGGGAAAACACAATTGGAAGAGGTAGAATTACAACTGCTAAATATGATGACTATCTGATCAGGAAATGCAAAATGGGCGCTAACAATAATAATGTTGACTTACAGAAGAAGATGGAGTTAGGGTACATGAGTCAACAGGGCGACGCGGTCTGTCTAAAATCTACAAGATCTGTAAATAAACATCTTCTGGCAGCTAAAATAAAGAAGAAACGAACGGAATTAACAGAAAGATGCAGAAATTGACAGAAAGTTTGCACTCTCCAATGAGCGCAGTGTTCAAGGTACGTTCAGAGTGCAGCATATCCGGAAGTCTGACGGAGGAAAGTTATTACCCCACACATTCATCAGATGTTATAGGGTTGTTTGTCATGTAATGCTGATAGTCCTTTGGTACCGTGTGAGGTAATGATAAACAGTGAGAAGTATTTACAAATCCTGGAGAAAAGACTGCTGCCTGAACTACAGAAACTGTGTCCTGAAGAAAGGACTGTTTTCCAGCAAGATCTGCCGGCTGTAATTTTTTCTTCCAAGAAAATGATATCCTGGAATATTCCGCAATTCAAATTGGATTGGTCAGGTGATTCCCTGTATAAAATTCCTATTCGATAATGTATAAGCTATATTTAAGTCAGAAAAGTTGACTGCTCCACAAGCCTTGGTGTTTATATAGACTTCGATCTAGAATGCCACACCCAGGTAATCCACGCATGCAACAAAATATTTTATTTTATTCACACATTAAAACATGTAGCTAGAGATCTACCTTTTAGTCTCAAAAAGAATCTCATTCAAGTGCTTGTTATGCCTCACTTTGATTATTGTGATGTCTTGTACTCTAATCTGAATATTAGATAGACATACAGATTACAACGCTTTCATAATTGTCTGTGTTTGTTTCGTTTTCAACTCTCAAAATACGGTCATGTGACACCCTTACCCAATCAACTGTCGTGGCTACCTCTAAAAGAACGAAGACTCTCCAATCTCTCATGCTCCTGTTCAAATTCTTCTTACCTCCACCCCTGAATCGATCGCCTCTCGCCTCCTACACCTGTTTCTACCTCGAACCTGGACTTTACTGTCTATCCCTCGTCACCGAACACATTTATTCTCATCCTTATTCAGCGTGTCAGTTCCTAGAATCCGGAACTCCCTTCCTCCTGAAGTCAGAGATTGTCGGATAATAAAGCTATTTAAACTTACATTAAATTGCTATCTCAATTCTATGAATCACAGCATCTTGCTTTCTCTTATTCTTCTTCCCTTATTCAATCCCTCCTCCTTCCTCCTACTTCCTCCTTCTCTTTCTTCCTTTTATTTCTCTTCCCCTCCTCTTTCCCCTTCACTCCCTTGCACCCAAGACATATTGTTGGAGAACAAATGGAATTGTAACATTAACTTTTTTACATGCAACATTTACAAGCAATAATATTTACATTCCATTATGTATTTTATAATAATTATGTATGTTATTCTCTGTATTTTTGCTGGCTCTTCGCCTGGTAGAGTAGAAGAGAAGACCTTATTACCTTAACTCTTGCCAGGCTAAATTAATAAAGTTCAATTTATTTGTAACATAACTCGTGTATGCTTTACGATAGATAAATTGAAGAACAGTACAATACTTTATTGGATTCGATATAAATTTTGAGTTGTCTGTCCTGTTTAACTGCTTAGGTACTAGGCTAGAAATGCAAGGCATATTTCTGCCCACTGTTGTTGATGCCGTTGTTCTTCTTCTTGAGAATTCACTGCGTTTATGTGCGGTTAGACAGCAGACAGCTCTTTAAACGTTTTATATTACTAGGGTTTCGAATTTTATACCCATCCACTGCAACGTACTATTGATACTTTCCCTAAACTGTAGATAAAATGAAGATAGATATGTACTGTGTTTAGCTATTAATCAGTGGAATGCATTCCTTTTTGCCTAAAAACCATGACATTATCTCGTAAACTAGAATCGGTGGAAGAGAAAACCATTGACATTGTAATTTCATCTAATTTCATTTTCTTTAAGTTAATCCATTTGAATATATATATGTGTGTGTGTGTGTGTGTGTGTGTGTGTGTGTGTCTTTGTGTTATAAATACACTTTCTAATTATTGTTAGAAACGTTTTGTGACCTACATTGATGAATCCTTGTTTTAGTTTTATTTCGGCGAAATAGCGCAACAATACATCAATCGATGTAAAAATATTCGTGGCGGTTGTTTTATGTAATTTGTTTGCAAAGTTATATTTTTGATGCTTCAGGGAGAATTTCAGTTTTTCATAATTTGTTGAAGAGCACGAATGTAAAACATAACAAGTATAAAATTAATAATTTCAGTTTTAATTATTCATTTAGGTAAGAAATATAAACATCATAATTATGAGAGAATAAAAATATTAATTAATAAACAATCACGAAAGGTAAAACAAATAAGTTTTCCATTTTTCAGTGAAATAAGACATTTAATTAAATTTAATTTATTCATACAAATATTAATGGGTAATACAAACTTGTGCAGTACTTTCCTTCTAAACTCAAGATTGCGGGTTCGATCCCGGCCAGGACCGTTGGATTTTTTTCGGGTGTAAAAATCCTAAGTATGGCTTCCTTCGGAAGGGAAGTAAAGCCGTGGGTCCCGTGTCATACATTTACGGCACGAAAAAGAACCTCAAGCCTGAAAGAGAGGCCTCTGAGCAAAATTTGTCGGCCGTTTCACGCTCTGATTTGAATGAGACGCTGATGACCTGAGATGTTAAAGAGCGTCCGTAAATAACAAATAAAAAAAAGTGATGCAAACTCAGTAAAACCCCAGAGCTCCTGTGGGGGTGTAATTAAGTTAAACATGTGTGTGTTCATTCAGCACGTGTTCAAGAGCCAACGCTTGAAATATCGTGGTTTCAGTGTTTAGTTTTATTACACTTTTTAATGTGAACTCTTTATATTGCATTCTAAGTGCCTTTTGTGAGTTATACTATAAATTATAGTTAAAACTACTACACTGGTATTCAAAATAAATTTTAAGCGCATGAATTACTCACGTAGGCTTTCATGGCTAGGGTCTTGGGTCTTAAAGACTTTTCTAGGCTTTTTGGCTGTGGTCACCACAAATATGAACTGACCATTAGACTACGGCCAAAAATCCCAGAAAATATTGTTAAGGTTGAACATAAATTACTATTATCAAAGTTATTAAAGAAAAATACTATTATATATATATTTATATATTATATATTAATAAAAATAAAGCTATGAAATGTGTTGGATTTTAATCTTAAAACTACATATAACATTTCTTTTGTATACTAAACACTATATACATATATATTTTAAAAAATTACGGGCATGTAATTGTCAACTTTTATTCTTAATTATTACATAGTATATGCAAAACTATTTTAATGAAGTTACATCAATATAATTTATCGAATTTCATTTATAATATACCACATATTATATATATATATATATATATATATATATATATATATATATATATTATTGAAACTGAAGCTATGAATAGGTTGAATTTTATTCTTAAAATTACATATATATATTTTATATACTAAACATTATATACGCCTATTTTCAGAAACTATGTCCATATAATTGTCGAATTTTATTCTTAAATACTACGTATTATTTACATTTATTTTAATGAAACTATAGCTATATATATTTTAAAAAATTACGGGCATGTAATTGTCAACTTTTATTCTTAATTACTACATAGTGTATGCAAAACTATTGTAATGAAGTTACATCAATATAATTTATCGAATTTCATTTATGATATACTACATATTATATATATATATATATTATTGAAACTGAAGCTATGAATACGTTGAATTTTATTCTTAAAATTACATATATATATATTATATACTAAATATTATATACGCCTATTTTCAGAAACTATGTACATATAATTGTCGAATTTTATTCTTAAATACTACGTATTATTTACATTTATTTTAATGAAACTATAGCTATATAACTATCGATTTTTATTCTTAAATCTACTTAAGTTTAATCTGTTTAATTTTGGGTTGCTTTAACTAAATACCGGCACTTTTCCGCAACTTGCACCTTGGTAACTATTTCAGTTATGGTAGAAATTTTACTTCAAAAGATTTATAATTAATATTTCAAATTTCATAGCGAATTTTTCAATAAGAAAGAATGAAATAACGTGGTACACTATATTAAACTGGAACTATGTATCTAATTAATATATTCATCAGATATATAAAATAATAAATTGTATATTCACTAACCAGAATGTATAGACTAGTATAATGCCAATATTTGTGCATAAATATATTGAAATTGTAATTGCGGCATTACCAGTAAATGTACATGTTGAGAATAAAAATTATTTTTATTATTTTAAGATGTTAAAACCCTAATAATTTTCTGTTAATCAAATCTGTTCCTTTGTAGTTATCTGTCCCACACGAAGGCCTCCATTTGTTCCAACTAGGAGAAGACAAACAGCCCTTGATTAATGGGCCACCTGATGTAAGTTCCCCGGTGTATATTTCTGTTCTGCTTAAGCAATAAGCAGCATATAATGTAGGTAATAAAAATCAAAATAATGAAGTAAGTTAGGGTAGTGGATATTCCTACGCACTGGAACGTTAGCGGTGCTCTGCAGTCAGTTCATCTCACAGATCAGCATGAGATGTTCAGATTTGGACTGTTTAAAGTGACGGACAACTCTGATGGGTGTTTTTGCGTCAGACGCGTAAGGGGAATGAGTGTCTGACAGTTGGTGGGAGCTATCAAGTATGAATTACAGGCTAGGCGCTATATAGGGCGTGGTGAATCCATCACTAGGTGTATACGTTGCAATGAAAACGCGGTCAGTTTTTGCTGAAATTAACGTTGTAAAAATACACAACTATTTCAAGCTCTGTTACTATTTCTTATTTACTCATTGTGGACTACCACATTGTAGGACTCTAGGAGTCTCTTATTGCTACTTTAGGGATTATTAGAATTTTGTATGGAAAACTACAGTGCGACCAGTGATTCTTTCCCCAGCACAGCGAGGTTTTTGCTATGAGCGAGCCCCAGCTCATTTGCTGCGCCGCGGAGTAGGTAGCAAGCCTGCTTGCTTACTTGTTGACCTTGCTGATTTTCGCAGTCGTAGCGCAGGTGTTAGCAGGGTATGTTGTATGTTGTATGTTGTATGGTTCCTTTTAATTTGACAGTACACATAAAGTGTAATATGCCTCCTTTGTTTACAACGGCACAACCTGTATTTATGTATTATTCATTTATGCTAACTCAGTGGTGAAAGAATCATAAGACCAATTTTTTTGACCATACAGTTGATTGTTACTTATGTGAATACCACCCTAACCCTTTATTCAGAGAATTAATCAACAGAGAGCGTGATCATGCATTTTTTTCAAAATGTTTGCAACTGCTCACACAGCGAATAATCTCATGAGAACAATTTACAATGTGTTTCACAAGACAAAGTTATTAGTAAGGACTTGTGGCCCCCTCGGTCCTCCGATTTAACAGGCTGCAATTATTATCTCTGGGATAAATTAAAAAATGCCGTGCACAAGACAAGCCCACACATCATACAAGAACTCAAAGATAATATTCGCCAGAAAATTGTCCGAATTTATCAAAATGAATTACAGCGAGTGATGATAATTTCCTAAAGAGATGACAAAAATATGTGGAGAAAGAAGACAGGCAGTCCACCCCTGATTTTATAATTTGGTAAGTAATGAGCCTCTTAAATTGGCTTGTGTATTGTTTTATTTTCCCGCTAATCACCGAGACCCGACTGGCCAGCTAACCTCCTAACGAGCGACGGGCTCGCTCATAGGCAAAACGCTCCGAGGGAAAATAAAACTGATCACACAGTATTTAAGGGCAGACTGAAAAACTCTCGGTCTAACAGTGAAGGAAGGCTATTTTTAGCTTGAGTGTTATTTTAATGTTTCAACATAATCTCCCATAAGATAAATACCAGCAATGCTAAACTGATATTATCCCGTTTCTGAAGAGAAGTTCTGGAAGATATGCAAAATATTCTTATACAGTTGCAATCGTCTGTTGATATGATGAAGAACTTGATCAGCGAGAAAAGGTTTCAGCTCTGGATGGAGAAGCACCGCCTTCAGCGAGAATAAATCTAGGGAACAGAGTGGATGCTCTAACAGTTCACCAGTCAAATCTTTCAATTTTTACAAGGCTAAAGCACCATTGTTAGCAGGGCATTGTCTTGATGAAAAACATGTTTTTATTGTGAAAAACAGGCAGGTATTTTCTCACGCATTTTTTCATGTAGTAGGTTTAAAAGAGGGAAACCATGCTTTCTGATTTTGGTTTTTATGCTCCTGAATCGTCCCAAAATATCTTTCCTACAAATGAAACCGAATGTAAGTTTTTTGATGTTTAATAATCAGCTTCTGTCCACTTTTTTTTATTATGTTGATTGATGTAGGACCTAAGTAGTAACCGCAGCTACAGATCAACATATAAATCAGTTCCGTTGCTGTTAAAGCGCTTCTAACACTGTTAATTTCATGCTAAAGCCCTCACTGCAAATGAATAACAACATTTTACTATTTCCTGCATTATGAACGCCATTTTATGGCGGAACCATTTTGAAGGTATGATAAAGACAAAAACTATATTTCCCTTTTCAATATAGTTACCCTGTATTGCAATACACTTTTCATATCTTTGAATTAACATTTCAACCCCTCCTCCTCAAAAATAGTTAGAATTGTCTGCAAAAGGGGTATAAATAGCATCCATCACTTCTTCGTCATACTTAAATTTCGTTCCTTGAAGTTCGTTCTTGAGCTTTCAGAACAGGAAATAGACCTTGGGGGCCAAATCTGGACTGTAGAATGGAGGGTCGATCTCCTTGAAGCCACATTTCTTCACAGATTCCCTTACAACAAGAGATGTGTGCACAGGCGCATTGTCGTGAAGAAGGCGCACATCATCACTCAGCTGTCCTCGTCTTGTTTCTTTGATGCAAGCACGTAGTCTGTGCAGAAAACCAGCATTTATTGTAGTGTTCCTCTCCTGGAAATCAATGAAGAATATATTCCTTTACAATCCCAAAAGATTGTGACCATGATCTTCTTGGTTGACTGAGTGACCTTGGCCTTTACAGGCGCTTTCTCGACCGATTCGAAAAAGTTTGGCCCATTCTTTTACGATAAAATATGAGGGGGATGCTTCCCCATATACACCGTCAATCGCTGTTTAATTTCATTTGGAGTAAGTCCTTCTTTTGTGAAGTGCTTAATAACAGTTCGAAACTCCATTTTGAACATTTCACAATCTTCTGCAAATAGCCTTCTTTATGCAACTATATCTGAACAACTGAACATAGCGGAGCGGAAGTTACAACTGCATTATTTACTTAAAAGAAAGATATGGCACCAGATAAGGATTTTGCGAAGGTGATAAGGCCGAAAACTTATGGACCTACTCTCGTAACTTAAAAAAGAATAATAAAACGAACAAGGAAACGGAACTCAAAACGACAGTAAATAAAATAATTGTCGCTTATATAAAACTTTAACATCAAATATATATATTGAAATGTTGCCATAAAATTCGGTGAAAAATTCTATATTTTACAGCAAAGAATAAATGTATCCTGATTTATAAAACTTTCTTACTGTTTCCGTGCAGGACATTCTCTTTGCTTTTCTGTTTATAATAAGTCTTATAAATATTTTATATTTGTCCTATTCAGCTACACTAGATTTTTATCTTTCTGGATTATTTAGCTACCGTAAGTATAGAAAAATCTCGCCCAAGCAAGTATCTCAAATAGAAATAAACTCCCAGTCGATAATTTTTAGGTAGATTCTGACTGGCGAAACCATATGGCACTATTGTTTCATTTTTATTTATACCCAATTTATCATATCATATACACACTATGCATTTAAATGATTTCGATTATCGTAGAGTACTAACATCACGGGAATACAGAGTTGCTCATATAAATCGATTCCATATCTGTTCAACGGCAAATGCCTACTAAATTTGAAGTATCTCTGGGAGAATTGCGTCTCACAACATGTACTGAAAATATTCCCTAGTCATAACCATAAGCATCGCTCCATTTTCTGACAGTTTGCTGCAACGTGTTCTGGTCAGCAGCGATTATGCTGGTACTCAGGTTCATGACGGATTTTGATAAACGTAAGCGTATGCTGGGTGTGGCTAGAAATTCTTCGAAATTATTCGGTCGTCAAGAAACGTCTGACTGAGGCAAGAAACTAGGCTGACATGTGACAAGTTGTACCGTCTTGAGTGTGTTCAATGTCGACCATATGTTCAACGCATTCCTCGATAATGTGTTTGTACCGGTTTGTATTAAAAGTGTGCGAAAATAACGTAAACGAAAACAATCTTAAGTGTGTACAGCAAAACATATGCGGGTGCAAAGGGAATTATTATTAGCATATGGTCCCAAATACGTGTGTATTTTTGAAATTCACTATTTAATTTTCGGGATTTGAAGAAACCATAAGAAATACAAGCTTCCTGTTGACACTGAAAAGATTTTGATAGTAACTATAGTGGAAGTTAGCACGCTGCATCGTTTGTTGCAGCTAGAGCAAAAAGTTAATGGTGATTGTTTGCTCGCTGCCATTGTTTTAAGGTAACTCGAAATGATAAACGTGTGGCCTGAGCCAACAAGAATACTTGGAAAAATGTCAGAAAGTATTTCCAGATTCCAGTCTTCTGGTTTGCAAAGTGTAGACGAGGAAGAACAGCCTTGAAAGTCTAGGAGCAAATGCAGAAGCCATAGTGAAGAAACGAAAAGCGAGTGACTTACAGGAGGATGAGAGAGTCTCTAAACAGTCAAAAAATCCGGTACAAATATCTTTGTTTCAGAAAGTTTTGTTTTTTGGGTATCGTAAAATCTCACAGAAGAACAAGAACCAGCAAGAGTGGATTGATGCCAGGAAATCGTTAGTCGTTTCGACAATGAGAGCTCCCGACTTGTCCACAACATCTTCATAGGTGACAAAGGCTGGATTTACTATACGACCTGGAATGAATGTTCCCAAATGACGTCCCCCCCAGTGAAGGTTAAGCGGTGCGCAGTGTAGACCGGAAGATAGTGTTTGTTTCTTTTCTTATTCCAACCATTCCATTCCAGGAATACAAAATGGTAAATGCCAAATGTTGCATTTTAGTTTGCCTCAGAACACTTAACAGAATGAACGTCGAAGTTAAGAATTTAAAAACAATGGACTTTCTAAAGGAGTGACATTGGTGAGCTGTCCATCATACTGTTCAGATCTGGTTCCATGTGACTTTTCCTGTATCCAGCTGACAATAAAAAACCAGGGGTCATCAGATTCGGAGTTTGGAAGAAGCTGTTACTTCCTACGAAGAGAAGATTAAGAGTCAACTCAAAATAAGCATGGCGTGGTTGTTTTCGTGATTGGTTCCGGAAGATGCAACTTTTTATCGAGAATGGGGGAGATTATATCGTCAGTAGAATTCCGAAAATTTAATGGTTTCCCTATCCAGACAGATAGAACTAAGAACCACATGATTATGGTGTCAGGTAGTCCGTACAGTGAAAGCCAAGAACCGAAATCGTGATCCCTGCAGCTCGTGAACAGCAGCAACCCAGTGTTGCCTCGGTATTTACCTTTGACTGAGATAAGCAACGTAATCAGTTTTAGGCGATTGCTGCAAAAGATACTTTCACGTTCTTCTACATTTGCCCAACAAGAAATGCAACGCTTCCTTGTCTCGTTGTTTAAAGATGCTGTCATACCGAACTTTTTCACTAAGGTGAATATTTTGTCTTTCTTGAATGTCCTTTGCATGCAACTATAGAATTCGATATTAAGTAATTTTCCTTTAAAACACAAGGAGAAGCAGGATATTAAGGCAAAACCCATTACCATTAACATCGACTAAGTCCTTTCCCGGTCCTAAGGAACCATATCAATCGTCTGAATTTAATTACACTTAGCTACTATAGATGTCAGAAAGATAGAAGGTAAGCCCATCACTTCATGTGTCATCTAATGTGATGCTAAGGTGTTGCTTAAACATGAAATGACTGAAAAAAATTTCCAGGGATCTCTTATTTCAGGTATGGAGTTCTCTAACTTGCCGTAAATCCACGACAGGAAACCCATGACTTTACTTTCCTTCCGAAGGAACGATAGTTGTCATTTTTATGTCCGAAAAAACCCATCGACCCTGGCCGAGACCGAACCCGCGATCTTGGGTCTGTGGTTAGCAGTAGATCACCAGAACCTGCAGTTCATCTGTGTAATAGCAGTCTTGGATATGCAACTGTAGACAACTGGCATAGTAAATAAACCTCATTTTGCATCTCCTTTTTATTTGGTGAAAACGCAAACCTAAGGAATAAATCTGGACAAACTCCACACTTAATGCTCAGTACACATGATAATCAATATCAAAAAGCGCTCATCGGAATCCCAAACTCTAGAGGCGTCTACACAGTATTTGAGCAGGTAGGATGATTCGTCTTTGCATCCAAGCTAAGCATTACCCATCGTTTAGACTTTCCCAAGAAATGTATCTAGAGCTCTGATAATTATAGATACATTTTTTTATATATTGTTGACTGAATTTCCAAATCCTGTAAATCCTATATTAACCCGATGTCTTCATTTTAGCAGACACTATTTTAAATGCAATGCATGGAACACCATAAATACGAGTGTACATCCATAAGCTTCGGGCCTCGCCGATAAGAATATCGCCTTCACAAAACCCTTTTCTGGTGTCTTATCTTATCTGTTAAGTAAATAATTACAGCTGCAACTTCCGTTCTACTGTGTTCAGTTGTTCAGATATAGTTGCATAAAGAAGGATATGTGTAGAAGATTGTGACATATTCAAAATGGAGTTTAGCGCTGTTATTAAATTCTTCACAAAACAAGCATTTACTCCAAATGAAATTAAACAGCGATTGGACGGTGTATTGGGGAAGCATCCCCCTCGTGTTCTAACGTAAAAGAACGGGTCATCCTTTTCGAATGAATTGAGAAAGCATTGAAGACATTTAAACACGAATAAGGTTGATGCAAGATGGATGCCTAGACTTCTTATCTGTTGTCAGGCATTTTCGGAGCTCTACTGTGGCTACGAGAGAGAAGATTTGCAAACCATTATTACAGGAGAGGAAATTATGTTCCTCTACTATGATTCTTTGCCCAAAAGAGAAACAATGGAGTGGCCTAAACCTGACGAAGAACCGTCCCTAAAGGCCAAGGTCACTAAGTCAACCAAGAAGATCATGGCCACTATCTTTTGGGACTGTGAAGGAACGAACACTCTTCATTGACTTCAAGGAGAGGAACACCACAGTAAATGGGGAGTACTATGCTGGCCTACTGCACAGACTACGTGCTTACATCAAAGAGAAAAGGCGAGGAAAGCTGAGTGGTGGTGTGCGCCTTCTTTACGACAACGCGTCTGTACACATAGCTCTTGTTGCAAAGGAAGCTGTGAAGAAATGTGACTTCAAGGAGATCGACCATCCACCCTAAAGCCCAGATCTAGCTCCCAGTGATTAACTCAAAACTTATGAAGGACCTTCGAGGGAGGAAATTTAAGCGTGACGAAGTGATGGATGCTGTTCATGCCCATTTTGCAGACAAGACTTCTGACTATTTGAGGGGGGGGGGGCTTAAAGGTTAATTCAAAGATATGAGAAGTGTATTGCAATAAAGGATAACTATACTGAAAAGTGAAATATAGTTTTGTGTTTATCATACCTAGAAAATGGTTAGGCCGGAAACTAATGGACCTATTCTCATACAAATACTTATGCTTAGGGTGTTATTAAACCCAAATAGCTGTTCAATTAAAACTTAGCATGCGATACTATAAATAAATAACAACTCAATGATAGTCTTAATAACAGCTAGATGAACTTTTTAGTTTCTGTTATGTCAAGTCTCCGATTGCCAAAGATATCGGAGCTCGTTATCTCAGGTTGTTAATGACTGTCTGATCTGACGCATGACTGATTGCCCGTAATTAATACATTATGTTGTGTTGATTATGTGCCCACCGCACCCACGTGCTGCCGCTGGGGTGCGGCGCGTTTAGATCCGCTTGAGAGTCATCCAAGTAACGGCAACTAAGCATCTCGGCAGAGAGATGCAAACCCGTTCTCCTACAAGTTCTCATCTGAAAGGCAATTCAGGAAGATTCTGTAGATGCAGCAAGACTCCCCCGGTTGATTATTACGGGAGTTTTGTAATTTGGCACAACGAAGCAATGTCATTTGTGAAGACCGCGATAGCTACAACACACGTAAAGTAGTGGCGGTAATGAGCATGCGCTGTAATGATCTTAAATGCTTTTGCAAAGAGAAGGAACGAGCCAATTAGTTAACTCCTTTAGTGACCTAAAATGAAGATATATGAACAAGAAAATAA
The DNA here is from genome assembly GCA_030762175.1 of Metallyticus violacea. Lineage (NCBI taxonomy): Eukaryota > Metazoa > Arthropoda > Insecta > Mantodea > Metallyticidae > Metallyticus > Metallyticus violacea. The sequence continues at coordinate 16,881,863 of CM060843.1, read as the reverse complement.
CAGTAATATATCATTTACACCTACACATTCTCTGTATTTACTAGAGAAGTACCCAGCAGATTGTCTGTTGTATATGTTAAATGAATTAATACTACGCCCCAAACAGTAGTAACCTTTTCCACATTCTAGTCATGGTGGTCCAACGGTTTTTTAGTCAGAGGTCAGATTTTTTTTAAGAATGTAACGGGCCATCTTTACGTTTTTAGTTTAAATTAGTAGCAGTAGTAAAAATTACTAAGGACTTCAGTATATGCTATAAATAATGAATTAATTAAGTATATGAATAATTATATATAAAATATATGTATATATAAAATTGCATAATACATGTTCTTGTAGAAAATTAAATAAGCAAAGAAATGCAACTGCAAAAATAATATCGCTAGCCTGTTAGACTCTTCACTAAAAGATACAATTAAAAAAAGCTGCTGAAGAACAGCCTAACTGATTAGAAATATTACTTTTCTTAGTTTCGTTTCTATGTGTGCTTAACTTTTCTACAAAAGCAGCATTACTGCACTCGAAAGAAGTATATTTTTTAATATTACTTTCCTTGGCCAAAATATTGTATATATGTTAGAGAACTAGAACGTTGTACTACTTTAAAACTAGAATAACACTTAAAACACAAGGTTTCATGAGTATTTCCAGCTAATTTCTTCAAACGCGAGAGACAAAGCATAATAATAATAATAATAATAATAATAATAATAATAATAATTTTATATTATTACTATTATTATTATTATTATTATTATTATTATGACAAATTGTATTTAAAGTGTTATTCTAGTTTTAAAACAGTCAACAATCTGGTTTTTTAACATGTGTGGATCGCCTTATAAGCTGTTTTCCTTAAAGTTTCATATATAAATAAATACATGATTATATTTTAGAATTAGGTTAGTCATAAAATGTACAGGATCCAAAAGTAACTTATAAAATGCAATCATCAGCTTAAAAGTTGTGTGAAAACTGGCATTAGCCAGAATTACTTTATCAAAACAAGGAATAATGAAACATTATTTTCACTCATTGTTTTCTTTACTTGGTTACTGTTTTCAGTTTTAATTATAAACTTATGGTTTTAATAATTTAAAGTAAAGTAAACGTAAATCAGATACTTGAAATTAAATTGAGCAAAGTAATGAAATGTTTCATGTAAAATGTCGTCAAACTATGAGAAGATAAATTGTTCATAATTTCTTGATTGTATTAGCTTTTTCAAAGAATATTTATCATTTTGATAAAATAGTGCAAAGAAAAAATTAACTCATTTGTTACTTTTTTATAACAACTTCATGACATTGAACTGCAGGAGTAATTATCTTAAATAATCTATGCTGCAACATGTTGGCACTATATTTTCTCAAAATAATGATATTTCATTAAGTATCACAAAATGTTCTAAGATGATTGGTAAATTCAAGAGCGTAGCGATGAAGTTTAGAAGATCGAGTGATACTTATTAGGACTATTTAACAATTAAAATTAGGATAAAGTAATATTATTTTAACATCTGCTCACAAAATATTAATAATTGTATAAGATCTTTAAACAGATATTTATGAATAAGCCTTTTCAAATGGTGAGAGTCTGCAATAAATTAACGTCGAATTCGATTTTTCACTAATGCCAAATGACAAAACAAACAAAATACAGATTTAGTAATGCTAAATCTAATGCTAATTATAAGTATTGCGTTTTATTATTATTATTATTATTATTATTATTATTGTTGTTGTTGTTATTATTATAGTTTATGTTCATAATTTCAGCTTGTAATATGAAATTGGATTGACTGTAGTGATTAGTTATTTTTCTCTTTTGCCATTTTGTGTGGTATGATTGTTGGTTGTTGCGATTAATCCATTTTTGTTCGATGATTTATGGAAAACAGAGTTGGTATCAATGAGAAGACAAATGCACATTCATGTGATAAAATGATTACGATAAAACATGACGATCAATTTACAGTGGTATGCTGCTATGATTGATTGAAGTTCAAAATTTCGTTTTATTTCATGGTATAAAATTAGACGATGTCACATATATGAAATATTATCAGTAAATATTAATTGAATCAAGAATATTGTTTTATAGCCTGTGTGAATTAATGTATTAGGTTTCTTCCACCTCAGAAGCTTAAACCGTTTCCCTTTTTGTTTCAAATGTTTCTGCCAACTGTAAGCAATTATATATTACCATAGAGAAATGGACATGCTGTTTTACGGGTTATTATTTATTCAGTTCCTTTAGCATGTATGGATTATTTTGGCAGACTATATATTTTATCATTCCTCAGGGATGAAAATTACTGGAGCTTACGTCGGGAAGTTAAAAGAATGATATAATTTTTCCAATTCTGTCTTGGAATAATGTATGTAGTTTGTTTATGAAATGTCCGCTGCTTATCCTGTTATTGAATTCAGTCAGAAAAATGCTTTCTGTCCATCAGAAGAGCAAAATTTTTATAATATTTGGGTTAGCATCTAGTATTTTTCTTAATTTATTTTCCAGGTGCATATGTACTGTGTCCCAAAATCGTTGTATACTTTTTTTAAATATGCGATTGTGTAAACACAACAGAACATTTAACAAGTTAATACATAATTACTAATAACGTGATACAGATACTTAGCTCATCTATTTTTTTTTAAATTGTTCCCTTTGATTCATTGTCATTATGGATGTGTCAAGTGAACTGACGTCAGCATTTCAAAATCACTAACAAATAAAATAAAAGAAATTATTGTTATGGATACACATGCAAGAGAAGAAAATAAACATACACGACAGAGTATGCATCTATTAAATATTAGTTTTGAAATTTATTCGGTAATGGAACTTTTAGAGAAAATTAAAGGATAGAAAAAACATAACTCCTAATATCACCCATCCTTAAAACCCCTGCAAAATGTACCCAATAAAGATGTGCGTGTCGTGAAAGTACGTGAAGGTATAACTTGAAAAAATTTACAGCGATTCTAGAACACTGTGTAATAACATTTTTGTTTATTACTGTATGTGGTGTGTTTACTAAGCTATTACAAAAATGAAAAGAAAAGCATTATAAGGTAAATACATCTAACTCTTCACTGAGAGTGTAAATGAAGTTAACATTGGGTAATTAAGTAACAGCTGAGTGGATTTTCGATAGAGAGTGCAATTGCCGATTTGTGACTAGTATAATCGGGTTTCTCAGTTTTACTATAGTAACATTTATAGAACCTGAAATTTTAGTAAATTTTTCTAAGTACGAGAGATATCTTTCTTAATTGCAGGTCAGACATATTTCTTTTATCTTAAGATTTATGGGTTGTTTGCTCGTACAGAAAAGTGTCTGTGATACCAAAAGGTTTTCCTTTTCTACAGTCGGTTGCTATGAACTCAGGGAATATGGGAATTTAAAACAAATTCTTTATCTTAATGATGCGAAAAAAGTTTCAAGTGCTGCTTCCTTCCTGATATATAGCCACTTCTACACTTTTCATATTCTTTTTGTCTCCCTCTCCTGCAGCACTTCCTATTTATCTTGGTATTTCATCATAAATGAGAGCTATTCTAACCCTTGATTTTCTTTCTATTCCCAGTATATTCGCCTTGTTTTTGAAATGTAAGATAAATTCTGTTGTTGTAAACAGTAATGATATATTTGCACCTAAATTACTTTGCTTTGTGCTTATGTGTGCTTTTATATTTTTAGTTGCTCATCGTGATTAATTGTACCGAGTTGAGTGACTCGCATTGGGACGTCCCGGGTTCAAATCTCTTGGAGCCGGCTATCATGACCTTAGGCGTTTTCTTGTTTTACCCTGGTCGCTTACGCGAATGCTAGCATTTCTTTTCCACAAATTTTCCCCTCTACCATTTCACATCATGTCATTCTACTAAAAGCGGAAAGTGCTGGCTTGTGCGGTGTGACGGTGGCTTGCACTTTGTAAATTTTTTGCCCCAGCTGTTCTTTGAGAGTATCCTTGGGGGGAGGAATACACCGTTGAGGGGTTCTATGTGAAAAAATGTTTGTAAACCTGCATTTCTCATGCCACAATATCCCTGGATCCTGACCAATGCTTCTCTCTCATCTTAACCCTTCCTCCCAGAGGTTGTCCATTGAGAACGTAGGTATAAACCACAAGTACTACTACTATTTTCTTATTCTTTATTTCAAATAAGTGCATGATTAATTAAGAAACATACATCACACGTCGTTGACTCTAATGCTATTAAATATAGTCCATTTGCTTTATTTATTGTTATCCATCATATGTTGGGTTCCAGACCGTCTTGCATCGGGATCCATCGAAGTAAAATCGGCCTCAAGTTATTCTTGTTAGTCGCTTTCCTAGTTTTTGAGTTTCGTTTTCTGCTACAACAGTTCTTATTCTAGTAATATAATTATTTATGGGGTTCGTCTTCTGATTTTCTACTATTTGTTCTTGTTACTTCTATTCTAGCGTCCATATAAACATGTGGTGAAGCTGTTTTCTCAATGGCCCCAGAAAACGACTTACATCCCTGATGATATTTATAATGTTTTTGAGCTATGAAGGTAAGTTGCTTGTGGTCTAGTCAGCCTATTAATGCCTAAGCTAGAATTAATGCAATGTATTTAATAAAAAGGACAAATTATTTCTAATGAAAATCTTTATTTTATATGTTTTAATATTGATCATTGCATAAATTATCATTATTATTGTTGTACATTCAGTTCACTCCAAACCAATATTTATAATGCTGCACTAAATTCAGTGTTTGAGGCATTTTTAATATTTATGTGTGAAATATATTAACGAACTATGTATAAATAAATAGTATTTAAGGACACATGTTAGAGATTTTGGATCAAAAATAGATTTTTGGCTTAATGCAATAATATGGAACAGATTAAGCAGTTAAGCAGTTAAATACATTGGCAGCAGTTAAACTGCCAATGTATTTAAATTGGCAGTTAGATATGACGGTCTGCCTGCCACTCTATCTTTAACACTGCTTTCTAGTGTATTGCTTACTGTAGGTATAGTCATGACGTCAGCACACTACGCTGCCATTTTCTCTTCTTTGGTCCGATTTTAGCTATAAAAAGGTAAATGTGTTTTTTTCGGAGTGGTAAGTGGGTAATTAACCTTCAACTCATTCACATCATTTCTTAATATTGTTCAAATTCACTCTCCGGTCTTACGAAACAGCATAGTTTGCAGATGACAACCATTTTTGTTTGTTTCGAAAATTTAAATTATTTAAATGGTAATTTAAATATGCTCCCTTGCTGTTACTCAACACACACTAATATCTTTTTTGTCATTTGCCATAACTTGCATAGTTTTAACTTTAGATGCACTTTTCTTTAAAAAATGTGTAGAGCTATCAATCCTTTGGTGCATCAAAATACATTGCTATATAAACAGAGGGTGCGAAAATGTATACACACATCAAGCAAAGAAAAAGCTGTGTTAACATAACAAAACTGAATTTACACAAACAGAAAATGATCAGCACTAATCATCTTAGACTTTTACAGCCACACCATCGGCGTCGATACACATCTGAGTACGTTGAACTATTGATTGAGTAACGTTTGCGAAAGTGTCCTCAGCGATTGCAGCACATGCCGTTTCAGTTTCTTCCCGAAGTGCTGCTAGTGTAACTGGATTTTCTACGGTATACAACATCCTTAAGTGTTCCTCATAGGTAGAAGTCCAACGGAGTTACATCCGGAGAACGCGGTGTAAACTCTTCGCCCGATCCAGTGCCTTGGATATGCCTTGGATCCAGTGCACGGGGCTTATTGCTGTGCGAGGTGTCCCAGATCTGCTCTTGTGAACATCGCATTCGGTACTATGAGTCTCAAATTTGTCTCGAATGCGTGCAATTGTTATTCGCGTTGGCGGTTCTGTTCTGTGCACACGTCTCCATTGCCTTTGAATTTCAACAACATTCTCAGTTTTCCAATACCGCTTCAAAATTGCTTTCTGCTGTTCAAACGATAATCTTGACTCCATTTTGTTGTAGCAACGCTAGTATAACGTAATGTGAGTCATATCTGTTTACAGAACATCATACGATAATGTTGGCTTCATTTGTTCATTGTCTATTTACCTGTCACGTAGCAACGCTATCATAATGAATGTGAGTCACATCTGTTTCCAGAACATCATACGATAATCTTGACTTCGTTTGCTCATTGTTGATTTATCTGTCACGTAGCAACGCTCATAATGTATGTAACTCACATCTGTTTACAGAACATCATACTACACATTACTGTTGTTTTTCCGTCCTACTTTGAAATAGATATCTACTGTGAAAGTGTGTATACATTTTTAGCACCCTCGGTACATCGTGAGAACTTTTAACTTATGCGTGTATGAGAGTTCTGGAACAAAAATAAGGTTTGAAATTTGCATAAAATTATGACACTATATGCAAATATTTTCAAAAATTAAACTTTAAAATACATGTTATTCCACCAACAATATTAAGTAATATGCTTTCAAACTAATTTTAAAATCTGAGGATGCTAGGATTAATAGTTTGGAAAAGTGCAAAAATGTTAAAATGAATATTTTTTTTGGTTTATTAAAATAATTAAAATAATAATTAAAATTATTACAAAGTTTAAAAATAGTTTATACTTTGGAAATAATTGCTTAATAAATGCTAAAAGTTTCATTTGGACGGACAGTATAGTTTTTCAGAAAATGGAGCTTGTATTCTTGAGGTTCAGCAAGAAAATTGCAATTATGTCTCTACTAAGTGATCTTAAAAAGTACCCTTGAATTTTATAAAATATCTTCTCATATTATTAAGCCGCAGTACCTCTAGGCCTAATTTTACAGTACTTCCGCATAGTGACAACTACATGTTGTTAATGTTAATTGGTAGTGCTAGTAAATTTTGTAGCAAGTACTAACTTAGCAAGTACTAACTTAGCAAGTTGTCACACTCACAATCTTAAAATTGCGTATCTTTGAAATAATATTTACACATCCAGAAATTGTAAAATGTGTATTTAAAATTGTAAATACTGAAGCATTTATTTTAAATGTTTTATTTATTGTCACTTTATGCATTGGCCTTCTCGCGACGTCTGTAGATTGTGGATATTGTTGTTGATTTTGTTATTTGTTATATTTACGGACGCTCATTAACATCTCAGGTCATCATCAGCATCCTATTCAAATAAGGGTATCAACGGGCGATAAATTTTGCTCAGAGGCCTCTTCTTTCAGGCTTGAGGTTCTTTATCATGCCATAAATGTACGATACGAGATGCACGGTTTTACTTCCCTTCCGAAGGAAGCCATATCTAGGATTTTTACGCCCGAACAAATCCATCGGTCCTGGCCGGGTTTGAACCCGCGATCTTGGGTTTAGGGTGCAAGTGTGGTTACCACTATACCCCCAGGACCGACTATTGTGCACGTGAACACTATAGGTGAAAGTATGTAAGGATGAATGGGGATGAATTAACGATTGGCGCAAATAAACTCGGAGTCTTTGGCGCCTTTGGCGCCTGTCTGGTTCACCTTCTCAGGGCAAGGGAAAACTCCGGAAAAAACCTTACCAGGATAACTTGACCTAGCCGGGAATCGCACCCGGGATTAGGGGTCGCAAACGCTACCGAACGCAGTCTCTGGAGCATTTGTTTTTTCTTATCAAATGGAACAACTACCCTCTCCACTCTCTAGCTTTGCAACGCCCATCTAATGCGACATGAAGTTATTATCGATAGTACCGGATCGATTGTAACAATGCAAGTAAATACATCTAGACCGGCTTGCGTGTTCTGGAAGTAGTTGGTGCTGCATATTTTAAGAACAATAGGAGGTAGAAAGGGCGCGGCTGTAGCAGTTACACTGACCTTCGCAGTGGATGAACCTTAAATTGCTTCTCCACCTTCCCTTTTCATTCTTGATCTCTTTCAAATTCCTTATTCATTTACTGCCTTATTCCCTAATGCTTTTCTTCTTCCATTCAAGGAGACTTTGAATAGAGAATTCTTTTTTATGAAAGTATGTTGAAAATGGAAAATGCCTAATGTTAATTTTCTTCACCATAAGCCCTGGATTGACGATAAATAATTATTTTCTAATTTTGGGCACTTTCGATCCTATAACAGAATCAAAAGAATGAAATTAAAAAAATTGTGAAATGTAGATACCCATCTCAGCACCCCCCTATGTGACCAGAAGAGTTGGCCCAACAGGAATTGAATACAGGACCTCTCGAATGCGAATCTCAAGCTTTAGCGCCTGAGCATCCCGGTCGGTTTGTCCATTACCCTAAGATAATAGTTGGAAGAAAACGGTTCTTCATTGATGAAGCGATTTCATATTAGAAGAGAAGTATGAAAAGAACGAACGAAAATCCATCCATCTCCCATAAATTTGAACGACGACTTCAAATAGCTTGAAGCGTGTAGCTTCAATGTGCAGCACTAAATAATGATTTTTAATTCCTATTGAGGCTGTGTTGAAGCCACCGTTTATACTCAGAAACTCGGAAGCATTTGTAATACAAAGGTTATTTTTTTCAATCCTTGGCAAGGATTGTCCTTTTACAATACATTTTAAATCTATTTCTGCACATTATGAGTTTAGCAGAGCTTGTGGACTCTAAGAAATCTCCCATCTATATAATATATACTTGCATATAATCTATGAAAATGTAAGTTTCCAAAATAAATACTTTACAAACTTTTATTTTATTTATCATGATGCATGTGTATTTGCCGCAAACGGCAACACTCCCCAAAATTCCTAAGAAAGAGCCATTGTTAAAAAGTTGAAACAAGGAACAGGATTTGCAGACATAAGCGATAATGCTGTCAGCTGTGCATGACAAAGCCCACGCCTCAGATTTATATGGTTTTCAGCATTCTTTGCAAGCACCATAAAATAAATGAGATAAAAGCTCATGCTGTATCCACAGAGCGTTACACGGAATGTGGTTGGAGACAGCTAATGCCTGGCCTTGAATGCTTCCTTGCTAGAGGACGCCAAGGCATTTACCTCTTAGTAGTTCCTAAAATTGCAGAGGCTGTGGTCACTTGTTTTCTTTAGGTTATTGGTCTCTTTTCTGTTTTTCGACATACGAGGAAAACCATCAGGTATACCGTTTAGCCAGTCAGTGCATTAACTGTCAAGTTTCAACTCCATCCCTGCGCGTAACGCAAAATTGTATAATTTCAGTAGTAACTGGTGAGTGATTTCGTCATCTAAACGCTCAAATATACTTTATTAGTTTTAAAATGTCCTTTGTAGCTTTAAGGACATCTTAAAATGGTAAAATCTTTTGTCATTTATCGTAAATTGCACATTCTTAACTTTAGGTGAACTTTCCTCAAAAACTGTGTAAGGCGTTATGAATTACATTCTGATTGTGCAAAACACCATGCCTTATACAGCTGGTGAAAGATTTTAATGTATATATGCATAAGAATTTTGTAAATAATTAAATACATTTCGAAATATGAGTCAAATAATTACATTTAATGCAAATGTTTTTAAAAGTTACACTACTACTTTAAATTACTTATTATTTCGCCAAAATATTAAGTAACATATTTGCAAACTGATTTTAAATTTTTTCGGAAGATAATTGTAATAGTTTGCTATAAAAGTGTACCTAAAGTAGTTAAAAAGTTTAAACATTCATATTTGTCTTGTATATTAAAATACTTATAAAATAATAGCAATTAAAGTTGACCAAAATTTAACAAAAGTTTCTGATTTAGACATAATGGCTTAATAAGTGCTACATTTTCACTTGAATAGTTTTTTTTTTAACTCAACTTACTCTATTGAGGGCGAGCATGAAAATTACACTTATATCTCTATTATGTTTCCGAATTATTACAGAAACAGCTTGAACTGAAATTGAACTGTTGATTCTTTGATACCTCATGTTCATAATGCTCTACGAAGCGAAAAGACCATGCTAGTGGTAGAAGTTCGTTTTCTGAATCAAACTTATATTTAAAAAGTAATATATATATATATATATATGGTCTTATATCATTCATATCTATTGAAAAAGCAGCAAAAATAAAAATACAGATATTGCAAATTTCTTTTCATCATCAGTCGGTCCTGATGGTGTAGTGGTAACCATACTTGCCTTCTAAACCCAAGATCGCGGGCTCAAACCCGGGCAGGATCGATGGATTTTTCGGACGTAAAAATCCTAAGTATACCTTCCTTAGGAAGAGAAGTAAAACCGTGGGTCCCGTGACGTACATTTACGGCACGAAAAAGAACCTCAAGCCTGAAAGAAGAGGCTCTGAGCAAAATTTGTCGGCCGTTTCACGACCTGATTTCAATGGGACGTTGATGAACTTAGATGTTAAAAAGCGTCCTTAAATAAAACAAATCAACATTATTATTATTATTATTATTATTATTATTATTATTATTATTATTATTTACCCACACTTTCTTGCTGTCAATTGTGATACCTAAAAAATGTCCTTCTTTAGGTAAAGTAAATATTATTTTACTCATAACAATAATAATTGATAATACATCACCCGAGTAAGCAAAGCTCTTGGGCAGGAATAATTAAATTGAAATTGCTTTTAGAAAGTGTAGTTTCAATAAATTAGTTGCTCGTACCTAGATTATGTCATAAGCTTCAAGCTGCACAGTTTTTTTTTATTTGTTTATTACGGACGATTTTAACATCTCAGGTCATCAGCGTCACATTCAATTCAGGGCGTGAAACGGCCGACACATTTTGCTCACAGGCCTCTTTTTTCAGGCTTGAGGTTCTTTATCGTGCCATAAATGTACGGCACGGGACTCACGGCTTTACTTCCCTTCCGAAGGAAGCCATTACTTAGGATTTTTACGCCCGAAAAAAATCCATCGAACCTGGACGGGAGCTAGCACAATACCATTATACATTGTGTTGCGAAATTATGTGCATAAACTGATAAAGAATATAGAACAAACTTATTCGTAATTAGGATAGGAGTGCATGTTCGATAAAGTCAGCTTTAGAGCCAAAGTATGTTTGGAACTTGATGCAGGGATGAAAAAAGTGTATAACGTTTTTTTTAGAACCTTACTCATTAATTTATTCATTACACAGGGTGCTCTAAAGTTCGACCATCAACCTTCATTATTACGAAAACAGTACGGCAGCTTAAGATATGGAAAGTATTCAAAGCGTGGCGCTCTTTCCACTAATATTATGTCCCAGTGCTGCAGTACAACTAAGAGTTCAAGCAGGGGTGTAGAAAGTACTAGGTTATGCGATACGCCGAGAGCTATGCAATATGCTATGAAATTCCTGCAAAGTTCTTTCAATTTATGTTCAAAATTCTCGGCTAACTCTGCTCGTTTTACAAGTTATAACTGCGCATAGCTACTATCCCAAATGTATATATTTATTACGATAATATTTGTTTGTCTTATATATACTTTATTACAGATGTGAAATAATATTTTATTAATATAATTAATGATATGAATATATCTAAATAGTAATATAAGACTCACAAAAAACGCCATTAATATAATCATAGTGTAATTACTCTCTCAATGTATTTACTGTGTAAGGAAGGCACAGAAATTGTAGCTGGAAAATCTTTTGGTGAACTGTCCTTAGGCAGTCGCTCTGCGGAAACGCAGTCATAAATGTTATAACAATAAAAAAAGGATCGCCTTCCAAAGTCACGGACAAAAGACTTCTTAAAAGGGTAGAACCTTCCCTGGCCGTGTGAACAAAATCTTAGCGAGACTTTCAACAGCTAGCACACTGAGGACATCGACCTGTGCGGGAGTCACCTCTTTAAACCTCAGAAGGTAAGCCAATGGCCCGACTCTATTTTCAATAAATGTTTCTAGCAAATAAGACATTAAAAAGATTTCTGGAAGGTATCCAATAGCTGTCAGTTTTATGAAAAAGACACCAAAAAGTGGCATGGGCAATGTCATATTTTTTTTAATGGTGTTTAACGCTCGTTCTTATTACTGAGGCACCTCAGGCGGTGAACACTGGTGATACATGAAGAAAATTTTTTAAGGAAGGAAACGTTCCAGACCTACGTTTAGGGTACCTCCCCAGCATTTTCCATTTATAAGGACTGAGAAAAACCTGGGAAAATCCTCAGTCAGGGAGGACGGTCCTGGCGGTATTCGAAACCCTTGACCTCCCGCTCACGAGTCCGCGCCTTAGCAACCTCATAGTAACTATATTGGTGTGTCTATATAAACGAGCCCGCGCCCGTTTTGGCACGACTATTATTCAAGTATTCGTCTTATTACTCAGCTTCTAGGTCCGTAGTTCGACTCAGGTTGCAGCCAAGCTGTGGCAAAAGCCCCAAGTATTAATGTCAGTACTTGCTTATCAAAGCGTTATGTTTACTTGCGATTGTTGTATTCCTAAATGGCGAATTACCCAATAGACTTATTAATAAACCACAGTTTCACCGTATGTCATGTGGAGTGTTTTACTTCTATTGTAATTCCCATTTTATCCCCGTTGAGCCCCCTCAACGAAAATTAGCGAAAGCCGTGAGACGAAGTCCCAGTCAACGTGAAACTCCTACGTCATCAACGCATACCACACTACTACCAACTAAAAGACCTCTATTATACAAGCATGGGCACGCTTTGCGACAGAATTTGCCGATAACCGAGCTTCGTGATTGGTTCGCCATCATTAGCCGCCATTTTGGGCCTGAAATATGTATGTTGTGCCGTGTGCTTATATGAAGAACATTTTAACATTTTATTTTAATTGAGTTAATATGCCTGGGTGTTGTGTATTTGGTTATACAGCTCATGGAAAAAAGAGCGGTATGTTATATCGCATTCCTTCAGGAAAATACGAACGTCGAAAGACGAAATTTGGATTCACAAAATTGGAAGAAAAAACTGGATCCCATCTAAGTACTCTCGACTGTGTTATGTAAGAATCATGTCAAATTTTTTCTTAGTATTTGATATTAAATGGAATAGGCTACCTTAAATTTAACGTTTATGTTTCGGTGATTTCATATATGAAAATACATAATAGGAATGTCTAAAAAGGCTGCACTTAATGCCTAAAGTAAGGTTATAAGGTTATAAATATTTTTAAAACTTGACGCATGCTTATTTCATTTCATTGTTGAAGAAGATTGTGGGGTTTAGTGTGACTTTTGTTCTTATAAAAATTTTGTTCTAAATTGAATTTGGTAGGAAGCGCTCCAAGCCCTATAATTCTTATAGTTCATTCTTAACTGTCAGGTTAATGTAGGTCTTATACAATTTATGTCAACACGATATAATAATCGCATTACAACAAATAATTTAAATAGTGAATAGCAAAATAAAACGAAAAATTCTGATTTTAAGTTTCACGTGTTAAAAGGATGTAATTAATAACACCTACGCTTAATATTGCGATTTCTGTTTTATCCGATGACAGTCTTTTCCCCTGTCGGCAAATGACCCGTCAGGCCGCTGAGTTCGGACGCGGTACTACGTGAAAGTGCCATTAACTATAACTGACATAGTCTCTAAACTTTGCATTTTCTGTCTGACCTAGGCCTTTTAATGCAAAAAAGAAGAACATGAGCAAACGCAGAAGGTATCATTCAACAGTATAACGCAAATATTTTATGAATTAACTGTACAACAATCGAGTAAAAGGACAAAAGCTCAGCACTTGGTCTTATGGGAGTTAGAGATGATTGGGCTCCAAAATAGAGCGAGTCTACATTTGTGTAATAGAGGGCTTTAGTATCAACCACCGACAACCTCATAGATTTTACTATAACTGTCATTTTTAGTTTTTAGATATTTCATGGGGAGACAATATGTTTACTACATCAATCATGATTTAATTAAAAAGTTGCCTCAAAGATGTTGTTCGTAAAAAATTATCTGTGTCCTGAGCAATAACAGTTTGAAAGAAACTTAACATAAATTTAATAAATAAAAAGCAGATATAATTTTACAATACACAAAAAGCGCATTTCGGTTGCTTATGAGTTTTGATACTATTTCATTTCCTATAATCAATAATAATTATAAGCACAGGTAAAAATATAGTGCTGGTAGTCTTCTTGTCGCTTCTGTGAATCCGCCAATTAACTTAGCCCTTTCATCTTCTGAATTAGCTTCACGATTGGTTTCAAAATGCCTTGTGCTTACACCAGACAGTTTTAAAAATCAAATATTCTGATTCATTTCCTTGTTTTTTACTGAAATAAATAAATCGCCAGTCTTTATTAAATGTAATGTTTTTTCGCTAGCTATAGTCAAAAGCATGAGGTCAAATACTGCACTGTGCTTCCCTTTACTTCTAGTCTAAGACCGCAGTTATGTAAGGAGAGAAGAGGTGCTATTATTGAGACTTAATCTCAGCACCGCAAGAAATGGAACTGAATTGCATCGTTGATTACAGCATCGGAGTATTGATTCTCGTACGTGTTCTAAGCCTTCTTGCAACGAGAAATCTTTGATTCAGTCTTGAATCTTAATGATTGTGTCATTGCCGAACTGCCTGTCCAGAGGAAGAAATGGAGACATGTGAGATAAGGCAATCTAGGTGGCCAGGCAATGGGTCCTTCTCGATCTGTCCATCGGTTCCCAAACGTGCTATACGTTGATCTTTGTTGGCGCCCATTGTGTAGAAGGTAGAAGTCTAACAGAGTTGGATCCGGAGAACGCGAAATGTCATCAAGGTACGTAAGTCTCCCAAGATTTTCTCTCATCATCAGTAACTCATATTTAAGTTCGTTGAAAATATTATCTAACTCGTTACTGGCATTACTCTTAGTCTCTCTTAAGAGATGCGTTTTCCAGTTCAGCAGGTTCAATACGTGATGGCTCTTCCATTTCACCTTCTCATAATCCGATTGAGTTTCCATCGGATGTAACTCAGTTACTTCTACCTATGGGGAACTCTTAAGGATGTTGTATATCGTAGAAAACCAGCTACACTTACAGCACTTCGGGAAGAAATTGAAACGGCATGTGCTGCAATCGCTGAGGACACTTTCCCAAATGTTGCTCAATCAGTAGTTCAACGTACTCTGAAGTGTATCGACGCCGATGGTGGACATTTTAAGCAACTGTTGCAACTGTAAAAGTCTAAGAGAATTAGCGCTCATCATTTTCTGTTTAATATATATGAATTGCGAATTAATTGCGAATTCCAATAAGACAATGGGTACTAAAAAGTAAAAAGAAAAAAAAACATCAGTTTCGTAATAAGGAACAACATATCTGCTAAGTAAATAATTGTAGCTGTAACTTCCGCTCCACTGTGTTCTGTTATTCAGATATAGTTACATAAAGAAGGCTATGAGTAGAAGATTGTAACACGTTCAAAATGGAGTATCGAATGGTTATTAAGTTCTTCACAAAAGAAGCACTTACTCCAAATGAAATTAAACAGCGGTTGAACGATGTATATGAGGAAACATACCCCTCATATTCTACCATAAAGAAAGGACCGGCCAAACTTTTTCGAATGGGTCGAGAAAGCATTAAAGACGAAGTACGTGCAGGTTGGCCCTTGGAGGTGCTCACTCCTGAAAACATCGCTCTTGTGGGAGGAGAAATTATGGAAGACCGGCGGCTCAAAGTTACAGAAATAGCAACAAGGTTGAGCCTTTCTAAAACAATAGTCCTTCAAAATATTCATGAACATTTAAACACGAATAACGTTGGTGTAAGATGGATGCCTAAACTTCTTTTCTCAGTCCAAAAACAGCAACGAGTCATCTGTTGTCAGAAATTTTTGGAGCTCTGCCTTGGCAACGAGAGAGAAGATTTGCAAACCATTGTTACAGGAAAAGAAATGATAGTCCTGTACTATGATTTCTTTTACAAAATAGAATCAATGGAGTAGCAGGCCAATCTTTTGGACCGTGAAGCAATACTCTTCATTGACGTCAAGGAGAGAAACGGCACAGTAAATGGTGAGTACTATGTTGGCCTACTGCACAGACTACGTGCTTCCATCAAAGAAAAAAGACAAGGAAAGCTGAGTGGTGGTGTGCGCCTTCTTCATGACAACACGCCTGTGCACACAGCTCTTGTTGCATAGGAAGCTTTGAAGAAATGTGACTTCAAGGAGATCGACCATCTTTCCTACAGTCTAGATCTAGCCCCCAGTAGCTATTTCCTATTCTCAAAATTCAAGAAAGACCTTCGAGGAAGAAAATTTAAGTGTGACGAAGAAGTGATGGATTCTGTTTATGCCCATTTTGCAGACCAGACTTCTGACAATTCTGGGAGAGGAGATTGAAATGTTAATTCCAAGATATAAGAAGTGTATTGCACTAAAGGGTAACCATATTGAAAAGTGAAATCTAGTTTTTGTCTTTATCATACCTAGAAAATGGTTAGGCCGGAAACTTATGGACCTGCCCTTGTAGACACCAATTCCAACTTCTCCCATATTCTGGATGTTTCTTTCCCTGAGAAAGTGAACCATGGATCATAACATATAGTAATCTTAAGGCACAAAACTAGGGCTTGATGGCTAAATTGCATTCAGTTCTTCTATTTTTTTCCCCTGGTTGCTTGAACGATACAGGGTATAACACAATTCCTTTTGTAACAGAATAATTACCTCTCTGTTCACAAGTGCTAAATATATAAAGAGCACAAATTCTTTGGAGGTTTCAAAATTGTGCAGTTGGTCTGTTTGGATCGAGCTCAAAGTGAAATGCTCAATGTTACTTTTCACTCTCAGCGGCCTCTCTTAGCTAAATCTAGCAATTGTTGCTAGATGTCAGGATTGCGATAATGCACCAGTTTTCATTGTGGGTTGCTATTCTTTAAATGAAACATTTCATTCATAGGATTAGCAACATGCGGACGGCAGATTCGACGATGATGTTACCTCTTGAGATGAGGATCCATAATTTCTGTGTGCTTTTCTTACAATCTCTAGGTGACATTGTGCATAACAGCGGCAAAGACTAAAGACAACACAAGCGACCTCACTAAGTGTGCTATCCCTAAGCACTGTTTACGCATCCTATGCCAAGGACTGTAGAGGAATGGCTATAATGGGCAAGGGTTGGAAATGTTTGGTAGTGCAGTATGCATGTCCGAGTTTAAATTTTGTATTGTAAAGACTTTGTGTAAATAACTTCTATCTGAATTTTACTTTACCTTGATAGTACATTGAAATAACCCATAATTTCCAGCTATTATATGAGTTTGTTCTTCAAAGTATTTGCATTTTGAATTACATACAGTACAGCATGTAGTATTACAATTATTATTCTGAAGGTGTAAAACACTTCGATAATATGTTGCCAAATTTGTGCTAAAAAGTCAAGAAAGTTCCTGAATTGCATGATATAAACTGACTATACGATGACGACGGCAAAAATAAATATTTTGTATGTACGAGTATGATAAAAAAAAATAATGAATATTTTTTTTATTTCGCAAGCTTCATTAATCCGATTTTTTTAGCTTGTTGGTACACAAGTTTCCGACCAATGTTGGCGTTTTAAGCTGTTTTGAATGTTTAGTTCATTGTTCACATCGAAAAGGTTAGACGAGTTTTGGTGTTCTCGGCGATTTTTTACTTTCGAAAAAGATGGATCAAAAATTGGTATTAAATTTTGCTTGAAAAATGGAACAAAGTGCAACAAAGGTTGCTGATGATGTCGGTATGTCATTTGGTTCATGCCAAGCAATTTTTTCGGATGTTTTGGGCATGAAACGCGTGGCAACAAAGTTTGTTCCCAGATTGCTTCTCACACCTCATGCTTGTTCGTGATTTTTTGGTAAAAACAAAGCCGTTATTTTACCTCAGCCACCATATTCGCCGAACATGGCCCTCTGCGACTTCTTTCTATTCCCGAGGCTCAAGAAAATCATGAAAGGACGATGTTTTGCCACCATTGATGAGGTAAAAACACAATCGCTGAAGGGCATACCGTAAAGTGTGTTCCAGAAGTGCTTCCAAGATTGGAAAAAGCACTGGCACAAGTGTATTATATCCGGAGGGGATTACTTTGAAGGGGACAGAATTGGTGTTAATTAATAAATAAAGATTCTTTAAGGAAAACGAATATTGCCGTTATTTTTTCATCATACCTCGCACGCTCTATGTAACTTACATTATCAACAGCTTTAAATTTTAGTAATATCATTAATTATGAATGGATTGATATTACTTACTGTATTTGGTACTGATATTAATCTCAATTACTAATATAATAAACAATAATATTATTACAACGTTACAAAATTAAATTATAAAAAACTTACTTTTATGTTCTCGGACAGTTCCATGGATGCCATTCATTCGCACCAATGATGTCATTGTATTTATCTGCAAGAAACAGATATTAGTGTCATTTTAAATTATATTTTCTGTACATCACCCATTTCTTTCCTACATTTAGGCCTCTTCTTAATTTGCATCTCTAAAAAAGGAATATAACCGCCCATTCGAAACTACTCGGTTTGAAGATTTACACTTTTATTCTGCCATGTTCACCTCTGCTTGCTTATGAACACGCTGCAGCATTCTCTCAACCTGTGAGCATAGTACCAGTGCAGCGCGTACGAGCGAGTGACGAACTACTGCTAGCTCCTATGGGCAACTTGTGCGCATGCGCACTATTGCCGCTACTGCTCACACGTATTCATTATGTCCAGTTTATAAGACCTTCCGAAGAGAGGCAGATTTTCAATACCTGTAGTCCATTTGAATAATGTAACAATTGCTCACTTACAACCCTTGTCCTCCACTTCGCACATTTTCCTTATAGCAGCAGTTACTTTGTAATCCGCCTCTAATAGTGTCTTAAAAAACGTGAATTTCGTAATTTTGATCCACATTGCTATCTTTAAACTGAAATACAGAACGTAAAATATTCGGGTTATCTAGGTTTAACTCTTAGTATGAATGGAAGATAGATTAATTGTTTGTAACATATTTTAATCATGGCAATTGGGAGAATAATAATAATAATGTCCTTCAATCAATTCTTCCTTAATAACTTCATTATACATTTTCAGATACGACAAGAACATGACATTAATTAAGAGACGCCCTAACAGTCTCTAAAGACAAAACTTTCTAGATATTTCATGAAACATTCTCTTATTCTTAAACAAAAGAGAAAAAGGAAAACATGGCAATATTACAAAAGGAATCTAACAAAAAACTAAAATAACAAAAAAGAGAAATACTAGAATTAAGTTAGTGATATAAAAAGAGGAGAAAGAATGAGGAGAGGAAAATGAGATGGGTAGTTTTAACAAGGATACCAGAAGACGAAAAACAAACTTAGTACGTCAAATTGCAAAAAAAAGGCAAGAAGTATTCACGTCAAGGCATAAGAAAAGAGCAACACAAAATAAAAATAACAATAAAAATAAGCGAAACAAAATAGTTGTTGAAAGGATAGAGGAATAGAAAAACAAATAAGTAATGTTGGCAGAAGCAAAAGATCTTACCGGAAACAAAGTTAAAAACAGTCTTGAACAAAATTAACTTTTAGTTGTGATAATTCACTTTACTGGCAATCATTTCAGAAACGGATTATAATATGGAAGAGAAAGAAAAACGATAATGGAAGGCGGTCGTTGCTTGCTTTCGTATTTATGTAATGTAAGAGAGAGCAATAGACAGAAAAGCAGACTAACTGGGCTGAATAATGAAACCCAACCATCGATTATTTCCGCTCCGTGCTTGGATAAATGAAAATATTTACATTTGTTTAAACGAAAATGAATAACATCAACAACGGCGAGGTAATTAATCAAGCTTTTTTATAGGTAGGTTGGTTAATTGTTAGACGTATGCTGATTCACAAAAGAAAGACATACATTTAATTATACAGCCATATATATTTTGTTTTTAAAATAGTTTAAATTGAGTTCATAAACAACCTAACTTAAGATAGCAAGCCGCTTTACTTTTAGTTATACATTACCTATTTAAAACTTGACCCGCTTACCGCCATTTTCTGACCTGCTTGCATACAGCAATTGATGCTGTCTAATCATAATTCTTGCAAAATAGATATACAAACCGCACAACGTGAATATTTATTTATTGCTGCTTATTAGTTAAATGTAAGATGCTGAGATAGCGAGGCAGACATCTCCATCAAACTAGCATCTGTACTCAGCAGTTTTTTTAGCCGGTTAAACTCTCATCTCAGGCACCTAAGTCAACCTACAAATGGAAAGAAATTGTGATGATTCACTGACCTGCATTTTCAAACTTGTTTTGTATTATTTTGCATCTGATAAGTAATTCCTAACACTTTCTTTTTAGCTGAATTCGAAAATAATCTCCAATTTTCACTACACGATAGATTTTCATACTAATCATAAAAATATGAATTAAATGGCAATAAATTAATTGATATTTATAAATTAAGTTATAGCTGTATTAAATCCCCGAAATTTGTTTTCCACAAGCAATTTGGGCAAAAAATTATGCTACATTCTGCTATTAACTACTTAACATCTGCACAACGTTATCTCAATATTGCCCTTCAAATTTCCTTCTTTTGAATGTTGTTCAGAGCAGTCAGTAATAGCCAGTCAGCTGTTAACAATCCACTTCTCCTGATAATTATTTCCATATTTTTGATATCTTGGTGAAAACTTTCATCTTGTTCCTCAATAAAATCCCCTAAATTATCAAGAAAATCATTTAGATGGGATGAAGAACACGTACTTTGACATTCATATTACAACCCGACCGTCACGGATGACCGAGGTCGTTAAGGCGTGGACTCGTGAGCGGGAGATATGGGGTTCGAATCCCGCTAGGACCGCCCTCCCTGACTGAGGTATTTTCCAGAGTTTCCTCAGTCCTCATAAATGGCAAATGCGGGGTAGATATCCTAAACTTAGGCCTAGAATGTTTCCTTCCTTAAAAAATCCTTTCCTAATATATCATTTCATCTCATGTATCATCAGTGTAAAAACGGGCGTTAAACACTACTAAAATATTGCAACCAATGTTTTGGAAACTTTGTAACATCATTTTCACTATGTCAACATAATTTGGGTCCTTTTATAAATAACATTTCTGAATATTCTCGAACTGTTTATCCATCACCAAGTTTCGAATTTGTGGGTCAATAAATATACCAGATTTAATTTTTTCATGGGTTAGTAAGGGAAATTTAACACAAAGATATTCGCCGTCTTTCTGTAGGACTTTAGTAAATTGTGTCATTAAATCTAATTTCACATGCAGAGGTAGCAACCATACTTTTGAGGGAGCTATTAAAGGCTCACACTTTATACATTTTCCACCCGGGGTAAAATTAGTACTAGGTAGTTACTGTTCCCTTACCTAGATTTGCTATCCTATTCACATGAGAAACAAGGATATTTAGTAAAATCAAGTATTAGTCCAATAATTTTGAATTCTCCATGGACACACCACTCATGAATTGCATCCTGTATTTTTCGAACCAAAAGTTTTAATTTTCATATATCTCCTTTAAAATAACAGAGTGGGCCAAAGGAATGAAAGGATGGATGTTTTCATTCTGAAGCAAAACGCCTTTAAGACTTTTATGTGATGAATCTATGAACAACTTTCACTTTTTGGAGTTATAGTTTATGTCAACGGATACGGCAATACTACTGAAGAAAGCATGTTCTTACATATTTTAAATAGTAAAGGTGAAATTGTTAACTGTCTTGTCCTGCAAAAAATGTTTACAAACCTCAATCACAGAGACATAGTAATGGTTCACTATGGTTTTACGAAAAAAATTAAAACAAAATTTAGAATTCTAAAAATTCGCAAATGGTGTTGCTGAATATCTCACAGAAATCAATGTGATGTGTGTTCCTCAAATCCTTATTGTCCAGATTTATTTCTGTGTGACATTTCCTTTTCCTCAACTTGAAGAAACACCTTCATTTCCATCCTCAGAAGCAGAGGTGAAGGAGCCACTGAAGGATTTGTCAAAAATTGTTTCCTGCATGTCTTTGAAGACCGGCAGAAACTAAGGACAAGTTTGGGGACTAATTTGGGAAATGTCATAAAAATATGAAGAGTAAAGGCATGTTGTAAAAAATTATTATCATTCTTAATTGAACAGCCCGCTTAAAATAATTCACACTATTAACGGAGCGTTACTTTCAATTAAGCCTTCTAGGAGAAAAATATCTTTAAATGATTTGTAATAAATCCTCCCTTTCAAGGTGTAGCTAATTCTAAAAGGTAATAATAGTTAAATTTTAAAACAAAGATCTATGATCTACACAACAAGACAACAACTTATATTATCTGGACAATTTCCTGAAGAATAAAAAAATAATAAAAAACGAGGAAGATGACACAGCATTTAAAAACTTATCATCTCCGTTTTTTGTCGAGATAGAATAAATAAACCTGACAAAAGTTTAGAGAATAAATTGTGTGATACGGAGAAGGGTTTCAGACAGGGAAATGCAACGAGAGCCTTCTGCATCCTAATGAACCTCCGAATTGAAGGAGAGAAAGAATGACCAGGTTTTTGGGGAGGCAGATAATGGGGTCCCTTTCCTTTCCAGATTTACATTTTTTATGTTACGACACCGGCGTATTGTCGTCCTCCCTCCCCACTCTCTCCAATGAGTTCCAGTTCCTCGGAAGGGCTGCTGTCACACCAAATACCAGGGCAGTCCACCACTGCACGCCGTTCACCACCATCTCTGAACGATGAACAAGGAAATGAAATGTTGGGGAATGAAGGATTAAATATCCATTCATCATTCGCCTAAGTGTCCGGGAAAATCCACGAAAAGCCAGTCAGGATGGCCGGCCCCAAGGGATGCAAACCTGGGACCTCCGGACTCTAAGCATTACCGCCTGAACTATCCCACTCGGTCAGATGCAGATGGTAGTTATTTTGGCTACTAAAAAAAAGTAACTTTTGAATTGAAGATCAAATTCTAAAACCGCCATTTTTCCAAACAAGCGGTTCAGTCACATATGGAGAATAGAGAAAGGAAGATTAACAAAACAAGCTTTCTTACACAACCTAAAGGGAAAAGAGGGCTGGGCAGCGCAGTAAAAGGTGGCTTTTGTTTTCATTTCTCAGTAACAGGCTGAAAGGACCTAATACATTTTATTGTTAATGATACAAATTAATTTTAAATGATTTTTAATTTATATACCTAAATTAGAAAGTAAAAACGTTTGTCCTTTATTTTCCACCACACCTTTACTAGAGATGGGTATACCAACTTTCTCGAAACTCGATGCCTATACATGTTTGGTCTCGATACGATACTTCCATTCATTTCACCAAATAAAGTACAAATTTCTCATTTAGTTTCCAGAGTATAATATATCAAACAAGAGTGCAGTTTTTATTATGTAACACATTTATAATTATTGCTCATGTGATATCGTCTACCTGATGAAGAAACTTATTTTACTAATGTGACAAATGGCGCTGTTATTACTCACAGAATCAAATTAAAAATAATCCCAAACCTTACCTATATCATCAAAAAAAAATGGAAATGGAGATGTAACAGACATAATGACAACAACCTAAAACCATTGACAATAATAACTATACAAACCATAGAAATGACTACTATAAATACTAGTCATTATAAACAATAACATGACATGACAACATATCATCAATCAACAAATCAATAACAAGAAAACATATAAAATTAACGACTTTAACATTAAAATAATACCCATTGGAATATGATTTAAACAAGGACAGACCGGTGAGGGGAAAGAACGGAGACAGCGAAGGGAGGATTCAGAAATGATTGCTGTGTGAAGATCCTGGTAGGAGCGGAAGGGATCAAATGATGGACTGGAGGGCCACAGAGGGGAGGAGAAGAGAACGAAGTATGGAAACTACGAAGGTTTATAAAAGGGTGAATGTGTAAGTGTGAGGTGTATGGGGAGTAAATACCATAGCTGTTGATTTGTTTAAATTGAAAGTTTAAATGTTTACTGTCATAATTTGAAAGCTTTGGAGCGAAATGAAGATAAGTGAGATGTTTTGGATAGAAGGTGGAAATGGAATTCAAGTGAACATGGTGAAAAGGACATAAATAAAGTGTAATAGAATAGTTATAAAATATAAATATTTATAAACCAGTAAAAGGGATAAAAAGAATAGGTAGATTAAATAAAATTTTATCTTAGGGGTGCTGGTTACCAGCACTGTAACCGTCGGTTTAATTTTTGGTAGTTTTAGCTTCAGTTTTAAGTTTTAGTAGTTAAATTATAGCCTGGTTACCAGTTATAGTTTGGTTTGCTAACTGGCTTCCAGTTAGAGAATTGCTTGAGTGTTTCAATTTGAGGTTGTTTTGTCCATTTGCGTTTTTTGTTATTTTGTTAATTACTTATCTGAACAAATAAGGTTAAAATGTAAGAAATAAGAAAAAAATAATAAACTATAGAAATTGTAATATATGTCCTGGTATAGGCATCCAGGTGCCAGGACGACGCATTACACATATTATTATTATTATTATTATTATTATTATTATTATTATCATCATCATCATCATCATCATCTCCCAGAGCATATAATCTTCTGTTATGTCAAAACAACTATCTAGTATAACAACCAGGTAGTAATGTAAAATAAGCTTTCATGCTCAAGACGATGAAGTACGGTATTGTTATAATTTACTGCTGGTTAGAGGGTTTAATATACCTCAAGATATGTTTACCCAAGTCTAATTTATTAATACTCAGATTTGAGGTTATTTTGTATCGGAGGGTGTTTTTTCCACATCCACGAATATTAAAATACTTCCTAAAATATCTACTTCAAACTGATATTCAGCACGTTTTATTACCCCTTACCGCGATTTTTAAAGAAACCTGTATATCAGACATACTTTTGCCGGACTATCAGCAGAAAATAAGCAAGGGCACTGCTTTTTAATGTGGTCGGCGGTCGGGTTTAGACTTGCATACAGTTTCCTGTTGCCTACCACCTGCTACTTGAAAGCTTATGAATGAGATAGGTATTTCTTGCGAACATTTTAAAAGATGTTACTTGGGCTTGTGATAAAAATAATTTTGAACTGTTGTATTAACAAAGTATCGGGCTCATTTGCAGGAGTATCGATTGATATCGATAGTTCTTAAATATGGAGAGTATGGAGAACCTATTTCTTGAATCGTCATTACTTGCTTTTTAAAATAAAAGTTCAACTCATACAGCTGTTTTTAGCTGATTGAAAAGCTACAATCACAAGACAGACTGAACGAACGTATTGGTAAACTTGATCTTCAACTTAATAAACTTCCTTTAGCGATCCTGGTCATATTTTGAATAAGCGAACGAAAGACATGTCAAAAGTGATAATTCAGTTTCGCAAGTTGCACTGCCAACTCGTCTAGTAGTAACGGAAGTCGCAGTTGTAAGTGCTGAAGGTGACCTGACCAGATATTCAAATCTGCCACACGTTCATCACCTCCGAATAAATGATAATGCTTCGGGTGATTCCGAAACCGGGCGTTCTGAATATTTTCTCAGATGACTCGACGCGTAATCAATTAATCAATCAATTTGCGAAAAACTGGTTCTGCCAACAAGTATAATAAATAAGAAACACACAATTTTATGGGGTTTATTGCCCTGTATTGATTATGACGAAGAAAAAGAAAAAAAGGTTACCTACCTAGACCGGTAGCTGGTTTCAGGCACGTCCGCCAGCGTTATTCTGAAATTCCATTAAGATAGCACAGTGCAAAGTTTCGGTGCAAGAATTCAGTTTGAAAACGCGCTTGTATTCTCATTAGCTTGTTAGAGCATTGTAGAGAAAATAGAGTTAGTTCTGTGAACTGATTTGCATATCAAATTAACAGAGCCGAGGTTGCATCTGCTGTGGAAAATGACTGGCAAAGATGAAAAAGAGAAGGAAATTATAAACAGAACACGGGAATCCTGCTTAACAAATCTCCTGGTGAGCTTCTGTTCGTCTTTAATATTCCCGTTTATTTTCTTTATGAAGAAGATACTTTTTATATTTATTATTTAAATATGACATTTATGCAATTATAATGTGCTCTTGATTGCCAGGATAATTTACATATCAATACTTTTTGAATGCAAAAAAATATTATAATTAACTATGCCCCATGGTGTGCCTAGCAACACATCAACGATAACGTAGAAAACACAATTTTTATTGAAACCAAATGTAAACACTGCATTCATTTCCACATTTATAAGATCTATTATTATTGGAATATTGAAGGCACATTTAAAACCGTCTATTTGCAAGTCGGCACGACTCTCCTCGCCATTGTCGGTATCTGATGACGAAACAGAGCGACACTACACTTTATCTTTTTAAAACTTGGGCTCTACAAATAGGAATGCCGTTCATCCTTCTCACAAAAGATGCTAACAGTGTTGTGCATATGTACGACACATAATCTCATCTTTTTAAGAAACTAGCAGAGTGTTTATTCCAGTGGCACCATTAACATCAAACTTTAGACTATGAGTCCTACAAATAGATTATACGAATCACTTGCCTCCTTCATTTAAAACAAGAGGTTGGATTGCATTAGTAAATAATAAAATAAAAATACAATAAGATAAACAGAACATTTAATGGCAAAATAACACACACAGAGCTGAGTCACTAAATTTGTTTCCCATATCTCTCTTCAGTTTTCAGTCTTTGCAGACCTCAGGTCTCACTTTGGACTTGATTGGTTGGATTATTTGGGGTGGGGGAGGATACTTCGGTACTTGAGTTTGCTCATGGCCGGCTTTTTGTGTCTACGTCCTCCTACAGCAACTACAGGAGGAAGAGATGCGGCGAGGGAAACACCGGGTGACCAGGATCCATGGGCTATGGCTGCGCGGATGTAGACGGGGATCTAACATATTTCCAGATAGAATATCTCACTTCCACATCAAACTCTAGGGCAGAAATCTTTACAAAGCGCAAGCCAATATCAGAACCAGCAGAATTAAATTATATAGAATGGAATGGGAGAGCAGAAATTAAACATCCGTTCCAGTATTGGCCTAAGGGACAAGGAAAATACATGAAAAAAAAAAACAAAGGTCAAGATCGCGGGTTCTAGGGATTTGAACCCGGGTCCTCCAGAAAGCGGCGTGTACCAAGCGTCACGCCAGAGCTACTCCGAAATGTACCTATTATTTACTCTACTTCATGCCGGTCCTGGTGGTGTAGTGGTAACCGCACTTGTCTCCTCCTAAACTCAAGATCACGGGTTCAATCCCTGCCAGGATCGGTGGATTTTCTCGGGCGTAAAAATCCTAATTGTGGCTTTCTTCTGAAGGGAAGTAAAGCCGTGGGTCTCGTGTCGTCGATTCAAGGCACGTAAAAGTATCTCAAGCGTGAAATAAAGGACATATGAGCAAAATTTATCGGCTGTTTCACGCCCTGAATTGAATGGGACTCTGATGACCTGGGATGTTAAAGAGTGTCCGTAAATAAACCAAATCAACAAATCAACTCTACAGAACCCAGCATGAACACCCCTCTCTGTTCAACCCGATAAAAGGTTGTCTCCCTATTCTTGCTTATCTTCACATTTGTTAGTATATGAATCTCCTCCCCACAGATAGGACAACTTCTCAACCTATTTTCGACAGTAGAATTTATCATCCTTCTTCCATTTAGCCGAGTGAGTTTGTCCCCTATTTTTATGTACACTTCATTTCCCATTCCGTTATTAGCTCCGATTGTACTTCCAGTGCAATTACCTTCCTGTACCGAGTAATTGTTTGTCTACCCATATCGCTTAGTTTGTTCTTAACCTTCCTCCACATATTCCTTCTATTCCCCTGACTCACTATTCAAATGGAATCCAAACCTTTCGTTTCCAGTCCCCTACTTAATTTGGATGCCCAGAAACTACCAAATATACGCGCCAGTTCTTGTGCACTATTCTTCCCCCAGCTCTTCTGTAAAAAGGGTGAGCACAGAATTCATTTATTTTATCTGCTGCGCCCAAATTTATTAAAAAAAATGTAAAGTATTTTGTGATGCTAAATATTGGCGATGGTGGGAAGGATCACGCCGACAAGCGGCCAACTTTCGAACGAAAGCTTTATTTATGTACCTCACAGTATTTGAAAACGTTATTTCTGAACCATTAGTAATATTAACTGCATTAAGCCCTTATTTTACATTATTTTGCTCTATTTAGCACAACTGATATCATTTTAATGCATTCATCTATCTGACTTCCAACCCCCTTACTTCTGCATTGCTCTTATAAATAAAATATAGCAATTAAAACTACTTACAACATTAATAAGTTTAAATCATTAACAACCCCGAAGGGCATTTTAGAGAAAAAATATCTTTGTAGTTTCTACAGGAATGTAATTCATGTTTTCGTTTTCTACTTCCATTATTCTAGTCAATGTAGATTATCTTGCAAACATTCATTATAAAACTATACGACGTGTATGTAGTTTCGATAATGGCCCCGTGAAAAACAAGATATGCTCGTGCCATAATCCTTAACATTTACACTTGTTATATGGGGAGTCCATTAACAGTTAACCTAATTTCACAGGGTTATATATTTTTAATGATGAAACTTACTCAACATTTTATAGCAGGTTAACTTGGGCACTCATCGCAGTGCTACGTTTAGTACACTGCTTTTGCCACTTGGAGTGCTGCTGCAGATTACCTTCAGATTTGAAGTCCAATATGTTGGGTGGTTAGTAGACAAACATTTCAATTTTTAGAGCACATAATGAAAGAACCCACCTTATATAAAGCTCATTAAGTCTTAGATGATAAAGTTATTAGAAACAGATTCAGTTCATAAGAGTAAATACAGGGCAGATCGTCACTTTCCGAGGAGAGAATTCAGAAAGTTCAAAATGATTTCAGTAGGTCACAACCTTACTGGATCCTGTTTACACACCAACAGTTCCAGACTTTGTGCCCTCGCGACAGAGCATCAGATACGAGAGTAGGTCCATAAGTTTCCGGCCTCGCCGATAAGGGTGATCGCCTTCACAAAGTCCTTATCTGGTGTCAAACCTTATCTGTTAAGTAAATAATTGCAGCTTAACTTCCGCTCCGCAGTATTAATTTCTTCAGATATAGTTGCATAAAGAAGTCTATGTGTAGGAGATTGTGACATGTTCAAGATGGAATGTCGAGCTGTTATTAAGTTCTTCACAAAAGAAAAACTCACTCCAAATGAAATTAAACAGCGATTGGACGGTGTATATGGAGAAGCACTCCCGTCCATTTCTACCGTAAAAGAAAGGGCCAAACGTTTTCGAATGAGCCAAGAAAGCACTGAAGATTAAGAGCGTGCAGGTGGGCCCTTGGAGGTACTCACTCCTGAAAACATTGCTCTTGTACAAGGAGAAATTATGGAAAACCGGCGGCTCAAAGTTACAGAAATAGCAGTAAGGTTGGGCTTTTCTAAAACAACAGTCATTCGAATTATTCATGAACATTTAAACATGAATAAGGTTAGTGCAAGATGGGTGTTTAGATTTCTTTCCTCAGTCCGAAAGCAGCAACCAATCATCTGTTGTCAGGCATTTTTGGAGGTCTGCCGTGGCAACGAGAGAGAAGTTCTGCAAACCATTGTTACAGCAGATGAAACTATGGCCCTCTACTATGATCTTTTATACAAAAGAGAAGCAATGGAGTGGCAGGCGTAAACCTGGCAAAGCACCGCCTCTAAAGGCCAAGGTCACTCATTCAGCTAGTTAAGAAAATCATGGCCACAATGTTTTGGGACTGTGAAGGAATACTCTTCTTGACTTCATGAAAGGGAACACCACAGTAAATGGGGAATACTCTGCTGGCCTACTGTACAGACTACGTGCTTTCATCAAAGAGAAAAGGCAAGGAAAGCTCAGTAGTGATGTGCGCCTTCTTCACGACAACGCGCCTGTGCACACAGCTCTTGTTGCAAAGAAAGCTGTAAAGAAATGTGGCTTTAAGAAGATCGATCATCCACCCTACAGCCCCGATCTAGCTCACAGTGACTATTTGCGCTTCTCATAACTCAAGAAGGGCATTCGAGGAAGGAAATTTCAGTGTGGCGAAGAAGTGATGGATCCATAAAAACACTTTTTTTTAGATAAGTAAATGAATATTTTAAAATATGTGGAATATGAACTACAGAATGAAACGTAAAAGGCTAGTTTTATATTAATGATACTTAGTTTTAACTATAATATTTTTAAAAATCTGTTTCCTTGAATTTGGGAATCTCTCCACCACCCCCCTCCCCGGCGAAACAATATTATAACTGTCTTCTGAGTGCTGGTCGTTCTTAAGGCGCACGTCGACCCATTGGTGATGGTGGTGATATGCTTTTGATGCACCAAAGAGATTCCTAAACCTAATGAGTCCTAAACCTAGCCAGATTATGGTGCTGAGGATCTTCGACGCCAAGAAAAATTTCTCATAACATACCGAAGAATCGAACCAAAGACTCTAGGAATAACAGCAATGAACACTGGCCACTAGACCATATATACAGTGATAAATTATTATGACTGTGGAATGAACTGTACTGAGTAAGAAATTTAATGCAAACTATAAAAATATTTTTCTAAAAAGTATATTTTGCATACCTATTCTCATAAGTTTTAGCTAACATTTGTACAATTGTATGAAACACGTTAACATTTTTGTCACATTAACAAAATTATAAAGAAATACATGTATTATGCGCATGTAATGTGGAAAACTTAGAACATTTTATTTTTGCTAGCTTTCAATATAAATAAACAAGTATATCCAATAACGTATAACCAACTAATAACCAACTAATGTTGTCTCAAGATAGCTTAGTGTATTAAAAGAAAACATTAAATGCTTTGGTTGTCTATTGTGAGCTGGTTCAGAGGATAAAAGGTACATAAATGATATTTTGAACACATTTTTAAACGCTTATTACCGTTAATATAATGGTAAGTTACAAAATACCAATTTAGCTTAAAATTATTTCATTATGTTTATGATAAATGAAAATACAGAGCCTTCATTTGGACGCGTGGCCGGCTTACGGGAATTTTCTGCCCCGTTTCTAACCGTTCTCTTCCACCTCCTCCCATTCACTTTCTCGCCTCTCCGTGTGTCGGTTAAACAGTTGACACATAGTCTATGTGCTATACAGAATATGAACTTTGAGAGACCACGTGTTTCAATGTTATAGCATGTAAATGCTAATGCCAAAAAGTTCGCATACTTTAGCACACATACTGTTCATGTATGATTCTTATGGGACAAAAAACTCATTTACAAGTGAGACGGCAATTTATAGACAGATTCCCTGCTGTTCGTGGGCCTCACACAGAAATTATTCATAATTTGTGAATATATTTAGGGAAACAGGATCTGGCCTTGATAAGAAACAGAAAGTAAAATGCAGTGTTTTTACAAGACAAGAACTCGATAACATCGGAGAAAAGTTAGAACGAAATCCAAAATAATCTATGAGAAAGCTTGCACAAGGATCAGGAATTTTGCAAATATCGCTTTGGAATGGCACTAAACTTTTAAAATTAAAACCCTATAAGATAAGGGTAGTTCAAATATTGCAACCTAACCAAATTTCTGCAATTGGCTGCTGGATAGATAGACCAGCGTTACCCTTTTTTTTTTCTTTTTTTTTTTAAACAGACGAAATGGTTT
The DNA here is from genome assembly GCA_030762175.1 of Metallyticus violacea. NCBI lineage: Eukaryota > Metazoa > Arthropoda > Insecta > Mantodea > Metallyticidae > Metallyticus > Metallyticus violacea. The sequence goes on along the minus strand of CM060843.1, from coordinate 16,850,256 downwards.
TATGTACATGGCCATTTAGTCATACAAATAAGAGATACTGGAGTGCAGAAAACCCCCAATTTGTATAAGAAATGCCATTGTATGATAAAAAAAAATATATTTATTATGCCGTGAATACTGACAGAAACCTATTCGCTTGAATTTAAGGGGTTATAAATATCCGACTCCGCAGGTAAAAAGCGTGCTTTGCATTGCCAAGAAATTCCCCGTTAAGCCGGCCACACGTCCAAACGAGGGCTCTGCATAAGAATTTTCACTTAGAATTTCATGAGTAAATGACCAATTAAATGCGCTAGGATATAAAAAGGATATACTCAGAATTCAGTATTCCCTAAAATATATCACCTGAACCAATATGCAGTAAAATTTGCTCATATGTTTATTTTTACTAACTTAATCCTACAATCATAAGGTGGAAATGCCTAACTTTAGAAAACTGAGAGTAGTGTTATTTAGGAAACGACTAAACAATTAAAGGGTACTTTAATAAATAAAATGCTCATTATGACGGTTTCAAAAGAAAATTCTTATAAGAAGGTTTTTATTTTATTACCTCTGCAAAAATGGCAGTAGTAGATTAAAACAAATAACACCCTTAGCACAACTCACTACGAATTAAAAAAACAGCATTAATTAGTTTAAAGCATAAGCTAAAATATCGCGTATAAAAGCATCACCTTTTAAAGTTCACAGAACTCGGTTGAAGCATGCTGTTATAAATTAACATTAAAGAGCATTATGATGTATAATTACAGCTTATTATGAGTATGAAGCAGCGTATGTAATACATGCCTAAGTTGCACCAGAATGAGAACAATAATGAAAAGGAGGAAGTAAAAGAAAAAATAGAAAAGAAGAAAAACCGTTACCTAGCTCAACAACCATGAACTTATGCATTTAGTCTAACGCCCTAACTGAAAATTTACCGTAGCAAACAGAATGCTTTCCTAAATACGAAAACTTAAAGCCTTAAACTTCCCTTCTCAGGTCCTTTTATTACAAAGAAAAATCTCTAAGTGACTCAACATTATACAATCGGAAATTCAGACGCAAAAAGAATCACGGCCGTAAATGTTTTAAGTTATTTGCGTGTTATAAAGAATTCGTGTGTGTTGTGAAATAGCTATTTATGATACAAGATCGTAAAATTATAAACTTTAGCACGAATGTCGAAAAGACAAAACAAAAAAATTACGACCGTGTCTCATACAGTGTTTTTTTTTCTACGATAGTCATGCAATTAAAAGATAATATAATGACATATGGATTTAGTTGTTATTAGGGTTATAGATGCCAAGGTCAGTAAAAAAAACTAGACCGACAATGTTGGCAAATTTGGAAAATAAATGTTTACGAAAATAAACAGACTATAAAATTGCATTTGACGTCTATATAATGCAAGTACAATGCACTCATGCTACACTAACTGCAAAAGTAATATAAAAACGAATTAATATCAGTTTACTAATTTCTATTTAACATTCTCTATTGCATAAAAGTACACAATTATTTTGCCATCACCAACAAATTTTTTAAAATGTGCTACTGTGATATCCTCCTTACTGAATATTGTGATTATGTGAAAATAGTTCACAAAAATGTTATGGTGTAATACATTTTGGAAAATAATAATCTAATAATACAAGAGTTCGTTATAAACCTTTACGCTCGTTCTAGTGTTTTAAGTCTCGATTACAACTGTACCACATAGGTGGCGCCCGTATTTTAGCCACGCTTCCTAAAGCCTGTATATAACAATCTTAGCTCATTTCTCTTTTCACTAAACAGGCATGTATCAAGCATTTTGACTGAATAGTGTTTAACGCCCGTTTTACTACTAAGGCACCACAGGCAAGAACACAGATGCTACACGAGATGAAATTATATTTTGGGAAAGGTTTTTTTTAAAGAAGGAAACGTTCCAGGCCTAGGTTTAGGGTACATCCCCGGCATTTGCCATTATTGAGGACTGAGGAAAACCTGGAAAAAAACCTCAATCCGGGAGGACGGTCGTGGCGGGATTCGAATCCCGGATCTCCCGCTCACGAGTCCCGCCTTACTTCGGCCACTCGTCGAGGTTGGATTTTGATTGGCACGATAAAGTTTACCGCCATAATATCATTGTTGATGCATTGCTTTATATTTCGAAACTCCACTTGTGCTAAATTCAGAAGTTGATTTTGCTTGTAAACGCTGAAAATATGTATTCTCTCGTGTTTCTTTATTTTCCACTAAACCATTACATTCATGTTGGTGTGCAATAATGTAAAGCATGGAAAGAAGTAACTGAAAGTTATGTATAAATTCACCATGCACACGACGGGGTGACAATAACACCTACAGGCAACTGTTATCTAAACATCTTGGCGAATGTATGTATATAGACGTGAGACCGCCAGATAATAAATGCAGAATTTGACGTTAAAAGACACGACAAAACGAGATAAGTGGAGTTAAAGATCGGGTATCGTCAGTTACTTAGGCCTAGTAGCCGAGATGTAAAAAATTGCGTTATCAGACAAGGTCTAATACAGTGAAGTTACTTGAGTTACAGACCGCCTGAGCGCGGCTATTTAATGGAGAAGTGCAACCGCCACAGCCGGAAAAAGGGAGATTGAATCATTGCTCTTAAAGTTAGTGCTTATATTTTTACTAAAAGTATAACATAACACTATCTAAAACTGATAATTACAACCATTAGGTGTTATTCGAGAAGTTCAAAACAATGTCCCTTAATGGCAATACGTTGCTGGCATCTGCATAGAAAAGTTTCTTATATCTCATATACTTTTTCTTCCATAAGAACATGTTGGTTCTAAATACAGTTTTTGCCAGAACTGTTTAACAAGTTAGCGAATAGTTTCTATAGTTGGAACAGGACTGCCAGGATATTTTCTTCTGAATCTCTTACTACTACTCTGCAAGAATCTGTTTACACACATGCAACATATAAAAACCCGTTCTTCAAGAAAATCGGTCCTGTTGGTGTAATGGTAACCATACGTGCCTTCTAAACCCAAGAACGCGGGTTCAAACCCGGCCAGTATCGATGAATTTTTTCGGGCGTAAAAATCGAAAGTACGGCTTCCTTCGGAAGTAAAGTAAAGCCGTGGGTCCCGTGTCGTACATTTACGGCACGAAAAAGAACCTCAAGCCTAAAAGAAGAGGCCTCTGAGCAAAATTTGTCGGCCGTTTCACGCCCTGAGTAGAATGGGACGCTGATGACCTGAGATGTTAATCAGCGTCCCATTCAATTCAGAGTGTGAAACGGCCGACAAATTTTGCTCAGAGACCTCTTCTTTCAGGCTTGAGGTTCTTTATCGTGCCGTAAATGAACGAAACGAGGCCCACGGCTTTAGTTCCCTTCCGAAGGAAGTCATACTTAAGATTTTTACGTCTGTAAAAATCCATCGGTATTGACCGATCGAACCCCCGAACTTAGGTTTAGAAGGCAAATATGCTAACCGCTACACCACCAGGACCGACAATGTAATCAAGAAAATATATTTCTTCTGTTGTATTACATCTAAGAAACAATTACAATCTGTCTATTTCTTTTTTCATTCTTTATTTTTTTTTAAATAAAGTTATTGGAACTTTTAGGCGGCTCAAAAATTTACTATCTAAATTAAATAATAAAATTAACTTCAAGTTTCTTGCACAATTAAATTCAATTTTGTCATTGTACAAATGAATTAAAAAAAATAACATATTTTGAAAGTTTTAAGAATTGAAACTACCACTATGTCCAAATTTAGAAACGATTTATGTAAGAATAGAAAATACATTTTTTCTATTTTATTTCGTTGAATAAACAATTAAAAGTAAGATATCTCCCAAACAGCATTCCGTTTTATATAAATAAGGTATTGGAGGGCCTCAAAATTGACTTAGTTATATAGTTGTTGCCTAAGTATTTTGAAAATTGTCATTATACTGTACAAATGAAGTTCATAACTTTACAAAATAAAAATTAAAAATAATATAGAATAACGATATAACATTTTATAAATTAAAGTACTCATTATGAAAAAAATGCAAAATAAACTAAAATATAAAAGATATATTTATTTTTTCCGTTTTAAAGAAAAGATTTACATAAAATAATATTTATAGTTTTAAATATATTAAAAGTACCGCTGCTTCCCTTTGATAAAATTTAAATATTTATAATTCGTAAAAATAATGGAAAAGCTAAAATGTTTGAATATCGCAATAAAATTAGTATACTATACATCCCTTTTTCCTTCTTTTTTACGAATTCTAACAGAGAACTTTATGAAAGAAAATGTAATGGTTTTTATGATTATTTGGTATGAATACAGATATTGTTTGGAAGACGATGTTTCCTCAAGAGACGATTCCTTCTACCTTGATCCCCTAGGTCAATATTCACAGAGAAACTCAGCCTGATACCGAAATATCTGGAAAGCAAATAAAGGAAGTATGTAATGCGATAGATACTGGAGAAAATATGACGCTGCGAACAGGATGGGAATTCCAGTCGTATTCAGGGACCGGTCTGAAGAGGTTAATTTAGTGCTTTTTCTGCACGTATCACAAGATCTTGTAGTTTATTCCACGTTTCTCAGAAGCACAGCGGTAGGCCAGGCTGTAACTACGCCAGCAGTAGAAACAAACACAACGCACCAGAAAATCTTTCCGGGTCTACTCATTTACATGCAACGATGCCCCTTCTCCTGCCCACCCTCTAAGCGTTAGACCGTGAAGCAGCTTTCGTTATATTGCTGAGACCTGCGTTATTTTTACAATTTTCTAGAGACAATAAAAGCGGTTTCATTTCTTAATAATAAATGTGACACATACACGTGGATTGATTCCTATACTTCAACCCTGACCCTATCCGAGGGTGCCAAATAATTTTACACACTTTCACAGTATATATATAACAAATTAACAGTAATAATAAAGGTAGATAAGGATAAAACACTTAGATAAACTGTTTCAAACTACTGGAGTTCGAAATATAGCAATTTCAAGTGTGACTTTATCTAAGTGTTTTATCCTTATCTACCTTTATTATTACTGTTAATTGGTTACATTGTTAATAGTGTTGCTTTATTTTTCACTTATATATATATATATCAAAGATGAACCGAAAAACAACAGTAATGTTTTTTTTTTTTTTCAATGATTTATTTATGGACGCTCTTTAACAGCTCAGGTCATCAGCGTCCCATTCAACTCAGGGCGTGAAACGGCCGACAAATTTTGCTCAGAGGTCTCTCTTTCAGGCTTCAGGTTCTTTTTCGTGCCGTAAATGTACGACACGGGACCCACAGCTTTACTTCCCTTCCGAAGGAAGCCATACTTAGGATTTTTACGCCCCGAAAAAATCCATCGGTCCTGGCCGTTTCGAGCCCGCGATCTTGGGTTTAGGAGGCAAGTATGGTAACCACTATACCACCAGGACCGACGAACAGTAATGTGTAGTATGGTGTTCTGTAAACAGATGTGAATCACATTATGTTATGCTAGCGTTGCTACAAATAAATTGGAGCCAAGACATATCGTTTGAACAGCGGAAAGCAATTTTGAAGTAGTATTGGAAAACCGAGAATGTTGTTGAAGTTCAAGGCCGATGAAGACGTGTGTACAGAACAGAACCGTCAACGCGAGTAACAATTGCATGCATTCGAGACAAATTTGAGACTCGTAGTACCTACCATATGGGATGTTCTCAAGGGCAGATCTGGCAGGTCACTACATTACCACCGCGGTGTATGTGCATATATTAATGACAATCTTCTAAGGCACTGGATAGGACGAAGAGATCCGATTGAGCTTCCACCGCGTTCTCTGGATCTAACTCCGTTGGACTTCTACCTACGGGGAACTCTTAAGGATGTTGTATACCACAGAAAATCAGTTACACTGGCAGAACTTCGGAATGAAATTGAAACGGCATGTGCTGCAATCGCCGAGGACACTTTCGCAAACGTTGTTCAATCAGTAGTTCAACGTACTTAGAAATGTATCGACGCTGATGGTGGGCATTTTGAGCTTTGTAACTGTAAAATTCTAAGATGATTAGTGCTTATCATTTTCTGTTTGTGTGAATTCAGTTTTGTTATGTTAACACAGTTTTTTTTTTCCTTTTCCTTGAAGTGTGTATATATTTTGGCACTCTCCGTATATATATAATTTTTATCTCAGTTTACAACGTAGTTTCCTTAAAGACAGCACTATGCTCAAACATTTCTACAGTTACCTGGAAGAAAGGCTGTCCCAATGATTATAACTTCATAATATTTTGAAAATGATCTCTTTCAGAGGTTATCGTTCAGTTCTGGTAACAGCCTAGTAGGCAGGAAGTTCCGGCAATCAAACCCTGATTTCAGTCATTGCAAGGCCAAGGCAAGGCACATGGAAAAAGGAATTGTCCTGCAGAAAGACCACACTTCCCCTCAACTTGCCACGGCATTTCCCCTTGATTGCATTTCGAAATCTTGAAATTAAATTTGCATGATAATCATCTGTTATTGCGCCAAATAGTCAACCAGTTCAACACCTTGCGCATTCCAGGCTGCGTGATCTGGTCTACCGGTGGTTGCACTCTGAATTTCTTAGGGGATAGAGCCTCTACTGTTACTTTTTGGTTTCAGGATCATATTGATGAGTCTAAGATTCATCCATAGAGAAATATCTGCCTACAAATGTTGTGTCTCAAACGTTATTATGACTAGGTGTCAACATCTTGCAGTAATGTATTTAATGTAATTGTATTTAATGTAATGTAATTAATATTTTAATTGAAGTATTACACATAGTATGGTATGAAATGCTGTTTCCTCCACTGTCTCTCTGATAACCGCTCATCAATCTTAAAACAATAAATCAAACACTTTAAGTTTTCTTCTGCTGTGATTTTTTTACATCGCTTATCTTCACAGAGCATGCTACGACATTTAAAACTCATTACACCATTATGCTGGCATATCTTGACGAATTTCAGAACAGTTGTCCTTCATCAGTTGTCCTTGTCAACAGTTGTCCTTGCAGGTATTTCATCGCAATTTTGCTCTACAGGCTCCATTTTTCTAGGATTAGGACGTATCGTTTCGTCTGCTATGACGTAATGAAACGATAAGTGAACTTGAAACTTGACATGCAGCATTTATACATTTCAAACATTCTTGGATGATGAAATATTAGTTACTATAAATGTTGCAAGCTGTAATGCTTACTTGGGATTGAATATAGATGGTCAACAATTGTTCACCTCGTTCATTGCAATCTTCTGACTCTTATCATCTTTCTGTGAGTAACTTATTTTTACCATCTACCCAAAATACCAAGTCTAATAGGTAAAGCTCACAAAGAACCGCCTGTGCTGCCTCAGTAAAAACGTGCGTTAAACACCATTCAAAAAAAAAAAAAACAGAAAATCTATCCATCCTCTTTTCCCTGACTTAGTTTTAACAGTAAATATGGAGAAGGTACGAAACAAGTCAGGGGTAGATCTTTCTCTTTTGATTTCTTCATCAGTTTTCCTGCCGTACTCGTAACTATTGAGTTGTTTCAGGGGTTGCGGCATTAAACTGTCTGATAACAAAAGTCTTAACTTAAGTCTTATCTTAACTTCGGTTAAGACGAGGATTAAGATCTTTAAGATACTTTGAAACATTGCTACTGGCCTATTTTTTTGATACCTAAGCAGTTATTGTTATAACTTCTTAAAATATTTCAGCATTGTGTACAAAATCTTCTCGATCCCTGCGAATTAGTCTTCGATATCAATGGGATTCTAAAGTATCTAAAGTATAAACTACACCGTTGATTTTGTACACGTGTACTGTGTGTCACGTTAAGATTTACTATGTTGTTTAGTGTACTACCTTCCTTCCCATGGGACAAAGGTTGTCTGCTCACCGACACATTTCTATTACCATGTCTATTCGGTTTTTAATTGCATTGCCTTTATATTAGGTTTTTATTGATATAAAACGGGAGCATCTGAGCCTTTATCAGTACTTAACATGCGTATAAATTATAATTGGTTATTTTCACACATAGTCCCGCTGCTCTGTACTACTGCTTTGATCTTTTATATCAGTTGTGCTTGTACAGAGAACTTCTTGCTGCTAAATGGAATATCCTGCAACATTTGCGCTAACATTTTATGAAAGCTGAGATTGAGGAATTTCATCGATCGTTACCTCTTTTCCCATAGCGTTTACTGCTAGATACTTTTATGGCTTCTTCTGAATAAACGGGACCCTTCGACGCGGAACCCATTCCTTGCTTATAGTAAAAAAAAAAAAGAAGCACATAAACTTTTACTAACAGCAACAGCAGCGGGAGAGTTTGTGGAGTGTGAAAAGCAACAGGTTTTAAGCCTATGCCACCCACCTCGTCACATCATTCTCTGGCGTGTGTTTGTTAGGTTGGTAAAGATAAATCGAGAAGCGAGCACGATCGTAAATTCTAACAGCTATTGACATCCTTCCGGTTCGTTATTTTTATGGCGTTGATACAGAACCCGATATGAAGTGCAAAACAATGAAAGCACGAGGAACAGTAAAATACGCTAGTCGCAGTTGTCTGTTTCCGAAGTACAGCAACATGTAACATGGATTTTAGTACATCTTGATTTTATGTAACGTTTCGTTTCTGTTGCTGCTTGCTACACGACCAACTTAGGGACCGCTACATTAGAATAAGGTGTTACTAACCAGTGTCTGAAATGGATCGTCATAAATTCAATTCTGCCTCTGCAAGACTTTAAACAAGTCACTTCGGAATGTGTAACAAGTACTCCGATCAAGAAACTGGGTGTGTTGCAGGTTTCCATTACCAAGAGCTAAAAGATGTTGCTGCATAACGGATTCATCATCAAATATATAAACCAAAATTTAAGTTTTAAATTTCAAAGTTCTTGTCCCTTTAAACTATTTTATACGTGTGAGCAATTAATAAAAAAGCACTAAAAGACTAGTGATGAGCTCTAAACATCTGAGTAAAATGTAATAACTACTTATTTCATGTTTAATAAAGACAACTGATGCACAATTGTTCATTATTTTGTGCATATTTATATTTTTTTGTTGCAAACACTGTTTTTTTAAGGCATGAACTACTTTGAAATGTCAAAAAGAATGACCCAGCAAACCTTACTTGACTTAGGAATGGATAAAAGATTATTCGTGTTAAACAAAGATGGAAATATATATTTTTATATTAGGATATCGTAAGTGATTCCTACCTAATTTTAGAACTGAAAGTAACAGTCTAGCGGCACTGTAATGCACCAATTGAAGATTAGTGATGTAAAGTAAAATCCAACTGAAAATAGCAAATATACTGTATCATGCAATCTAATAGAATAAATTTACGAAATTGTTCAAGCAATGAAAAATTACTAGTTAATTTAAATGGTTATACACGAGATACACTGGGTAAAAGAAAATCCTAGCACTTGACTAATTGACCTGACACTTTTTTTTTACACAAAACTGTGAATAAAACACATTCTCGCTCATATCATTTTTAGAAGCATATCATTTCTTATATTAGTCGTCGCTTCAACCACCTTGCATGGAGTTCCTTCAAAATTATTATCACTTTCGTCAAATTCCGTTATACTTTTCAATTAATCTTCATATTCTCGATTGTTCATTAGGTTTATTTACGGACGCTCTTTACATCTCAAGTCATCAGCGTCCCATTCCATTCAGGGCGTGAAACGACCGCTAAATTTTGCTCACAGGTCTTTCAGACTTGCGGCTCTTTTACATGCTGTAAATCTACGAAATGAGACCCACGGCTTTACTTCCTTTCCGAAGGAAGCCATACTTTGGATTTTTAGCCCCAAAAAATTCATCGATCCTGGCCGGGATTGAACCCGCAATCTTGGGGTTACGATGCAAATATGGTTACTAAAACACCACCAGGACCGACTTCATATCCTCGAGCTACTAAACGTTTCAATAAAATCAACAATAACTAACAATACAGTAACTATGGTTTAATTATGGACGCTCTTTAACATCTCAGGTTATCAGCGTCCCATTCAAATCAGGGCGTAAAACGGCCGACAAATTTTGCTCAGAGGTCTCTTCTTTCAGGTTTGAGGTTCTTTTTCGTGCCGTAAATGTACGACACGGGACCCATGGCTTTACTTCCCTTCCGAAGAAAATGCTTAGGGTTTTTATACCCGAAAATATCCATCTATCCTGGCCGGGTTTGAACCCGCGATCTTGGGTTTAGAAGGCAAGTATGGTAACCACTACACCACCAGGACCGACCACAATACAGTAATGCGTAACTACACAAATATATGAACAAATCCAATTGAATCGATATTTCTAGTTCTCGTTTTTTTAACTTGCCAAATTAAAATAAATTATAATAAATTAAAAATAAGGTGCATTACACTGTGGTGGTAAAGGATTCTATGTAATATAGTTGTAAAAACGCTCATTGTGACCCGCGCGTGAAACGCAACCCGAGGTAAACACTCGCATGTACACAATATGTGCCTTTCAACTCTTGTATTACAATTTACTATAGCCATTATGCCAAAAAAAAAAAAATAAAATAAAATAAAATAAAATAAATGCGTGTCTGTTTTCATACATTTTAATACTTAATATTTTTTCGCAATTGATTTTGATTACGTTAGTTTATCGTTAGTTTTTATATTTCAATTTTTTAAAAATTATTTGGTTACTATAAATGTTCTATAATAGTCTCTTAGAAAGCACAGCTTGTAATAATGCCTACTTTCTAGGTTAAATGGCACAAAAGTTTCAAGTGTTTCAACAAATAAACATAGAAGCAAACAAAAACAAAATGCCTACGAAAGAAATACAGACATTTCTCTTCAACTATCAATTTGGTAAAGGATTTTTACCTGAAGCTTTGTAACGTTTTAATTACAGAAGGGATATTATGGAATAAATTGGAAAATCCCAAATTATATTAAATGGTGGTTGCAGCAGGCAGTAGACACGGTGAAGTTGTAAAGCACAAATTGGTCCATGTCCTGGTAGAGAGTGGTGAAGAAGGAGCTGAGGAAAAAGTAACCAAGTAATTCAAGGATATGATAGCAATGTGGACATTAATCTCAGCTTGTTACCAGTTAACAAGTTTTGTCCCCTTGCTTTTTTTCAAGTTTTATTTATTGTTGCTCTTAATATTGTGGACGTGAATACTGTAGGTATAGATCTATTGTCATTGAATGAAATGAAATGAATTAATTATGACGCAAATAAAGTGGAAATCCTTGGCGCCTTGACAATCCCCTTCCCAGGTTAAGGAAAAAACCAAATCTCGAACCCAAAATCTCTGGATTAGTAGTCGCAAACACTCTCACTAGACCAATGAGGCGGTCAAATCTCCTCACTTTATGTGATATAATTCTCAACACTACTAGTTACTTATTTTATTGCATTACAAACTGCCAAATATCAGTTATTATAGCTATACATTATGCACTGATGCATACGCTCCTTTGAACTCAATAAGCACACGTTTTAATGTTTTAGACTCTTAGCTACATCAATTGTTTTCTTTTACAACTTGCAGAAAAACGGTTTTTGTTGCTCTTCATGGATAGTGACAATATTATCACTAATCATCAACGTGGTCTAATTATAGCGTTTAGGACTACTTATCGGGTTCGAACCCGTTCAAATTGAGTTTTCTGGATAAGGCATTTTTTTCGAGTGTTTTTCATTTCATTTCGTTCATCACTATAAACTTATAGTGTTCTGTCCACAATCTACAGATGTAGCGGGAAAACCAACGCAGTCAAAATGTCAATAAATACAACATAAAAATACTATCACTATAGGACTGAATTAAGAAGTTGATAAGTTCTGCAATTTTAATTTAAATTTTTAGAGACTGAACTCTTCTTTAAGCTTTCATATCGTCAGCATAAAAGGAAAAGGCTCTAAGTCAAAAAATGCAAAAAAGGAGTCATTAATGGTAACAAGTTCAAAATTATTTCTGCTACCTATACAGAAAGTGCACTAAGTCCTCTCACAGCTCTTTAACAATAAAATCGTTACAAAATATTAAATCCGTTTCAAAGGTAATGTTGTCGGTCCAAAATAATTATGTGCACATATTGTCTTTTGCCTGTATATCTTATTCTATCTTTGAACTCTATCTTCATCCATCTCTGATCATGCATGATTATCCATAAAGCAGTGATGTTTCTTGCAGTGGAGGGTAGTACCGTTGATGACTCCGAAAAGGTTCATTAGAAAGCACATTATTCTGAGAACTAATTAGCATACGGGCTGTTTCAATTTTCTGCAGCAATTTTGTTAATGTTCAAAATTGTATATAAATAACCAGTCAAAATATAGTTGATATATGTATTATTTTATAAAATGAACTTATAATATGAGGGTAGACCCATAAATTTCTGGCCTCACCGATAAGGATTATCCCTTCACAAAACCCTTATCCATAGCTCCGCTGTGTTCAGTTATCAGATATAGTTGCATAAAGAAGGCTTTGTGTAGAAGATTGTGACATGTTCAAAATGGAGTATCGACCTGTTAATAAGTTCTTCAACAAAAGAAGGACTTATTCAAATGAAATCCAACAGGGAATGGAAGGTGTATATATGGAAGTATCCCCCTCATATTCTACCGTAAAAGAATGGATCAATTTTTTCCGAATGAGTTGAGAAAGCATTGAAGACTAAGAGCGTGCAGGTCGGCCCTTGGAGGTGCTTACTCCTGAAAACATCGCTCTTGTGGAAGGAGAAATTATGGGAGACCGGCGGCTCAAAGTTACAGAAATAACAGCAAGGCTGGGCCTTTCTAAAATAACAGTACTTCGAATTATTCATAAACATTTGAACATGAATAAGGTTAGTGCAAGATGGGCGATTAGACTTCTTTCCTCAGTCCAAAAGCAGCAACGAGTCATCTGTTGTTAGGCATTTTTGGAGCTCTGCCGTAGCAACGAGAGAGAAGTTGTGCAAATCATTGTTAGAGGAGATGAAACTATGGTCCTCCACTATACCGCCACGGGTGGCCGAGGTCATTAAGGCACGAACTCGTGAGCGGGAGTTCTGGGTTCAATTACCGCCAGGACCGTCCTCCCTGACTGAGGTTTTTTCCAGGTTTTCCTCAGTCCTCATAAATGGCAAATGCGGGGGAGGTACCGTAAACTTAGGCCTGGAACGACTCCTTCCTTAAAAAAATAAATATTTTCCCAATATATCATTTCATCTCATGTATCATCAGTGTCCATCACCTGTGGTGCCTCTGTAGCAAAAACGGGCGTTAAACACTATTCATTCATTCTTCCACTATGATCGCTTGTCCAAAAGAGAATCAATGGAGTGGCAGGCGTAAACCTGGGTAGCACCGCTTCTAAAGGCCAAGTTCACTCAGTGAATCAAGAAGACCATGGCCACAATCTTTTGGGACTATGAAGGAATACTCTTCACTGACTTCAAGGAGAGGAACACCACAGTAAATGGGGAGTACTATGCTGACCTACTCCACAGATTACGTGCTTTCATCAAAGAAAAAAAGCTATGCGATGCTGTGTGCCTTCTTCACCACAACGCCTGTGCACATAGCTCTTGTTGTAAAGGAAGCTGGGAAGAAATGTGGCTTCAAGGAAGTCGGCTATCCACTCTACAACCCAGATCTAGCCCCCAGATCTTTCCAAAACTCAAGATGGACGAGAAGTGATGAATGCTGTTTATGCCCATTTTGCAGACAAGACTTGACTATTTGGGGAGGGGTTGAAATATTAATTCAAAGATATGAGAAGTGTATTTCAATAAAAAATAACTGTATTGAAAAGTGAAATATAGTTTTTGCCATTATCATAACTAGAAATTGGTTAGGCCGGAAACTTATGGACCTACACTCGTATATTAATATTTTGTAAATATGTAATGTATGGAAGTGATTTTGGAGAAATTCTGAGAAATATTTAGGGCACAAAAAGTTATTTGAACTGAATGTGGTAAAATCGCTGAACTGCTGAAATGAAAATGAACTGTCTTTCATTTCAGCAAGCTTCTGTCTTATAGCTCCAAGTTTTCAAACATGGAAGATTTTATCTTCAAAAAGTGCCAAGTCAGGTAATAATTTCACTTAAAATTCACATATGACGCTGAAAAGGTTTGAAAATAAATTTTAAGCCAGTACGATTTAATGTTCGGTAGTCCACTAGTTTCTTCAAGAGTTCTAAATAACCAAGTCTTGAAATGCGCTGCGACTACAAATAGGTTTAATTACCTGTGTCCTTGCAATTCATCTTCCAAAGGTAACTGTGAGCGAAGCAAGTGTATTTTGAAGCAGTGGATAAATCGTGCACTATAAGAAGCTTCTGGTGCATGAATGAGCCATCAGGTGCACATAACATATATGATTGCTAACTGAAATTATAGGAATTTCACTAACTCCTCTCTAAGAGGCTCTAAATGTTCTTTGTAGAATTCGTCACTAGGCACTTTCAAACAATTCTGAAACATAACTGTCTTGTGTATAGACCTTTTGCTGAAAGAGGGATCTAGTGTCTTTAAGCATCTTTTTCTATGTGCACAAAAATATTATGTTATAGGTAAATTTCTTATTATGACGCTTATCAATTAATGTTACAAACATAAAAATATATAATTATGAAACTTTGAGAACATTGAAGCTGATTGCGTGACCTCTGAAGGTATATTCAATAATTTAATAAATGGAACATATTTAAGAAATAAGATTATATAATCATTTAACATATATATTTACTTTACTTGGTGAAAATACTTTAAAATACCCTCTTCCACTTCAACAGGGGCATTTACGATTTCAATATTACAATAAAGTTAATGACATTAACAATTTGAGCACAGTACTTGTTAAATGCCGCATTCTCCAAATACATAATCTTGGAGCAATATTCTAAATTGTCGTTGTGACCGGCAGTCCTTGGTATGAGACGACAGAGAGTTCCAGAGGCGAGTAGCGACAACTGTGAAGAACGAAGAAAGTAAAAAGGTTCCGTGTAAGGATATAGAGAGAATGGAATTGTCACTCGATCGGGTTTTCAATTATGATGAGAAGATAAGGAGTGAATGAGGGTCTAAAGATAGTGCGGAGTTGAGGTGCATAGAATTCGACGCAGCAATAAGAATGTGCAGTTTCTTTCTGGTATCCAATCGATGTCAGGATAGCAATTCAAAAGCTGGAGGGATATGATCTATTTACTTATATTGCGTAGCGAATACAAGCATTATGAACATTGTAGTCTTTGTCCGAGATTTGTCGTAGTGCCAGTTAGCAGAACGTCACAGTAATGCAAATGAGACATAATCAATGTTAATACAAGTAATTTTTTATACTGAATGTGGGAAAATTCTTTAGCAGTTTCAAGTAATGGAATATCAGAAAAAGCTACAACAAATGATTTCACTAGTATAAATGATTGATACCATAGTAACCATGTAAATACCTTTCTATATTTCTTTTATGGTTTACAACGCATCAAAAACTTACAACATGTTACGAACGTATACACCTCATAAATGAAATCATTGCTCATTTTATTCTAGCTATGTTCATCTTTTCAGTCAAAAACTTGGGAACTTGACTCAGAAAACATGTTTATTCATTACCTATATGATTCAAGTATTCAGCCGGTCTTGATGATAACCTAACAGTCACATCAAGGAAATTATTTATCGTGCTATAATAATACTGATGCAAATGAAGATGCTTTTTCCAAGCCTTCTAAACACAGAATTACCACACATGCTTTAATGTTCAGACAGTCATATGAGCAGATAGACTCTCATTTCTTCAACTTCAGGCGAAGTATTCTCAGTATTACTGAAAATTTATTATTAAATTTCTATATACATTTACATTTCCTGAAATAGTATGCATTTTGAGACAACTTGTACTTTGTGACTGGCAAAATGCAACGAATTAAAGTTTAGAAAATACCTTCATAATCAATCTGGAAAATACTACTTAATTATGTCCTACTATACGGTTTCCGGATTAAGACATATTTAAGCTTTTATTTCTGAATGTTTAAAGATGGCGTTTGAATTATGTTGATATCATTACTAAAATATTTTATTTTTAAATTATCCAAACTATAGTGCAGTTTTGTTTTAATATTTCAATTTTGCAGATAATTACAAGCGCCTTAATGCCAAAGTACGGTCTCGTTCATATCTTTCACCAATCAGAATGGAAGTTAATCCACAGTTTTAAAGTATGATGCTGAAACGCTAAGCTGATAGTTTTTGTCTCCTATAACATGTGCTTAACTAATAACAATGCATTCTAATCACTTTTGCTTCGATTCCATTATCTCACTGCCTTCCCAAAATAAGTTCTCATTGCAACACAAAATGTGAGATAATTGGTGCAAAAACAGTAGTAAATAGTAATTGCTATAACAGGTGTTCAGTTGTATTTTATTTCATTTACATCTCCATACGTCTCTGCTTGATATAAAAGCTAATAAAATTGGTATGTGTATTCAGATAGATCAAACGAGTAAGACAAATCACTGCAGTGATCATAATAAAAGTAAAAGTTAAAGAAAATAATAATAATAATAATAATAATAATAATAATAATAATAATAATAATAATAATAATAAATTTGCAATTACCTTACCGAATCCCCTCCAGCTTATACTTTTTCTTAGGCAATTTATTTGAGCTGACAACAAACATTCTGTAACCTCAATTACCTCAGCTACCAATTATCTTATAACATTGGTTAACCGAGAGTTAAATTGTGTCAATTTTGCTTTACACGTTCTACGTAGATGTTCTGTTATAATTTTGACGAACATGTCTGGCTACTAAGAAATTTGGTGAGGTGCATACGGAAGGTAAGTCCACAGGATCTGATCAAGGAATCTTGGTTTTCCCAATACAACGATTAAACCATTTAGGCACATTCATTACATTAATTAAAATATGTAAAGAATCAAAGCATATAAATGCATGAAATGATATTCCCTCTAAACTATTAAAAATTAATATATTTCATATCTGAAATATCAAAATGTTACAATAGAATGCAAGTTATAATTGTGATAAACTGAATACTTTCAAAGCTAATTACCATATTGAACAAAACACAGAATTATACAAACATTAACTGCCTGACGACTAAATGCATTTTAAAAATCCCTGGATAAACCAACAGAAATAATAATCGACACATATAGAATTAATAAATTAAAATCCAATACCTGGGTCACGAGTTAATAAATGCGGAGTTGGCCCTTGAATAATTGCTGGGAGACGTTGTTCGGTTAGGAAGATTTTTAGAACTTCCAAATAACGATGCACCCCCCATCCGAAGGAAAAGATTTACATGCTTGGAACTATCCCGATATTCCAGAATCAAGACACTACTAAGATAGTGGGATCGGTAAAAAAGGATGACGTCACTGTCCCATAACGATTCATAACGCAGCCATATGAACTGACCAATAAAAAGAAATCCTGTCAAACATATGCGGAGTGAACATATTAGAAACAAATAGAAAAATAGGGTAGAAAAAGAAAATTGTGAATTATTGTTACGTCACAGCTTGTATTGAAGTAGGAGACTCAAATTTTCCGGATTTATTTTTGCTAGTGGCTTAATACACGCTGTAACGGTTCCTCCGTTCTACCTCCGCTGAAATATAATTATAACATAAATTTATATAAGCTCAATTATAATATTTCATGTATTGTAATTAGTAATATAGATATCATATGTATAATATAACATAATGCTAACACTTGAGTTGGATGTTAAGAAAAGAATAATCTCCTTGGCGTTTTGTTGCGGAAAACTGAAAAGCCAACAAAAGGGTCATAAAACCTCTATTCAATGGAAGAAACCGGGGGAACGCATGTGAAGCCCCTTTATTTTTTTAAAAGAAATTCTGT
Source organism: Metallyticus violacea (assembly GCA_030762175.1). Classification (NCBI taxonomy): domain Eukaryota; kingdom Metazoa; phylum Arthropoda; class Insecta; order Mantodea; family Metallyticidae; genus Metallyticus; species Metallyticus violacea. The sequence continues at coordinate 16,832,350 of CM060843.1, read as the reverse complement.
GGCAAATAATAAACGGAAGTGCTTTATATCCGTTTGGGGCTTTGACCCCAACTGGCCGTTGTACTGTTAGCACTTTAAACCAATCAATGCTGACAAAACATTTTAAAACTTTCAAGAAACAGGAATGGCACGCGTGGCAGATGAACTCAAACCAGCGAATGGAAAAATATATGTTTGAACTTTTAAAGGTGCGAAGATTTGCGCGTGTCTATATATCTCCATGGCGTTATTAAAACCAACGATTACTTGATTTGAATTTAGTATATAAGGGAGCGGTTGCTCGGCTCATTCCAGTTTCAAGTTCTACACGCGGCGTGACAGGCAGTCTTACGTTTTACATGTGGCAAGGCGCGCACAGTTTGGTATTTGATCATTCCTCAGTACGCAGTTATAAAATCTACACGCGGCAAGATACAGGAGTTTACAGAAGCAGCTCGCAGTACTCATTATAAGTTCGACATTCAGTTTCACGCCTCGTAGCACCCATCTGTAAGTTTTGCACGCGGAAAGTAAGTTTGTGTCGACATAGTTAAGCCTATCGTACTCGTAAAACCAGAGGACACGAAAGGTTTTGGACATAATAAAGTACCAATTATTATGTCGCATTGCGTGTTCATTTAGATAATTGAATTCCTCTCCCAGTTTCGTTGTGTACGAGTCAAAAAAATAGCCAAATTCTGCTTGAGAATTTATAATCATTGAAGCATGGACAACAACGCCTAGGAAACCTATAATCAATCTACAAAACCACTTCAAAATTGGCATCATAACGTGAGGCCTCTTGACGTCCACAGCAAATCGCTTCAAAATATTGTCCAACCTGGGGCACTTAATCGGGGCCTACTAAACAGCTTCTTAACTAGGCTGTAATTGTTGCAGCAGACTAAACCCGCTTCAACAACTATAACAACGACGAAGATAACATCCAACCCCAAAACGCTTCAACACTTAAGATCTTATAACATCTGTGAGGTTTTTATTAAGAAAAATACATGTAATATTTTAATAAATAAGAAAAAATGTTTCTTATGTTTGAATTTTACTTTAAAAATTACAGATTTAGTGGTTATTCAAATATATTTAAGCACTGTAAAAAGTTCAGCCTTTAACCTAATATAATTTTTTATATAACATCCCTTCTATACATCACAATTTAAACCTGTGATGACTGGACATTCATATATTTAATAGACTTTGAGGGAATGAAGAAAAAAGGCACAGATTCGGATTCAGATATGATCTATTTTCCTATAAACAAGGCTATATTTTGCATATTTATGTTGTTATAACTAACTCGTCCCATTCGTTAACTCAGTGATATCAAAAGTAATGCACAAAAATTAAATAAAAATATTTTTTTCTCAATAACTGAAATATTGTTAAATAAAACATAATTCTGAAGTCAATAAGTAAAGAAAGATCACAACAAATGACATTTAAGTGCTAATAAGCTTGTATGAGGGTAGGTCCATAAGTTTCCGGCCATTTTCTTTATCATAACATTTTTTAGGTATGATAAAGACAAAAACTATATTTCACTGTTCAATATAGTTACCCTTTATTATAGATACCCCCCCCCAAATAGTCAGAAGCCTTACCTGCAAAATGTCATAAACAGCATACATCTCTCTTTCGTAGCACTTAAATTTCCTTCCTCGAAGATCCTTCTTGAGTTTTGGAAAGAGTCTGGTATGTAAGGTGAATGGTCGATCTTCTTGAAGGCACATTTCTTCACAATTTCCTTTGCAACAAGAGCTGTGTGCACAGGCGCGCACCATCACTCAAATTTCCTGGCCTTTTCTCTTTGATAGAAGCACGTAGTCTGTGCAGTAGGCTAGAATAGTACTCTCCATTTATTGTGGTATTCCTCTCCTTGAAGTCAATGAAGAGTATTCCTTCACAGATCCAAAAGAATGTGGCCATGATCCTCTTGGTTGTCTGAGTGACCTTGGCCTTTAGAGACGGTGTTTCTAGGTTTACACCATTCCATTGCTTCTCTTTTGGGCAAGGGGTCATAATAGAGGACCATAGTTTCATCTCCTGCAACAATGGTTTGCAGAACTTCTGTTTCCTTGCCAAGGCAGAGCTCCAAAATACCTGACAACAGATGACTCGTTGCTGCTTTTGGACTGAGGAAAGAAGTATAGATACCCATCTTACACCAACCTTATCCATGTTTAAATGTTCATGAATAATTCAAAGAAATGTTGTTTTAGAAAGACCCAAAGTTGCTGCTATTTCTGTAACTCTGAGCCGCCGGTCTTCCATAATTTGTCCTTCCACAAGAGCAAAGTTTTCAGGAGTGAGCAACTCCAAGGGCCGACCTGCACGCCCTTCGTCTTCAATGTTCTCTTGACCCATTAAAAAAAGTTTGACCCATTCCTTTACGGTAGAAATTGAGAGGGGGGTGCATCCCGATATATACCGTCCATTCCCTGTTTAATTTCATTTGGAGTAATTCCTTCTTTTGTGAAGAACTTAATAACAGGTCGATACTCCATTTGAACATGTCACAATCTTCTACACATAGCCTTCTTTATGCAACTATATCTGAATAACTGAACACAGCGGAGCGGAAATACTGCTGCAATTACTTACTCAGCAGATAAGGCTTTTGTGAAGGCGATAATCCTTATCGGTGAGGCCGGAAACTTATGGACCTATCCTCATACGTTCAAAAGCATTAATATAAAATATTTAAAAATATATCTGGATGACGTATCTAGTGAGACAGAAACATCAGATTCCTGTTTTCAGGAATGACTTATTCTTTATTTATACTATAAAATCTGAATCCATTACCTAGTTCTTCAGCATTAGAGTGTGCCTAAAACTATGGAGCATTTATGCTGGGTTTGAACGGATCTCTGAATAGAAAGAAACTCAACATGACATTTCGAACTTTGTCTTCTCGGAGGACATCTTAAACTACGGCGTCAAAAAGCCAAGTGAGAATGAGATGCCCTTAACCAACGAAAATTCTGGTTCTTCCTCAGATTTATAGCTGGGTATTCAGCAGAGACAAATGCTAAACTGTATTGAGGATTATGGTACAGGTTTTTGTATCACGAAACAACCAGCGGCACTGATGTTAATGTCTTTATTTACTAGCGCTCGAATACAAGTGACAATTATTGCAGGCTAGCAACGGAGAGAGGCAGCTATGGAAATTTTGCCTGTTAATGTCAATGCACCTGAATGTTTCTCTAGATTTACTGCCCCTACATTCAAAGCTTCTTTCTGACTGTGTCTAGCTTCTTTGTTCTGCAAAATATATTGGATGCGGGCTACATGCCTACGTGTATTGACTGGTCTTTATCACGTCATATTATGATTTAGTAGGCCTTTGCACTTTAGAAGATGAATCTGCAGAGAGTTGCTTAGTCTCGAAGATTCTAGGATACGGTAAATCACTCGCGGCCGTGGAACTAATATTTACGTTGAAGTTCCAATAGTAGGGTGGTTCAAAATAACACCTTCCCCCTCTATGATAGAACAGACGTGCATGAAATCATCTTGCAGTTATTGATTATCATCAATTAACTGTTTCTGACACGAGGAGATTTGTATAAACATCTGAGATCTTTGGATATAAGTTATCCAAGATAAAATACACTGGTATTCCTACCGGTGTGCACCTAATTTCAGATGCTCAATAGTGCACTCAATTAAAATAATTTGAGAAATAAAACAAGTTTTTATTTTTAAGATTTATTTTTGATCTACATCTTCAGCTGATCTCAAAGCGTTCTGGGCCAAGGTCACGCCGATCGCCTGCTCCGTCATTGGATAGCTTGACCTTGCATTTACACCCAGACAACTGATCAATAATATCATGCGGACAGTGTTATTTTTATTTCATATTGAGAAATAAACTATGTTAGGAGTTGTAGTGACCGTCTGCAGCCATACTTTCTGACATTTTTAATGAACTTTACATTCTGATCTGTTTCTGTAATTTTTCCACTTCCTTTCCTAATATATTCTTTTAAGTTTCTCTGCATTATGGATTATTCCTATAGACGTTTTTTCTCTGTTCTAGTGGTAACTTTTCAGTATAATACGTGTTCTTCACTAGCTCATTGTAATTAATATACGCAGGAGTTGCTTAAACTAAGCGTATTCCTCACCAACTAGAGTAACTTTAAAAAAAAATACAAAATCCAAATTATGGGCCTTATAAATTAATGAAATGAAATAAGTTATGGCATTACTGTATGGTATTAGGGGAACAAAATTAGAATTCTTTCAAAAATAAGTATCATAAAAGAGAAACCATATTTTTAGAAGTATTATTATTATTATTATTATTATTATTATTATACGACAAAAGTTATTGCAATACCATTAATTAAATGAAATATATGACCACTGATAGACCGAGCTATACTGTGTGGGAATTTTTTAAACATTTTTAAATGTAACCAGTTTATGGACTGACTCCTTGATATTGTCATTACATTCTCTAAAATAGATACAAATACCAGAAAGTTTCAAGTTACATTTTGTATTTAAGAGCAGGTTCATATGTTTCAATAAAGCATAAAAAGTTAATCTTTAAAAATAAGTACATGTTTAGTAATATAAACAATCTAAAGTTTATCGATTTTCATTGGCTCTGAAATGGGATTTAAATGTTATTGTAGTAAAAACTTGTAACACAAACGATTTATGAAGGTTAATACAGGGCGCTCTTATATACAAATATAATTCTTAAACACATATTAGATTAATATTTCACATTTGCTATCTTAACGCCGATGCTTTTGTGAAATATAAAATACATGCATGATAATAAATACAATTCATATGCTGAATTAATTTGCCCTTTTATTTTAAAACAATATACAAAAAATTAAACTAAGGGCGGTTTTGAAATTTTGATTTTCATATATACCCCTATTTCTAATGGTTCAATTTCCCTAATTTTCTTATTTTATTTTATTTATATGCAATATACCGCACTGTATATAACGAGTTTTATCGAGAAAAAAAACAAAAATTGCGACTGCTAAGTGCTTTAACGGACACACACACACACCCACACACACATGATTTTTTCATTGTCACTTTCGGTGTCTAGTAGGTAGGATCAATGGAGATTTAAAGAAATTTATTTTCCGCAATTGAGTTAAAATAACACATACAGGTTACAATGGCTGATCCAGCAACAACAAACAATCGCTCTTGGTGGTGTAGTGGTAAACATACTTGCCTTCTAAATCCAAGGTAGCGGGTTCAAACCCGGCCAGGACCGATGAATTTTCTCGGGCGTAAAAATCCTAAGTATGAATTCCTTCGGAAGGGAAGTAAAGCCGTGGGTCCCGTGTCGTACATTTACGGCATGAAAAATATCCTCAAGTCTGAAACAAGAAGCCTCTGAGCAAAATTTGTCGGCCGTTTCATGCCCTGAATTGAATGAGACGCTAATGACCCGAGATGTTAAAGAGCGTCCGAAAATAAACCAAATCAACAATTAACAAGCGACTAACAGTCAGTGTACCATCAGTACAGGAGCTGCCTGTTATTGCGACAGGCCACTGGTGCAATCTTGCAATTGTTGGTTATTTCTCTAACAATGACAAGTCAGCTTACAAAATAATATATTGCCTAGAGAAACTGCCCCTGAGACACCAACATTCATAAAATGCCTACTGTCCATCGAGAAGGAATTTTAAGCAAATGCAATTTCCCAAGAGTTTTTGCGGCAATGTTCTGTACTGGCGGTTCAAGCTGTTTCGTTATATAATTATGCATTAGTTGTTTGTTGCTTTAAGGTAAATTACCATAGATCATCATTAACTTTACCTCTATCATCCATGCTTTAGAAATGTCTGTACATTTGTTCTGTTCAGTATTTTAAATCAGTATTTCTTTGTCCTATGAAACCGTATTTGTTTAAAAAAATATGAGTCTTTGTAATTTCTCTGTTTTATGTGAGATTGCCCATTAGTTTCCATTCTCCATTTCTTTATTATTTAAGGAAATTATTTTTAATTCTTCTTGGATATCTGTTGTTTTTTTCAATTTTCTTTTAGCGTGCAACACATCTTACATAATTCACTTCGTTAGCTTGTAGCCTTCTAATTCATTATTCACATTTGCTTCCGTATATCGATTATGGATAGGATAGTGCTTTATAAAATTTAATGTTTCTTTTCTAGCTTTATTTTCTAGAACTATTCTTGTGGTGTCATTTGTATAGTTGAATTTTTTCAGTTTTTAAATGATTCAGATTGCACATAAGTGATTTGCGAATCTCAGGTGGTTAAATAATTTTCTCATTATTATATTTATTAGATACTCTATTGCACTTATTCTAAAATGTCATTGCTTTACGGCATAAATCTTAATGTTATATATTTTAGGTGTTTTATTTAAAACATTAATACAATGATCCTTCTATTTTTTCTTCACAATTTTAGATCTCCATTTAGTTATCAACAAATACCGTCCCTTAAATAAAAATAATATTAATTATAATGTTGAAGGTGCTATATGTCGTCTGATAATTTCATCGACGTAGTGGTGACATCCTACAGCTTTAACATCCATTTCGTCTATCAATCCTATATTTGAGTTAATTCAACCATGTTGAGTTAACTCTAGGATATAGATTTTGTTAAAAAAAAACTATGTGGAAAATTATTTCCAAATAAGTTAGAACATAAAAATATCCATTTATAAGTAAATTTACGTATGTGGAAAAATTATTTCCAAATAAGTTAGAACAACCACTTTCAAAGGGAATGGATTTGTCCAGTATGGGAGGTGTAAATGAAAAGATATTTTTAATACTAACTTGAATTTGTGTTTATTAGAATGCAGTTATTTTATGTTATGGGAAGTGCATTAAATAATACATTACCACTGTAATGCAAACCTTTCTGTAATGTTTATAGATTAATGGTCGATTTATGTAAGTCATGTCTAAAACTTGTTTCTTTACTCTCCATATATGAACTTTTTGAGAATAATTTGGAATTTCCTACTACAAATACAGCAGTACAGTTAAAATATACTCCCATGCTAATGGTGGAATTTCAAGTGATTTGAAAATTTGTTTAAAATAAACATCCTTTTAACGCATAAAGAATATCCACAGAGCATTAGGCCATAAGTCATTAATGAGTAAAAGTAGACGTAAAATACTATTAATAGGATGTTTCTATTTGAAAAATTAGTTAATTGCCTAGTTGAAAATATACTTCTATTTTGAGCAAAGTTTTATTTGAATATAATTTTTATTTATTTCCAAAAATGATTATTATTATGAGCAAACCTTGCTTGAAAAGCATTTTTATTTATTCTCAAATATCATTATTATTATTATCAGAAACAAGGATACAAAATTGAGCCCTACAGAACATCATTCTTAGCCTCATACCATTTTAAGTATGCTTTACGGTTACACTGTTAGGAACAAAGCCGCGAGTCTACATTTTTCCTAATGTTGCTAGATATGAGTAAATTTATTTATGCAAACAGGTGTTTGTTTTGTAACCAAAAATATAACATAAAATAACTCATTAAATAAATTACAAGTTGTAGAAATGGAGAGTGGTTACAGTTTTTCTGATTTTGACATGGACCTGAAGCAAGGGGTTATATTAATTTTATATTTGTTTTATTTAAGGACGCTCTTTAACATATCAGGTCATCCGAGTCCCATTCAATTCATAGCGTGAAACGGCCGACAAATTTTGCTCAGAGGCCTCTTCTTTCAGGCTTGAGGTTCTTTTTCGTGCCATAAATCTCTGACACGGGACCCACGGCTTTATTTCCCTTCCGAAGGAAGTCATATTTAGGATTTTTACGCCCGAAAAAATCCATCGCTGGGTTTGAACCCGCGATCTTGAAGAGATTATGCTGTAGGAGCTGCTGAGATCTACAGAGAAAGATTTCTTAATAGAAGTCACTAACATCTTATTACATTTCAATCTATTAATAGGAGTTTGCCTGAACTGGGATGCTTTTAAACAAATTCACTGACATACTCTTTTGAAACTTTAAGCTCTAATATGTAAGTGTGAAATCTTTGATCCTGGGTTTCCTATCTCAAATTGTATTATTCTATAATTTAGAGATAAAATAAAGCGTTCATAAAATGGGCTTAAGGTACCAAAGTAAGGAGTGGTTAAATTGCTTCATTTTTGGCACTCCCTGCCACAGCACATTAAGAAATCGGTTCCACGCTAAATTAACATGATGTTTAATGTCATAGTTTCAAATTTTCACAACATCCTACGTGGCATAAAGAGAGAGATGGAGAAAAGACTATAGTAAATGTAGATACTTAAACGAACAATTACTTACATATAAGTAAATTGCTTGATGTCAATAAAGCTTCTAATTATTGCCATACATGCTTTGGCTCTGCGTCTTAGGAAATCATGTACAGTAATGGCAAATAATATAATTTGCTTTGGATAACACTTCAAAGATTAGCTTTTGTGCTTGGGGAAGGAGAGAGAGACCCATCGAAAAAAAAATATAAGAAACAAAATTAATAGACGTTTAAAGGAGATGTGCGCATAATAATAATAATAATAATAATAATAATAATAATAACAATAATAATAATAATAACTAAACTCTTCAGTTTCCTTGTGAAAAGTAAATGTATCCGTATGTGCAGTATATATGTGATTATAGGAATAGTATTTATGTGTTTTAATTTGTTGTAAATACACAAATTATTTTGGACAAAATTTTATTTGCTTTGTGAAATTAGAAGTCATATAAACTTAGCAGAGAACATTATAAGATTTCTTCTAATTTCTAATAAGAGAAGAAAACCACTATGTGAGTATTAGGAAACCCCTAGATAAATTCAAAATGTATACGAAAAAATACAATACGATGTCTTCTGACAGAAAATGAAACATACGAATAATTGATCAATATTTTTTATCAATATGAGATACGAGGGTAGATCCATAAGTTTCCGGCCTAAACATTTTTAGGTATGATAAAGATAAAATCCATATTTCACTTTTCAATATAGTTACCTTTTATTGCAATACACTACTTACATCTTTGAATAAACATTTTAATCAGCCCCTCCCCCAAATTAGTTAAAAGTCTTGTATGCAAAATGGGCATAAACAGCATCCATCGCTTCTTCGTCACACCTAAATTTCTTTCCTCGAAGGTCCTTTTGAGTTTTGAGAAGAGAAAATAGTCACTGGAAGCTAGATCGGGGCTGTAGGATGGATGGTCGATCTCCTTGAAGCCACATTTCTTCACAGCTTCCTTTGCAACAAGAGCTGTGTGCACAGGCACGTTGTCGTGAAGAAGGCGCACACCAGCACTCAGCTCTCCTCGCCTTTTCTTTTTAATGGAAGCACGTAGTCTGTGCAGTAGATCAGCATAGTACTCCCCATTTACTGTGGTGTTCCTCTCCTTGAAGTCAATGAAGAGTATTCCTTCACCATCGCAAAAGATTGTGGTCATGATCTTGTTGGTTGACTGAGTGACCTTAGCCTTTAGGGTAGTGCTTTGCCAGGTTTACGCCACTCCAGTGATTCTCTTTTGGACAAGGGATTACAGTAGAGGACCATAGTTCTATCTCCTGTAAACCCGCCACGGGTGACCGAGGTCGTTAAAGCCCGGACACATGAGCGGGAGATCTGGAGTTCGATTCCCACCAGGACCGTCCTCCCTGACTGAGGTTTTTTCCAGGTTTTCCTCAGTCCCCATCAATGGCAAATCCCGGGTAGGTACCATAAACTCAGGCCTGGAACGCTTCCTTCCATAAAAAATTCCTTTCCAAATGTATCTTTTCATTTCACGTATCATCAGTGTCCACCGCCTGTGGTGCCTCAATAGTAAAAAATAGGCATTAAACACTACTCAAAAAAATCTCCTCTAACAATCGTTTGGGGAACCTCTCTCTCGTTACCACGGCAGAGCTCCAAAAATGCCTGACAACAGATGACTCGCCGCTTTTGTACCGAGGAAAGAAGTCTAGGCACCCATCTTGCACTAACCTTATTTAAGTTTAAATGTTCATGAATAATTCGAAGGACTGTTGTTTTAGAAAGGCCCTTGCTGCTATTTGTGCACCTTTGATTGTCTTCCATAATTTCTCCTTCCTTAAGAGCGATGTTTTCAGGAGTGAGCACCTTTAAGGGCCGACCTGCCCGCCCTTCATCTTTTAATACTTTCTCGACCAATTCGAAAATATTTGGTCCATTATTTACGGTAGTATATGAGGGGGATGTTTCCCCATATACATCGTTCAATCGCTGTTTAATTTAATTTGGAGTAAGTCCGTCTTTTGTAATAACTAATAACAGCTGGAAACTCCATTTTGAACATGTCACAATCTTCTATACTTAGCCTGCTGTATGCAACTATATCTGAACAACTGAACAGAGTGGAGCGGAGGTTACAGGTGTAATTAGTTTACTTAACAGATAAAGAATGACGCGAGATAAGGATTTTGTGAAGACATTGATTCTTATCAGCGAAGCCAGAAACTTATGGGCCTACCCTCGTAACCAATAGTCCTGATCTAAGATCTCGTTTAGTCTCTTTGGAAATGATGTGACAAGAGAATCACAAATATCCATAAATCTTAACCTTTCCCACACTTGCAGGAATGGTTTATTCAAACTCTCCGCTCCTTGCTCTTGCAATCGGGTAATTAAAGTCGGAAGCATTTTCCTGATTTATCAACTGTAATGGCGATGTTGGGAATAAATCGATAATTCCCAAACCCTCGTAATATCTCCTTTCGTCCAACAAGTAAATAAAGCATGGTAGTAAATGAGTCACATTCTGTGTAATTCTGACTTAGCACGGTAGCTGCTTGGTCTCGTCGTGAACCACAAGGCAGAATTCTTTTTTCCGTCATAATACTATTGTGAACACCCAAGCTGACAGCACGCATTGTGTATGTAATGAAACTTAATAAATCAAATTCATTAAATGTCCAAAAGTTTAATAGATTTAGTTTGATGGATCAGACTGGTCTAAATTCTGGGTATTCTTATATATATATATAATTTATGCTCATTAACAGCCTGTATGATGAATAGAAAATGAGGTGGTGTCTCATCTTGCATGAACCTTTGACTTTATCTTTGGAAAAATTTTCAGGTAGAAATTTTGCATAAATGTATATGTTGGTGTGTTTGGTAGACACAAGTGTCTTATAAGTTTTCATCTATAACTCTTATATATTCATTATTATAGAATGAAACATGAGAGGATTTAATGTATGGACAATGAATGGGAAGAGTATTGATGATAAAGATGATGATGATGATGATGATGATGATGATATTAAACGTTGGGATGCTGTACATGAATGTGTTTTAATGTCTATTTATTTGCAGAAGATATTTTTTTTTTTTCCTTCTAAAGAAGTATGTGAACAATACTTTCTGTGAAAATATGCCACTCAGCTTTCACTTTTTACCTGCATTAAACCTCCTGGCTTATCATTTACCTCAACCAAACAACCCTTAGGCTCAATATTCAAAATCTCTAAAGCAAAGTACAGTTGTTTAATAGTCTTGTTTTATTATGTACCTATAAACCTAAACTGAATACTTCATACTTATCATGAAATGTTACAAAGTTAAACATAGATCACTATATTTCAATACTGAAAAGTAAATGTACAATTTTAAACACAACGTTTTCAGGCTTGCATTTTAGACATACTTTTCATGTAATTGCAGAAAAGCAGCACACGAGGACTGTTCAGTAATTTACATAACTGTAAAATAAACAAGATAGCTTTATCAACATTATTTTTTACTTCTTTGGCGTTTATCATTGTTCTATCGGGCTTTAAACTTTTCTTTTTGGGATGAAAGGAAAAATCGCATGGTGTTCATAATTAAACTGGCCATAGGTTCATATCACATGACTGACTGTAGATAATCGTGTAATTGTGGCGAAATTGCATTTATGTAATGTAGGCACAACGACGTTAAGATGGAGTCGTTGTCAAATTAAACGCCATGACGTCTAACCGTATGTCTGCTGAAAAGGGACAGCATGTAACTGTCAAATATTCGAGCACGGAGACAGACAATCCATATAAGGTTCCCGTCTCACTTGTGAGATTCCTGTTTATCAAGATCGAGATCAAACGATCTAGCCTTCAAAGAAGATAAGGAAGCATTTCTAAATAAGACGCGCTAAGCCGGACTTGTAACAGCCCCAAGTGTTTGAATATAGGCAGCTTACTGAGGAGTTACTTGTTAAAAATAGGTTGATAACTAACAAATAATTAATTTTCTTATCGAATGATATAATACATTTAAATCTTAATGACATATGAAGAAGCGAAATAGATGAAATTATTGATTTATTCTGGAACCCTACTTAAAGTACAATGAAAAGAATATTGTACATGAAAAATGGCTTGTTTTTTCATAAGTCTATACATGTCTATGCAACTAGAATACCAGTTAATTAACTTTCACTTCAAACTGTTTCATAGGCGCTACTTATATAGATTTAATCACCTAAAACTACCACTGCAAATATTTCTGAAACAAAAGGATATTCGAACAACTATTAAAAATGTTATTTTTAGTTACAAAGTTACATTTCTACAACCGAAACAATGGCCGTTGACTTCAAGAAATTGAAACCAGATAATATTAAAATGTCAATAAGATTTTTGGGCCATTCTACGCCAAGTAGTTTATGAAATGTGGTCATATATAAGAATCGGAATTTCAGATTTCTTTTTAGAGAATTCATATTTCCATTCGGCAAAAACCAATGCATGCCAGCGTTAGACAAAAACATCAAATGTAAACTCAGTTCGTATTTTGTCTACAATTTAAGGAAAATTTTAACTATCCACACATCTCTCAGCTTACACTGTCAGGAAAGTACTGCATTTTCCCTACGCCTTCATATACTAGGACCATGTCGGCTTTTTAAGCATTAGCAAACAATACCATCTTCTCTAGCACATTCAGCATGTCCTAATTGTATAAACTTTCAAAACGTGTTAACAGAGACGTCCTGCTGTATTCCTGTTAAAGAAAACAAAATATAAGCATAAACGTACACATATGGTTGCGGTAGGCAGGAATGTGCAGTATATTTGCTGTCTAGTATGTAAACAAGCAACTCTTTAAATGTTTCATATGACTAGGGCTTGGAATGTTTGAGTCATCATCAGTATATCAACTGGGATATACTATTGATAATGACCGAAATTTAAATAAAATGTGCATGTATTGTTTTTGCCTAACAATCGTGGGAATGTATGATTTTTTTTTTTTTTTTTTTTTTTCCCCTAATGATCTGAGAATTAGCTGAGCCCCACGTATCGTAAATTACTTGGTCAAGTTCTGTTCAAAAAACACCATCGATATTCTAACCTCGTCTATTTTCATTTGCTTAAAGTCAATAAGCATGGTTCCATTTAAAAAAAAAAAAAAAAAAAAAAAAAAGATATATAACTTTGAGCTAAAAATACTCCTTGTAGTAAGTTTAGTAATCTTTGGTGAAATTTCATTTTCAGAGGTCATTCGCTCTGTATATTAACCGTTCGTAAACTCATTGCGGTTTTGTATATTATAAATTATAAACTGCAAAACATGAATATGTAAGTATTGCCAGTTGGAATCTAGAGATGTTATTCCTGGAAGTTTAGCACAATATTTGCTCCTACAGTAACTTGTACGAGTTATTTTACGTGTAACAACGACGAAAAAATAGTATTTGTTCCAGTGTAATCCCACTATTGGTATACTCACAAAATACAAATAATATTCCTATAACAATGCAATTGAAATAGTTGGCGTGATAATCCGGACTGAACATGCGTTAGCGGAACTTTAAAGTCAGTCCTACAGGAAATCGCGCGTTTGCCCAAGGTCAGTCGGTTTCCACTAATGTACACAAACTCCGATTGCGTAGCGGAATGAATCTTTCAGCTTTAAGGATATATATTAATTTGCAAACACGCTGATAGGGGAAAATGGCTGCTCTTTTTAAATCAGAAGCCCAATTATACCCAAAGTATACGTCAAAGCACCAAATCAAATGTGTTTTATTTGTTTACTAATGTACAAAATGGTCCAACTAAATACTTCTTTTAGAAAATTAATATTTAATATAAACAATATTCCAGCATCAACAGCTCCTATAATTTCATTTGGAACTAGATTTATTGGTGACGGGTGTTTATTGTTGACCCCAAGTCGCGAACGCCAATTTGAAGTAGATCGGGCATTATACCTGTGTTGATTAATTTAAGCTCGCTGATCGCAGGTTTCGCCACGGCTGCTGCAGACCACCAACTGCTTTCATAAGACTCTCTCTCTAGGGCTTTCCGCTGATTTCTGGCAGCCACAACTTATCCAGGGCTCAGTGAATGGAAATTTTATATGGAATTCCCGATAAATAACACCTCGTGGCTCTCCAAACATGAATATTTAGGCCAACTCACATCTCACGTCGAGCCACAGGCAAGGTAATCCTGGCAAACACGTAAATTTATTGTGTGAACCAAATGGTGCCGGGTGCGAAGAGATTGTTATTTCAACAGTATTCTCAATGCAGCCCAGTAGTATTATATTGGTGTCTCGCACGATGATTGACAGTCAAGCCTCATTATTGCCGAAACTAGTACTTGGTACTTTGGCCGCTCTTCCGCTGATCTTCGGGCGACGGCAGCCATATGTATCCGGGCCCGGAAATTTCTGAGACTGCGCGAACTTTCGGCAAAATCTCAATATAAAATAACGCTCTCCACGGACAGAGGCGCAAAATATTCCCGCCAGTTTCGTGTTAACGTCACTCATGGGTCAGTGCTTACTTCACTGAGATTCATTTCTATTCGCGGGACTATTTTGTTCAAGCTAAATGCTCCGCTATTCGTCAATAAGATGAATTTAAACAATTTTCAAAGTTACTGTCACTGACTCTTTTACTCGAACACCTGCAACTTCATCACCGGATAAGTCGGTATCTCTGCCTGAGGCGGGGGCATTTCCAACTCTAGCTACATACCAGAATGGATTAGCTTGCACTGTCTGGCTTTTGCCCAATCTTACGGTGTTCGGAGAAAGACGTGAATTTTTACTTAGTTCGCCATATTATTTCATGTTATCTCTTAAATGTGACTAAAAATTACACATTATGAGGCATTAAAACACTATACAATCTTAATTTTACATATATGAGTTATGTCAGTAAAATTCCTCCAGGGAAAGAAAATATACGACATAATTGCACATAATTACTGAGTTGCTGAATCAAAAATTACTTCTATGTATTCCTATATATATATATATATATTATGCTCATTAACAGTCTGTATGACGAGTAGAAAATGAGCTGGTGTCTCATCTTGCACGAACTTTGACTTTACTCTGTAATCGACACGCAGCCAGGGACAGCTTCACGTTCTAGGAAGATTAAACTATTGTTTTTTTCAGTTTTAATGTCGTGATTTAAAAAAAATGTTAATATATACCTACTGCAGTTCTATATGAATGCAACATACCGCAACGGGTAGCCTAGGTCGTTAAGGCGCGAACTCGTGAGCCGGAGATCTGGGGTTCGAATCCCGCCAGGACCGTCCTCCCTAAATGAGGTTTTTTCCAGGTTTTCCTGAGTCCTCATAATTGGCAAATGCTGGGGAGATACTCTTAACTTAGGCCTGGAACGTTTCCTTTCTTAAAAAATCCTTTCCCAATATATCATTTCATTTCATGCATCTTCAGTGTTCACCGCCTGTGGTGCTTCAGTAGTAAAAACTCCCTCCCTCCTCCCTCTGTCTCTCTGATGTATTTTAAAAAATACCATTTGAAGCTCATTCCAGAAATTCTTTTGGTGAAAGTGAATAAATGTTTAAAGTACAAAAACAATGTAATTCTTCACTGCAGCTTATAGGGAGATGTTTCTGAAACCAAGAACTATCTTTTGTGGCTTGTGTTATAGATACACAGTGTCAAGAAAGTGTGTAGGTGTTTATGCTGCACAATAAGCGACCGTGGCAATTTTATGCCTTCAAGAAAAACACATAACATTCAAAAGCGAATTACTATAGGTTATAATAAAGGACATATTCAAAGATTAGAAAAAATTAAAAACGAGAAAGAGCACTCAGTGTGATCCATTTAAAGCATTACGTCCCTCATATGATATCAAATCAGGTGAGGTACAAGAAAGTCCGCTCAAGATACAAATTTAATTACGACCACATTAGCACAAGAGGACTTGGCATCCTTATCAGTAAATGGGTGTAAAGAAAGATTATTTCGAAACAGTAACTATATTTTCAGTCGGTTGTGTGTATTAACCGACATTTTACATGTCAAAGAGCGTTGAGCCCTAAGTACCTTGACGATGAGACAACCACCCTGACGTGCATTGCAAAACTTCCCAGCATCTGTCCGTCCTTGTCCAGGTTATTCCCTCTGCTGTACCTCGCGGAGGTCCCTGACATCATCTCCCCTCCGCAATGGTGATCAACCAATCCTCTTGCAAACCCTCGCCCATTGGCCACAAGTACCAGCAGCGGACAATTAGTGACTACTTGCAAAGGGTTTTAATTCTTTTTATTGTCGGCAGTGCGTGGGATTGGAGGTCGGTGACAGAAAGGCGGAGTTCTGACCTTTGTTTCGCTATGCATCTTGGGTATTCTTGCTACAATTTTCCTCGTGCTTCATTAACCCCTCTACCCTTCCACTTGTCCTAACGTATTCAAGCCCGGCCCATCCTAATCTGTTATTACCACAGTTTTTTCTACCAGCCGGCCCTGTATTTAAACCGTTGAAGCAGGCTCGGGAAATGATCAGGATTCCGCCAAAGTAATTTACTCAAATTCACCAATGGAGCCATGCCTGAGGCCAGAAAGTTGTTCTCCAGCCTGTAAACGGCCATTGGGCTGATATTGTTGTAGTCAGCTCCTACCGTTGCCCTTAAAAAGAATGTGTGTCCATTACCTACCAACATCCAGACCTCTTTGTCATCGGAAAGCAGTTTTGTTGCAAAAAAATCAAGAGGCAACAACCGATGTGGTAATCATTAAAAATGTCACATCCTGTTTCATGCACCCTAGGCAGTTAATTATTTAGTAGTTCTTGACGTGATTTTGAATAATATAGAAAAGTTTACAGGTGCTTTCACGTGAATAAACATTCTACAATAAAACAAGTAGAAAAAAGGTTTATTGTTTTCGAAGACATTTTTTTAAAAAATAAATATACACATATTTTATAAACATCTAAATATAGAAATTTTTAAATATCCAAAAATAATACTAGCAATTAATATAGAAAGCATAAAATACCTAATATATTAATACGTTTTCTCACTGGAGCTTGCCTTTATACCCATTTTAAAACGTTATTTATGGTCTATGTAATTTTTTCCAAAGTAACTTCAAACTTCAAAGTTTTATAAATATTATAGAAAACAACTGAAATTTAAAATCAAATAAAAATATCGCTGTGCTGGGCAATTAATGGAGTTACGTAATATTACCATTATGTTTGCCGTTTTTTGTTCAAAACACTCCATTCTTTCTGCTGTGCGCAGTGTCTTGGAATATTCAACATTTCTTACCAAATAACATGCTTCTGTTACTGTGCAATTAATAGTTTGGCAGGAATGCAATTGTAAGGTGATGCCATCTTGCATGAAGATTATGTTGTCTAAGTCGTGACTCCTTAGTGAAGGTGATGTTCTATAATATACAGTAGTACCGCTCCTCGTTTACTGTAGCAATTTTGTTGTACTTTTATTTCCCTTGTTGGAGAAATATTGGCCAAAAATGAATTGATTTTACCATTAAGAAGAATTGTTGAAATAAAATCCGGGGGTCATTCTCGAACCAAACTCTGCAATTACATGTGTTAACTCCACCATTAAAAATTGTGTACACTTTGCTTGTCAGAAAACTATGTCCTAGTCATTGTTAATTTGATCTCTGCTAGCATATTGTTATAAACTGCCTAATGATAACATGTTCGCCAAATATCCGCGTATTTAATGATTTACAGATGTGAAACGGTGAGCCAAATGCTTGAAAATTGTGTTTTCCAGAGTCCTGTTGCATAAGTTTATTAATATGTTTAGATCTAGCACACAAATTTCAAATTTCGAAATAATATTACTACTAATAATTTTTGTTACATAACTAAACCTTTTACTAATAATATTAGTGAGGTTCTGCCACAAAGTGTTACAAATTATACAAGTTTGTAACAGACATTGCCACCTGAATATTCTATTCAAAGCCTTCTGAACCTGGCATTCAGAAAGTTGTAAAACATGATCTAGGCAGCCATGAACTTAGTTGTCGGTTTGAAATATACAATTTGAGAAAATGCGACAATCTAAAGGTGAAATTGTGTATTTAACAGTTCAGTTTATCGGCGGATGCAGTCCCCTGTCATAGCGTCAGTCAAAAGATAATTGGATGATTTGATATTGTATATGGCTAAAATACTGACTCCTATCCTTTTCCAAAGTAAAAATGTTAAGAGCTAGATTATTTCGTCTACACAACATATGGGCATAAAAATGCGGGCTATAATAAAAATACAGGTTATAATAAAAATAGGTTATTTTATTAGAATTTGAGTATATACTCAACGTTTTATTTGAATGTTCTAGTGACTTTTCACAGATAACAGGCCCCTGTATCACCAGAGTAATAAAATGATTTGTGATAATTTATGCCAAGCATCATTAAGTGATCACAAATGGTTATAAAAGATGCTATATTGATAAATAAAAGTGTATTATATAATATTATTCTTATATTTCAATTTCATATTAAAATTTCTAAGAAAATCAGAGCAGCTTATTTTATTCTGCTCATTTACCTTGTGATTTTATTCTGAGGTAAAATATATAATAATTTTGCTGAACTGGTTAGAGTAGACGTTTTAACTGGATGTAAAATGCTTTTAACAGATCAGGCTGCTTTAATTTGTGGCATTAAATCTTCTGCTGATTGGCCAATCAATGTTACTATGATAAGGTCATTTCTTTGAGTTGAAATACAAAAGGCATGTTTTTCAACTTTTTCTTCGTGTTTTTTTTTTTCCCCTTCCAGATTTAGACTAGAACTGAGCTATTAACCTTTTTACATCTCCTCTCCTATTTCCATTTTTTCTTCCAAATGCAGTGGAATATATTTCTTTATTCTTTAACTTCAAAAATAATTCATTAGTTAATTTAACCTTAAAATGTATTTTCTTAAACCCAAGTTCTCCATGTATGGATTCTTCAGTCCATAGGTAGCCATACTTGGTCTATCATCTATTACTACTTGGATTTTCCTTTTGTTAGTTTCATTATCTATATTTTTAAAACCTGTAGGGAGGATATGCTGACACCTTGCAACCGACATAGTATCTATTATAGCATAATATTTCTTATTATTACTTACTAAATGTTTTACGCTAAATTTCGAAAGGTATCTCTTCTAGATTTCACAAATAGTGGCCAAAATAAATCTCTACTGTGCATGGCTCATTTTCTTCATCCTCTGGAACATTCTTGAAATCCGCTTCCTAAACCTAGACTGCAATATTGCCTGTAGAAGTGTTTGAATTGTCTTTTGCTAGACTTATGTTTTCTTTTACAGTTATTGTGCTAATTTCAGGAGGATTTGCGCCAATTTCTCTGTGAAAAACATACCTTTTTCCTCCTCCTTTTTATTTTGCATTAAACCATTAGTTAAATCTAGTGCAAAATATCATGAATTGTAGTTCTGGTAGGAGGCAAGTGGTCTATAAGGTTTTGGATGCATACAACGAGCTGATTGCATTTAATATAACATTTACACATAGTCTAGTCAACTGCCTTAACAATTTTCCGCGATTGAATGTATACCGCCATGAGAACGGCAGGGAATCGTTTCAGAAAGCGACGTTCAAAAGATATGACAAGTGGGGAAACACAGTTAAAGTAAGGGAATCCCGTTATAGTACGCCTAGTAGTCGAGGCATAAAAATGGCGTGAGCGGACAAGATTTATAACTAAATATCTGTATATGTTGCATGGAAACTATTGTCTGAGGGGAATGCAGTGGTAGGCCGCATGACTACTGACCGGGATTCAATCCTCTGCAGCAGTACAGTGAGATTCCCCGCTATGTGGCCCAGGGGAGATAAAGACAGCCAGAATGCAGTGCTAGCCACTTTGCCTACAGGGCCCTTACCATCGCGCGAGCCAAAGGACGTGAATCCTATTCCAGGCACTTATTTTTCATTTATGAAATATGATTTTTTACGTAAAACTGAATTAAATGTTCCAATTTCCTTCCGTTTATCGCTTACTCCGTTTCTGCAGTATTTGGCTTGTATTAATATTGCTAGCTCCGATTTGTTCCTTGTTTAATAACACAAATAGTAAGAAGAAGGTTATGAAAGAAGTCAAGGGGAAAATCTTCAGGAGTAATGTTCTGAATTATGGCACCAATGAGAAAGAAATTCTAACAAGGGGGACCGAAGTCGCCTAAGTAAGAGCTCGTAAACGACGCGACAGGGCTGCTATTCGAATTACTCAGGATCCCCTCCCTAACTGAGATTTTTACCAGGTTTACCTCAGTCTTCATTTATGCCAGTACCCTAAATTAAGGTCTGAAACTACCCCTTCCCAAAGAAATTCCTTTTCTTAATTTTTCCATTTCATCTATTCACTATTTTAAAAAACTTAGAAACAAAAACCGAAATACATTATTGAAAATGTAATCTTAATGTATTTTCAGCTTTTTCTGCAAGCTGTTTTTATCATGGCCGTGAGGTACTTTGTATTTATCGTTATTTATAGGCTGTTCAACGCACTTTATCTTTATTGCATCATTTCAGAGCGGTTTTAAAGGCCATCTTTAACTACAGAACAGTATTGGGCGTATTTTTCTTTGTGGGTGATGTTAAATATAAATGCAGTATAAATCTTGACATTCATGGATATGGCGCGTTATGCCCCTGTACAAGTAGGTGGTTTCTAATAAAATGTGTCATCTACATTATTTTAGCAATAAATTAAAAGGTTCCATTTTAGGACAAAATATCAAATGCCTATGGCAGGTCCCTCTATGCTTATTGAAGTAGGTGATGTCAGTTAACTCCGGGCGCTTTCAGACAACGGCCTAGGTCAATGTCATCAAGAGTCCATTTCGAGTTGGCCAACTGAGAGTCAAAGGCGATCTTTTTCTACCTTGCGCAACGCACGCATAAAAGGATGAAAAGGGAGGGCAGGAGATTGAAATGAATTACAAACCACGCGGAACCCGGTGCGCCTTGTGAATTTTTATTTTGTTTCTTTCTTGTTTATTTGGTTCTTGTTGTGGGATGTGCCTAAAGATCCGAGTGGTAGGGATGAGGGGATGGTACGAATGCGTCGCAGAGAGGGGAGAGGATGCGTTGTGCAGATTTCTGGAGTATGCTTATAAATATAACCTGAGAACGATCACGTTGACCCTGACATTGGCAAAGTTGCCCAGGAACTGGCATAACGAAGACGATGAACCTCAGGAACAAGGAAGGAATTGTGGTGCTCTTCGTCGTCTTGGCACTTCTGCTGCCACAAGGCCAGACCTTCGTCCGATACAGGCCACGCAAAGACTTCTCCAATGGTGAGTACGTTTCCTTGACAGATGTCCGCAAAAGATTGAAGGTGTTGAAAACTGAAATTCGTTAAAAGCTGTATAGCGGTATCTGAAGGCCCTATCTTTCCAATGTTAAATTAGCTAAATTAATGTTGATGTTTCTACTGTAGCAGAACTGTTACGAATACAACAATGAAATTTGGACAGCTTATTTTGATACGTTTTATATGTATAGTGAAGCGAAGTAAATAGAATTTAAGTATTAGAACAGGAAATATATGTAACATATTTTTACATAAAACTTCCATAATTCCTGTTATAATTTTTTAATAATTCTGATTTAATAGCTTAATTTTTATGTCTAAAAACTAATAGAATTGTCAAGGCTATCGCTACAGTAGTTTTTAATATGGGGTGCATATAAGTAGGAAAACTAAGTTTAGAGGAAAATTACGACTAAAAAAAATTCACTCATAGCTCCAACCCGAAACCTAATGTATGTGCCATAGTCACGATCTGTATGTGAAAAAAGTGTCAAAATTTTCAGATTTTTACCTTCTAGCTCCCCAGTAATAATTTCAAAGATTGCGCAGGAACCTTAGGCAAGCAATATGCGATAAGAATACTATGGTCATTTCACATAAGATGTAAAAAGAATAAGAAAAAGAAGAGAAAAGTCAAACTGAGCCAGGCCATGCTCTACAACTCCCATCCGTTATTGTGTGATATCATTTTGAATGGGGCCTTTATTAGAGTGACGTACTAGTGCTCATATCATAGATTACCTATCTCAGATTTCTTGTTAAAGACCTCCTCCAATAATGTCTGAGATTATTGCGGTGTAGTTCATTAATACCAGGCCTAGGAATTTATTTTTATTACTCCAGTCTCACGTCATATTTATTTCAAATACTCCATTACTTGATGCTTTCATCCTAAGAATGAAAATGTGATTAGGGAGCGCTAATCGCTAACTAATGCATTTAGCATTCCTCTATCGCTTATAATATATGAGAAACGGCATCAATATAGGCCTAAAATACAGAAACATATTAGATATATGAGGCGCATTTGTCCCTTCCACAAGAAGAAACTACCAGGTCTACAGTGGTTTATTAAATGTAAGGATTTTTCAATTCTTCCCGCGATTTAAAGAGCTCTGGTTATGCATTCTGGTTTCATCTACATTCATTTTTTCATTGCTTTCAAAGATGGCGATTTCCTTTATATTTTCTTCCATTTCGTGATGTTAGATATCTAATTATGCAACAGTAAAAGAAGAATTGCTTTACTTTAAAATTGTAAAAAAAACATACAAAGTTATATTAAAATGACGTATCAGTTTGTTTCATTAATTTGTGGGACAAAACTATTCGTTCATTGTCAGATTTCAATTTTAGTAGTGTGTTTAAGGAATGTAAAAGTTTTATATTATTATTATTATTATTATTATTATTATTCCTTCTGCATATAAAAGTGATAAAATACATATTTATTAAAACAAAAAAGTCCCAAAATGCCCTAAATTGTATAGTATAAACATTCCAGTTGTTATTACTACCCTACTTAGACTGTTAAATCTCCAGAACGATGAAAATGGCACTATGCAGGAAGAATGAATGACTAACTCGATGTTAAAGACCTTGTCAGGTAACTCGATCCAAATCCAGCGTCAGCATAGATCTTACTTTTCGCGGTTCTCTTGTGTGCGACAGATTGTTCTCAAAGAGGAAAGAGTGAGAGAGCGACACGTTGCTTGTGCAGGAGGTGTATGACCTGGGGGAAAAGATTCACTTTCAGCACTGTCCTGTGTAACGGCATTGACTTTACAAAAAGTTGTCCTTGTAAAGGAACTTTACACGGGACGATAATGAAGCGCTTGCTCGTTTGAATTCAGGGCATTGCCGTTAAAGACGATTACCATTTCGCAATACTAGCAAGAGTTACAGCACAACTGTGGTCGCTTTTCCTAGCGGCGCCCACACAACAGTAACGGGAAAATTGACCAAGTAGAAGCGTTTGTACTTTTGCTATAAGCACACAAAATATGCATCCCTGGAGAAGAACACTTAGCTACGGTTTATCCGAAATACAGTTTTGCACGTGTACACGTAAGGGAATTTTGAATTTAAGCAATTAAGCCATATAAGAATTCACCGACCGTCTCCATGGTCTAGTGGTAGCGTTTGCGACTACTAATCTGGAGGTCCTGGGTTTGAATTCCGGTTAGGTCAAGCAAGAGGTAAATTTATTTCGGGAGTTTTCCTTACCCTGAGAAGGTGCATGCCAGATGGCTGTAAGGCGTTTAGGATTCCGAGCTCATTTGCGCCACAATTAATTAATTTCATTAATCTCTACAAACTTATACCTATAGTATTCAATTCACAATCCAAAGAGGTCGCGAAGATCAAAGCGACAAAAATAAAATCAAAATAAAAAATGAAATAATAACCCGTTCTTGTTTAATTGTTCATCGCATTCATTTGTTTAGTTTACTTACAACAGAATTGATGACTTGTGTTTCTTTTATTGCATATGCATTTTGTTTCATGCTTCATGTAAACATAAAGTCACGAGGTGTTAATTAATTACCACATGGCACATAAATCCCTACAAGGGATAAGTCACAAGTCACAAGTCACAAGTCATGGCAAATATTTTTTTTCTCGCAAACAAAGGACAACACGAAAATCTAAGATATTACGATTGAAATTTAATAGTATTTAACGCTCGTCACAGGACGGATCTCCCAGTAATCCACTGTGTTAGGCATTCTTCGAAGTAGTCTCCAAGCACATCGACTGTTCGATAGGGCGGGACACATACATCCAGTGCTTACGGTAGCTCTGTGTGACATTCTCTTGCATTCTTGGCGCGGAGAAATGCCATTTTAACATATTCAGTGACCTCCGTTCCTGGCCACTGTCGCTCACCAAATGGACTTCAGGACGTGCGGAGATACCAAGCTCTGCTCACATACACCATCTGGTTGTTTCATTCGAAAGTACTTTACAAACACTTTCAATCATACATCTTACATTTTTCGTGTTGTCCGTTGGTTGCCGTGACTTATGACTTATCCCTCGTATAAAGTAAAAGGTTTAAGGATTGGATTAAATTGATTGGATTATTAAAGACGGAGATGGATATTTCGGTACTTTAGCCTTGCTCAAGGACTGGCATTTCATCGCTAAGCCCCTAATGTGGATAGGTCCTATCCTTTTGCGGTCCACCACATGGTGTACCACGATCAAAACAAACATCAAACATCGGGTTCTACAGTGAAAGCAGTTTAAATGTCCCGCAATTAAGATCAGGCGTCAGTCGAACCAATTTCCACTGCAGTAGTCAAGGTCTCTCATGTGTGCGCTCTCTTAGTCAGTTGGAATTTCTACAGAGTCGGGCAGTGGTGTTGTGCAGTCGAGAGTGAGATTACATTAAACAGTGCAGTATTGTTGTGCCATTATGAGATATTAACTGCGTCGTCGTAAGGCATACATTATAAAAATCGTGTGTCAGAACGAGACAGGCAAGGAATTTAAACGTAAATTTTCTGACAGCCGGGTTCCAACACAAAAAACAATATTAAGTTAGTGCAGAAGTTCAATGAAACATGCTCTGTTCTGGCAGGAAAAAATCGAAGATTGATCGCGGGTGTGATCCCGGAATTGCGCAGTATAAATTGATCCCAGAATTATTGTTTATGACTTAGTTCCCCAAATCTTAAGCTTTTTTAAATTTTTTCATTTTGGGGTAAATTGAAAAAATAGAATACATATATTCAACGAACCCTCACATACTGGAAAAAATTAAAATAAATATTTTAAGCGAATATGTTGGGTTCATTAGTGAAGGGAATTGATGCACGTCAGGGATTATTTCGTATGAAAGATGTGGATTACATTTAAGGGAAAATGGGCAACATTTCCATCACCAGAAAGAAGAGTGAATACAAAATTCTGTTATTTAATACGTTGTACCTATGAAATGAGGAAGCACTCGAGCGCCGTTAATCGACATAGAAAATACCAGCGGAGACGCGGGTTAATCTATGTCGACCGGTTAATCTATATATCGGGATTTTTAAACTGGTGTCACTGCACAGTTAAATAGCCGTTTTGCGGCCCGGGTTATATAACTAAAGAGATCTTTTAGCCTTCCAGGCCCATCTATTCCAATATGTGTAAGGTTTACGTTTGAGAGAAATATCACCAATCTTAAAATGACGGACGGCAAAGTGGCGGTACCGCCACGGGTGGCCGAGGTCGTTAAGGCGCGGAATCGTGAGCGGGAGATCTGGGGTTCGATTCCCACCAGGATCGTCCTCCCTGATGGAGGTTTTTTTCAGGTATTCCTCAGTCCTCATAAATGGTAAATGGTACCCTAAACTTAGGTCTGGAACGTTTCCTTCCTTAAAAAAATATTCTTTCCTAATTTATCACTTCATCTCGTGTATCACCAGTGTCCACTGTCTGTGGTGCTTCAGTAGTAAAAACGGGCGTTAAACACTATTAAAAAACAATGATGGTATATTAGTGATTCAAGTTTATATCAGCCACGTTAGTTATCGCAATAATGGAGCTCACTATTGTTAAATGTGAAGGCAGCTATTGGCAACACTACATCTTGTTAATACTTCAGAGTTAATACTGATAGGTGGTACTAACAATCTAGATACTACACACGAAGCGAGTATTTTCGCTGTTTAGTATGATGGCAACACTGATATTTAAAATAAACTGTTAGCACATCAAACTTTTAACAGTCAAGTTAGGTCTTGCAATGATGGAAGTGTCTATACGCAACAGGAACAGAATTTACGACTGCGTCCTATTTGTTTTGTTACCTGTTTTCAAGTGACACATTTAGATAATCGTTCAGTGGAGATTCAGGATTCAAATTATCTCAGTAAGCTGGGAGGTTGCAGACACACAAGTACTAGTTTTCACGTTTTAGCCGCCTTAGGGAGGAAAAAATGATATGAGGGAGACACCGATCGGCCAGGCTCCACGGGCCGTAAGAATTCCAGTCCCTCAGATCACCTTGGATTTTCGAGACTATAACGCCGCACAAATGAAATTGGAGAGAGGAAAATTCGACCCACGAAAAAACTAAGGTCAGGATGACAGGCACCAAGGGATTTGAACCAGGCATTTCCTGAATGCGAGTTCCAAAAGTTATCGCCGAGTCCACTCGCTCGGTTATCTCTTTATTTCTTATAATAATACTGGGCAAACATGTCTCATAACACACCACAATGGCATAATAACAAGTCTCGAATGGTCCGGGCCATCGTGGCTAGCACTGCGTCCTCTATCTTCATCATATGATACCATTGACAGAAGGCAGTGTTGCAACAAGGGGAGGGAAACAATCTGTATCCAGCCTGTTGCCGTCGCTCAGTTTTCGAAATCGAAAGGACGCCATCTTTTTATCAGGCAGTACCCAATTTTTTTCAAAAAGATATATATCATCTGTGCTGTACGCAAAAATAAATTAATGTTTCATTTATTTCCAATGAAGAACATAATGTTCAAGTTAATGTTTTTGAATCGAGAATGTTTGATTTCTATTGAAATGCTTTGAAGTTGAAGATAAGTAATATTCCATTCAAGTTTTATAAATTTTATTGTTAAATTTTATATATATGAAATATTGTATTTAGTACTTGAATTTCTCTGCCATACTTCGTTTTTTTTTTTTTTTATTTGATTGATTTTATTTATGGACAATCTTTAACATCTCAGGTCATCAGCGTCCAATTCAACCCAGGACGTGAAACGGCCGACAAATTTTGCTCAGAGGCCTATTTTTTCAGGGCTTGAGGTTCTTTTACGTGCCGTAAATTTACGACACGGGACCCACCGTTTTACTTCCCTTCCGAAGGAAGCCATACTTAGGATTTTTACTCCCGAAAAAATCCATCGGTCCTGGCCGAGTTCGAACCCGCGATCTTGGGTTTACGAGGCAAGTATGGTTACCATACCTACACCACCAGGACCGACTCCATACTTCGTGTTTAAAAGCAACTATACAAGAACCATCCACTGCGTATATATTGGGTTCCTTCCCTATTAAACTACGTGTAATCGTGGCAATTATCACAGACAGTTTGTTAGGAATTTAGATGAAATAACAACATATTATACATTTTTCAACATTAGGACATTAAAGTATTGTATAACTATATAGAAATGCTTAAATATGACAAAATTAATGAAATATACATTTGGAATATCAGCTGAGAAATTTAAAAACAAATTATTTTCTGTGGGTTTCAACACAAATGATCTCTAGGTTCAGATGCGGCTCCCGGAATTCTTTTTCTTGGCCCTCCAAGGGAATAATTTTTTACGTTATTTATGAATTAAAAAAAACAACTTTATAATAAAAACATCAAATGCCATCAAATACTATCAGATCAAAACCATTCTTCGTCCCTTCTGGCTATGTTTTTTCTAATTCCAAGAAAAATGCTGAGCTTTGCATTCTGCGAATAACAAATTAATATTAATGCAAGGTCGCTTCAGCATCAAGAATAGTGTCCACTGAAGGCGAAAACTTGACAACTCATAGGAATTACAGTTATTTCTAGATACTGTCCTTGTGTCTTAGGATCTTTAGTACGGTAGCTCGCTAGTTTGCAAAGCATGTTGAACATAAACTTTTACAATTGGCTTGCTCTCAAAAGTGACTTCGACATATTCTAAGCAAAAAATCTGGTTCGCGACTGAAAACCACTCTTTTCTCGAGTAGAGTTAAATAAAAGACATTTTACGGCAAATATGGAACGAGTACAATCTACAACTAAAAACAAATAAATATTTGCATTTAAAAACAGAAGGGAACCCTTTGTGAAATTCTAAAAATATCAAGCAACAGTTTAATGGAAGAAAATATTTTTCTCTTAGCCAGAATAGAAATTCGTATTACTTCTGTGTGTACATGCATTTTCAATACTTCCATTATATTAATAAAAACAATGTCCTTGTCCAACTGATCGTAGAGAAACTATCAGCGAATACTTTTGTGTTACACAGCAAATGCTTTCCTATTCTTTCTTTGTCTGTTTCTCCACAAGGTATCCTCAGGAGTCAATGGACCAAAGAATCCAAGAACTGGAAGCAATAAAAGAATGGGACAGAGCGGGATTCTAGGAAACGACACCGCTGTGGCACTGAAGGCAATACATAAACCAGAAAATGTTTCTACGTCTGAGAACAGCCGCTGTGGTTTTCTTTGTTCTTTGGGGTTATCTCTTAATGAACTGTGCAGACATATAATTCAAACGAACTGTGTGCTCGAGGCAGTTATGTTGCAGAGTATAAAACCGCCACTACAAAGCTAAATTTTAAAATACTGACGCGAGAGGAGGACCAAATCGAGCCGTACTTAAGCCCTGTAACGAAGTTACTAACAGCACGACAAACTAGCCATCTTGAAGCGTGGTTCGTTAGTTTCAATTAGGAATCTTCTGAACCATACTCTGGAAGATATATTACACTCACCGTGAAGACAAGTCATAGAAAACAAAGGACATTGTTATGCCTCCAAAATAGTTGGTTATTTTGGAAAAATGATACTCAGTTCGTCTTGTTTTTAATTTTTAAAGATCTTTTTCAGACTCTGCTTTTCCTTGTAAATATATTTAAATATTTTAGCCCCCTTAACTTCTTTGGTGACTAACAATATACATATTTGATAAAGTTCATACTTTTTTTTAGCATGAACTATGATATTTGATTTTTTTACTGCGGTTTACAGAAGTTGTCGACAACAATTAACTGCAGTTTTCCTATAAAATTTATTTTCTGCGACTTCAGGTATTGTATTCTAAGGCGGTTTGTCTAACAGACTCCAATTCACCCACATGGAGACAAATGAGGAGACGTAAATATCAAAAGTAGCGAAATACGGTCTAGTAAGCCAACGTTATGGTTGAGAATGACGCTGATAATCTGCAGAGAAAAAATTATTTGGAAGGCTAACAAAATTTGGATTCAATTACTTGTATTAGCAGGGTCGCAGTAGGAAATTTTGGTATTTCAGATTGCTCAAGGGCTGGCTGAGTATGCCCTACGACCCCAGTGGTAGCACCTACGGGAGGAAAGGATGAAGTGAGAGAGACACTGAATATACAGGATCTAGGTGTGTTTAGGTAAGACGTAAAAGGAATCCATAACAATGTTTCCTGACACTGGTGGAGTCCCTTCCCCCTCAGATGGACCGTTTTCATACTAAAAGCCGGGGCAAGCCACCGTCACACCGCACAAAATACCGGCCCACCCTTCCTAGCACATTTGACCCTATAACAGAAAATGAAATTATATGAAATGAGAGAACGGAAATGTTATGGAAAGAACCATCCCAACAATCGGCTAAACGATAATGGGAAACCACGAAAAAACCAGGCTCAGGATAGCCAACCCCAAGAAAATGTATTTGGGACCTCCAGAATTTGAGTCAACCCGTTCGTTGTACTTATAATAGTATTATAGTCTTTCTGTATGTAGCTCCCAAACGACGGTAACGTTTTAACAATAATAATTAATTAGCCATTGTATTTCAATATATTTTAAACTTTATTCGAGATATGAAATTATTCAGGATATTCCAGTGGAATGTTTTGTTACTTGAGAAATACAAGCTGAAGAACAGATAACTAAACCTTTTTCTTAGAGGTAGTATTTAAATACGGAGATCAAAAAAGTAGAGCTGCATGTGGAATTTAAAGCAGAAAATAGGAAGATGTGCTCAATCTCGCACACAATGAGTGATAGCTGTTTACGTAGTAGCATAAACTCTGTTCTCCTAGCATGGCTTAATGTAACCTAACCTAACTTTTCATAAACTGCTGAAATAGCTGCGATTGGAGGATAATCACAGCGGATTGATATACAAAATGCTTTAGGAAACGATTGCACTGAAAGAAGACACTTGTACGCATACAGATAAATACATTACTAAAATAATAATGTTGCCGCAACGTCAAATATTAGCAGAAGGTTGGGAAATGCTTGAGGAGCCTCCGAAACTGTATATTCAAAATATGCAATTTTCTAGCTTATTGTAATAACTTGCGTTGTAATGTATTTGTAAATATAAGGAAAGGTTGTAAATAAACAAGAAATATCACAAATTCGAAAGTGCTATGAGAGGGTGACAATGAATGACTTTATCTCAGGCCGCTTCGAGACTGGGAACTTTTTCCCCATTTCACCACAGTTTAATTTCCGTGACATTTCTGCTCTTCCAGCCTCTTTCCTTTGTCCGGTCTCTATCTGATGGTGGCTCTTTTTCTTCTCCTTTCTTCCGCCAGTCAGTCCAATTTAACCTTTAGACAAAACTTTTATTTTTTCTCTTGCATTGTAAATGTAGTGTTGTCCTTTCTTCAAATTCTAGCAGATATAAAACATTTCAAATTTGGAACATATTTTGTATTTAAAGTATTGCTTTAAATTATTGAGTTATAAATATTTATATTTGCGTTGGTAACTGTCTCTCCCTAAAGTAAATTGAACTTACTAACGCCATTTTCTTTCGACATTTTTATTATTTCCCTTTGCCTTATTATTCCAACATTTATCTAATAAATTAATCACTTCTAATACTAAAATGAAATGCTCTTCTCAGGAAACACATGAGAGATTTTTGTGACCGCAGACTTAAGTGGAATTGGAAAAGAACTGTGATGTGGTAGAACCATGTAGAGAACTCACATAATAATAACAACAGTAATAAAAATATATAATTAATTATAGCGGTGGTCTAGGAGTAATCCGCTCTCGCCCGCGGATCCGAAAGCCGGAAGGTATCTCAGGACAAATATCTCAAGCACCAAGCCCTTCAAGCTGTGGATTCCTGTCGTATACTTACGCCACGTTAAATAACTCCATACTTTAAAAATAGGTACCTGGATAAAATTATCGGTCATCACCTTAGTATCGCACTAGATAGCACTTGAAGCAATGAGCTGACCAACCATCTTATTCTATCTGTAAATGCCAAGTGTAGGTAAAATACAATGATTCATATAATACCCTACGATTTGAAACAGACCTTGTAGGTCAACAACAACAACAACAACAACAATAATAATAATAATAATAATTTTACACAAAGCACAAATTTTTCCTTTACACCGATTTTTCGCCATAAATATTTCACTTCAGCTTCTTCTTCAGTTAGTCCTTTGTTACTTAATTTCATACCATTTGCTCTCTGTTCCCTTACTTTACTCACCCTCCTTTCAGCAGTACATCCCATCTTCTTTGGTATTCTATAGGTTGTCATTTTTACTCACCAAATAATAATTTATATTATCCTGGAAGTTCTAATTTTATCCATTCTTGATTTCATTACTACTTAAACCAATTTCTGCAACAATTAAATTACATATTTGTTGGATTTTTCGTTTAATGTTCACATTTATGCCCAAATAATGTATTATTTTGTAATAATGCACCGTAACTAAATGTGTTTTCTTCTGTTTAAGATATTTGCACTCCATAACACAGAATATAGCTTGCAATTGCCCTCCTTCCTTTGTTTATTCTTTTCTTTATTTCAGATTAATTGTGCTGTCGATTTAACCTATCTCATTATCTATTTTTGGTATATAATACTAAATACGAGGTACGTCCAGAAAGTAAGTTCCGTTTCAATTTATCTCCACTGCAGCGCTGCGATCGCAGTTTCGCACATGCGCGGTAGACGCTCTGTATCAAGGAGAAGAAATGTGCGCCATTTTGAGATCGCTGTCAGGTAAGTACGCTTTGTTGTGCTTGTTTACAATGTCGGTGTTGATTGAAAATCCCGCTGCTTGTGAAATCAGATCTGTGATTCGTTTTCTGAATGCTAGGAAAGTGAAACCAATTGAAATTTATTGGCAAATTTGCGAAGTTTACGGACAAAATGCGTCCGTAATGCAAAAGAGTGATTCAATGGTGAGAAGATGGGTCCGACAGTTCAATGAAGGACGTAGTGAAGTGCACGATGAAGAACGAAGTGGGCGTCCATCTTTGGTTACAGAAGAACTGGTTCACGCGATTGATGACAAGATCCAGGAAAACCGCACGTTTACAATTAGTGCTCTCGCTATGGAATTTCCCCAAATCTCACGATCACTAATTCATGAAATTGTTACCGAAAAACTGAAATTTCGTAAACTTTGCTCACGTTGGGTACCAAAGATTCTTACTGAGCAACACCAAACGGATGGGTAGTGCACTTCAGTTTTTGACCCGTTATGATGCAGGCGGCGAAGAATTTCTGACACAGATAGTCACAGGAGATGAAACTTGGGTTTCTTACGACACCCCTGAAAGTAAGCGGAAATCAATGGAATGGAGGCACACTTCATCCCCAGCAAAGGTTAAGCCGAAACAAATCTTGACACCTCGAAAAATGATGTGCACAGTGTTCTGGGACTGGAAAGACATCTCTGAAAGAAAATGTTTCCAACTGGTTGAAGACACAGGCGGCAAACTTCTATGAAGAAGGTATACAAAAACTTGTGCCACGCTATGACAAATGCCTGCAAAATTTCGGCAGTTATGTGGAAAAGTAGTTTAAGAGTTGTAGAATTTTGTGCAATAAATAATTTTTCTGTATCTGTACACAATTTAATTTTATTACCAAACGGAACTTACTTTCTGGACGTACCTCGTATTTTCTCTTGTATATTAAAAAAATTAACTTTCAATATTCTTACTTATAGTTTGGAACCGTAATTATGGGGGGTGGGTTATTTTTGATATTGAATGGTTGATTTATTATTTATTTAATCGGACAATTAGATGTTATTCTTTTCTTGCCTCGACTCTTGGAGTCATGAGTTCAATGCTCCCTAATTCTCTGGTTCCAATGCAGAGGTTAGGGATCTCAGAGGAATTTGGACTGTTTTTAATTATTTGAACTCATTAGGGAGAAAGGGGATTCTTCACTGCAATAATATAAGTTTCGATTCTGGTTGGACATTTTACTTATTCGGCAATTTGGAAGGTTCAGGAACATGCTGTGATTCTGTCGTGTGCTTATTGTTCTGTCCTATTGTACCATATAATATACTCACGGGTTATAATTCACTGCCTTCGTTGGTAAATTTACTCATTTTAACACAATTTTGGAATCTGACAATCACCCTATCACTGATTCCTCGCGAATATTCTTGCTATTACTCTCGCACATACTGACTGACTCTCACCGACCGAACGATTTACTTTGACTCTCCGCGACGGTTTAACTATTCTACTATGACAGTGAATAACTGATGACTGATGCAGATACTGACTAATTGTCACCCTTACTATTACCGTCACTGCTGTTACTACTGTTACTCTGTCACCACTATTACTGTTACTCCCCTCACGAAAGTTTAAAACTTAACTTTTTATGGTTAATGTTAAATGTATTATGTGAATTCGCTCCGCCCTTCGCGAAAATTTAATTTCTTTAAATATTATTAAGGTTTGTTCCTTTTATAATATTATTGGATCACACAAGTGCATGGTTTATTACAAGTTTGTTTTTATTCGTCGGGTTTTTGAACTATGTTGATAGGTCGAAGTTTCTGGGTTTTACCAGGAAATATACATTTGCTATACCAACGCTACCAAAGTCGGAGACATCTGCCTTTCACAAGAATCTTGCGATAAAGCACGCTTCTGCAATATATGCGGCCTCCCTTTGAAACAGCTAATAGCTTGGTTTCTGTAAAAAAAAAAAAAAAAAAAAAAAAAAAAAAAAAAAGTGTTTCTGTATGCAATATTTCCTTTTGACGACAAGTACAGTTGCCAATTGAACTGATGTTCCAACCGTTTAGAGCGTAGTGACATCTGGCGCCGGAACCGGCGAGTCTGTCCGAGAGGGTTTGAAAGGTTAAGGTTTTAACAAAGAACCCTCTTCCCAGGGCCTTTTTCCAACAAAAGTCAGCATGTCCATTCCTTTTACAGTAACATAACAGACATATATGCACTGTCAATCATGGTATTATAGAAAGATAACTTGAATATTACTTTCTAGTAAAAAGACATATCTATATACATATACTAAAACATGTAATATTGAAGTTCTGATTTTAATTGTAACATTGGTACCCTTGATTGTTATGCTACTTTTGGCATCAAACAATACCTGAAACAAGATACAATTATTATTATTATTATAATTGCAATTAGAAGCAATTATAATTAAATAGAAATTTTGAGACAACATTTCCTATTTCAAGTTTTTCTCATCAAATATTTATCTGTTCTATTTTGCTATATTTGGTATTATTTTAATGCAGGATGAGGAAATGACCATTACCACAATCCCAACCTGGAGGATCCGATAATTTTTGTACATCGTTTTCTGAATTTTCATTTTTAGATCCGTCGTCTAACTGCAAGGTAACAATAACTGTGTACTCTGATTAAAACTGTCACGGGTGGCCGAGATCGTTAAGGCGCAGACTCGTGAGCGGGAGGTATGGGGTTGGAATTCCGTCCTCCTTAACTAAGGGTTTTCTAGGTTTTCCTCAGTCCTCATAAATGGCAAATGCCGGGAAGGTGCCCTAAACATAGGCCTGGAACGTTTCCTTCCTTTAAAAAATCCTTTCCCAATATATCATTTCATCTCACATATCATAAGTGCCGACCGCCTGTGGTGCCTCAGTAGTAAAAACGGGCGTTAAACACCATTCAAAATAATCTCTGGTTAAGGGGCTCTCACTAGCACCAGTATGGCTAACTGACTTCAGGTATCTTAATGATATTATTCACACCTTCCCTTTATCTTTTTTCGTTCTCATTTGGAACAAATAATTTATTGTGATGATGATGATGATGATGATAATAATAATAATAATAATAATGATGATGATGATGATGATGATGATAATGACTATACTAATTCTGTAGTAATATCGTTGCCATATACAGCAAAGGTACTCAAACAACCTTAACCTCGGTTTTCCTGACCAATTTTTCAATTTTCGGTAGGTTTTTTTCATCTAATGTAAAAGCTGTTTTATAAAAAAGTCATTTATCTAAATTACTCTTTAAACATGTGAATTAATTTATAAATAACGATACCTACTCTCCATGGCTACATAGTCTCCGTGAAGGTGATTGATATAAATGCTGTTCAGCATTCGCCTTCATAGTGTGTGGAGTTGTGGGGTCACAGAAGTCTCGAATGCTTAATACTAGCTTAATGAATACCTTAATGCTAATCACAACTTATTTGATATCTTTTAATAAATGACCGAGCATGTACTAAACACGCATTAAATGCTTAGACATTTCTGATGTCAACAAGAGAAGGGAATGTGCCGCACAATTGTGTCTAGATGCTCCCAAAGGAACGCGTAATCTCTGTCTCATGCTCTAATGGACCGTGCCTGGAACTAATGGCTTCTACTGCTTCTTTTAGAGAGACTACTGCAATTACTGCAGATCCAAGCCTCCATTTATTCCGGAGCTGGAAAAGGAATTTGACTTTGTTTCGTATAAAATGGGTTATATTCTTTAACAAATCCTTCTGTAATATGAATATTATTACTTTAAACTACAGTACGGCCGTCCATTAGGCACAAATGTTTAAAGCAAGATATTGCCACAAATGTTGTGAGCGCTTATTAATGAAAACGATCACATTATAACAGATTCTATCAAATAAATACCATACAGTTTATTTAGACAACCAAACAGTTATTTCTTTTTTATTATTTATTCATTTATTAATAGAAGAAGATTCATTGATTTGGTGATAATTAACATAAATACAGTGAGGTTATTTGAGTTGCAGGCCTCCCTATAGGCTGCTTCCTACAGCCAGTGCACCTGGAAAAGAATAGATAGAGTCGCCACGTGCAAATAGTATTTTTAATTTAGCATTTATATTTATGCTGAAAATATTATTCCCCAGGGGCAATACATTGCCTGAGCTATATTTCATCTAACTTTTCTTCTGTAAGAACACTGTGGTTCGCAACATATTTCTATCATTTTTAACAAATGTGTTAAAAAGCAACCTCTACCGGAAACATAATTGCCAGTTTTTTTTTTTTTTTCTCCTCCAGAACTGTTTTACAACTTCTCGGCAGAATCAGTTTTCACATAAGGATCATACATAAAAAGGAATAATTAGCACACAATTTACATACAATGAAAGCACGAATGCATAACTACTGATTGACAAATCCTCCATCAAATTAACTACAAGTTGCTACCTGCACATGCATTATATGGATTTGACGAACAGCTTCTCTCAGTACGCAGTCACTCTATGCTGGCCCTTAACTCAAATAACCTCACTGCATGTGTACCATACGGTGCCCATGAATTTATTTGTAAAATAGCATAACAGCCGCAGCATCCCATGCATCGTCAACAATGTGTGTTCAGAGGAACATTTGTATCAGCAATTCAGTGTTCGTAATGCAGATGGAGTACAAATGTTACCGTGCAATTAGTTATTTTAAAAGAAACGACTTGTCTTCATACACCTACGCAAGTTTGAAGACACCATGGTACTTCGTGAACAACGGTCTTCAGTCGGTCCCCGTAAATTAAGAGGGGACGAAAAGAGAAGTCGCGGACCTTCGATGGCATGAGTGCATAAATATTACAACTGGGTTATGATGTTGCAAGAAGAACTTCTTGTAATCTATAAGAATTTACAGACACTCATTATTAGAACGAAAAGTGTCTCAACAAGTTTACATGATTATTTAACGGCGAAGAACATACTCCTATTTGGGTGTCCTACAACCTCGAGAAGAGTGCTCAAGTGGAATGATGCCGCGAAATGCTACAGAGATACAATACCAGAGACCCTAGCTGCGTTTCTGAAATCATGAAAAGTGACGTAACATGGAACGACACTAAGTAAGTAAAGAAATTAAGGTAAGTGGGAAAGAAAATGCTGGTGACATTTAAACAATATTTTGTTTCCCCAAGGTTTTCAATAAGTGTGCATAAAAAGGCCGATTGTTGTTGATTTGGTTTATTTATGGACGCTCTTTAACATCCCAGGTCATTAGCATCCCATTCAATTCAGGACGTGAAACGACCGACAAATTTTCCTCAGAGGTCTCTTTTTTTAGGCTTGAGATTCTTTATAGCACCGTAAATGCACGACAAGGGACCCACGGCTTTACTTCCCTTACGAAGGAAGCCATACTTAGGATTTTTAAGCCCGAAAAAACCCATCAATCCTGACTGCGATCTTGAATTTAAAAGGCAAGTATGATTACCACTACACCATCAGAACCGATTAAAAACGGCCGAGAATCGGACTTGAGAACCTCAAGTGGCACCGTGACAACGGCTTAACTTCTTGGAGAATACCTCTGTAAAGTTGGTCACCCATTCGCCTTACAGTCCTAACTTGGCACCATGCGACTTCTTCTTGCTCCCTTTGATGAAGAAATAACTATGGCGGATGCAAACAATGCTTCCAGCGTTGCTTTCCAATGATGAGATGGTATATAGACACGGAAGAGGAATTCTTTGAGAAGAAATGGTGATAGTTTCAAATTATCATTAAATTTTTACCGGTGTTCGGAAACTTTTTAGTGTCCGTCATATTTGGTTGGTGCCATAACCGTTATTTCCGTTGATTAAGGGTAAAAATATAATTTGAATTCATAAATCATAGACCATAACTCATAGAGATACAAATCTGAAGATAGGTAACACTCCTACGTCCTAGAAGATGAAAAAGTTACAATCTAAAACGACGTTTTGTTTACAGAATACATCGCAATTACATAAATGAGCTTATTGGTACAAATCTATGAAAAGAATCTAACGTAATTTTGATCTAATACTAGCCACGATGAGAAAAGCTCTTCTATCTTTTCCTTTTTATTACATGAGCCGAAACGTCTCCTGTTTCATTGTAAGAATATGGGAACGGAATACGAATTTACTTTCATAATCGGACAATCAAAATTGAACTGTCTAATAGGAATAAACTATAGTGCAGAGAAGCAACATTTCTTAGAAGATTAGCAAATAAATATCTTAGAAAATTAAGTTTTTATCTTAGACATCAAGGAACCTTAGTCACAAAAAAACATTATAAATTCACATCAACATTTTTATATAAGGCCAAAAGGTGTACGCACATATGGAAATTCTAAGAAAATGTGGTCATTAAGGTTTTTGTTACTAGGAAAGTGAACCGAAAGCCCATTCCGTTATATGATAAAGATATGAAATGGTGTGCTTTTTACTAATACTCATTTATCTTGATATTATCCTTCCAAGTATAAATCTTAACCATGTGACCATCAAGGTTTTAATGTATAGCTTCCGGAAGGTATTCTCAAATCATTACGGTCACTTTTTAAAGGTAGATCATTTTAGTATCTTTAAATTGGTGCAGCAAGGAGAAAGACAAAAAATATCTACACGAACACTTGCCTTTCTCAAATGTTTTTATTTATATCTTCTTAGAAGTGTAGGAGATAAAAAGTCTTACCATTTTATCCATTACTCCGGTTTTTGTATCATGCAATTTGTTATTTCCAGTTATAATTGAAAAACATTTCAACCGTAACATTACGTGCAATTTTTCCAATCGTTTGTTTATTCATTGCGTTTTTTTTTTCTTATTCTTCTTCTAGTGGCAATTTCAGACGCGTTGCTTTATGTCGAGTGCAGCTCTAACTGAAATTCAACTATCCTTTAACCTTTCTATGGGTGTTTACTGTTACATATTTCGCTGTTTTAAATTGTGAACAAGTCATAGTAGTAATATTTTATGTTATTTACTGTTTCTATAAAAAGTTTGTTGATGTTTTACATTTATTATTATTATTATTATTATTATTATTATTATTATTACTTAATACTTAATACTTGAATAACAGTCGCCAGAACTGCGCGTTCTTATTGAATTTTATGTTTATTAGTGACACCAACATACGGTACTTAAACGAAATTTTCGGTGCGTTCAAAACAAACTCCTGGTTAAACTTACGTGGCGAATATTATATTTGTTTAAAGTTTTACCAAGATATGAAAAAGGTTAGTTTAAGTGGCGCACCAGCGTAAGTTTGTTTAATAATTGTAATAAATGATACGTTATATTCAGAATGCGGTCATTTCAAAGATTATTCGAAAGAACTGTACAAATTGCATCGCAAATAATATTTTATTCAGATAACTTATTACATTAGTTCTCAAATTGATTTCCTTCTACATTTATACAAGACACTTAATCTGGGACACTTAAGTATACGCTTCTAGATTATTTTAATGTCTTCAAAAGCATATTCGGTTTCTA
Source organism: Metallyticus violacea (assembly GCA_030762175.1). Classification (NCBI taxonomy): domain Eukaryota; kingdom Metazoa; phylum Arthropoda; class Insecta; order Mantodea; family Metallyticidae; genus Metallyticus; species Metallyticus violacea. The sequence continues at coordinate 16,792,512 of CM060843.1, read as the reverse complement.
CTTTCTAGTCCTCAATTGATTGTATTTTTCACTAATCTTAAAAAGAAAGAAAAAAAGATTGGTGTGAGATCTAGTGATTCTGGGAGCATTTCTAAAACTTCCAATAACCATTATAATAATAACAATAACAATAATAATAATAAACAATAATAGAGGGGCATTAATTTGCAAAAATATATTCGCTACAAAACTAGCGCTTCCATATTCTGGAATCATACGTGCTTTTCCAATACACTAGGAAATGCATGAAATTAGACAAAACAATATTTAACTCTATATTAAGAGACAAACAATATACATCTAATATTTAAATAAATAAATGAACAGAAAAGTAAAACAGGATGAACAGTACAAAAGTAAATAACTTACTTCTACACATATATATACAAATAAGTCCAAAATTATTCAACTAGTGTTCACCTCCCCCATTCTCGGTTTTCTGCCTCTTCCAATCTAAGCTGTCTCGTTTTATTTAAAAAGTTATCTACTCCCTCCTACTCCTTACTATCTGCCAGCAAAGTCCAGTACTGACATTGCCCTCTCCCCCCGTTAACAAACAGGCCGGTAAATATCTCTTTCTGCATTCTTTCGTCCGCTTACAGTATGCAGAATATGCTCCCAAATTCTTTCTCCGCACATATAGGGCAGATTCTCGTACCCTCTCTAACAGCGAGCCCCTGATTGCGGAGTTTGACTCCTATTTGGATGTAACGCTCCACCCCCCATCCAATTTTCAGCTCCGATTGTATCTCCAGCAAAACTTTTTCTGCACACTCCTATAGAGTGAGTTGCCTATTAATGTCCCTTGAGCGTTTCTTAATTTTCCTCCAAATTCCCTTCTATTTTCCCGCTCTGCGATCGAAATGTTACCTATTCCCATATTTTTCAGACTCTTTAATTTTGAAACCCAGGTGTTATTGCCCCCTTTTCTCTTCTGCTCCCAGGAAGGGATCGCCCTAATTAGTGTCCGATCTCCTTGAACAATTTGTTGCCAGTATTTTATCAACATAGTCTGGCACAGTTCTTGCATAATGGGTGTAACACCATCATGTTGGAAGTACAATAAATTGAAAATATCGTAACAGTATGGTATAAGTGTTCACCATTTTCAAGTACTACTGTATTGTACCATTAAATAAACAAAACCTGAGTACTTTTGATGTGCGATATATAAAGTTGATTTAGCTGCCTTTCCAGAACAAAATATTATATGTATAGTTGTCTGTTACTGCTGTCAGATAATGTGAAAGTTGGTTCATCACTCCAAATTATTTTAGGAAAACTCTTAGCACATTCTTCTTAGTAACTCGTATAGCATTGTATCACAAAACTGGTTCCTACTACCTGCAGCGTCTTCGAAAAGACCGTGTATAAAATGTGATACGTGATGCTTGAATCTAGTTTAATGTAAAACTCTCCAAATAGATTTTTTTAAATACTCTGTTCAAAATAAAGTCTACGAAGAAACATTGTGGAACTGTAAATAATCTGCTGTAATGTTTTGTTTCATCACATAATGAAGGCCTACCTAACTTAGAGCAGTTCGATAGAGGTCCATTTCAAAATGTCTGCGTAAATAATAGGTCACCTTCCATGTTGCTGGGACAGCGTCAAAATTATTACTCCACGCTTGAATTTCTAAACTACAATTATTTTTATATCAATTTTTAAACCAAAAAAATCTTTCTTCCTCAGTAAAAAAATTTATAGCATGAATCGATACTGTTAATGAACACAACTGAACAGTAAAAAATATATTTGACCAAACAGTTATGCACTCCAGCGATGAGCACTGTTAGACTAATATTTTTAAATACATGATATGGTTACAATTGACTAAATTGCTTAACATTTTATATGGATAATGATTTCTTGCATACTTATACTTCTTGACACTCTACAGCTTGGAGTGAGTCTCTTGACCTGCCGCAGCGACCTCTGCTTCCTCTAGCACATTCTTACAACTTCATTGATAGAGGGCAGTACTGCAGGGGGGAGGAATGTGATTAGTATGCCGGCACCCCGCAGGTCGCCCATCACTCGGCTTGCTGTCCATCAGGCAGTTTCCCAATTGTCCATGCCGTTTCAATTTCTTCCCGAAGTGCTGCCAGTGTAGCTGGTTTTCTACGGTATATAACATTCTTAAGAGTTTTCCATAGGTAGAAGTTCAACGGCTTCTCCATTGCCTTTGAACTTCAACAACATTCTCGGTTTTCCAATACCACTTCAAAATTGCTTTCCGCTGTTCAAACGATAATCTTGGCTCCATTTTGTTGTAGCAACGCTAGCATAACTTAATGTGTGTCACATCTGTTCATTTTTGATTTACGATAAACTTGGCTTCATTTGTTCACTGTTAATTTACCTGTCACGTAGCAACGCTATCATAAACTATGTGAGTCACATCTGTTTACAGAACATCATACGATAATCTTGGCGTTATTTGTTAATTGTTGATTTACCTGTCACCTAGCAACGCTATCATAATGTATGTGAGTCATATCTGTTTACACAGCATCATACTACACATTACTGTTGTTTTTCGGTTTAACTTTGAAATATATTAAATAGATATCTACTGTGAAAGTGTGTATACATTTTTGGCACCTTCGGTATTTTCACCTAAGGTATGCTAGGCTAAGATTTGGAACGAGAGACAGGTAGGTAAAATTTGAGATCAGACTGTACTCGAACCCATGTATCTTCTTCTTACCTGCCGATGTCTTCCATCTGAGTTACTGTACAAGGCCTGTTACTCATAGAGAGAGAGAGAGAGAGAGAGAGAGAGAGAGAGACAGAGACAGAGACAGAGACAGAGAGAGAGATAATATCTACAGCATAGCATTTACAATTACTTAATTTTGCATCACATAGGTTTCTTTAAGTACAGAAGTTTCCATTTGCCACTTCATCAACTGTCTAATCATTCCTACCATGGTATTTAATTTTAATCCATTGCTATAACACGATAACAGCTGTAGAATAAATGAATAAATCTAGGCTTCAATTTTATCCAATCCGGCCTCTGTAAAGCGCACCATGGGAATCATGAGTGATATTGATGCCTTTAGCGCGCGTTTAATATAACCATTTATAAAGATATTCTCTCTTGGCTTCCTGTAGTTTCCTGTCTATGGATCTACGCCTCGGTATTCGGGACGAAAATTTACACCATAAATGAGTCGAGAAATTCGTTCTAAATTTTTTATCTTTCATCTGGTAATAAGTTTAATAACTGGTTCTCCCTCCGCACTAACACCATCATTCAATTCCCGAAGTACAGATCTTTGAAGCGGAAAACGAATGGAAAGCTATGCATTAAAATTCAATTATCAATCGATAAGCTGCAAAAGCGAGAGAAGTACTCCAGCGCTTTATTATTTTTTGCCGAGTTAAGTATTTTTCTGTGTTATTCTGCACGACTGAGGACGGCTGCTGTCCAAGAAAAATTATTGTCAGGAGTGGAAACTAAACTTTTCTATTGGAGTAACTTTTCTATTACGGTGTTACTTTTAGGGTGTTGTTGTGCTATTTGATTTTGTTCCATTTTTCTCTTATGTCCACTTAATGATCAGTGGCGTGCTAGGGGCTACAGCAAATTCTGTAATTAGGATAATTAACAGCGCGTCAGTTTGTTCTAGATGAACAATTTTCTGTTAAAGCAGCGGATGAAAATGTACAGGGGTTTTGAAAAATAAGAGGTAAATTTTTGCGTCACTACCCATTACCCTAAATGTTGTATGTCCACATTTTTATTCTTGTACAAACCCTTCAATGTTGTATACAGCAGCTCATTAAAGATTTTTAAAGATAAAATGAATGGAATTGCAAATATAACGATGAAATCAAAAATGTCTTTGAATGTAAAGTATGGATAAATGGAATTGTTTGGATATTTTTGTTTGATCCTAATAAATAATTAGACCCAGTTTTGTGAAGGAAAATTAGATGAATTAATACCCTGGCTGTAATAATTATCCTTTAACTGATGTACTGTCGTAGAATTGTTCAGGAGTACTGTTTCCTTCAGGTAGTTTTACAATCAATAATAGCGATCTCAGAAAAGAACTCGAATTGCATAGGTCATCTCTTAAACTATTTTGAGTATGAAATTACCATATGGTGAAGGATAATTTTAAAAGATATGATGCCAAAAATTCACTAAAACTTTCAAATCCATTTTTCCATAACTTTTATTTTTCTGATTCAATACCAACTTTTTATACCGGATATGAATTATGCTCAATAAAAAATTTACATTAAGTAATATATTTTTGAATGGTGTTTAACGCCCGTTTTTACTAATGAGGCCTGATGATACATGAGATGAAATGATAAATTGGGAAAGGATTTTTAAGGAAGGAAACATTCCAGGAGTAAGTTTAGGGTACTTCCACGGCATTTGCCATTTATGAGGTCTGAGGAAAACCTGGAAAAACCTCATTCGGGGAGGACGGTCCTGGCGGGATTCGAACCCCAAACCTGCCGCTCATGAGTCTGCGCCTTAACGACCTCGGCCACCCATGGGCGTCGTAAATAATTATAAAATATATTAATGTTTCAATGCATTAATGTGATCAGAAATATTTGCTTATTTATTTTATTCCTTTGCATGACTTTTAGAAAAAAAAATGAATATTTTTGAAATTTAGAAAAATAATTTCAAGTTAATAAGAGAAGTAATTCACTTTTGGATGCATAAAACTGCTACACCATGTCTAATGAATACAACAAACAAATTATAAGTTTTAAGTTGAAATCCTGAGGGGAAAGTTGATTTCCATAATAACCCCATAGTCTTTTTTTTTAATAAAAGCAATAAAAATGTGGGACTTAATATTAAGTAATTGTATAATAAATAAAATATCAAAATTTAGTTCCAATAGACATAGCAATATGAAAAAGTTAACATATTCTACAGATTATTTCCTTAATAACACTCTGTATTAATCTTAAATCTTTCTGTCTTCAAAACCCATTAATTTTCACCTATCTATTGAAATACTAGTGTTATATACGTATAAAATAAGTTGGATGTATCAACATCTGTAAATATCGAAAATCCACTGTATACGAATCTTAAATAATTTTACATCCAATAGCAGTCAATGCAAGTTGGTAAAATTTAAATTGTTTTATTTAAGTTTTGAATAGAGTTGGTTGAATTAGGGATCAAGCTCTAACTAAGCGATGAGGGTGTTTATCAATACAGACACGTACATTATCTTTCCCCTCAGCTCCCCGGAACCTTCTCTCAACACGATGACGTAATGTGAGCCGTGGCCCTTCCGCCAACTGCATGCATTTCTTGGTATTACAAAGCTAAAAATATATGACGGCACATAAAAAGTGTAAACGTCTTAACTAGTTGCAAAAACTTGTTGCATTTCATACGGAAAAGTCAACAGTCAGGCAACGCTCTCAGAAGCTTTATATGGCAAGTTCTTCGTGCACGTTCACAAGAGCAGCTTCTAACCCTGTCAGATTAAAAAGAAAACTATCTCACCAGACCTTACCGTCTAAAGCAAAAGAGAAGGCTGAGAGAGTTGGGGCTAATTTGAAAAGATGGACTGAATTCTTGGAATCAGCAGAAGAACGTGACATTATCCACCGACCTGAGCTTTCAGAGGTAGAGTATATCTCCTGCAGCTGTACAACAGTTTTCAATTCAAAGAAATATTTGACCAAAATTACGTAACCAACGAAATTGGAATTCATATCAAGTTTAAAACCGGACAAAAACAAATCAATTGAATCTGTAAGCCATTGTTAGCGTCGAGATAAACGTTGGAGTATCACCTATGAAGTTCTTTGAGTAAAACAAGTGCCTCTAAGAATCCGAAGTTGTTTCATCATATTTACTTCTATTCTGCAGAGTTATTTTTGGACTGCGTCCGCAGCAGAACATATCCCGCGCGCAGCCAAGGCAGCGGTAGTAGCGGCTCCGTTGATGGATAATTTTCCTTTGCATTTTTAATCGCACAACTTTGACAAATAATAGTACTTATTTTATAATGAACACAAATAATGTCTTGTTAGATGCAGTCAAACATTTCGGACATATTTTAATATAGTTTGCACCCATTCACAACAATTTTACTTCCATAATTCTTCCAATTTCTACCCCGATACCCTCTTTTAAGTTTCTGTCTGTAGACTTAGTTATTTCTCTGTTCTTGCGATCACATTTCAACACATTAGAGTACAATTTACTTCACTGTTATCAGCCAAGGTAGCCCACCAATGGTCTTTAATAACACAAATACTTCAGTTATTCTGATGTTTTAACCGCAAACTGAGTTATAATAACACAAAGCTTTTGTATCAGTAAACTTTAACTGAATGTCTTCTTGCAACTATCAGCGCGGCAGCTATCCATTATTATGACAAATGATACGTGGCCTTGGCCCAACGCGGAACACAGATCTAAAACAATATTAGGTATGTGAATGGGACAATAAAGCTGAGAAAAACAATTATGTTATGGATTTTTTTAAGCGCTGTAGCCACTTCATATTAAGATAGCTAAATGAAGTTTGTTAAGGTTTGAAACAGAGAGAGAGTAGGGATTCTACTCAAGACACTGCGTTTGAAGGCCTGTTTGTAAACAATTACAAATTAGCGTGGGCGAGATGCATTCGTTTTCTAGGAAACGTAAGGGCTAAAAACTACAAATAATTTATTAAAGACACAGTAAGGACAAACAAAATCTAATGGCGTAAACTGTAAATGAAAATACGTTTCCTGGGTTCCATTTTGAAATTGTTTCCTTCCAAGATAATTGATGAAGCTCATGGACGCTTTCAACAGGTTATTGCTGTCAAATAATAACATACTCATCAAGTATGTTTTGTTTGCTGTTGTTGGTAACTAATTAAGAATTTATTAAATGTGACATTTTCATATAAACCATATGTTAGACCAAGATTTGGAATCGGAGACAGATAGGAAAAATTCTAGATCACGAGTTAAGCCTGTCTTGTATGAAATAAAAAACTCATTTCATATAAACTAGCCTTAAATTGTGCTGTTAACTATGAAGCCTGACTGCAAGGATTGGAAAAAGTTTAATCTCCTCTTATGGGTAAATTCTCTGCAAAAGAAATAACCGTAGAGTAAGCCAAGGTACATATGACAGAGCTCTGTGTGTAAAATGGAAGAGCATCGACACGGTAATCCGAAAATCCGTGGTTCATGTTCCAGTCGTGACAGCGTTAGTAAAATCAATTTTTTTCCATAAGTAAAAGGATTATAAGCCATATTAACTATACTTTTGACAGTTTAAGTATTTAAATCAGTATGTTTTGTAATTTTGGTGACAAGTTTAAAAAGAAATTTCCTCGAAAAACCTAACACGATAGGAAAATTTAAATTTCAGATATAAGATTAGCACATGATATTTATAAAACGTTACTTGCTTTCATTAAGTTGTTGAGTTATTTCATAAATAACGAAACTTTCACTATTTTAGTGTCTGAAAGTTATAAAATTAAGTATGACAGCTCAGATAAAGGATATAGGAACTATAGAACAATACTTACAGAGATCGTTATTAATTGAAATTATATACTGGTAATTAGCTTACCAACTTTCGTTGTAAAAAAAATCTCCTACTAGTGAGCATTTCTGCGAATACGTTCCTCTTGACCCTTCGTTGTCCACTGAGCACTGTAGTGAGGCACAGTGGGGCGTCATAAGTAACGAGAGAAAAATGAGAAGAAGAAGAAAAAAAAAGAATAGTGGTTAGAAAATAAATTCTGCTTTGGACCGGCCAGTTAATCAAAGATTTATATTTACAAAAATCGTTGTCTTAAAATAACACAAAAGTAAGAATGTAAAATAAGAAAAGAACTGTCTCATAAAATAAAATGATCTCTTTGTTCATACAAAGTGTTTAAATCCTGTTAGTAAACTGGAATTGATATTAACTTATGAAAGAAAATTACAAGATTTCGCCTAACTTCTTCCAAAGTCTAAGAAAAGAAAACTGTTGTAGGGGTATTTGGGGGGGGGGGGGTGGGAAGAAAAATATTTGGAAACTATGGTCATCCTTAAAAGAACGAGGGTTATATTCTGATAAAGAAGTTGAAGTTAGGCACTAATAAGTCAATATTAAAACGAAATAGGATAAAACTTTTCTTAGAATGCAGTAAAAAACGTTTAACTGGAAGTGAAAGCATATCAAAAATTTATAATTTGATCAATTCGCGGTTCATTTACTTTAATAATCTAAGGCCTCGTTTAGGCCCATTAGAAGTGATGCAACAAGAAGCTCGTAATTACCGAGGCCTCCAACTTGCAGTCTTTCCACACTTGTTTCTTCAAACCTTTATCTGTTTGCTCTTAGAATCAGGGAATCCAAAGTAAAACGAAGTATTTTAGTTTATCGATCGCAATGGCAATGTCGGGAATAGAATGAATGCATTCCCACATCCCCACGTACAATATTTTGTCGTGTCCGACACGTTGGAAGTAAGGTTTAATTGTAACCGTCTTTGGCAAATCACACGGTCGAAGACTTGTGGTTATGTGCGAAATATTTCAGACGCTGCATGGATCCGTGTAAATACTTCAACACTGAACCTATGTTGATTACTGTGAGACTACTTGCACTTTCGGGTTTTCTTCCGCATGTTGTGCAAGCTAACGATACCATCTCGAGATTCCTGAAACATCAACGTGGGACCTTATCGCACAGAATCACGCATCATGTGAAATACTTCGCAAACAACAACTCTTTGAATGTGGGTGCTGCAACTGGATGAGCTCTCTGTAGTAAAGTTCGCGGTCGGATTTCGAACCCTTTGTAGTTAAGTGCACGATATGTTTCTCTGTTGGATTGATGTAGGTTTCTTGACAAAATTTGGGACGCACGCCCATCACCAAATTCTTAGCAATCATGCTTTAGCACCCTAAAGCGCCCAAGCCATCTACCGAGTGTGCCAAAAAAATGTATACACACTGTTACAGTAGATATCTGTTTCATATATTTTAAAGTTGGACCGAAAAACAACAGTAATGTGTGGTATGATGTTCTGTGAACAGATGTGACTCACTTACATTATGATAGCGTTGCTAAGTGAAAGGTAAATCAACAATGAGCAAATGAAGCCAAGATTATCGTATGCTGTTCTGTAAACAGATGTGACTACATACATTATGATAGCTTTGCTACGTGACAGGTAAATCAACAATGAACAAATGAAGCCAAGATTATCGTATGCTGTTTTGTACACAGATGTGACTCACATTACGTTATGCTAGCGTTGCTACAACAAAATGGAGTCAATTATCGTTTGAATAGCGGAAAGCAATTACTAACTGAGAATGTTGTTGAAGTTCAAAGGCAATGTAGACGTATATTGAACAGAACCGCCAATGCGAGTAACAATTGCACGCACTGGAGACAAATTTGAGACTCATGGTACCGTATGCGATGTCCACAAGGGCAGATCTGGGAGACTCCGCACAGCAACAAGCCCCGCGTCCTCGGCTTGATGAATACCTTTCAAGGCACTGGATAGGACGAAGATGTCCATTGAGTTTCCTCCGCGTTCTTCGGATCTAACTCCGTTGGACTTCTACCTAAGCGTAACTCTTAAGGATGTTGTATACCGTAGAAAATCAGTTACACTTGCAGCACTTCGGGAAGAAATTGAAACAGTATGTGCTGCAATCGCTGAAGACATTTTCGCAAACGTTGCTCAATCAGTAGTTCAACATACTCAAGTGTATCGACCCGATGGTGGGATTTTGATTAACTGTTGTAACAGTAAACGTCTAAGATGATTGGTGCTCATCATTATGTGTTTGCGTGAATTCCGCTTAGCTATGTTAACATAGTTTTCTTTGCTTGAAGTGTGTGTGTGTGTGTGTGTGTGTGTGTGTATGTATATACATATCAATACTTCAAGCAAAGAAAAACTATATTAATATATATTTGCACCCACGTATTTCCGGACATGCACCCCATCTTGAAGAATAATCAGTTTGATGTCCCGTACAATATTTTCCCGTATTTTTTATTATCCTAGATTTCTCTACGATGTTAAACGCAGTAATTGGAAAAGCTGGTGATTTAGAAAATGTTAAAGATTTAAACTCTAAACTTTCTTGGCCAAGCCTGTCAGTTTTAAAAAGAGTGCAGCAGTTCTAATTCTAGATAACCGAAATTCTCATTTTAAGATACTCAGGCTCATATGAATTTGGTAACAGATTAGAACAATGTAATATAGTTAATTAGGAACTAATTAATAAGTCTAAACTAAATAATTATCTAACCCTTTTTGTGTTTAATTAAATTTAGTTCCACTTCGGATCCAACCTGATTAGAGTGCAAAGTAAACAGTCATATATTGTATACATTCTTGAAGTGACTCCCTGAACATTCTCTGAAGTTTCATTAGCATGAAGAGATAAATGCTATGGCTAGAACTCGGAGATTCTTTTACTAGGATGACAACCCTGACAATGAAAACACCTTGTTATCGCAATGAATAAGATATCTCTGCAAGCATTAACGACAAGAATTGATGGATTAAGTACCTTTAGGGGCAATTTGCATACTTGCTGCTCAGCTCAAGATAGCAATTTCTCCTTTAGAAGTCAGACACTGTTGATGCCTCAGAAAGCTAGTACTCTGTATGCCACTCTGCGTGCAGAGAATAGAAGACTCACAACCGCTGCTACAAGATAAACCAATCTCTTGGCAGACAGCATCACGTCCGGTGTTTGCTCAAGTAGAAATAATTAAAAAAGAGGGCGATGAGGTGCAACAGCCCTTGCCTCAGTGAACCGTCGCGTGTGGGGAACTGCATTCACGTAGAGTCCTTGATCTCATCTGTTGCACCTTTGATTGAAGGCCGCGGCTTATAGTAACATTTGATATCTGTGTTTTATCAGGTACTTCAGCAACCATACCTGAAAACTTAATGTAAGTTGCGAATAGTTTACGATTAACTGAAATGTACCGTATTCAAGAAAGCTATGATTGACCACAGGTTTTACACACGAATAAAACGAAAAACTTCGCCCTAATACCTCTATGAACATTCTTTAATGCACCGCCACGGGTGGCCGAGGTCGTTTAGGCGCGGACTCGTGAGCGGGAGGTCTGGGGTTTGAATCCCGCCAGGACCGTCCTCCCTGACTGACTCCAGGTTTTCCTCAGTTCTCAATACCGGTGAGGTACCCTAAACTTAGGCCTGGAACGTTTACTTCTTTAAAAAAACATCCTTTCCCAATATATCATTTCATCTCATGTATCATCGCCAGTGTTCACCACCTGTGGTGTCTCAGTAATAAAAACGGGCGTTAAACACTATTAAAAGTTTCTTTAATATCATTTCAGAATATTTTAATAAAGGAAAAATATTATGTACGCTATTATGTACAATCACAGATAAATGATATATACTTCTGCCAGCTATAGTTCACTCTCTGCTTCCGCATCGTTCCCATTGTTGTCTAAAACCGCGTCATCCAATTATCTGAAAACGCACATGGTTGGACCGGGCGGAAGGTCGATGGAAGAAACACTAGAGTGACAATTTAATAACTTCTAATACACTTAAAAAGTAATGTTCCCACCCTATTACTCAAAGGTGATGCCGCAACTGCTTGCCTTCATTTTCGAAATCTTCTTATGAAATGTCCTTATTAATAAGATGTGCCACTTTAATTCTTAAGTGTTATTGCTACTCAAAATATTTATGATTTTGACGTTGTTATACATAGTTGATATTTACATCCTCATATTTATTTTCACATTACTCATTCTACTCAAAGGTTTTGGGCATGAGAATTAAACCCTAGTGCTTCTCCTTTATTTGCTTGAATGATGAATATAGCATTCATTATTTATCTTTTCCTTCTAAACATTTGCTGTGTTCCACTTTATTTAGTATTTGTTCAATTATTTTTATAAGACTTGTAGATAGTTTCGCCTCTATACTTTTCCTTCGCAATTTTTTGTTTCCTTTTTTAAAGATCGGTGTTGTGATACTTTTATGCCAGGTTTTTTTTTTTTTTGTATTACTCTTGTATTTTATTCAGATAGAGAAATTTTCAATAGTAAAATGCATGCAAGGATAAATCATGCTAAACAAAAAATTTCAAAATATAAAGAAGGGAAAAAATGTAGAATTACAATAAGGAAAAAAAATGACAAGAAGTTAAACAACAGAAATAAACGTAGCAGACGCATCAGTTCTCATGTTTTCAGGCTATTCTCTTTAGGGAAGAGAATAGAGATGGTGTATCAAAATTCTTAACGAATTTTTAATGGCATTTATGGAAACGTCGCAAATAAAACCATTATTTAAATAAAATTTTCCACAAAAGTTTACAAAGAGCGAGGTTTTGAGCCTCTAGCACCAACCATTAAAATTATAACTTCTGTAATGGTTAGATGATATTTGTGCAGATAATAGTATGGAACGGGGTGCTCATAACACCTGAATTTTTGCGTAAACTTCTTCTGTTGCTCCTGAGCCTGGAATCTGATAGTTTTTTTTTTTATCAAGTTCAAATCTATCATATTTCAGTGACAAATCGATGTGAATTTGTGAACAAAGATTTGTGTCCATGTTTTATGGATTGACGTTTCACATTGACGTACTCACGTTTTGTCCCTATCAGAATACTGTGAATAAAAACGTCTTTCTTGCTACTTGATGTTTCACGATGACTTTAAGAAGCTTGCTCATTTCTGAGAAATGTCTTAAGTTAGTTGGATATGGCAACAAAGTGCCACATTGTAAGGATTATTTCAAGTTTCATAAATGTTCCCATCCAATTATGATTAAAACTCTCCGAATACATTTTTCGTTCAGTTCTCGTTTAAACTGTAAAGTTTGACGTATTTTATACTAGTGAACAGGTATACATTCGAAGATTTATTACAGAAAATAAGAAGAGGAAAAAATAAAGCAGCAAACCTTTTTTGATAATAAATTGTCCTATTTACATATCTTCGTTTGATGCTCTTTGATTTATTTCATGCTAAGTAGCCTGAGGTATATGGCTGGATTCCAGGTCAGACTGATATAAATTACTTTCATTATTAATATTAACAAAATAGCAGAGAAAAATGCATTTTGAAATAAATCTGCAGCTGTCAGGTTACGTCTGTTTTCTCCCTACTATATGCATTCGTCTATATGTTTTCTCCGTATTCATACACCACACCCTTAAATAAAACTCGCCTAAGCCTTAAATGCCACCAACTTTCAAACCTTGAGCCATTTTTCTTCAATCAAACTTTTCCTCCATGACAGACAAAATCTGAATCGAGTTCTCTACCTCCTGCAAATACCAACCCAAACAACCGCGAACCTTAATCAAAACCAAGCTTTCTTTTGTTCTTCCTTGTAGTCAACCTTTAGCTGCTTGTGAAATTGGAATAAAATCCTTTTATTTTAGAACCCATAAATCTCCTGGCCTTATCTACAGCCAAGTATTTAGTAATCATGCAAAACACTCTCGCCATATTTTCTTTCTTTATTCATACAACCGAGCGCGTTATCTCAGGCGGTAATACTTCCCCCGAGGTCCCGGGTTCAAATCCCTTGGGGGTGGCCTTCCTGACCTTCGCGTTTTTCAATGTTTCCCCTGATCGCTTAGGCGAATACTGGAATGGGTATTTCCTTTCCACTCTCCTACTTCATATTATTTGACTCCGTTAGTTCTGTCTAAAATGCCAGGAGGTGGGCTGATGTTATATGCGGTGTGACGGTAGCTTGCGCTTAATAAGCTTTCTGCCCCTGCGTCTCGTATGAAAACAACTGGAACTTCTTAAATGGAAAGGGGCTTCACCGACGTCGGGGTGTTCTATCTGAAAACATATTGGTGCCCCTGAATCCTGGATGCCCTGTGTCTCTCCATTACCCCAGCCCTTCCTCCCAGAGGTGTTCCCATGTGGGTGCTTAGGCACAAACGATCAGCCGAAACATCCTCTCCGCCTTCAACTATTCAATCCAATCCAATTCCATACACCTTTCTTTTCGTTCTTCACTAAATTACTTCCAATCCAGTTAACTACACAAATGTTTTAGTATTTTAAGCACTCCCTTTAACACGTCCTCTGAGTAGTTTCAACATTCTCATTAATTATAACCGCATTGCAACTTCGACTGTGTCTAGCAGCCTTACTACATAAGAAACTGCGGTGAGAACATGGTTCTCTGGTTTAATACGGAGTGAAGGTCACATGTGGCTTATACATTTTTTGTTAATGCTGGATACGAAAATAAATAAATTACACCTACAAGAAAGTCCAAAAATATGAAAGCTTTGGGCTAAAATATGTTTATATGTTAATTCAAAAATCTAGCGCATCAAAGTAGCATTTAACATTTCCAGTTACAATATATCTTTAACGGAAACTTTAATTTAATAGTTCTTAAATATTTCGTTGCAATGTGTTAGAGCTTCAAAATTGTCCCTATAAAACACAATTGTGGGTTCGAGTTCATTTTGAAATCGTTGAACTTTTAACGCACCTATTTAAAACGAGTTAGGTGAGGATCATCTTATACCATTTTGTGCACTAGCATACTCGTGCAGAAACATTATAACCATGGTGAGCTGACACTAGGACTGCAATTACTATCTTTATAAATGCATCCTACTTCGAAACACTTTTATACTTAAATTCTCAAGATTTTAACATGCCAATTTAGAGGTTTTAATCGTCGTTTTCTTCCAAAAAGTGTATTAGAATACAAATTTTGTTATTTCTTAGTTTTATATTTATTATAACCTCATTTAATATTTTCTTTAAAGGAATGTGTTAAAGACAATGCTTTCTTTAGCTGCATATTCGGATTTTTTCTACGCCCATTTTCACTGCACGATAAGTTTGTCAAGACATATATTTTAATAAATTATGAATATGGTTCCTAATATCAATACACTTGTTCAAAAACAAGGTTTGTGATTCCGATGGGCAAGGCAATCGTATATTAATGACGCAACTTGCAGCGCACAACATTATGTTGGCTAATCAAGAAAATAACAGAGCCGAAGGTCACTGAATTCACATCGGAGGTATCGTTTTGAATATAGCTTTGTCTTGACCAGGAATTTGATAAACAAGCATTGGGCATAACATTTATTTAGATGATTAGAATACATATAAATGTCGCTTGCTTAAAGAACGTGAACCAGAATTTTGATACTAGAATATAAAGAAGAGCTACAAGATCTGGACACAGAAGTAGTTTGAAATAAAGCAATTGCCATTAATAAAAGTTTGGAATGGATTCAGAAAACGTTTATCTTCTTATAAACATCGCTCTTATAGAAATATTTTGACATTAAGGTAGGGGGAAAAAGAACTGAAATCTGCTTTTAAAACGGTTTATTTTTAATTAATTTATAAATTTAGAAAAATTATTACTATTTTGCAACGAAATTTTTATTTATTTAAAACCATACAATGAGGTTATTTGAGTTAGGAAGGCAGAGCGCGGTAGAGTACTGGGATAAGCCAATCGTAAGGAACACATACTTAACATGCAGGTAGAAGCTTGCGTTCAATTTGAAGGAAGCTTTGTTAGCAAGTGTTTGTGCGGTCTTGCTGCTCGGTGCTTTCTTTGTGTGATTGTTCTTTGTTAGTTATGCCACGACATAAATATAGCCTTGAAGAACAGGTTTGAACATGTGTGAATACGGATTCTTGCAGAGAGGTAATAAGGCGATTAGCAAGGAAATATTCTGAATCGTGTTTTCGCTAACTTGTTAAAAAGTTACGAGAGAATAGATCTCAGTGACAAGAAAATAGCACGCAAAATATAGGAATTTCCTGCGGAGAAGCCAGCAATGTATTGCCACTGAGGGGCATCGTTTTCAACATCTTTTATAAAACAGGTTAGTGCGTATTATCAGTTTTATCATTTTATACTTTCTGTAAAAATATAAATATAAGTACTAGAATAAAAACGCTAATTTACGCGCGACAAATCTCATCTCCCCTATTCCGTTTACGGCTAAGTAGCCGCGTTCAGATGGCCTGTAACTTAAATAACTTTACTGCATATTTCAATTTCGATTAAGCAATTTGACAAAGGCCAGTAATTAAGAATAAAAAATTTGTATAAATAATCACGTAGAAAATAAGCGATTGAGAAGTTTAGAAAAAAATTCGATTAAATGTTAAATATACACAAAAGTACATATAATTAGGATAAAATCTATTTTGAGCATTAATAACTGGTTATAACTTATTCAATAAAGGTTATAAAAAATTATAACGTAGTAAATTAAAAATGAAACTACAATAAAATAAGACAAAAACAAACTTTTACGTAAAGTTTAGTTTATCAAAGAGTGAGAATGCCGAAGAAAAAGCAGATAGAAATAATGAGATAAGGAATATAAGATTTTTCAAGAGCAGGACTGAAAGGTGAAACGAATGGGGGGGGGGAATTATAAAAGATGCATCTTCGCTTATAGAAACCTATATTAATTTCTTTTGGATTATTTGCGTTTATTAATATTATGCTCTGATATTTAATTAAGAAAAACTGTGTTTGGAGCCAGATTTAGGCCGAACGCATCCATCTCTATTTTCGCACGCTACCTCAACACGGAATGCTCGTGGCCTCTGAATGCTGCGCTGGTATCCATGGCATCCGATAAAAACGTTGTTGTTACTGGATGCCAGAAACTTCAATGCAAAGCGATACACACGACCGTTAGGCGACACCCTGGATGTCAATGTTTTAATATAATCACCTGGTATTCCTCTCTACTGCAATTCCAATTAATGTAATGTACCTTCCCTATCTTCAAATTAAATTATGTCACGCCCTATCACGATTTGCAAATGCACGAGTTCAGATAGCTTTTCCAGGAAATCCTATTATTCACTAGAACTACATTTGGGTATTTAAATCGTTGTTAATAAAAAATGCTCTGTAATCATCTGTGGCCGATAAAATCATCGAAAAAAATAGTTTTACCCAAACTACCACACTATTGCTTTGAAGTTAATTTATCTAAAGCTAATATATAATGCGGTTGCGAAAGATAATACAGTTAATAGCACACAATCACTACCTAGTGCAGCAGGTGTTCTGTGGCCAAACGAATCATTATCCTAGCGGCCTTGTAGAAAATGTGGCTGCCAGAATAAAATACCTAAAGAAAAATATTTTCAACTTAAACCTATGTTCAATTTACTGGAAAATTCTCTTTCAAAATAATGTTGACGATAATGGTGATGATGATGAAGATAATAATAATAGTAATAATAAACATAACTGAAATTAAAACAGCGCCTATCTTATGCAGAAGCCTGGAAATAAAGCTAATTAAAAAAAAAACTTTAAACGTTATTTAAACAGTTTTAATTACAGAGAAAGAAAATAACTCACATCAACGCAATCGATAGCTTATAACTATCTAAAGAGAACACAACATTAAAGGCATTATTAGATTACATTATTCTAATTTATGTGTCGGTCCTGGTGGTGTAGTGGTATACTTGTATTCTAAACCCAAGGTCGCGGGTTCGAACCCGGCCAGGATCGATGGATTTTTTTCGGGCATAAAAATCGTAACTATGACTTCCTTCGGAAGGGAAGTAAAGCCGTGGGTCCCGTGTCGTACATTTACGGCACGAAAAAGTAGTGTCTCAAAAAAAATCAAGGTCAGAATGACTGACTCCAAGGGATTTGTACCTAGGATCTCTAGAATGCGAGTTCCAAGCGTTAGTGACTAAGCCCACGTTCCAACAATTCTCATAAGGGACTAAATTGTGGCTTACTTAAGTAGTCGAGTACAAATTTAAATATCTGTGAGCAGGTGTGATTTATCACTCAAAATTCCTTTTTCTAAAAAATAAATACTCCTAAATACTTAAATTACAGCACATAAACAATTCAAATTATGCCCTTTTCACTACAATGTACATCCAGCCGTGATATAAAAACAGTTAAAGCAATTTGAAATACTAAAATAATAATAAATTGATGATAATGGGGGAAAGAAATAATTTTAAACAGTTAAAGAAATGGGATGCTGTAAGATAGTGTGTATGAATATAAACAGTTTAGAATACAAGCTCTAATAAAAAATAAGTAATATTTAATCTAACACAGAAGTAAATAGCCTTAACATAAATGTAATATTTTGAAAAGTTTTCCAAAATGACTTATAATTATAATATATAAAACTCTAATAAAATTTATTCTGACTTTACCAAAAACCAGTTTAAAAGAATGATGTAATAGCTAGTTGGCGCATCTTCGCTTCAAGGTCTGGCTTGAGGTTCTTTTTCGTGCCATAAATGTACGACACGGGACCCACGGCTTTACTTCCCTTCCGAAGGAAGCCATATTTAGGATTTTACGCTCGAAAAAATCCATCGATCCTGGCCGGGTTCGAACCCGCGATCTTGGGTTTAGAAGGCAAGTATGGTTACCACTACACCATCAGGACCGACAGACAGATTAATTGAGAAAATCATTTGACAATACTAAATAAAGTGCAGAATTTCGCTTCCACATCTTCGTGTGCTAATCCCCAAATGTCCTTTCCAAATAAAATTACATCCCCTCAATCAATTTCGATAACTGAGTTTTCAATAATTATATGTCATTTGACTAACTTAATGTGTATTCACTGAAACAATTGTTTTTACGTATTCAGCCAAACAGTATGAAATAATTTTGTAAATTATGTGACAATACCTGCCTAAGCAACCATCATTTTTAATAAACACGTTGTTCAGTAAGGTAAAATGTTTTCTCTGTTTTGTTTCATCAGTTGGTATTAGTGAATCAAACAGTAGAAATTACAGCTGTTCACTTTCCTCTATTTCAATCTCATGGTTTCTGAATAGATAGCTATCCATATATAAGTTTAACATTTTACACAATTGTTAATATTATGTGCGCTAATTTCAAATATATGTTGCTTTTATTCTATTTATATTCATGAAAAAAAAATCCAAATCCGTATTTAGCTCTTCTCTATTGCCATTACTGACAATTATCATTCGTCTTTTGCAAGATAGCTTGAAAAGTTAAGTAAGTGTGCAATTATTACAATTTGCAAACCGAGTTTAGGGGAATTATACTTAAATGCTTATTTTATTCGTGAATAAAATGTTATCACCCTCTCGTGATAACATCAGAAATATGCTGCAGCAGACGGAAACCACTTGAAACAACTTCTGTTACACTTGTTATGAAATAAAACTATCAAGTGTGTATGCGATTTTTGATCACAGCTGTGCGAGTAGGAATGCAAAGGAAACTTGTCCATCGACAAAGATGGCAACTAGCGCAGTCTTGCGTTCAGCTGAGCACGTTTGCCAAATATAACTGTACATAAAATAAGAGTATTCGATTTTTATTTTGATATTTTAGGATTTCCAAAGTTTTAGAGTCAGGTATTTAGTACTGATGCATTGACTTAATTTATGGTTAATGTAGAATATGATTTTTACAAAAATATGAACTAGAAAGAAACTCTAGAGCTGATATTTTGGAATTCGCAAAAAATTTGTATAATAAATATTCTTCTTTTCAAGGAAAATGAAAATAAGTATACTGAAAATATTTCTGTGCGCTCTCGTTGTATGTAATTAGTGTCTACTAAAGATAAACAATTAAAATAATTCTGTTTTTGCACCAATAAAAAAGCTAAAATATAGTACAAGGGGATAAACTCCTTTTTTATTTTATATTTTATTTTATATGTTTAAACAGTTTAATGTCCTATAACAACCAATATCTTAAGAGACGATGAATGAATGTTTGATTAAATGAGAGCATAAATAAACCAGGAATTCATAACGCTTGAAGTTACCTGGCATTCATCTATGTAGGGTAAGAAAAAACTGTAGAAAAAAAAACTTAATCAGGCAATTACGG
Source organism: Metallyticus violacea (assembly GCA_030762175.1). Taxonomy (NCBI): domain Eukaryota; kingdom Metazoa; phylum Arthropoda; class Insecta; order Mantodea; family Metallyticidae; genus Metallyticus; species Metallyticus violacea. The sequence goes on along the minus strand of CM060843.1, from coordinate 16,772,629 downwards.
GATTTAAATCTGGGATTTTCAGATTTGCTAACCGTTTCATTGAGTATCTACAACTTTCTTTACGGTTCTGGAAAAGCTTATATGGTGCCGATACATCATTTCTTGAGACTTAATTTGTATATTTTACCTTGTGGCAACATAAAGTTCAGTTCAAACTTCAAAGAAACAATTTTAATTGGTATCACACGTAGAATACCACAGAATTAAAAATGCGTTCAAATAATTTAATTAAGTTTTGTAGCAATAATAAATGCCGCTGGGACAGAGTGTATGCACAAGTGAGGCTATATTTTTTGTTGTAAAATATTTTCGAAATAAATCATAGGAAATTGAATTTTTAAAGCAAGTTTATTAAAAAGTGTCAAAATCGATAAGATTCAAATGTTTATTTTCGATTTTTCAAAGGTTTTACGTTTAATGTAAGGGAACAAAGTAGTTTAACAATCTAAGCATCGTATTCATTGAATGTCTCTTGAATATGGCGCAGTATTTTCAGTCGGTTAACTATTCAAGAAACGTAAAACGTTGCCTCATCGGAATATAGACTTCATTCAAGAAATCTGGGTTTCGGTCGATGCGATCAAGAACGTCATTCGCTGTGGTTTGTCGTTCAGCTTGAGTAGTCGAACTATCTACACTTTACAGGCGTACAAAGGCGGTCGCTAGTGTAAGTCCTTTGTAGTGTTGCATGTGGCATGTTTAGCCAGCTCCCTTGATGCACGCCTGATTGATTTCTGTGGGCTGCGAACAAAGGCGGTACATTCCTCTTTGACAGCCCTCGTCTAGTTCTTGTACAAGCTACCACTGGCCAAAATGTCTTGTAAGTGTTAAGTGCATCTTTGCTGCACACAGGTCAAAATTGCTGTGATTAAATATTCATTCTCTACAATACACACTATTGTCTGTACTTTTTCTTGCAGTGACGGCATTTTGAAACAAACGACAGTACAATTAATCACGGCGTGCTTATAATTCGGAGATAATGCAAATGGACAGTTCCTGCACACACGCATACTCTAATAGAACGTAACACAATCTTAAAATCAGAACACTGAAAGAAGTAAGCTATAAGTTTAGTACACTAACTAATTTGTCGCGTTCAGAAGGCTTAATATATACAGCAAATCTTTCCCAATGTTTTCCAAAAATAATACATATAAACTCAAATTAATTTTTTTGGAAAGTACTTTTTATAAAATCAGTTTAAAATTTTGTCATTTTAATGCAAATTATGAGGTCTTCCTTTTCTTCAAGCCTGGTTTTCCATAGCCCCATATGGCCTTCGGCTTACCGCGACGATCGCTGCGTTTTCTACCTCCTTCACGTGATATCGTTGATAGAGTGCAGTATTGCATGGGGTACGTGAGCAGCACACCGCATCCCAAATGAATGAATAGTGTTTAATGCCCGTTTTTGCTACTGAGGCACCACAGGTGATGTACACCTTGTGATGATACATGAAATGAAATATTGGGAAAGGATTTATCTTTAAGGAAGGAAATGTTCCAGGCCTAAGCTTAGGGTACCTCCCTCCCCCATTTATGAAGACTGAGGAAAACCTGGAAAAAACCTCAGTCAGGAAGGACGGACGGACCTGGCGAGATTCGAACCCCAGACCTCCCGCTCACGAGTCTGCGCCTCAACGACCTCGGCCACTCGTGGCGGTCACCGCATCCCGCCGCTCGCTATATCGCGGTTTACTAGATCAAAGATCGCCACCTCTCCATCAGGCAGCTTCCCAATTGTCCTCACGAGGCTGGATGGACTTGGACTCCGTTCTAGACCTTCCTAACTTGAAAAATTCCTAAGCAGGTACGGGGAATCGAACCTGGGCCTCCTGGCAGCAGCAACGCTAACCACTAGACCAAGGAGGTGGCGATTTATGAGGTTAGCCATAGTAATTTCTTTGAATTTGCAATTGCTCTAAATGTAAGTAGGAACTATAAATATTTTGAACTTCAGCATTTTACATTTTTAAAGTTTGTATAACCATATGGCTAGTTTCTCCAAATATGACTAAGCTGCAAGAAAAAGAAGATGGGTAACAGAGAGAAAGAGCTGGATTCAAAATAGGGCGAATTTGTTTTCCTCCTTTTATGTTTTAAGCGAAACTTGAGCCCTTTCCATCTACAACTAGCGGAATAGTGTATTACACACAGAGGAAAAAATAAAATCTACCAAACGTGGAAATATAACTGCAACACAGATTAATTTATATATTAAACAAAATAGGGAAATTAAAATATGTAAAGCGACCGAACTAAGAAACGTAGGGCACCGCTGAGATAAATTCATGCACTCAAAATATTTTCTTATGTAAGCACATAAAACAACTCTGGTGTATGTTTTCTGTTTCAATTCTATCATTTTATCTTAAAAACACATTTTTATAAAATAAAAGTCTATTCATAACACAAGTAGAAATTAATCTGATCAACAAATTATTTCCTTGTCATGGTAATGTAAATCAAATGAAATATTGCATACCGATACGGAATAAGTTATTGGTTTTAGATAATATATAAAATAAAAAGGATAACATGTCAAACTTTCATCTTTGTCACAACAATATTTCTAAAAATGTCTTTTAGCAAAAGAATATATTTATAATCATAACATTACATTGTCCGAGTGGTTTCTATATTTTTAAAAAGTTTTAAGTAGAAAAAATTATGCATTATTTTTAGGTGTTAGGTGTGGTTTTATATTTGAATTTATTTGCGTTTTAATAAAATATTTATTTAATATTTGTTATTTTGCTTAATCCTTTATTTTAATTCCCGTATTCTCTTTCAATGAAGGGAATATAACCCTATTTCAGCTACTTCACTTCATTTCTATTAATGCCGTTGTGTCCAGGTACCCAAAAAATATGCAATACATGCTGTTTGTTCCCTTGCCTTCAAAGTCATCAAATAGATATTTTTTCTTTAGTAGTTTTATAATTTGTTGTTTTTAAACAATTTAAATATTTATTGTACAACGAAAAGAAGTTAGAAAACACTACTGTCTCCTCTATATTTTACTTCAGGAAGTGAAACTAACAGGATAAGGCGGTAGCAAGTTTCGTTTGTCTTTTGACAGATGGAAGGGACAACAGTCAAAGAGTTTCTCATACGGAGTGAGTAAGTCAACCTTGCTTGCTTCGCCCTATGCCTCCAGCTATATGCCTTTAACAAGATTCAACCAGATAAACTCAGCATGTAACTTAACTCCTACGTGCAAACAGTATCAGAATAACAACAGGGCTCGGCTTGGGAGTGTGGTTTGTTACAAAACTTATAATGGCACGCATGATATGAATATTTGTCAGCACTTCTTGGAAGTGTAAACGATGAAATTACAATAGCCTCGTGTGTGTGGGAAACTCCCAAGCTGAGAATTTCCTTGCTGGTAGGAAACAAATGACTTAACGTTTAGACAACGACATACGTGGCATTATTCATCACACCAGCTTCTTCTACAGCTTTAGGTCACGTAAAATAACTGTGATGCATGGTAACTTATAATATAAAAATACTAATTAATTTTTCACTTCAAATTTTAATCGCGGAATTTGTTTAAGGGCGCTGCCGCCTAGTACAAAGCAATTATTATCAGCCCTATTGGAATGTCACATAGCGTCGATATTGGACATCTGTTCTTCGAATCTAATGCAAACAAAAAAGTAATTGAAGTTAAATACACAGCTCTGTGTTATATGTGTAGCTTTTGGGCGCACAACTGCAGCGGTCATTAGTGATACATCTGCATGGAACGAATTCACGTCGTTCATTTTCGCCCATTTATAATAGAAAAAGTTTATGCAAGTTTTTTTCACATAACTAGCTGATATGTATATTAATGTATTGTCACAATTGTTAAAAAAATGTATTTCCTATATAATCACATAAATAAAAGAGAATTAACTTTTTTTTAAGTGAAACCCTGCTGAGCACTGTAATCAGCATTTTCTTTAAATCGATTTGGAATGGTGTACACCAAAGGTTCTCAAAATGTGGTCCACATCAAATTAGAGTACTGTTCACAACTTTCATTCTTAAATGTAAAGATAGAAATAATGAATTACGTGCAAAAAATTCAAACTTACGAAGGTAAAGCAATTTAGAATCAAATAAAATTGAAGACAACATCTGTTCCGGAGGGAACTCTCAAACAGGTAAGCCGAAAATATGTCATATATACTGCCATAGTTACCCTGGCAACAGCCTCAATTTTCAGGAGCGAACTTCAACACAGGGACTTGCCTGATGATCTGACCAAACTATCAAAGAAGGACTTGAAAGTGTAGACCCTTCTTTACAACTTATGTATGAAAAACCCTTCTCTGCACTCATTTATCTTAAAAATAAGTAGATATAGTAACCGTTTGGAAATCGGATAATCAGAACCCCGAATACATCACACTTGTAAGTGAAGTGCAGCATCATCGCTCTCATCCAGCAATTATAATTAACGAGTAATGATGTGCCATCATATACATTTGTATTTATTGATAATAATGCTTTATATAACTTATTTACTTTCTGAGTATACATTATTGCTATAATGAATGTTAATAGTAAATATGCATTATAATAAAAATGTAACTACGACAAAATGTGCATTTATTTGCCTATTTTATAATTTTGAAAACCATTGATTTTTGTTTGTTTAACTCCCGTTTTTACTACTGAAGTATCACAGGCGGATAACACAGGTGATACATAGATGGAATGATAAACAGGAAAGAATATTTCTTTTAAGGATGGAAACGTTCCAGGCCTAAGTTTAGGATACCTCCTTTGCATTTGCCAATTATGAGGACTGAGGAAAGCCTAATAAAACCGCAGTCAGGGAGGAAGGTCCTGGCGAGAATCGAACCCCATACCTCCCGCTCACGAGTCCGCGTTTTAACGGCCTCGGCCACCCGTGGCGGTGAAAAATATTGATGAATAGCTTTAAAATATATAGAATTAACATTTAGAAGTTTACATTTTAATTAAAATTAAGGATCCCCAAAAGCGAGAGATTTTTGAAAGGAGTTGTAATCAAAGGAAGTTTGTGAATTGTTGGTCAATGTTATGAGTGTTTATTAACTTATGCACGTATATTTTGCTAAGCAGTGTTACCAAATTAGACGCTTTTTTTTTTTTTTTTGCTTTATTATGAAATGTTTATTTTAATAATGGTGCTTAGCACTTCTTTGTAAACTTATTTAACTTAGCTCATTACAATTATTACGAGCTCTTTGTTTAGTATTTTTGAGTAACTTTTCTTTGATTATGTACAGTGGAAAACTTTTAAAGTGCTTCTGCTAGTATTACTTACTGCATCGTAGCTCTAACCACTAAGCTCCTACCCGACTCAGTCTGTTTACTCTGGAGACCTCACAGGTTATCTCGGGAAATGGATTTTATTCGAATGGGCGTAACGTATACTCGAATGTGTTGGTCCAGGTATCTCTGGTGTATATAATAGAAATTCGTGATTGTGGCTTAAGTAGGACGCGGAGGCTCAATGGTTAGAGCATCCACAAAGCAAGCTGAAGATTTGTTTAGGTTGGTTTTTAATGAAAAGAGATGTATAATGATGATATTTCATGTAATAGCAGATGTAATCGGCGAAGAAATGTATTTCCAAATGTCATTCTTGAATGTGGCCTTTTGCTGTGGTATGGCTTTGCAGAGTTTTTCAGGACATCTCATAGTATTGCCTAGCTTCAGTTGTGTGTGTATTTATGACATGCCACTAAACCATTGCTGGAATATCGAGAAATGAAATGACCATATCTTTTCCAGCAAAAGCAATCACCTTTTCCTCTTTTTGTATTGAGTTTTGCTGTTTGTTCTCAGGATCGAAATGGTATAGGCAAGTTTCATCACATTTGAAAGAAAATCGGCAACTTCCTGTAACATCATCTTCAATTATGTGCAAACTTGAACTTGAAAGTTTTTTCTATTCCGGAATCAGTACTCTTGGAACCCATACAAACACTCTCATATGCAACTTTTCATTTGTGAACATGTGGGTGGCATCCAGCGAAATACTCAGAATTTCTGAGAGTGTTCTTAATGTTGTTCGACGATTCCTTCGAATGATTTTAATGTTAATGGTTTCTTCCGTTAGAGCACAAACTGAAGTCCCGGGCCCACCTGCTTTGAAACTGATTACCTCCCCTCTTTAAATATTTTAAACCATCTTCGAGCTGTACTATGGGGAAGAACACCCTCCATAGGCTTCCTGTAACATTGCATAGTCCTCAGTTGAAGATTTGTTGAGACGAAAGCAGAATTTCAGAAGTGCAAATTGTTCGCCATCTCTATTTTGCTGCTGGCGGATCTGAACATGTCTTAACTTGCCCACATCTCACAGGCAGGAATCAGAAGTAACAATGAAACTAGTTCCAGTGTGTATTACATAAGCTAACAAAATATTGTAAAGCTAACTATTAATACGAAAATACTGTGGGTGTAAAAATATTTTTTGAACAGCCCGATACCTCAATTGCACCGTGACTTGGATTGGAGTTTTGTCCAGACGATCCCCTGAAATGACGACTTTGGACTGTGTGTAGGGTTACGTTAAAGACAAAGTGTTTCATCTCTTCCTGCAAATGTAAAGGAAAGGCCGTGTCACAGAAGCAAATCATATTCAACATTTGTCATTATTATAAACAAAAATTGTAACTTTTACTGAGTTATTTGCTATTTTATTCAATTATATTTCTTTACAATTACATTTTGTATAATTAATTTATGAATACCCTATGTATTTTTCTAGATACGTCCCACCTTAAGAATAGCATGGCCGATCTGCACTATTTTATAGTTCAATTTGCACAAGAGCTGGACACGGTTGAATGCTATTGTAAATAAATCATGTTAGCCATGTTTGAGTATGGTGCTTCAAGCTATCGATTTGTTCTAGAAGAGATCCTCTGCACGGTGAGCTATTGATTCTCTCCTGACATGGTACTCTGCCCAATGCACGCAAGCTCTTCATCTCAGCTGACTAAGTTATTTGTGTTACCCCCTGTTTCTACGCTGTACCTTCCCGGCATTATACAAGTTGATCTTTCATCATTAGAGCTTTTTGATATTTGATATCCATAGAAGAGCGAACAGCCTACAATGTTCTAGGTATAGGACAAGCCTCTATTCAGCTGTCAAGTTAGGTACAAGCGGATTTGGTTTTGTTTACTTCATAATCCCTCTAAAGTCGTGTTGAAACCGGTTCCGCTATATGCATATTACATTTTACATTGTGAGAGGGCACTAACCTAGACCAAGAAAAATAAAAACAAAGGAAATTAAATATTGAATTTCAAGAGGACTTGACCTTCCTGCAATGCAAATGTCTCAAATACGCGTTCCTGGTCAACGCCATATATCTCTCTGGAACGAATGTTGTATATTTTTGAGGTTTCAACTAAAATGCAATATATGTATGCTGCCCTCGTATGATATTGCAGTTCCTAGTTCCTATTCTTTCCTTATCAAGTACACTCAAAGTGCCCAGATACAGGCCAAATGTTAAATAGTTTTAAACGTATCACTACATTATATTCCTTTCTAACTAATGCCGTACATCCAGCTAGTGTGAAATAACTACATATAATCGGGTGTATCATTAAGGTTCGGTCAAAATTTCAGGACACATTCCTCACACTTAGAACAAAAAATCATTCATGAAATGTTCAAAATGCCCCTTCGTTACGTCTTGTTAAGTTGCAATTCTTAGGTTAACCGCCAGTTTTTTGTATTTCATTTGAACGAAAGTAATGTTGACATGCGACCGGACCTAAACCCACTAGATTTTTGTTTGTGGGGGCATTTGAAAGCTCTTGTGTATCGAACCCGTACAATATACAGAGTCTTCGTATTCTTACTGTGGAAAGCTGCGAACCATTAATACGCAGTTCTCCTGGGATACATCAGCGCATCCCGGATTCAATGCGAAGGCGGCTAGGTGCATATATCAATGCTAACGGAGGGTATTTTGAATATTTCATGTAAAAAAGAGTTTTATGTGGTATGCTGGTACGTTCTGTTCCTGTGTGTTACCTATGATTAATGTACTATGAAGAGTTGTAGAAATAAGTTGTAACATGGAAATAGAGCGTTTCAGGATCCATGTTTACATAACATATTTTGTTCTTCCGTGTATAAAGAATGTGTCCCAAAAGTTTTACCTTATTGTTCCGCATAGTTTATATGAGGCCTACAATGTTGAAGATATTCACTAAGTCACCAATTTATTTAAATAGGTAGCAGAATGCAGTTTAGCTAACACTTTTTAAATAGTGTTTAACGCCAGTTTTTACTACTGAGGCACCACAGGCGGTGAACACTGGTAATACACGAGATGAAATGCTATTTTAGGAAAGGATTTTTTTTAAAGGAAGAAACGTTCCAGGCCTAGGTTTAGGTACCTCCCCAGCATTTGCCAGTTATGAGGACTGAGGAAAACCTGGAAAAAAACTCAGTCAGGAAGGATGGTCCTGGCGGGATTCAAACCCCAGAACTCCCATTCACGAGTCCGAGCCGTAACGACCTCGGCCACCCGTGGCGGTAGGTAACAATGTTGCAAGAGGCCTATGGGGAGTTTGTTCGTCCCTATAGCACATCTCGATGATTATCAAAAATCTTAAATAGAGGAGGCGATTTCAAAAGGGGGTAGACCCAGTACTCCAACTGATGCTCTAACGGGAAAACATTAGCACCGCTGTTATCATTGTGAGAGGATCGTCGAATAACTTAGTGAAGACAAATGGCTTATTTCGACGACCCAGACCATGTTGGAAAGTGTAACCAATGATATTCTAAACGCAACAAAAACTGAAATAAATTACTAAGAAGGGAACTAAAGGCCAAGATTTCCGTGTGGTCCTGCTCTACAAAGACTTGCGTAACGTTTGGAATGAACTCCTGGATAAGGCTGCTGTTCGGCCAGATATAAATCAAACTATTCAGGGCCACTAGAAATGTTTTCTTTTTACCATCTCGCAGCCCTCGGGAAATATACCTACCGCCAAACGCTGTATAATAATAGCAGCATAAATTTCAGAGAAAGAATTATAATAAGAGTTCTCTATAGAAAGAAAAATCTTGATTAGATCCTGTCCATGATCTTTACTTTATAAACTTGTCACAGGAGAGATATGGATATCACGAGATAGGAATTAAAAAAAAAATATGTTGACTAATTAAAACAAATTTCAACATCTACTATCCTACAATTTGTGCTGAATAATATCTCTAAAAATGCTAATTCATTAATAACAGTAACCAGACTAATAAGTAGAAAATATTGAATATACTATTTAGCGAAACTAAAGAATGCTTTTTCTTCAATTCTTTAGGGAAAATAATCATACAACCTTATGGCATCTAAACTATTAATTGTCGTTGAACTCCGAAAATACCATTATATTCTCTGCAACTAACACCCTTCTTTATCTTTTACTACTCTCTGAAACTGTACATATAAGATACAATGAAATCTGATTAGGCTGGTCTCAGGCATGGTGCTGCCTCCTCTTACGTTGAGTTTGACAGATAAGCACCAAATACGATTAAAAACTTTTCTACTTTTTAGACAGTTATTTTTGGAGTATATTGCTTTCAAATTCCTACAATTATCTGACGCATAGACTGGTGTGTCATAGAAGAGATGGTCATTATAGATGCTAGAGAGTAACCTGTTTGGGTGTTTGCCTCTAGAGAAAGGTAGCATTAACTTCAACCATAATCTCGGCTTTTTCGACTGGATTGCATTTTTTTCCATATCATAGCCCCTCGTAGGGTCAGATGGACCTCATTCATGATCTATTTCTTTACTCTTAATGTCCTAGAATCAAACCTAGGTTTTCCGGACTACCACTAAACGCCCGTATTTCGATTTTCATTTTTCTTTTAGCTTTTGCTTTTAAAATGCTCCCTTATTCTTCAGGTTTTCGACATCTAATCGAAATAGGTTTAGAAATTTTTGAGACAGTAAAGTTAGTACAAAAACTATATGGCAATTTGTTTTCTCACATAAAAATATGTAAATATTTTATTTGGTAAAATTATATATTCTACATTGTGTGGAGTATTTAGCACATTAACATAATTAATGTTGTTTTTTTACTTTTCAAAATCATTAGAGATATCTATATGGAAACTTAACCATGTGTTACACCTACCGATAGGGCAGCCTATGATAATCGTTTTAAGAAATTTGTTTGAAACTTGTAAGATGTAGAAAGTATTCTGTGACATCTTTAATATATTGGGAAAAAATATTACTAGTGTAAAATTACTAATTAAATTAATCTTGCATACATGGTTTACAATTGTTCTTTTCACTATTCGTATCTATTTTCTTAAATTATATCGTTGTAAGACATTTATATACATTACTGAATAAATGTATATATTCACACATAATCAGAATCAAAGTTAATTTAATTTAGTGTGCTTTTTGATAAAGTAAAACCCTAAGAATTTTTATAAAATCTAGATGCATAAAGGTGCTATTGTCATTGACGTTCTTTATTAAATTTACATCTTATAGAATAAAGCTACTGTCTCATAGGTTATGTCAGTTTTTTAGCAAAACGTTATTTTAAATATGTCTGATAAAAAATTATACTAGTCTTCAAGGTAAAAAAACCATTAAATTCTATTGTCTTTAGCCACCTTTCAACAGGTTTAATATCCCGCGATGTTATCAGTTTCCAGGATTTTGATGCGAAGAATTTGATACCCACTTCTAAGCTTTCAATGTTTTCAACATTTTTTCCATAAAGGAAATGGATTATGAATCAAAACAGGTGGTAATCTGAAGGCATAAGATCAGAGTTATATGGTAGGTGTGATAGAAGTTCGATCTCTCCCAATTGCTGGATTTTTTCCATGGCAGTATAGGGTCTCGCATTGTCTTTCTGCAAGAGATCCTACTTCGATTAACTAATGATGGATAAACGAATACCTGCCTCAAAGCTTCATGAACTCATCCCAGTTGTTAAGAACAAAGATTCACATCGACTGCACGCCCGTTTGGAACAACCTCCCAGTTAATTCCATCAGACACGTTACTTCCAATGACTTTATAAGGCTAACAGGGATCGAGCCACTGTTTCGAGGGTTGTGGCATATACCCATTTTTCAACACAAGTGACAATTTCCGTGATGAAACTATCATCTATGGGATTTGCAATAAGCTGAGGATAAATATTCTCTCTGCCTTGGGCTTGTTTCAAGTCATGAGATATAGATCTACATTTTCAGTATGGTTTTAAAGTGCTAATGTGGCAATATGTGGTATCTTTTGATGTACTAAATTCTTCTGATAGCCTACGAATTGTTTTGGGGGGATTTTGTTCCAAAATATTGTATTCTCAATGCTCCTTGCCTTAGGTCTTCCAGGAATGTGCTAAATCTTTAGTGTTTCTTCTCCTTTAGTGAAACGCTGGAAACTGCTGTGCTATACGCTCACTAACGACACCTTCTCCATCTTCGAGCCGCGGCAGTAACTTTATAATCTTGTTTCCAGTATGCTTTAGAAGAACTCTGTCTCAAACTTTGTTGCCCCCTTTTATGACTGTATGATAACCACTGACGACTGATACATACTTACAATAAACACAATAATAACCATGACATCCTATAAATAACATTGCCAAACAAAAGAAAATAATTAAAACCTATCAAAAAAAGACATTTTTATCACACACCCTAATAAAATAATATTCAGTAATACTTACAAACAAATTTTATATTTTCATAGAATCACTGAACACAATTTTAAATTGTCACGCAAACTCGTAAGGCTTGTTTTAATTACTAATAGAAAAACTGAAGATAACGCAATGAAAAATAAAATAGAAAATAATTCATGATTCAAATGCTCATATCTAAAACGAAACGATAACACTTCAAGAGGTTTAAGTCCTAATTCAAATGCTATGAAAAAATAAATCCAGATTGCTTTAGGATTTTAAGCAAAACAGTGTTTGAAAGTTCGCGGGTTCAAATTCGGCTGAGGTCAACAAACTTTATTGAATGTAAAAATCTCGAGCGCAAATCCTCCGTAAAGTCCCGTGCTTTATACGGCACGTAGGGGACTCCATACCCGAATAAACAGATCCGTGGACAAAATTACCGGCCATTTACGTCCAAGTAAAACTATAGCATCACAATAAATAGCGATTGAAATATCCCTCTAACTTCCATAGGTGCTAAGTGAAATAAATTCAAATGGTCCGTCAGAACCCGGAACAGGCCTTAGACCTACTTCGCGTAAGTCCTGTATGAACGTAGGTAAGATGAAATTGCAGGAATGTGCGTATCATTTTAAGCATGTATTAGGAAAAGTCTCATAAATATTACAAAGTTGGTTTTCTTCTTTTATAAGGACTGCAAAACTTGTTTCAGTTGAACGACCGAGACTACAAAGCCTATCTTGGAATCCAAAGAACGTCATACTGACTGCTCTTCGCGGCTTTTCCCTTTCTGAATCGAAACACTTGTGCTGAGTAGTTTATTCCTGTTACTGTAGAGAAAAAACTAAGAGCTGTCCTCTTGAATTACAGGAATTGTCTATCCAGCAGGAATGTTAATTAGTCAGTCAGGGAAATGCACTTACGTCGAGGTTCAGGAATCCAGCGAGCTTTTAATTAGCTGAATTGATAAGTTCTCGTTGAAAACCAGTTTGTTAAGACTTAAAACATTTCCCTGCTGTTCAGAAGTTAGAGATGATGTTTTAAGTAAACGTTCTACAATTAATGTAAAACGTAGTTTTAGCAAAGTAAAGCAACCAAAATAGTAAGTTCTTATATTTCGATACAACTTATTTTGGCAATGACCATAACTGGAACATTTCAAGTTAACTGTGTTTGTAAGGTTTAAACAAAGTTTTCTCATCAATAATAGGAAATAAGGGTTGAGAGCTCATGGTTTAAAACACGATTTCATCAAGAGGTTGTAGGTGTTGTGGCTGAACCTTGCAAGACTAGAGGATTTGCGATAATGATGCATGTTTCAGATCACATCCAGAACTCGTGGTTTAAAACACGATTTCAACAAGAGGTTGTAGGTGTTATGGCTGAACATTGCAAGACTAGGGGATTTGGAATAATGATGAATGTTTCAAATCACGCTGTGCACTTTTATCTCAATGATAATAATAAGAGGAATTTTTCAAAATAAAAACTTAACATGTCTTTGAAATATCTTGGACAGTGCCTCTCTATGTTTTCCTGCTTACACCTTTGAATGTAAATGGTATACAAGCGCTTTGGAAGGTTCATTATTTTCCTTTTCTGTTCATTATTCAGGTCCTCCCTTTCGTTCAACTGTCGAAAGAAAAGTCCTCCTAGGATCACGTATGGGGAAAAAGTCAAAGTTCGGTGAACTCGTATCTGAAGGTAAAGCTCTCATTTGTACTTAGTAAATTGTCATCATCTTCCATATGAATGGGCGGATGAGAAAACTATCTCTGAGTAAGAAGGTCGATTATAATGCATTTTTCAGCGCAGTTTTTGTAGCTACCGTCCTCGGTCCATTGTGTTTCCAACTCAGATTCTAAATTCCGAACTACGTTTCACGTAATAACAACAATTTGCTTTAGCAAGGTGCCACCATTAGCGAAAAATATTTTCACCAGCAATGTTACACTTATCAAAAGTTTGTTTCACCTGCTACAGTCCAGCCGGTCCTTGTGATCTAACCATACTTGCCTCTAGGCCGAAAATCGGGGGTTCAATCCGCGCCAGGGTCCACGGATTTTTTCGGGCGTAAAAAAATTCTAAGTATTGGTTCCTTCGGAAGGCAAGTAAATCATACATTTACTTTACGTAAAAGAACCTCAAGCTTGAAAGAAGGGATCTTTGAACAAAGTTTATCGGCCGCTTCACGCTCCGAATTGAATGGGACACTGATGACCTGAGCTGTTTAGGATCATCCGTAAATAAAGTAAAGTAATAATAATAGTAATAATAATAATAATAATAATAATAATAATAATAATAATGCCACAGTTCATTTTTTGAAGAGAGACTTTGCCGGCGAGTTATTTTGCATTTATGTGATATTCAGTGCTTTCATTATGTGTAAATTTGTGTTATTGTTCTTCACTAGTTATGTCATTACATAAATACAGTCTTAAAGAATGGGTTTTTATGTACGAAACATAAGTAAAAACGGATTCTTAAAGAGATTCGTAAGGGAATAATCTGGCAATCGTGCTCCAGGTAGAAAATACTGTGCGCCAATCAGTTATAAAGTTAAGAGATATAGAATACCTCAATCACAAGAAACATGTTTCGAACCACTATGTTCCTATGAAAAAATGGTTAGATGAAGCACTGGACTTTCCTACACAGATGTCGGCAATTTGTTGCCACTGAGGGACATCCGTTTCAACATAATTTATAATACAGGTTAGTGCTTATTAAAAAGCCTCTATGTGCTGGGAGCACTTTACAATGTTGTGAACATGTTTCATCTGGAGAGAGAAAAAGATTAACTTTGTTATATAGGAAGAAAACGTCTAAAGTGATTGATTAGCATTGCCAGAAGAATTTAGATTACAGAATTAAACATTTTTTACAAGCTTCCAAGCTCTATATTCAGAAAAAGTATTCATATGTGCAGTTTTTCATATAAATTTACTGAAATGTTCTCATTTATATTTTCATGTTGCTTCCAACTAGATTCCATATTTGCTGGCTTGCTTTGGGGGATTATATTTAGATTAGACTAAAAATGAATGGAAAATGGCAATTGAAAAACTGAAGCACCCATTATGACCAGAGCCGGGAAGTACAGATATTAATTTCAGCTAAAACAGGCAGGCAAAATAGTACTTGAAATACCGAAAATGGGCAGTAATATACTTAAAATAGATATTTATTAAAAGTGAAACACGGATTAATATTACTCATTTTGATGAAAATAGATTTCCAGATACATAATAACTTCTTTATCACATTATAAAACCTAAGCTTACTCTTGTTGGTTACAAGCAACAACAAGGTTTTTTTTTTTTTTTTTGTATTTGTTTTTTTTTTGTTTTGTTTTGTTTTTTTTTTTTTTGTTTTGTTTTTTTCAAGTATCAACTGTCATAGTCAGCTCCTTGTCAGAGAGAACGTTTTCCATCGTGGGAAAAGAACGTTCTGTTTCCACTGAAGTGATTGCTGCATATTTAAAACAAGCTTTTTGGAAGGGCTCATACCAGTTAAAACAAAACATTCACCTTTCAGGACATCATGGAAATGTTGATCAAGATAAAGTAAAGTGTTTTGAATAGTCCTGGCAAATGAGAAAAAGATGCGTAGCAGTTCATTTTCTTTTATGCTTTTGGAATCAGGTTAATGTCTCTCTTACTTCCGTACTGGACACATTGTAGGGACGGTTTATTGCACAGCTGTACCGCTCTCATCTTTCTCGCTTCCAATTGTTCGTTACATTTATGCAACTGAGAAGGTACCCCCACCACAATTTTCCTAGAAGTGTCTCGCACAGATCGAAAGGACATTCCTCAGGACCATTCAAAACTACAATATTTCCCTCATCCTCTCTATTTCCTGGTATTTGTATGCCCGAGGTAATCATGCTTTCCTTTCAATAATGAAGATTCTGCTATTTAAAGAGATTAAATGAATGAGTTGAGGAAAATGTTTCTGACTGCTTGAAAAGAAATAAATGTATAAAAAATTTCAATAAATATTTTGAGGTAAAAATGTCATTTAGTTTTTATAGCTTTTTTACTTCGATATATTACAATAGTTTGTGGGTTTGTGGTAAGTAATCGCAGAAAAAATCCATGATGATCTAAAAGGGCAAAACAATAAATAAATAAATAAATAAAATAACAACAAAAACAAAACAAAAATTAAAATAGGCAACATTAGCTAAAATAAAAATTAGCCCTACCGACCCCGAATATACGGGAACATGTTAATTTCTGTTTGACTCTTAAATAGTATATGTTCCTGCCTCTGATTATAACATTAAAAAATAGCCTAACTATATGAGCAGTTCAATATTTACACATATGTTCTCGAAATGAGACTGTCTGTAACGTAGCCTATTTAAAAAATATCAATAAGTATGATGATGACGATGATTTTGGTTTATTTACAGACGCTCTCTAACATCTCAGGTCATCAGCGTCCCAATTCAATTCAGGGCGTGAAACGGCCGATAAATTTTGCTCAGAATTCTATTTTTTTAGGCTTGAGGTTCTTTACGTGCCGTGAATGTACGACACGGGATCGTAGCTTTTCTTCCCTTCCGAAAGAAGCCATATTTAGGATGTATACGCACGAAAAAATGCATCGGTCCTGGCCAGGTATGAACCCGCGATCTTGAGTTTAGAAGGCAAGTATGGTTACCACTAGACCGCCAGGACCGACGTCAATAGATAATCATCACACCGATTCATTTATGAACTTTTCAGAAAAAGGGCCCCAGTTAGTGCATGTGCTTTTGCTTGCCAACTATCTATTAATTAATTACCCTAGTACTTGTGAGAGCAAGACAAGGTGCATACAACTTCCCGCGCCAGGCTATAGAATCCACCTCCTCGCGTCATGCAATGCTAAGGAACTGCTGAGCCCAGGGAAAACCCGAAAAGCCGTGCACGTAATGATATGTAGGGAAATATTCCTTTGTCGCATCGCAACACAAAGGAACAATGTTGGCAATTCGAGCGTTGTGTGCACCGCCTTTTGAAGCACTACAAACGACTCACGCCCATCATTTGCAGTATCCATAGCCTCCCCACCTTCATGGCATGCCACAAGGGATGAAAAATCGATGCATTCCCTCATTTTGGAAGCCTCATATTTGATTCCGTTTGCTGCACTAATTACTTTCTGCATCCCTCTGCGCCTGCAAAAGTTAGAAAACTGGAAATCATAGGGAAGCTGATAGGTTGTCAGATAAAATAACATCCTATGTCAGTAGATCCAGTTTTCGGTTGCTGATCCAGAGTTTATGAATAAGTTATTTGATATATGAACTTAGACATTTAACGTTTAGATTGAGGAAAAATATTCCAGTTAGAAGCCATCAGTCTGCTCTATTTACAATTTATAGCATATATTGAAATGTTTATTTTATGCAGTCTGACCTTTATATATGCAGTTTAACAGAAGTTATTGATAACTTCCTCCCACTATAGCTTGCAAATATAATTCTCTTTGCAATTAAGCGTTCGCTTTAGGATTCATTTTTAACTCCTAGACAGCCTGTGGGATGCCCCCCCCCCCTTTTAATACCAAAAGCACTCAAACATACGCAGAAAATGCAGGAGTAATTTTAAGCTCTGCGATAAATTTCGAGGAGAAAAGTTCTCAAAATGGAGAATATTATTTGTTAAACGACCTATGTTCTCTGACGTGGCATAAGTATCTACATCATCATGGTATTAATTTAAGCCCTAAATCCGATTAAGTTCATTACATTGACATAGCAGTGTCTGGCAAGTATTTGGTCAAAAGCAGCAAGAAACAAAATCTAGGGGCCGTTTTCTCAAACCTCCTTATAACACATTACTATACTTTTTCTTACGCAAAGAAGGTACCTTTTGGGGCAGTCCCGAACGGTAGCGAAGACTGCCGACTGATTACAATTTTAGTTTTAGCTATAACTTATGGCTAATAATTTCCACTCGTAGTTCAGTAGGTTAGGGCGTCGTGCTACTGATATGGTCATGGATTTCACTTCCCATGGGCAAATGTCTTTTTCTTTTCCTTGCTCGTAATCATTTTTTTCTCTCATAGTAGTTGTTACTAGTTTCTTTTTTTTAATCTTCATAATTTTTCTACACTATTCTTAATCGAACAAATGTCACTTTTTTCATAGATTAGGTTAGGTCAGTGCGTAACAAAAATAAATAAATAAAATAATATTACTCTATAATAACACTTTATTCTACACTATTTTTAATCCATTGAATGTTACTTTTTCATACATTAGGTTAGCTTAGTTTACGTTTAATAAAAAAATAATAGAGCATAAATAAAATCATACATTAGGTTAATTTAATTTTAAAAATTAATATTACCCCTTAATAACAATATATGGCTAGTTACTTATTTTTTATCTTCATAATTTTTCTGCACTATTCTTAATAGAATTAATGTTCCTTTTTTCGTTAGTTCAGTATGAGTTTAATAAAAAAATAATAGTACATAAAATACATAAAAATTATTTTAATTATAATAACAGAGCTTCCATACGAAACGAAGGTATCTGCTTGCTGCCGCTACCGTTTGGTACTGAGGAATTTGGATTTCTCTGTTTCCGCTCGATACTCGGTAACTTCTACTTGTAACGGCAAGACCGTGTGGTCTAGTCAGGGAAAGCGTAGATGCACATTTTCAATGGACGCTTGCATTCAACTGTAAACGCATCGACTACACATAGAGGTTCCTGGCGATGACACGGCAGCGTCACGTGGTATAACGTTGGAATCAAAACACACAAACAGGAGTGCACAACTTCTAAACGAGGCATCAGAAAACTTAGATTGTTAAAAAAAATATTACCTGTTGTGAGTACTGTCTCTTCTCTGAATATGTTTAACTCGTCCTGTATAAGAAAGATTTGAAACACCAAACGTATATTAATACAAGAAAAAAGTACAACAAAAGCCGTTTACATTTGTCAAATAATTCTAATATATAAAAGAAAATTAAAACAATATAAAATTTTCCAAAACTAACAACAGCATTTTCGTGCAAACATGCATGTATGCTCTACCCAGTGAAAGAAAAATGTAATATACGTGTAAGTATTCTTGAGATCTCGGCACGTTGCCTACTTCAGTTAGGCATTTTTTTCATAACAATAAGTTCCAACGAGATGTTTCCATATTATTTCCACTGTATATTTTAAGATATTTTAAATAAATCTATGAAATGTAATTAAAAAGGCAGGCTTTTGTTTTATATGTTGTCTTGTGAATAAGATATATCGATAAAGTTACATGCAGTTAAATTACTTACAAAATAATAATAATTTTTATTTTAAAACAATCTGAAGTTTCAAATTTTCATCATGAGTTATCAAATACGAAAGTAGAAAGTGAGAATGGAGTCAAAATTACGATATTAAAATTTGTTAAATAAATTCTGTGACATGCAAATGAAGATTCCGAAATAAAGGACACTATAGTTATGTAGGAAGTAATGCCAATGTCATATTGTCATCTGTAACATTATAATCAACTACTGACCACCTCAAAGTTTCTCGAAAGTGTGTGTTATAGTATTACGTCATAATTCTGGTATCTGGTCTCTTGAACGCATGCGTTTTTCACCTCGGGCTTCGGCTGAATGATACTTATTTGAAATTCGTACACTGTGGTTTATGTCACATTATTCTTCATCTAAATAGGATATAACAGTAAACGCATTTCAACATGTATGCAAATTTCAGAATGTTTCGTTCAGCAATGAAAGATGTTCAATTGTCATTATCCAATTGCCTAAATTAGGCCGTTTGACCCAAGCAGAATTCGAACTGCCGACCTTCGTATTTATATTTGCCTGACTGAAAGTCCCAGGACACTTTTAAAATCCTCAAATCTCCAACAAAAAACACTAAAAGAAAAAGAAAAAAACTAGCAAAAGAAATAGAGTAACGCACAGTATCTGAAGGGGGAGCTATATTACTACCATTTTTAATAAATTAAATAGATATCAAGCAAATGAATGATATCAAAAACCTAATAGTAAATTATTTCCGGGTGTAAGGTTTACGAAATATTTACCATTAACATTAAAGTTTGAGTAACCAGGTTGGTGGTGGTTGTTGATTATGTTCGCACTTCTGAGAATTAAAGTCAACTCGCCATTATCTGGTTCCACATATTATGGCAATAATATGAAAACAATGCTGAATCGAATTCCTCTAAATAATTCTGACCAAATGACCCTATAAGTTTCAAGTTCAAACATTTTCACTACTGGAAACTCCTCAAAATAATTAATGGTTTCACCGAATAATAATTAATGCTAATACTTTAATATTAAATCGGGTTATTTTGCCTTTGTTATTATTATTTCCGGCTATGTTTGACATTTCTTGTGTAGTCAAATACTACCCAGAAAAAGAATACAGAAAAATTAACAACTCGAGGTGACATTTGCCAGGAAAATTGGTCTTGGATAATAACCTTTATTTTATTTAATTTTGTGATTTTTCCAGAACATCACCCACATCTTTTTATGGTTTTCTTCTCTCCTTTCTCCGTGTAATGAATACCATATGGTAAAACTATGTAAAGTGTGGAAAACACAATAAATGGTGTACAGGGATCACCATTTACTGTTACGTTCTTCAGCTCCTTAACCTAACTTTTCTGTATCCTTGTAAAACTCCGAAACTAACACTTTCTCAGCTAAATATATGGTAAGAATTTAGGAATAAAATTAAGTAATAATAATAATAATAATAATAATAATAATAATAATAATAATAATAATGCATAAAATGTTGACTAATCATTCAGAAACCACCAATAATGCCGACAAACAGAGTAAAAGAATACGATTTAATTACCCACTGCAATTAACCTGTTGTTCTACATAATACTTTTATTTCAGAGACAAATACTTGAACTGTGAGAAAGAAAAGTGTATTTTCATTACAGTTAACATTCTAATTAATGAATCTGTAATTCTTACGTTTCGACATCAGATGAATCCATTGAGAAGTGTATCTAACTGGAAGCGTAATTTAGGAACAAAACACGAGCTGCCCCTACTGTATATATTGCAGTTACAGTTGTTTCCATCTAGTTGTCATGGTAACGTTTAGGAACTGTATTCTTATGAATATCATCAAGAGTTCCTAACTATGTGAAACTATTATTATTAAGATATGGACTCTATCATTTATCTTTATTACAAAACTTGAAGTAGGAGTACTGTGACAGATTAAAAAAAAAATATATTTACAAATCAAAGCTCACACATCGAGCTACAAATGCAGCATCAGTTTCACAAGGAGTATGTTTAATCTAAATGATATCATCTTCTAAGAAAGATTACTAAAAATTGCACAAGTTCTCTTTAAATTACAGTCTATATTAATATATTCCGTTCTTTTTTTAGTTTTTAAATTTCAATTTTATGGGCTATAAATAGAGAAGTTTAAAAAAAATCTAAGTAATGTTTCCAAGAACGTCTTGAATTAGCCCTTATTTTCTTCTACGCCTACTTTTGGAAGTCCAGGTTTTCCTAAGTGCTCTGTGGTTCTTCAAAGGTCAAACATAATACATTTCGTTGCACTATTTGCATCAAATATCAGAAAACTGAACAGTTACGCAAGTACCTTCGTGCCACTCTAATTCTACGAAAATCAATTTCGTTCATATTTGACATTTGCATGTGCATGGTACCATCATATAAGCTTAATCATCACAATAGATTACAAGTACAGTGCTCCCCATCTCAAATATGAAGTTATTTTTATGCTACGCAAAAGCATTACCAACCAAAAACAGTATGTAATAAAACTCACAAATGAAGGGTATACCTTATATACAGAGGGTGCCAAAAATGTATACACATTTTCGCAGTAGTGTGTAGTGTGATGTTTCGTAAACAGATGTGACTCACATACATTATGATAGCGTTGCTACGTGACATGTAAATCAACAATAAACAAATGAAGCCAAAATTATCGTATGATGTTCTGTAAACAGATCTGACTCACACTACGTTATACTAGCGTTGCTACAACAAAATGGAGCCAAGATTATCGTTTGAATGGTGGAAAGCAATTTTTAAGCGGTATTAGAAAATCGAGAATGTTGTTGAAGTTCAAAGGCAATGGAGGCGTGTGTACAGAACAGAACCACCAACGCAAGTAACAATTGCACCCATTAGAGACAAATTTTAGACTCATGGTACCGTATGAGGTGTTCACAAGGGCAGATCTGGGAGACCTCGCACAGCAACAAGCCCCGCGTCCTCGGCCATGGTTGTGAAATGTTTTGAGCTCTCACCGCAGAAACCTACAAAGCAATGTGCACGTGAGACTGGGATTAGCAAAACCAGCGTAAGCCATATTATTAAAACAGCAAAGTTGAAAGTTTTCATCCCAAGACTTTTTGCATGCATTGCAGTCAGTAGTTAAACGTACTCAGAAGTGTATCGATGCCATGGTGGGAATTTTGAGCAACTGTTGTAAGTGTAAAGTCTAATATTAGTGCTCATCATTTTCTGTATGTGTGAATTCAGTTTTGTTATATTAACACAGTTTTTTCTTTGCTTGAAGTGTTTATACATTTTGGCACCCTCGTATTTACTGAAAGAATAAACAAATTTCATGGCTTGTGATTAGAAAAGGAATAAAGTTTTATTTTTGGTTGCTTTATTTAACGAGACAAAGTTATATACAGCGTCAGTATTAGTTTAGTTTCTTTGATTGTGAAATGTTGGCAAGACTTGCAGTTACTTAAAATGGAGTGAGCATCGGCAGTATTTGCACGTCTTCTTTTGTTACCAAAATTGCGCTTTTCTCTTTCCCCTTTCATAGTTTAAGCGGCTTTCGGAGATTCTATAGGCATCCTAGAGTCAAGGATATCTTAAGCATAATGGTTAATGTATGTAAACTTTTGACCTGTGCTGTACTGCGCAAGCCCTTCATAAAGTAACTTACGACAACAGCAGGGATAATGCCGCTTGCGTGCAGAACATTTTCCAAGTCGTTTCACCAGTACACACATGACCTGACTCACCACCACTGCCATCGAAATTTCTCAAGATAATCTCAAAGATAAGTTGCAATGTCTCTGTCACAGCCTTCTAGACGAGGGGAACGAACTCGTACGAGGTCTAATGCGATAAAATAGTTTAATGCCTTCACGCTGGGGTAATATTACACAAACTATATGGACATAACCTATAAAATGAACCCTGCTTACTGGTTTAAGAACATCAAATAGGCTATAAATGACAGAACTTGCATGAAGCTAGAAAATATTATAACGTAACGCTTTTTTATTAATGCGATTAGCCCATAATGAGTTTTAATGCCCCTATCAAAGCCCTAAATCGACAACACGGATATTTCTGTAATTTTGGCATATTGTTAAATTAAAGAGGAAAGGTCCAAGCGTAATATTTTTATTTTTCGTTTCACCTTTGAATTCTTTAATGTTATTTATAGAATGCATTGTCTCCAACACTACTTCCATATTTTGAGGTTAAAGGATTGAATGAAAGGTATTTAAGCTGGCAAGTAGATGAGTAACACTTACGTCTGAAGACTTGGTTTCTAATTAAGGCATTTTAATTAAGTATGCCTTTAAGGATGTCATATTTGTCCCTGCTGAAATTTCTGAATATACTCTTTAAAAAAAGTATTACATTAGATTTTCAGCTATACAACGCTGAAAAGATACGCATTGCAGAAATATTATTATTTCAATGTGCTGAAGCAATATAAATAATTTCAAGATGAAGTTTGTTTTTTCTTTGTCTAATTATGAAAATTGTTTCTTATTTGTATTATTATTCCAGAATTTATAATTATTTTTCAAAAGTACAAAAATGACTTTATAAAGTTATTCCTTCATACATCAGAAGAACAATGGAGCATATATTATTATTATTATTATTATTATGATTATTATTATTATTAGTTTCAGCGTGTTACGCCGTACTCAAAATTAAAAGTTAAATATAATATATTTAGTAATTACATGCTCTAAATTTAGCAGTGCAAATCTTAATCAATTTAGAGGACAAGTAATAATGCATACATATACATGTCTGGTTTTATTTATAAATATTGACCTCTCACGTAGTGATTTAAGTCCTGGCTATAAATCGCACCGCAGTAGGTCCGTAGTTCGCCTTCGGTTAATAAAAGGTACACACAATCTTACCTTTTATAAAAAAACTGGAATAGTCCACCTTTGCTTAAACATGCATTATATCAGGAATACACGCAAGTAAGTTCGGTCACTAACATTTGTGGCATCGTTGTTAAAGTTCTCCTTTATACGAGGTCTCTTCAAAAAGTATCGGGAATTTTGAATTTCCGCGGGCTACGTATATTCCATTTTCGATCGTTTTGAGGCGTTATGTTGGTACTCATGTCCTCACTTATGTTGACAAGCTCGGCCATTTTGAATTTTCAGTTAATTGTTGACAGCTATTTTGCTTGGACATGTTTTGGCTCGTCTTCGATTTTTGCCTATTCCAAAAAATGGAACAAAGAATCTTATCAAATTTTCTGTGAAAAACAAAATTAAGTGCGCGGATGCATTCCGAATGTTGACTGTGGCATATGTTAAAGCTACCTTGGACCAAAGCAACGTTTATCGGTGGTACAAAATGTTCTCAGAGGGTCGAGAAGATGTGAACGGACGCACGAGCTCGCCAACTACAGACGAAAACATTGAAGAAGTGAAGAAAATAGTGTTGGCCAATCGTCGAATCACTGTTAGAGTAGTTACTGAGAACCTAAATATATCGATTGGCTCGTGCCATTCGATTTTTACCAATGATTAGGGCATGAGATGGGTCGCCGCAAAATTTGTGCCAAAGTTGCTCAATTTCGACCAAAAACACCATCGCATGAACGTAGCTAAGGAGCTGTTGAACTTTGTCCACGACGACCCAAATTTGCTCCAGAGGGTCATAACTGGTGACGAATCATGGATTTATGGTTATGACGTGGAAACTAAAGCTCAATATCCCAATGGATGCTGCCACATGAGCCAAGACCGAAAAAAGCGCGCCAAGTTCGGTCGAATGTGAAGGTTTTGCTTACAGTTTTCTTCGATTGCAGGGGCGTGGTGCATCATGAGTTCTTGCCACAAGGTAGAACGGTCAATAAGTAATATTACCTGCAAGTTATGCGCAATTTTCGCGAAGCAATCCGCCAGAAACGCCCGCATTTGTGGAAGAACAAAAATTGGTTTTTGCACCATGATAACGACCCTGCTCACACATCGTTGCTTGTGCGCGAATTTTTGGGCAAAAACAACACACTTATGATGCCGCAGTCACCGTACTCCCCAGACCTGGCCCCCTATGACTTTTTTTTTTGTTCCCAAAACTGAAGAGGCCCATGAAAGGACGACGCTACGCCACGATTGAGGAGATAAAGACGGCATCGAAGGAGGAGCTGAACAAGATAACAAAAAAAAAAAAAAATTAAAGTGCTTCGAGAATTGGAAAAAATCGTTGGCACAAGTGTATAATATCTGGTGGGGATTACTTTGAAGGGGACAAAATAGATATTCATGAATAAATAAATAAATACTTTTTGAAAAAACACAAAATTCGTCATACTTTTTGAACAGGCTCGTATTTGTCCTCATGTCTTGAATTGCAGTTGCAGAAGGAGATAATTACCCAGAAAAGTTCTGATTAAATTCCGCACACTCTTCACTAGATGCTTCATATTTAAATAACATTTATCCTAGACCCAACTCTCTGAGCTTCGTGAAAATGATCCAAAGACATGACAAAGAGGGGCAGTGCGGACAAGGGATGGGTATAAATAAACTTAGGATATACGGGGGGAAGGGAGATATTATCGGCAAAGGAGATGATCATATATTAACAGACAAATTTTAAAATGTTAATACGTTTTAGATCTTGAAAAAGCATTTCATCAAAATAAAATAATTTTAGCATACTTTTCACTGCTTTACGAAGTGCTTACGACAACACATATTGGAAGAGAAAGAGAAAGAGAAAGCTAGTCATCATTTCTAATCTTTACTTTCTTCCTTAAGCGCTTCGTTTTGCCACAAATTAACATATTTGCTTTGCAAAAATTAGTAATTTTAAACCAGAGTTCGATGTGACTGTGCGGGGTTGGACACGTGTTGTTTAACATGTGTATGCACCAAACCTGCTCGGTATAAGGAGGTAAGCATACAATGAAAAATAAACACTTGCAAATTTTAGCACAATTGTTGATTGTTCAGTTACAGCTTGCACTTTTGTGCAGAGTGCGGCAGAAACAATGGCCTATTTTAAATCGTGCGCTATTGTTGGTCACGGCTTTTTAGAGAGCTGATGTTTGTACCATTGCGCAATGCAGTTCAAAGCATTTTCTGTGCGTCATATTACTTGACTTTGCCCACTCGCTCCGCTGCGCATACTTGACAGTCAGTATGAGGTACAGGTTGAATGAACATGGTGCGTTTGAAATTGAAACGTTTTTCATATGTGCTTGTGTCGTAAGAATGCAGCTTTTGTTTCGGCAACTTTTCGACATCGATCGGAATGGACAAACTCCGTCATGGAAGGCGATCACGAGATGGGTCAGGCAGTTCATGGCAACATCTGCTTGAAACAAGAAGCCAACTGGTAGGTCACGTATGGTTCGCACTTCATAAACGTGGCGACAGTAAGAGCTGCTTTAGAGCAAAATTTAACGTGCGCATTCGCAAGCCCTTAACATATTGGATAGTTAGTATGTGAAGGATGAATGCCGACGAACTGATCGCGTTGGACTTTGCTCTAAAGCAGTTCTTACTGTTGCCATGTTTATGGAGTGGGAACCGTAAGTGACCTACCAGGTGGCTTCTTGTTTGTTGCCCAAACAAAAGCTGCATTCTTACGACACAATCACCACATTTGAAAAATGTTTAAATTGCAAACGCACCATGTTCATTCAACCTGCACTCCATACTGACTGCCAAGTATGCGCAGCCGAGCGAGCGGCCAAGGTCATTTAATATGGTGTGCAGAAAATACTTGAAATGCACTACCCAAAGGTGCAAACATCATTCTCTAAGAAGCCGTGACCAACAAAAGCGCACGATTTAAAATGGGTCATTGTTTTTGCCCCATTCTGTATATGCAGCGCAATCATGGCAACCTTCTCTTTTATTTTTCTTCACTGACAGTTAACTAAAAGTATTGTACCTCTTTGGGATTTATTTTAAGTATCTATGAATACGAGGTGGTATCCAGAATATTCGGAACTGGTGCTGCCATCTGATTAAAAACTTACTTTGAGACTAAGACCTCCGTCACCCTCGAAGTAGTTCCCTTCCACACGTATACACCGGTCCTAGCGATTCTACCATTTTCCAAGTGCATCTTGGAAGGCATGTTCTTTGAGGGTGTTCAGCACAGACAGCGTTTATTCTCGAATCCTCTCAATTGTGTCGGATCGACGTCCTTTCAACTTCATTTTCAGTTTGGGGAATAGAGCGAAGTCGCAGGGTGCCAAATCAGGAGAGTACGGTGGGTGGGAGACAACCGTCATGTGGTTTTTCGTCAATAAACTCCTGGTTAACAAGGAATTGTGACAGGATGCATTATTATGATGCAACAGTCAGCTCCTTGTCGCCCAAGTTCGGGTCGTCGTCTCCGCACATTTTATGGAGCCGACGCAAAATGTCACATTAGTACGTGGAATTTACTGTTTGATTGACGAATTCTTTGTGCACAATCCCCTTGTATCAAAGAAAACGAGGAGCATGATCTTGGCTTTGCTCTTCACTTGTCTTTGTCTCCCTTTTTTTGTCTTGGTTTAACTGGGAGGATTATTGTTTTGTCTCAGGGTCATAAGCATACATCCAGTTTTCGTCGTTGTCGGTCCTGGTGTTGTAGTGGTAACCAAACTTGCCTCTAAACCCAAGGTCGCGGCCTTCAAACCCGGCCAGGATCAATGGATTTTTTCGGGCGTAAAATTCGCAAGTATGGCTTCCTTCGGAAGGGAAGTAAAGCCGTGGGTCCCGTGTCGTACATTTACGGCACGATAAAGAACCTCAAGTCTGAAAGAGAGGTCTCTGAGCAAAATTTGTCGGCCGTTTCACACCCTGAATAGAATGGGACGCTGATGACCTGAGATGTTAAAGAGCGTCCTTAAATAAACAAATAAAAAAGTTCTCGTCGCCGGTGATGACCCTGGACAAGAAAGTTGGGTCATCGGATACGGCCTGACGAAGCCCCGTGCAAACTTCAACATGCTGCGCCTTCTGATCAGCATTCAGGATCCTTGGCACAAATTCTGCGGCGACCGATGCATCACTTAAAATTCGTTGGCATGTCTTATAACCAATTCCCCCTTCATGAGCAAGGTCATCAATGGTTCGACGTGGATCCTCACGAACGAGGTGTTGAACTTTGGAAACAATGTCAGGCGTTGTGCAGCTGACGGGCCTACTGGTGTGAGCATCGTCTTCAATAGCTGGACGGCCGGCCCTGAACCGAGCATGCCACTCAAACAAACATGTACTGCTAATGCTTTGTCCCTCAAATACTTATTGAATCATTTCGAGGGTTTCCGTAGGATTTTTCACGAGATTTGTACATAATTTGTTGCACACTCTCTGCTTTCTTGGATCCATCGTAAAATCGCCACACACTATACACAGAGAGTCATGAAAAGTACTATAGAATCTCAACACATCTGCCTACCTGCATGAAACTTTAAATACTCTCTCAACAGATGTGCTAGTGTTGCCACCTAGCGGTGCAAAACTCTACTGCGGAAAATGCAGCACCAGTCCAGAATAAGTGCAAATCATTGATTTTCTTTAGCTTTTTCATTCAAAGCTAAAGGAAATATTTCTTGTTTGTAGGTACTTTCATTAAAAGTTAAAATGTTTGCTGCAAAGATAAGAAATAATTGATTCAGTACGTAAAAAGCAGTGGTCACATTTCCCCTTCCTTAACAATCACCCCTACAATAGCATCATTCACTGGAAGGTGAAGTCTTTTTTTTTTTTTTTTCAAAAAAGTTTATCTACAAATATATGAAAAAACGAAGAAAACTGTTCATTTTTCATTACTCTCTTTCTGCTTCAAACAATGACATCTATATCTCTTTCATCCGCCATTAAATATAAAAACATAAAATGCTCGTACAGTGCGATCAGCGATGCTTTCTCCCTCGGCGCGATGCTTTTCCTGTGAGTGAGCCCCATTCGTTGTCGTTGAGGGGGTTGCAAGCCTGTATCCTTACTTGTTGAACTTGCCGACTGTCGAAGTCGTAGCGCTGTTATTCCCGGGTGTATGTTGTGCTGTTCTTTCCGTAATTCGACAGTATATATAAAGTACATTATGCCTCGTGTTTTTACAATGGCATTGTGTGTCTTTATGTACATTCATGTGTGTTAACTCAGTTTTTTTTTCATATGGTTGATTCTGCTACTTATGTTAATACTAACCTTTTTTCACAGAATTAACGGACAGGGAGCGTGATCATGCATTTTTTCAATAGGACTCTGCCCCTGCTCACATGCGAAAAATTCTATGAGAGCAATTCACAATGTGTTTCCACAAGACAGAGTTATTAGTAGGAATCTGGGACCCCTTCGACCCCCCTATTTAAGAGCTTGCGATTTTTATCTCTGGGATAAATTGAAAAATGCCGCGTACAAGACGAACACGCATACCATACAGGGACTCAAAGATAATATCCATTTGGAAATAGTTCAGATTTCTCAAAATTAACTACAGCGAATGATGAATAATTTCCTAAAGAAAGGCCAAAAATATATGAAGAATAAAGGCAGGTGGTTTCAACACCTCATTTGATAATTTGTAAGTAATGATCCTCTTAAGTGGGTTGGTGCATTGTTATATGAATGGCTTGTTTTATTGTTTACCCTTCCGCTAATCCGCCAGTCGGGAGCCGACTAGCCGCCTACCTAGTGGCGCGCTCGCCCATAGGCAAAATATACGCCAGGGAAAACAAAACTGGTAGCACGGTATAACTAAACAAGAAAAATATTCAGATATGTTAAAAGAATCTGGAAATTAATCATAAAGAGTGCCATATTGGGTAGTTTAATATCGTTCACAGACTGAATACATTAACAATTGGCATTGGCGTTGAACTAGAAAAGAACCATTATGTGAAGAATTATGGAATCGTTACGCTGGAGGGTAAGGTGAGAAGATAATCAACGTAAGAATTTAATATTAAGTGAACATAAGTATCTATATGGTTTTAATAATATAAAAATTTTAAACTGCGAAGTGTGTGCATTTTATGTTAAAAAAAAGTACAGCTAACCTCGCTATCTCTAAGAAAAGGGAGCTAAGTGGGTCTTGGTTACAACTATAATTGGCTGTTTGTGATTGTTCATTTGGGGGGAAACTGCTGTAGACAAAATAAATATGTACGTTTCATACATAAAGAAAACCAGTGTATGCAAGCAAGTACTTTAAAAATTTATTTCGTCTTCGAAAAAGGAAACAAGAGTGCACATTGTACGTGTGTTTATTCAGCAGTAACTGTAGATATTCACTTTGCTGCATGTGTTTTTGTCAGCGCGAGCGAGACTGCAAGATAGAATAACCTAGTGGGAGTGTTTGTGCATGAGGATTTAGTTATTGAAGCTTTGTTGCTCAGTTTGTCGGTGTAGATTATACACGCGAGCGGTTGGCAAATTCCCGAGGGCGGATGGCAACAGGAACCTTGTGTGCCAATGAAATAACAGGATGAAATTGCCTGGAGTAACGTCGTGTTTATACCAGCTCGTATTTGATCCATCGCTCAAAAGCCTTGAAAGTGATACATCATATATACGTACAAACAAAACAGTGATATGCAAATATTGTACTCGCAGCGTTAGATAATATATCCATAGGCAGTATTAGAGTTATCTCACCATAATGTACATGGTTTATATCGAAGTTTTCAGAGAACTAATTCATTGTAGATGGGCTGGTTAATGTGAAAAATATTCATATCTTTTGATTGGTTTCACTCGTTATTAATTATAATATAGCAGGACATTTATCCGTCTTAATTTACTCTCATTTTAATAAAGTAATTTTGTAAAGCACATTTTGGGTACAATATTCAGTTTCGCAAGATTAACATCAGTTTAAGTCTTGGGAAATACTGCACTGTCTTGCAGGCGGAGATCTTTGACCTGAAAATGCTACCCAGGTAAGCAAGTACACTCTGATCCTTTCTGACAGTGAAGCTGCTTTTCGAGCACTTTAATTCAAAACTGATTTGGGACTGCCTGATAATTCTGTCATGCGATAAAACCGTGGGGATGAGATGAATGCCAGATCATCGAGGTGTGATAGGGAATGAAGAAACAGACAAATTGGCCAAGAAGGGGGCCTCCAGCTCTTATATTGGACCTGAACCAACCTGCGGTGTTAGTAAGTCCATAGCTAGGACCGCAATAAAGTTTGGGCCAGGGATCAACACAAGAAACAATGGTCTAGTTATCTCGAACAAACGCAAAAATCTTTGTCAATGAATGAACCCCACACTTATTAAAACACATCTGAAGTTTGGCAGCAGGAAGTTAAAACGATTGGTGGGGTTAATTACTGGATATGGGCATTTTAGGAAACATCTCCAGAAAACAGGGCTGTTCCAGGAAGAACCCGTTTGCAGACTTTGAAAACAAAATTATGAAACTGCGAAGCACATACTCTTAGAATGTGAGGTCCTGAGGGGAGGAGATTCCAGCTCATATGATGGGAGAAATGACTTTTGACCTTATTAAGGCTACAGAGTTCAAACGGCTATGAGTGGGTTAGGATTACACAAAATCTTTCACTAAAGCGCGGGAGTCCATAAACTCTCTATAAACCCTTTTACTATTACCACCATAACCACAACCACCACTGCTAGGTTGGTAAAGCCAAGTCAAGTCGTAAATTTGTGGGCTGCTAAAGAACAAATAATTTGAGTGATTTTTAACAGAATTATAAAGCAGTTTCGAAAATGTTAAATTTGCTATAGGACAACAGAAGAGCTGAGAGCTATATTAGTTGTTAATTTACTTCTAATGATATACCGACAATTCGGTTACTACACATCGATCAAGTATCATTTTCTTGTTTCTCAACTTGGCCTCATTCCCAAGAATTGTGGTGTAGTGAGTAACGAGCATGGGAAATATTTCCATGATGAATTCCAGCGACTGATTTTTGATTTTGTTTTTATTTACGGACGCTCTTTAACACCTCAGGCCATCAGCGTCCCATTCAATTCAGGGCGTGAAACGGCCGACAAATTTTGCTCAGAGGCCTGTCTTTCAGGCTTGAGGTTCTTTATCATACCGTAAATGTACGACACGGGACCCACGACTTTACTTCCCTTCCGAAGGAAGCCATACTTAGGATTTTTACGCCCGAAAAAAATCCATCGATTCTGGCCGGGTTTGAACCCGGGACCTTGGGTTTACTAGGCATTCAGCGACTGCAAGAGACAAATGGGAGAATCTATGCTTTCTGATAAATGTTGAGATGTTACAAGAGATTCTCCAGAGCACTATTCTACAAAAGTATAGTCTAGTACATTACAAGTGTATTATTTTTTTAATATACTGCTGAATGCCCGTTTTCACTACTGAGGCATCGCAAGTGTTAGACTTTGATGATTAGAGCCCCTGCTCTTGCCACTTTTGATACACGTTAAGTGTTCGTCAGTCATGTAACCTTCGCTTTGAAGGAGAGGATGGCGAGTAAAAATAGTTTAAGCTACAGTAAAGGCTCTAAAGGTGAGCTATGAATGAATGAATATTTCTTCCTACATACTCCTCTTACATTAACTGCACATTGTACAGCACCCGTGAAGTGTTGTATTTCCACTGTGTTGTGTTGGAGTGGAGTATTTCCCACTCCCTACCCATTCCTCTCTTTTCGCTTTATTTCTTATCCATGCTCCATTAATCTTATAATATAAATCTATAAAATCGCCATTAACCCCCCTCTAAGTACTTGTGTTTTATTTCTTCCAAATAAATCGCTCTCGTTTCGCTTTTCTCTTGTAACACTTTTAACTGATCCTGAGTTTTTATCACTCTCTATTTCGATCAACTTCCCTGATGACACCACACTCAAATCTCTTGAACACTGACCAGCTGATTTCCCCCATCCACTTCTCTCCCCCACATCATTTACCCCACTCAGCTGTTTCGCATGAGTTCCTCGACATGCCCATTGCTATACTCTCATCCCTTTCTTGCCGGATGCAGATTTTTCCCTTTTCTTCCCTCCTCTTCTATTCCGCTTCATACCTCATTCCTTGCGAGAGCTATGTAAGTAGGGTGGGTTGCCGCCAAGCAATACTCCATACACAGTTACATTGCTCCGAATTGCTTGGAGCTTCTCAGTGATCCATTATTGATGCAAGACATTTACGGCACGATAAAGAACCGCAAGCCTGAAAGAAGAGGCCTCTGAGCAAAATTTGTGGGCCGTTTTACGCCCTGAATAGAATGGGACGCTGATAACCTGAGATGTTAAAGAGCGTCCTTAAATAAACAAATCATAAAAAATTTGATGCAAGAGATGAAATGATAAATTATGAATAAGCATATCGGGCCTAAATTTAGCGTACCTACATTGACATTGATGTGGATTAAAAAAAACTGAAAAAAACCTGAGGAGGTTTCTAGGAGGAATGAAAAACTAGGCTTCCCTTCCACAAATCACAAGTATATTGGTTTG
Organism: Metallyticus violacea; assembly: GCA_030762175.1. Taxonomy (NCBI): domain Eukaryota; kingdom Metazoa; phylum Arthropoda; class Insecta; order Mantodea; family Metallyticidae; genus Metallyticus; species Metallyticus violacea. The sequence goes on along the minus strand of CM060843.1, from coordinate 16,739,232 downwards.
TAATCAATAATTAGTAGAACAAAGGTATCTTGTACACTTGTACTTTACTAATGCATACTGAACAAGTGAACAAATGACTTTTCATTGTTTTGTTCCACAAAAGTATGCTGTTGTAACCCGTGTGGATTTCTCTAAAGTTGTGAAATATTGGTAGCTTCAAATAACAATGTAGTTTTCAAAATACTTTTATGCAATTCAAGGAATCAGTTGACCTAAACATGTGATCCAGTGTGAAAGTGATAATGATAAAATAAATTTCCATTTAATTCAGCATTTCATTACAAGGAATTTTGATTGACATGGACTTTTCTGTTTCAAGTGAACATTTCAACTCAACATTTTACTTAAGTGTATTTAAGGTTCTCGCTAAAAGCCCCAAAATTGTTTTCCTTTTCTCAACCTCTTTCAAAATAAACAAACTTAGTCTTTTTAACACCAATTTCAACAGAATTTCCTTGTAATAAAAATGAAATTGCGAAACAATGCAGCAAATGTTAGAGGTCGCAATCAGGAAGATTGTTACTTATGCCAATCTCTCGATGAAACTGATGCGGTGACGTGGCCGCAGCACAAAAATTTACGACGCGTGTGTCAAAATGGAAAATTGCGTTTGAATATTGACAAATGTATAATAAAGCCATTATGACCTCAATTTGGTTTAGTAATATTGTAGGAATTAATAACCTGTTCTGTACATCCCCAAATGGAATTTATTATTCATTATCTGTCCTCTGTTACTTCTATCCTAACGTAAATGTAGTGCCGTTCTTTTCTCATTGGCTCATTGGCATTGCTGATATTACACACGGTAGCCTCTAAAGGAAATTAAAATTTAAACTGTAACAAGCTTTAGTTTTTGTTGATAAAATCATATTAATAAATATTGTAATAATCTTGATGATGACTATTATTGTTTAATGGCACAAAACTGCTACGGTCACTAACTCCCAGTAATTATCTTGAGAGATACCAGACATCATGAATACTTTATTAGGCATTTAATTGACAGTAATTTACGCATATGGTGCTTTGTGTACAGTGCGATCAGTTTTTTAAATTCAAAGAGGCGCCATGGCGGAATCATGTGTCGGTTCTGATGGTGTTGTAAAACATCGTCAAGAAAACTAGTTGAAAAGTGGTGACAAGATTATCGCGTAAATTTACTATTAATGAAGTTTGTGAATAAAAACCAAAGCTACATTAAAATACACTGCATCAACTGTTTGTAGTGAATTCTACTTAATCAATCAGAGCCATGTATCGCGGAGTGATACATTCATATTTGTTTACATCGGAATAGAAGTGGCGGGAAACACGGTGTCGAGGTAAACGTAAGATAATTCAAGGTATGATTGATGATTTTGTCATTAAAAAAAGAAAAAGAAAGTATATCTGGAAACAAAGAGGTAATGAAAATATCCTAGTTATCTTTTCGTCCCTTTTAGTAATAATTGCCTGTTTTGTAATGAAAAGAAAATTGTCCTTTTGTGTGATAGTGTAATTTACGAAATCTGCGTTTAGAAATGACTTAAGAAGTACAATCAACTTCCATTTGAAGATTTGATATAGAAACACTTCACTTCATTACTCCTAGCCTTGATTCCAACCCCTCTCCAACTTCCATACTGCCGCAAAAGAGCCTTCCAGTCAACGGTATTCAATGGTATTTGAACACTTATTAAAAGTTCAACTGCAATAGGAATCCTATGTGGATCGATACCGCAGATTCCAATATTCTCATCCACGCTGCATCTGTTGGATTGCTTGTTTATCGACCAGAGATCTTTTGCAGAGCAAGGCTAGATATAGAAACACCAGGCCTTGTAAATTGAACAGGAAATGCTAAAACGAAACGTGGGCGAGCACTACCACAGTTCCTATCAGAGCCTCACAGTACGCAGGGGGTTAGTGAAATGAGGCAGTGTGTATAAAAATGCAAAATTAGCGCACCATCATCTTTTGTATCTAATTACATAGGTAATTCAACGTTGTTCCATTTATTTTATTGTGCATTATTATTTTGTTATGAATAAATGTGTGAGATTGTGTAATTTATCCACTTATCCATTAACTACCCACATTATCCATTAACTACCGGAATATAAATTAAAATCAGAGAATCGTCATTTTTATCACTGCTACCAGCCGATTCGTCACCTATTTTTAATCGCCCGAGTCTGATTCCGCCATATGATCGAGCATCCAATGAAAAGTTTTTTCTTATTCACCAGATTGGCCTTGCTGATGATAAAATTGGATCGGACCAATAAGAATTATTGCCACTTAAATTACCTTGCCATCCAACTTTTTGTGAGCACATGGAGACATGAAGAACCAGTAATAATGTTTTCCATATCATTTAGTAGTTTCTATATAAACTCAAAACCTTGGGTGTTTATTGAAGAATCACTGGTCCTTTTGTAGGACAACACCAAACCTTTTAATAACTCTTCACTTACACCAGTAATCTCCGATGATACTCCGAGGAACAGTATTCCGAACATTTGAAAGACCAAAGCCAAGTTTTACTCTATCAGCTACTAAGCTCATTTTCAACCAAAAATTATAAGTAACTTGCTTCTTCCATAAAGACACTATAATCTTATCTTTCTTTGAAGTAACCTTACATTCAATATATATGAAATATGTAGCAAGAATTCTAGATCGTTTATATAAGCATGAAGATGGACATTCCAAATGAAAATGCATCCACAACTTTACCCGCAAAATTTATCAAGTCATTAATTTCTCCGCCACTAACAATAGTATTTGTGGGAGAATATATGATAAAATCGCTACATATATTGAGTTTCCACAACCAAACTCTTTTCTCAACACACAAGTTGTCCCAAGCCAGTGCAAATGAAACGATTTTTAGTGTTATTTAACGCACGTTTTTACTTCTAAAGCACCATAGGCGGTGAATACTGATTATATATGAAATGAAATGATATATTGGGAAAGTATTTTTAAGAAAAGGAATCTTTCAGGCCTAAGTTTAGGGTACCTTCCCTAATGTTAATGTTGCTATTGCAATAGACCTGTAATACTTAGCATTTTCCCGCTATAGTGTCACAAAATGTTATTGACAAGAGTTATTAAGTGTGTTAAATGTATTGCTATTATGTTCTGAAATAGGATAAAAATCTATGTAATATTGAAAGCTACTTCGCCTCTGAGTGAGTGTTTTTTTTTCCATAAATTTATTAAATGAGTAAAGCGAGTGTCAATATTTATCTACTAGATATATAAAATCTATTGTTTTCAATCACTGCTTTAATCATTGGTTCCCCATATAAATGACAAGTTGCTATCAAGTTATATTTAATTTGCCTATTTTTGTTAGCATTTGTTGGAAGCTGTTCACATAGCTGTGCAGAATGCAAATCAGATAGCAGTCAAATAGCTGCACTATTATTTTTAACACATCTTATTCTAAACGTATTCTTGCTTGCTGCCTTAGCGTGTGTTCCAAAATTGAACTACTGAATATTATCTAATGTGTAACCATCATTAAAAGTTCTCAATAAGTTTACATGGAATTATTCAACATATTATTTACTCTTTCCTTTCCTTACGAAGTAGTTTTATGGCTTCATCCCCATTTATCTCCTATCATAAAATAATGAGACGTTATTGTTTTATCTATCCACATTACAACGACGTTTTGTATTTTCTCACACCCTGTAATACTGCTTTTCTTTGCGTCATGCTACATCGCCCATTGGTCTATAAATTATTCATGTTCACTCAGTGCAAAATCATTATGGTTGAATCGGCGATTTTGGCTTCCCTCCCCACAAGAAATTAATTCAGATGCTCTGCAACATGAACAATAAGAAGTAATGCTATGTTTCATGTGCCCTGGGGGTGTTTTGTTAATGACAGGCGTGTACCAATGCTGAGTATGATTTACTGCTAGGCTAGACTCGAGACAGGGATGTGGTTAACTGATTGGGCTAAATCTCGCAGACTCAGATATATCATGTGTTGTTAAAAGATGCATGTGTGGCTTCTTCGCTGTACCCAGTATTATGAAATGATCCAAAGGACTGAAATTGAAGTGATTATGTTTTCGAATCAAGGTATCAGGTAAATAAGATTTGATAAATTTGTAGATGAAGGTGTTAGAAACAATAAAGAGTACAATATAAATAAAAGAAACGTTGATATAAAAACACTAATCCAACCTTTCAGAACTTAATATCTCAGGATAAGGAAACAAGAGAGATGTTATGCAAATTTCTGTAACGGTACTAGAAAAGAAAACATGAGTATTAACAAAAGTGTTTATTACATGTAAATTGAAAGAATAACTTGTTCAGTACAACTAATAAATTAGGCACAAACGAAGTAAAAGTGATGGTAAAATCTCTAAGTCAGCTTTTGGCCAGAAACTCGAAAGAGCAAATCAAATTATTAGCAATAGTGAAAAGTACGCCTAATACATGCACTTAAGAATAAAAGACAGAGCAGGTACAAGGGTAGGTCCATAAGTTTTCGGCCTTGTCGATAAGGGTTATCGCCTTCACAAAACCCTTACCTGCTCTCATACCTTGTTGTTAAATACAGTTGAATAAAGAAGTCTATGTGTAGAAGAGTGTGACATGTTCAAAGTGGATTTCGAGCTGTTATTAAGTTCTTCACAAAAGAAGCACTTACTCCAAATGAAATTAAACAGCGATTGGACGTGTATATGGGGAAACATCCTCCTCGTATTCTACCGTAAAAGAATGGGCCAAACGTTTTTGAACGGGTCGAGAAAGCATTGAAGACGAAGAGCGTTCAAGTCGGTTCTTGGAGGTACTCATACCTGAAAACACCGCTCTTGTGGAAGGAGAAATTATGGAAGACCGACCGGCGGCTCAAAATTACAGAAATAGCAGCAAAGCTGGGCCTTTCTAAAACAGTCCTTCGAATTATTCATGAACATTTAAACATGAATAAGGTTAGTGCAAGATGGGTACCTAGATTCTTTTCTGAGTCCAAAAGCAGCAACGAGTCATCTGTTGTCAGGCATTTTGGAGCTCTGTCGTGGCAACAATAGAGAAGTTCTGCAAACCATTGTTGCAGGAGATGAAGCTATGGTCCTCTACTATGATCCCTTGTCCAAAAAAGAATCAATGGAGTGGCGTAAACCTGGCTAAGGACCGCCTCTAAAGGCCAAAGTCACTCAGTCAACCAAGAAGTTTATGGCCACAATCTTTTGGAACTGCGAGGAACACTCTTCATTGACTTCAAGGAGAAGGGAGTACTCTGCTGACCTACTGCACAGACTACGTGTCTCCACCAAAGAGAAAAGGCGAGGAAAGCTGAGTGGTGGTGTGCGCCTTCTTCACGACAACGCGCCTGTGCACACAGCTCTTGTTGCAAAGGAAGCTGGGAAAAAACGTGGCTTCAAGGAGATCGACCATCCACCCTACAGCCCAGATGTAGCTCCCAGGGACTATTTTCTCTTCTCAAAATTCCAGAAGGACCCTCGAGGAAGAAAATTTAAGTGTGACGAAGAAATAATGGATACTGTTTATGCCCATTTCGAAGATAAGAATTATGGCTATTTGGGGGAGGGGTTGAAATATTAATTCAAAGATGTGAGAAATGTATTGCAATAAAAGGTAACTATATTGAAAAGTGAAATATAGTTTTTGTCTTCATCATGGTTAGGCCGGGAACTTAACAGATGTACCCTCGTATGTCAAATTAGTGGTCCGCGGGCTAAATGTGGAGCATTGCGTATTTCGTATTTCATCTCGAAAACTCCAGTATACTTTTTATCTATTTAGGTCTAATTAAATTAAATTACATATAATAAAATACTGTATTTTATATTTATTTTCATTGCTTTTTTCTTATCTACATTTAAATACTATTACTTCGTGGAATTAGTCTGTTTTTCTTATTACTATGTTACTCAATCACTTTTATTTCTACTAAACTGTTTGTCAATACATCCTAGCGGAAATGTAAATTGCACAAGTACAGTGATCAGGTCCAGATGAGGTTGATACATCTTATGTAAAGCGTGGATTATTCTATAATGTAAGAGCCTTGGGCTTAGTGATCTAGATGTACTTGTGTACTGTATAGAGGACTCCTGGTCCTAGAAGGCGTAAAGCTCCCGAGTAAAATTCTCTGTATCACTATTGCAAAATGTCCTACACTTCTAAATCGTAGAATTTTCACAACAGTTGTTTCACTCGCAGTCACTTAGCTACTTTATACGGGCTCAATAATAATTATTTAATAAGTGTTTACCTCTCATTGTATGATCGATTTAGATCATAATAAAAGTATACCTGTTGGTTGCTCAAAAGGTTTTTAAAAACTGTGCATTCCTTTGATCTAGCACTCCCCTTTGCTTATAGTTTGAGTCCCCAAGTAGGGAAATTCATTTGTGTCGATAGTTTCAAAAGCAGCTCTTAATGAACAGCTGCAGACTGCGACTATAAAGGGCTATAAAGGGAGGATATTGTAAGTTTCAAATATTTGCACTGGATTTCTATTCCATGTTTGTACATATGAAAATTCAGGTTATTTTATAGATGAGGTGATCGACTGACTTATTAATGCATTCACAAATAACCTTTAATCTTCTACCAGCTGTAACCTCATCAAAACTGAACACATAAACAAGATAAATGGTGCATTAATTAAAAGAACTGTACATTTTCTTTAAAAAATGTAATCTAAGGCATGTTAAAAGTCAGTTAACATAAGAAGGCCAATTACATTTCATCGTAAAAGGGCTAGTCTCTTCTCCGTTTACAATGCTCTATTCCAGTCACTCATAGCCCGAGGTCACAAGGGTTTTCAGTCACACTGAAAGGTTCAAGGTTCACTTATGGGTACGTGCCCCTTTAAGCTTAGAAAACGACACTCGGTGTTAAAAAGCGTAGACAATTAAGGGAAATTCATCCAGATAATAAGGATAATGAACCGCTTTTTACTACCACTAATGTTCATATATCATTTTGCAACAAAGCGGAGCGACTTTTGAATTTTTCTAGCAACATGTTACAAAAGCATATACAACTCGCTGTTTCATAAATGACTTTGTATAACATTAAAAATTAGAATTACCAATAAGAGTGTATGGCCCTCTCCATTCCGTCACCTAACGTCCTGTGACAGTCTACAAAAGAATGGGAGAACTGAACACTATCCAGAGAGATATCGCTGTTATTTCTCAAGGAAAGCTGCATCGAGCGATGTGTAAATGGACATACAGTTTAAATTCTATTTTTTAATAATGCTTTGGAAATGGTGTATTAAGTATTTATATTTATTAACATTTACACTCGCATTGTGTGGTTTTTGGAATCGATGATACTGTGCTGCTTCCGTTACGAACAATAATAGTGCGCGCATTGATAGTTCATTTAATTTTGCTCTCACCCGGTAAATGATCCCTATATCTCATCAAATTGTAATAATCATTCATAATTTTTTTAAAAAATCATGATTTAGTATATTTTATCGTATCTGTGTAGGTCCTGATGGTGTAATGGTAACCATACTTGCCCTTTAAACCCAAAATCGCGAGTTCAAACCCGATCAGGATTGATGGATTTTTTCGGGCGTAAAAACCTCAAGCCCGAAAAAAGAGGCCTCTGAGCAAAATTTGTCGGCTGTTTCACGCCCTGATTTGAATAGGACGCTGATGACCTGAGATGTTAAAGAGTATCCATAAATAAATTCAACCAATCAAACAATCGTCTCTGCCAATTATATTAGTATTTTTAAAAAAGCATTTCCCTGATTAAATTCTTACAGTGTATATGTTAATTAGTCATATGTTTTGAGTTATTGGTGCTAACTACAACGTTTTTGAGAAAATATATTCTAATAAATAGAAAAGGAAACTTTTACAATCGCAAAAGAACTGTAGAAATGATCAATATCTGAAAGAAGTTTGGGTGACCTAACACCACAAATTATTTTACACATTTATTAAGTCAAAAATGTATATTTTTAATCGTTATGATTGAAACTTAACTTATTTTTAATATTTTTCTAATTCTAATTGCTAAATATGAATCAAGTAATTAGGTGGTTTAAATGTCCTTATGTAATTATCTTAGATGTCACTGTATCTTAAATCTTTTTGGTATGTAAATTAACTATTAAATCACTTAATTTTATTGTGATTTGTCTGAAGGATAAAACGTGAAAACACCTAATTGCAAATTGCTAGAATCGCTTATGAATCCAGTTTATTACACTACATTAGCACCGAACTATAGCAAGCTTAAGAACAGAAGTTATTTGATTTCTTAACCACGAAGTGTCATGATTATATCAATTATATAAAGCTTGACCCTGCAAGCAAAGCGGGCAATGATTAATATACACAGCAACGGTAAATACTCCGTATGATGAATATACCTACCAGAGGGCAGCGCTGTCTACTCCCATTATCTCTGCGACGATTTATAGAGGGAGAGTATTTGATTGGTCAGCAATGGCTTCATATTCGTCGCTTTCAATGACAATGTTGCAATTACAGTTAGAGTGAACTCTTTCATCATAGTGTCCTTTGACGAGGATTGCGTTCAAAATTGTCTTGTAACATTCGAGTTTTATGAAATGGAACTCTTAAGTTTAGTGGAAAAGTCAGAATTGATTGAAAACATTTCCAAAAATAATCTAACCTAAATGACTGTAAATAGGATCATTTTACTTTAATTATGTAGTATGTATATTAGAAGTTTGTTGCAAATGTTTGGATGATTGTGTGAAGAAAGCAATTCTAACTTTTAAAATACTTAATTCCCTTATTTTCCATGCTTCATCGTTACATTATTATCTCGTCTACATTAGCAACGTTTTTTCTCTCACCAATAATTTGCTTTTCCATCCAATTTAGATAGCTCTTTTGTTATGTTCGTATACATTTACCATTCGCATCACCATTTAAAATTTTTATTTACTATTTTTTTTCTTATAATCTTTTGATTTCTAATTGCAAACTGTTAAAACTTTGAAAGGATAGTTTTAACTCTACTGATGTTCAATACTCGTAAAAGCGATCGCTGTATTAAAAAAATCAATTGTTACAATTTCTGGGCTCCCAGACCTTGTGGTGGCTCGAGCGCCACACTGTTTTCAGTGTCCACCTAGCGAAATTCTTTTAAACTTTTCAGTAACAAGATTATGCGCAGCGCTCTGGAAAATTCTCAAAACTAACTTTCAATAGTTCTGGAGATTTCTAACTATCATGAAATATATAAACACTGGCTAAAATTGCCTACTAATTCACGCTACTCAATCTACAGCCCAGCGTTTCTAGTTCAACTCAATCCTACACAGCGTCTCAGATATACAAGCTATCAGTCTAAGCTGAGCGTTTACGGCAAAGCTGAAAGAGGTATATACCTCTGAGCAAATGGGACACTAATGACCAAGGTATATGGAATACTAAAGAGTATCCTCAAATGAAATAAATCTCACTAAAAGAGTCTTACTTGCAGTTTTCGTTACTGTGTAGGCTAGCTTGAACTCAGCTCCATTGATGTATGCCCTTCATCTGGGATTTTGTAGAACCTGAAGCACAACAGAAAGACAGAGATGCAGACATTATCAGTTTAAAATATGTTTCGCTATTTTTAGTTGTATTGCGGTAATATGAAATGTAATTGTTTCATTTTAACAACTACTTCTTAAACTCCCTTAGTTATATTTTAATTTACCTTGGACTGCAAACCGATAGATAAATTGTAGCTCCTCATGTACGATTTAATCCTTCAAAGATAAAAGGAACTAATTAAAAAATTTCAACTTTTCAAGAGAGCAAAAAAGCATATTCACTTTGTGTGCATGCTTTGAAGCAAAGTATTCTTTGTGATGCTATTAGGACCCTATTAGAATAATATGTAGACTGCCTGACACATTGAAAATAAATATTTGCCATTTATAGGAAAGTGGTAAATCCTAGCTTGGTTCCTTTTAACACAGTGTTAACTAATAAAGGAAGTAAAGTTAATGTTATTAAGTTAATAGTAATTTTGTATTTTAAACTTATTGAAAACTGGACACTTCATGACAAATATATATTGATAGGCATATTAGTTTAGAAAGACAAGTGACATAACAAAAAGAAAATAATAATTTTGTGTTGTCCATTATAAGTAATCCCCCCCCCCCTGCTACTGCTACTTACTGCTTGGAAATGTGCACTTGGGCTATTCTTTAGGTCAGGCCAGTATTCGTTATAAAATTTATTTAAATCCGAAGTGTGACATACATATGCTGAGATTTTTTTCTAGGTCTTAAATATTCAGAGTATTGATAGGCAATTTAGCAGAATATTGTACATATTCACAAGTGGACACGTGTGCAAGGGAAAAAGTGTATTGTATATGGCTATCAATGAATGATTTGGTCTTTAATACCCTTGGTTTGTTAGAATCAAAAGCAAACTCCTAAAAAGAAATAGATCCAGAAAAAAAAAGATGCATTTTTTGTTCAAATGCGAATGTCTTGTTTATGTTTATCTTCATTCTTGAAATTATGTGAGAATCTTTGTCTGTCGTCTTCAGGTGCATTTTGAAAACAGTGCATTCGACTTTACAATATTCACTTGTTGCTTAATACATTTAACACTGTGATTGACGTACTCTTCTCCAGAAACTCGACAATTCTTAATAATATTTATTTGATATCATATTCCTATTTATAGTTCTTTATCTCCTTGTGGTTTAGTGGTAACCATACTTGCCTTCTAAACCCAAGATCGCGGGTTCAAACCCGGCCAAAAACGATGACTTTTTTTCGGACGTATAAATCCTTCGGAATGCAAGTAAAGCCGTGGGTTCCGTGTCGTACATTTGCGGCACGAAAAAGAACCTCAAGCCTGAGAAGAGGCCTCTGAGCAAAATTTGTCGGCCGTTTCACGCCATGAATACAACGGGACGCTGATGACCTGAGCTGTTAAAGAGCGTCCAAAAATCAAATAAAAAATACACTAAAACTTTATGCATCTACAACAATACTGCAGTGAAACAAATGAGCACGAAAACAAAATAATTAGGAGGGAACAGTGCAATAGATACTGCCAATAAAACAATGCTGTGTTACAAGAAACCCAGCCATAGACTTAGTGCGTTTTAACATTGTATTATAAATCGAACTGTGCAGTATTACTGTGTTAGGGAAGCCAGAATTGGTTCTTTTTAACATAGTTTGATGCAGTTTGAAATAGTTTCTAAGAGAAAAATGAAAATTGCATTTTTTTTTTACTTACTTCCTTTTAACATTGGAGTATTCAATTACAGGGTACTGCATTAGAACGGCGAAATATTTTAACTAGGATTATGGTAAAAAGTCCAGTAAAGAATTTATTTCAATAATTTTATAGTAAATTTATTTGCACAAAAATTACGGAGGATTAACTTGTATACCTAGAGGGAGATGACAAGCAGAACATAAATTTGTTTATATTGCTTATCATTTAATTTAATTACCATGCGTCGGTCCTGGTGGTGTAGTGGTTACCATACTGGCCTCCTAAAACCCAAGATCGCGGGTTCGAACCCGTCCAGGACCGATGGATTTTTTCGGGCGTAAAAATCCTAAGTATGGCTTCCTTCAGAAGGGAAGTAAAGCCGTGGGTCCCATGTCGTACATTTACGGCACGATAAAGAACCTCAAGCCTGAAAGAGAGGCCTCTGAGCAAAATTTGTCGGCCGTTTCACGCCCTGAGTTGAATGGGACGCTGATGACCTCAGATTGTTAAAGAGCGTCCATAAATAAACCAAACAAAAAAAAATAATTACCATGTTGATTATTACAGTCATAATATTTAGTTTTGAAAATGAAAAAATATCATAACATTACAAAGTTATTTTATTGAAATATTTAGCATAAATTAGATTTTATACTTCAATTTCAACATCCCCTTATACGAAACCAGGTCCATAAGTTTCCGGGTGTGATAAAGACAAAACCTATATTTCACTTTTCAATATAGTTACCTTTATCGCAATACACTTCTAACATCTTTGATTTAATTTTTCAATTCTCCCCCAAAAAAGTTAGAAATCTTGTCTGCCAAATGGGCATAAATAGCATCCATCACTTCTTCGTCACACTAAAATTTTCTTCCTCGAAGGTCCTCCTCGAGTTTTAAAAAAGGAAATGATCACTGGAAGGTAAATCTGGGGTGTAGGGTGAATGATCGATTTCCTGTAAGTCACATTTCATCACAGCTTCCTTTGCAACAAGAGATGTATGCACAGGCGTTCTATCGTGAAGAGGGCCCACATCACTACTCAGCTTTCCTCGCCTTTTCTCTTTGATAGAAGCACGTAGTCTGTGCAGTAGGCCAGTATAGTACTACCCATTTACTGTGGCGTTCCTCTCCTTGAAGTCAATGAAGAGTATTCCTTCACAGTCCCAAAAGATTGTAGCCATGATCTTCTTGGTTCACTGAGTGACCTTGACCGTTAAAGGCGGTGCTTCACCAGGCTACCCCCCTCCAGTGATTCTGTTTTGGACAAGGGATCATAGTAGAGGACCATAGTTTCATCTGCTGTAACAATGGTTTGCAGAACTTCCCTCTCCTTATCACGGCAGAGCTCCCAAAATGCCTGGCAACAGATGACTTGTTGCTGCTTTTGGACCGAAGAAGTCTAGGCACCCATCTTGCACTAACCTTATTCATGAATAATTCGAAGGACTGTTATTTTAGGAAGGCTCAATCTTGCAGTTATTTCTGTAACTATGAGCCGCCGGTGTTCCATAATTTCTCCTTCCACAAGCGCGATGTTTTTAGGAGTGAGCACCTTCAAGGGCCGACCTGCACGCTCTTCATCTTCACTGCTTTCTCGACCCATTCGAAATGGTTTGGCCCATTATTTTACGGTAGAATATGAGGGGAACCTCCGCATACATACCGTACAATCGCTATTTAATTTCATTTGGAATAAATCCTTCTTTTGTGAAGAACTTAATAACAGCGGAATACTCCATTTTGAACACGCCACAATCTTCTACACATAGCCTTCCTTATGCAACTATATCTGAACAACTGAACACAGCGGAGTAGAAGTTACAGCATCAATTATTTACTTAACAAACTAGGTATTGCACCAGATAAGGATTTTGTAAAGGCCACAATACTTATTTCTGAGACCGGGAACTTATGGACCTATCATCGTATAAGCCTACCCTATACAAAAAGCCACGTTTTTCCACTGCTATTTATGGTATGTGTTTATAATAAAATCTTCTCTCTTTTTTATTTAAGGACACTCATTAACATCTCAGGTCATCAGCGTTCCATTCAATTCTGTGCGTGAAACGGCCGACAAATTTTGTTCAGAGGCCTCTTCTAAATAATGACATCGAGTAGTGCTTTGAATAGTAATAATACGCAATACATGTGGTTTAAAACATTAAATAATTGTATAATATAATTAAATAAGGCACATTCCAAAATATCTTCTTACTGTCAGGACCAATTTCAAGCAATTTAACTTAATTTTGTTTAAATCCGCTAATAATATTTCTCTCGCATTTGCACTACGAAAAAAGTGCGAGTTGTATTCAAAATTCCATGTGTTAAAACAGACCTCTATATTTAAACATAACCTTGAAGCCATGAAGTGAATCTATGATGTACTACTAATGTGAAAAATTCCAATAATATGCTAATTAATAGAGTTAAACGCCATTAGAAAGCATTATTTTCAATAATATGTGCTAATAATACACAAACAAACAATGAACTGATTTTACTTACAATCTCCAGCTATTGAAAGGTCCTCTCTGCTGAAACATACGCCGTGCCCTGGGCAAAGACATTGTACATTAAAGCAGCTAACATGGCAAAGTTCAGCGCTTTAGATGTTTAGACTCAAATAATGCTGGAGAGATTTATTTAGCTTGCACATGAACAGGGAGATTTCCTTAGGATAAAAACAGCTATGCAGGATGTTGGCTTCTTCCACACCATCTGTTAGTCATGATCACGAAATAGAGGCGCCCACTTGTACTCCTTATGACCTTACGAGTATTTCAGGCTTCATTCATTTTTTTTCTAATTTCTTAATAGCCTGTATATACATTGTTGCACTTCTTTACGTTCTTCTACGTCGTACATTACCGTACAAATTACACTAACTAGATGTAAAGTATTATTAACTTCTTGCCAAATAAGGGACATGGTTAATTCCTTTTTTAATCTTTTGGTTAATCTATACAACACATATAAAAAGCCTGCTAGTATTTTTACACGGTTTAATAGCTTTTCCATATACGACTTCGTCATTGTCCGTAATACTTCTATTTTTTCTCCTTTCAGAGAGCCTGAATTGCAACATTAATAGTAATTCATGCTTTCGGTTGCCAAGAATCGTGATTTCTTGAGCGAGGAAAATTTGAAGGCGTGTGTTTTGCCTTGCCAGATGACTCTTCGACCTTGAACGACTCAATAGTCCACCGTAGACCTTACAGACTGCAAATCAAGGAAACCAACAAAAGCTCTATTTTTCATACAGCTAAATCATGCTGACAGCACAATCTGAGATAAATAACAAGGTGCCATAGGCGAAAGAAAATTTAGCTAACATCCTTTGTTCCATTTCTAATCTGCTTGACCTTGATTAACTGGGCATCGAGTGGAACCACTTTCATGTAGCAAGGAGCCCAAGGGGTGTACTCCATTACACCCAATGAGGTTGGTAATAAAATGAGCAGTCAGCAGATATTTTCAAATATGTAACAAAATGTTGTTGATAATATTCAGCGCGATTTATCAAACAAAGTGAAGCAAATTTTTATTTAAAGAAAGTCAGTTGCAACATGATTTAAGAAAAATATTTATTAAGTACGTTGGTAATTTTAAAATGTAAGCATTCATTTATGAAAGAAAATAAAACTTTAACTTACATCATCATCGACGCTCAAGGTCATGCAAATGGAGAAAGAAAGTTTATATATTTTTATTTTCTCCACTTAGTTTCCTTCTTTATAGCTCTTTTCAAAATCTCACAGTTCCGCAGTCATTGCGTAGCCGAGATTTCACTAGGGAAGCGAATTCGGATGGCAGTACAGACCGCGCGGCGAGTGTAAGGTTAATTGTGTTACTTAATCACTAAGGCAAACACACACTCCAAAGTCCAAACCTTAGCAAAGGTGGGCGGATTATCTGCTAAAAAGAAGGAAGGAAAACCAAATTTCTCCTGTCTGTGCATATCATTCGAGTGCGGAGGAAATGTCGATGATCCGCTATAAAATACAACATATTCCTGTTTTCCAATATCTGTCTCATAGACGACGGCCAGCATTTGCAATTTTTTTATCTGCTTATTGCTGGTTTTTGGTACTTAGCGTAAATATATGGCAAGTTTTTACCAAGAACTTGTTCTTCTGTCGTAAAATAAAGTGAGGATGTTTTTTTTTTTTTTTTTTTTTTTTTTTTTTTTTTTTTTTTAAAGAATGTTGAGCTTTGATTACGTTTATCCTTTCAGTTTTGTTAGAAAATGCTCTTGGCCACCCCTGGTGCAATGCAGCCTTTGATTTTGTGGAGAAGCAAAGGCACTGTCTCCCTCTATCTTGAGCACAATTTGCACCGCCATCTTGTCACATGAGAAGAATGTTTAGCTTCGATTATGTTTATCCTTTCAGTTTGAAATAAGTTTTAAATAGTACACTTTCCTTCACACGTTTCCTTTCATTTTCATTGTGTTATAGATTCCAAGCACAGAAATGAATCTCTCTCTTCCTCTTTTGTGAAGCTTAGCTGCCATTTTTACATAACCTAAAACAATCAACTCTTACTAGGAAACCTGTCAGAAATATTAAAAATTAAAACTACATAAAACATAATCCCCTTCATTAGAGTATATGTATTTTTGTTGAGTTTTTTTTTTTTTTTTTTTTTTGCAATGGTGAAGGGAAAATAATTGCATGGTACAGATTACAATTTTGGAAAACAGAGAGCTTAGAAACGCAATTGAACAGTGAATTTGTCCCATTTTTGAGGAAGGGGGTGACGTATTGTATTTAAGAGAGTGAATGAGCTATTCAAGAGTAACAGCTTAAGATCAGAAAATTAACTGGATCTAAAACAATATTTACATATAATTATAAATGGAGGCATCGTAGAAGTTCTCCTATAGGGTAAAGAAGAAATGGAATTAAACAAAAAATTAGAAAGAACAATAAATGTGAATGCACGTTTCTATGGGAATAATATGTTTATTACAATTGAAGTTGTTTAACTGTAGTTTTATAGGTTATGTTCCAAGTGCTCATTTAATAGCATAAATAAATAATAACATTTTCAATAATTATACAGCAATATTTTACAGAAGAAAATAAAATTAATGACTATACAGATCCCATAAGTAATAGGTTGACAAGTATAGGCTCTTCCAAACAAAAACCTTCGCTGGTAGCCATATTAAGGTAGTGGAACCCAATCCTATGATGCAGTGCCCATCCCAAGAGTACAAGATGACCCGCACATCTGCTGCGTCTGTCGAATGTGAGAAATAACGGACTCATCAATCATCGGTTGGCAACGTGCCCCAAACTGGACCCACCTCAACTTTGTGACATTCACAGTTAGGAATCATATTTACTATCTGCCCTCATTCCTTTATCTTCCTTATTACGTCTTCCCACATTAGGTTAGCAGATGGGGGGGAAACTTGAAACTGCTGGTAACCAAATGTTCACACTCGAGGTCAATGCTCTGCACCCAGACTGGCGAGATTTAAATGTTATG